>OX463841.1:18316206-18442565 GCA_949825065.1 Odontocerum albicorne | reverse complement strand
ATTATATATATATATATATATATATATATATATATATATATATATATATATATATATATATATATATATATATATATATATATATATATATATATATATATATATATATATATATATATATATATATATATATATATATATATATATATATATATATATATATATATATATATATATATATATATATATATATATATATATATATATATATATATATATATATATATATATATATATATATATATAGTATATATTTATTGTAAAAAATTTAACAATAAATATATACTAAATTATGAAAAACAAATTAAAATATAAATCTTTACGATACGCATATAAGGCGCGATTTAAAAATAGTTTAAAATTAATACAAATATTGAGAAAATTATTTCAGTAATTGCGAGAATTTGTAAATCAAATTGTTAATGAATCTTCTGATGCTCATGAACCTATCTTCTTCTTCCCGGTGTCATGTCAGGTCCCCCCAACGTTGAACATTATCTGAGAGTAGACATCTTTGTTCTCGGCTGCGCAAAAAAGATCTCCAACGCTCCTTATACCAGTTCAATCACGTATATTGCGGAGCCAGGAGATTTGCATCCTGCTAACACCTCTTCGACCCTCTATTTTGTCTTGGATGATCAGGTGCAGTAATTTGTACTTTGCTCGTCTATGTACATGACCCAAATAGGACACCTTTCGCATTTTAATATTAGTCAGTAACTCCCTATCAACTTTGACTATTTGAAGAATCCTTGTGTTGCTGACCATATCCGTCCAGGGTATCCGTAGCATTCTCCGGTGCATCCACATTTCGAATGTACCTGTACCTATATCATCTCACCACAATCGAGTTTATATTATCATAAAAGGAAATATTTTACAACACGTTACTTTTCCTTGCTCAAAACTTTTGCTGCCGTAAATAAAATTTAATAATAAAAATATACTTTCAAAAAATAACTTCAAACAGAGATGTAAATATTTTTTTAGTAAAATGAACAAAACACTTGTTTTATTTTGTATTCACCTCTGTTTTATTTGAAACCGGTAGTGAACTCAAATAAAACAGTGGTGAATAAAAAATAATACAATAAATGTTTTATTAATTTTACTAAAAATTAATAAACATGACACCACAAAGTGAAACAAACGTCTTTTCTAAGATTTAAAGTTTATAAATGTTTTTAAAAATGTCCATTTTCATGGCGGTTATTCCAAAGCAAAAAGAAAAAATCTAATAAACTTTATCATCTAACGAGAATGTTTAGTTTACGATTTGTATGACGATATGTGTATTATAAATTCTTTTTGAATCAATATTTCCAAGTTCAACCATTATTAAATTTTCAGTTCATTAAACACAAATGAAATATCTCCGTTTGAGCTGTTAAATTTAATAACCGTATTTTAGGCCAGTATTCAGCACAAGGCGAGCAATATAATATGATCATACAATTGCATTGGAATTATCTAACTTTGAAGCCATTCTATTGAACTTTTTTTATATAACATCAATTGTGATGGAAATTCCTTTGATTTAGTGGTAAACATTAATCAGTCTGTATTTAAAAAAATCTCTTTAATCCGTTTTCTCTGTTCGAAATTATCTACGGTTTGTTATCAATAATTATATTTCAAATAATCTTGACACATCGATCATTAAGTCCCGAGACTAACTACTAAATTAACATTTGTTTGCCAAAATTCTTCTTTATTTATGCGTCAACATTGTCTCCTTTAAGAGCGATACATTCATTCCAACGCTTTCTTAACTTTTCTATGCCAGCCGGCCAACAATTTATCTTTGGTTTCAAAATAGGCGTTAGTTTCGGCAATCATTTCTTCATTGGAGCCAAATCTCATTTAGCTGGAGCTTCTTTTTGAGGTCTTCGAACAGCCAACAGTCGCTGGGAGGGCAAATCTGGACGACCGCGTTTGAAATCAGCATACCACCGACAAATGGTTATTTTCGACGGAGCAGAGCCCGGATAACACTTTTCAAGCCATCGCTGAGTTTGAACGGTATTTTTTCCCATTAGAAAGCAATGTTTTATCAACACACGAAATTCTGTTTTTTCCATTGCTTTGAAAATAGCAAAAGTAGCGTCACTAAAACCACTGAAACTCAATGAAACAATGTCGGAATGTCATGAAAGTTTGACACGTAACTTCTAAAGGTTGGCACTAACTGAGAATGGTATGGATTTGTTATTAGAGGCGCCATCTATTGGTTAGTCCCGGGACTTATTGATCGATGTGTTAATTACTCCGAAAAGAGTTTACATTAATTCTCGAAAAAATGGTTTTTGCAATATGTATATTTATATATACTTTTTTTATTTAAGTATAATAATACGAAAGCTCATAAAAATGTGATGAATAACAGAGGCATATCTAGCAATAATACAAAATTATAATTAAAAACTTGTCTCTAGTGAGTGTCAACCGTTTTTATAAGATTTATTCAAATGTATTATGTATTCTTATCTTATTCATTAAGTACTAGTTATTATATTTATTTGAATTGCAACTGTTATATTGTCCATACTTGAAAATTATGTATTTAGTGAATTTCGAATAAATGCTCACCAGCACTAAATATTTGTTTTATTACAATTAATTTATTTTTTTATAAAATAATTTATAATCTTTAGATGGTATAAAATCTATTTCTTTGTCAATTGACATATGTATTTTATCTCATTTTCTCATTTTTTTCACAGGGTTTTTTGTATGAAGTAATTAATAAAAAAAAATCAAATCAATACAAAAAAAAAGGATGTACATAATTTTTATACCTGCATAGTTTACTAACGAGTTTAATTCTAAACTTCTCCACCGAGGTACGGAAGATATTGGATTTTTTTTCAACGGCACATGATATTTTTCATGTTTATTATGTACAAACAGGTACGTAGGTCTCTTTTAACGCTTAGGGAGTAATATTCAATAATACTCCTACCTATTAAAAAAAAAAACAGATGCGTGAGACTCTCGCGCGGTAGAAGTGAAACTTCTTAGCTCCTAGGAAAAGTTTATTTTATGCATTGCTTTTTTTCCATTTGCTAACGAATTTTTTTAGATTTAATATTTTTTTTAATTACATATTAAATATAAATTATATATTAAATAAATATTAAAAGAAATTATTAAACAAAATAAAATAATTTCGTATAAAATAAAATTAATAATTATTAAATATATTAAAATTAAAATATGATGAAACAAAAATATTAAATTTTTTTTATTTTTAATAAAAAATAATAATAATTTTAATAATAATATAATAATATTAATTATAATAAATAATTATCAATATTAAAATAATTTATTAATAAATAAAATATTTAATAATGATAAATAATAATTTAATAATAATTCAATAATAATGCAATACACCGTTTCACTTTTCGTGACGTTCAGGCCAATTTGCCCTACCGCACCTATAGAAGTTTCACTTCAAAAATAGATAAGTCATGGATAAAATCCATACTCTTAGGATAAGTGTTGAATAGAATCAATTCGATGAAATATGATCGGTCAATCAAATAAGAGATCCTCAAATAATACATAAGAACGTTATTTGCAACCAAGCAGCACTTCAATAAGCTGCCATGTTAAAACTTCGATTTTCCTAGTAAGAACCACGCCGAAGGGAGTAAGCCAAGTTTGATTAGCTCAGATTTAATTTATTGCTTTTACATACAGCAAAACTCTTTTTTTTCTAAATTATATACTTTATTAAGATTCAATTAAATGAATGTAAAGAAATATGGACGCTCTTTTACTAACTTTAATTTTACTCCGGTAATGATGGCGAATTGGAATTGGCGGCAAGTTCACGTTAGTTTCAGATTTTACCGTAGCGGCGTGTGGCGCTAGTACTGCTGCCGGAAAATTAGGTTACGAGAACAAAGCAATGCGCCTATACGCGATTATGTAAGAAATGGCACTTTGCAAAATACTTCAATCGTATCCACCTTTCCGTTTTTTTTATAACAGCACAAATATTATTTTTGATGTAAGCGTTTATTTTATTTAAAACGCTATGATACACTTGAAAACTGAAGAAGCACCTCGACTGGGAAACATATTTAGGGAATTCTAATAAAATTAAGTGAATTTGTAAAGAAGTGAAAGTAAAATGGTAAGGTTCAGAGATATAACTTCAATTTTTTTACTCTATGTTGTAAAATTTTATGATTGTTTCAAGAAAGTAACTCTGAAGGGGTTGGCAGGGAAAAAGTTTTGGGCAGGTCGTGCATTGAAGGCAGTCTTCAGCAAAAGTCAACTGTCAAACAGACATTGTGAATTTGCAGAATTTTTTTTCGCGAATTTTCGCTTTATTTTTAACATAAAATCATTACAATTCAAATAAGTGGAAGTGTAAATTTTCTCAAGGTGCCTTTCTGAGTTCCTGTATTTATAAAATCTGTGCAGAGAAGTTTTATAACTTAAAAGGAAGACTGCAAAAAATGGTGAGTATATTATCATTTAATAAATATTTAAATTCGACTTAAATACGAATCTGTACTGAATTTAATGAAAGCTGTTTTCATTGCATAGTTAAATAAGTGATTCACGATTTATAAATTAAAACTTTAGTACTGAACAATAGATAAAATAAATAATTTAGTATGGTTTATCTAATATTATAAAAATGTTCTATTCCCCGTTTCTGAAAAACAAAAATATGTTTTAATGCATGTTAAGTTAATTTATTTAAAAAATATTTATCTCTACAGTAAAAGTACGTTCATATAACTTCATACCAGAAGGCATTGATCTGGTTGAATGTTAGAAATAGACACCCACATACTGTCTCTATTGTATAATATCCTTAACTGTCCCGCCACCCCCCTCTCATCTCGTCGAAAATTTTCAACGTCTTTCCAATCATGGATTAGCACTACGCTCAAACAGAGATTGTCTATTGGCCTTTCCAGTTCACCGTTCCTCTTTTTTTTACGTCGTCCTTTACTGTCCATGCAGTGAGACTCTGGAATCAGTTACAAATCAATGTAAGACTCGCTCCGTCCTTGGCATGCTTTAAGAAGCGAATGAAAAACTCTTAATTTCTAGTCAGTAAAATATCGTGTTTCATTCCCGGTTTTTCTTTTCGTTTCCTCTCCACCATCCCTTCCTTTCCTTTTGATTGATGATATCTCACTTTATATTAAAAATAATGTTCGGGTGTTTGCCCGTCTTTGTGGGGTTCGTGGGCATATGCTCACGTATGTGTTTATGGATTTCGTGGAGATGGATAGCCATTTGAATGATTTATGCGACCACGTAACTTGCTTCATTCACTTTTGTCTGGTTGTTTGGTAAGCCCGCCAGATTGTATTTGCAATAAAGTGTTAAATAAATCAATTAAATAAATAAAAGTCTAAATTTTGATTATAAGAATAAACGTTAATGAATAAATTAAAAAAAAACAAAAATATGCAGTTATGTCACGTCATAGTTTTTCTCGATGAAACCTAATTTTGTAACAAAAATGAGATATTACCATTTTTTAAATTAGCATAGGCAAAAGCGTGTTACCACTAAAGGATATATTTTAAATCACTTAACTTTCATTGTATTAAAAGTTAATCGTTTAATATTGTAACAAAAAATAAGTCAAATATAAAAATGATCGTGAATAGTTCAAAGTATTCGTGATAAATGTAACGTTTTATCTTAAGACATAATAATTAAATTGACAGTATCTTCTATCTGCTGATTATGTACCCGTAACATCGTTCACGTGGACGTTACATAATTATGATATCTCATTACCTAATTATCTTCTAACTATATCTCCGTAACTATAAATAATAGGTTTGTAGCGTATGGGAAGTATTTGTCATTTGTTAAATATGCTGTGTTACGGTTGGATAATTGTCTTTCAAATGCGTATCGGACGTATGCGTCATCATATAACATTGTTTTCTTGTTGTTTATATGTGTATAATATTAGTAATTTAATATGTAAATTCTTGGTTACGATTTGATGTTATTTGGTAATTTGTATGTGATAATTGTATGTTTGTTGAGATCCGTGCTGCTTCGCGACCGCAACGAAAATGTGATTTGTGCGCGGTCGTCGCGAGACTATATCGCTGGCCGGCCGGCCTCTGCATGCGCAAATCTCCCGAAAATTGTGGTATTTCGCGAGGTGTGACCGCATGCTGTGGCGGAAATAGGTGCTTGCGATGAGCGATCGGTCACATATAAAAAGCGCCAAAGACCAAATAAATCACACATTCGGCCGCTCACAGCCGACTTAGACGGTCGCCTATAACCGCGCTCTCCGACGCTCTCACCATCTAAGAGTAAACGGAGCCCGTGACAGTTTTCCCTTGAGCTGCTACAAAGTGCTTGTGTTTTGTGTTTGTGTCTCCAACGCAACGCATCATCATCATCACCAGCCCGAAAGGACATCAATTAATCATCTTAGCCCTGGACCTCATCAGGACTCCATCACACTAAGAAGGAGGGAAAAAGAAGGCCCCCCGACACCGCAGTTCCAGCCTTCACCGGTGCTCGAGTGTCACTCCCGACGACGTTCACCGACGTCTCCTCATCGGGTGAGTGAACGGACTTTTCTCTTCCCTCCCCTCCCCTCTGTACGATTTATATATATTATTATATATAATATAACTAACTTTATAAAATGCATTCCACTAGCGCCGACGCTGTTCACTGGCGTATTCGAAAAAAAGGATCGCAGCGCAAAATTACGCGGGTCCTCCCAGTAAAAGACCCCCCGGTCTCCCAAAATGTCCCTACGTCTCTCGAGGAGTTTACCTCCCAAATTCGTAACAAAAAGTCCCTCGCGCAGGCCATCAACTACCTCTCGACCCTCCTCTCGCGAGGTACTATTCAATTTGTGGGCGACAAGACGGAAGTCGACAAAGTCGTCTCCCCGCTCTCCGTCCCACCAACGCTGGCGCCTACCCCCGCCCAGCCCAAGCCAACATTGGGAAAGCCGAACCCCCCGTCGGCCCCTCCCGCCAAAATAAACACGGACGGTGTACCCACCACCCCCGTCCCCAAAATAACAATTACCGCAGCTTCTCGCCCCTCTTCAACCGTCCAGCCGGATGATTCCGACATGGACTGGCAGACGGTACCAATCCGTCGTAAGAGGTCACCGGACAGCCCTCCAAAAGAGCTTTCAGCTCCCAATATTGCCACCGCCAAAAAAAGGCAGAGGCTACCTAGCCCACCGGGCTCAATCTCTCCAGCCACACCGGCTCCCGCCCAAGCCGCTCCTTTCCCGACTAAATCGGAACGCATCCCGCCTATTATTCTGCGGGATGCGGAAAAATACTCGGAGCTTCGAAAGAAGCTCCACGCTGCCAATATGCCCTTCACATCGAAGGCTTTGAGCAGCGGTGACCTCCGTATACAGACGAAGTCTGTCGACGCATACCGTCTGCTAGCAACGGAATCAAGCCGTCTCAAGGTACCGTACTACACGTACCAACTAGACAGCGAGAGACCCCTCCTCGTTGTCCTTCGCGGCGTCCACACCTCCTTCGGAGTCGAGGAGATTATCGCCGAACTGAAATCCCTCGACTACCCGGTCCTGAACGTCTTCAGGATGAAGGACCGGAGGAGGAAAGTCCTGCCATTGGTGATTGTTAAACTCACCAAATCCCCTGAAGGACGCCGTATTTACAACGACCTCCACAGCATCTTCGATATGAAGATCTCCGTGGAGGAGTTGAAAAAGAATACATCAGCAGGACAGTGTCACCGCTGCCAAAAGTTTTATCACAGCGCTGGCAGCTGTCATGCCCCTCCCGTGTGCGTCAAATGCGCACGAAATCACAGAACGTCCGACTGTAAAAAGCCGGACGACTCCCCCGCGAGATGCGCCAACTGTGGCGGCGACCACCCGGCCAACTACAGAAGCTGTCCCTCTCACCCTCTTAGCAGAAATGCCAAACAGGCCTACCCCTCCGCGCCCCCGCCAGCCAGAGAAGCCCCCAGGAGGACCCCTCCTTTATCGAAACCAACGTCGAATGTCGCGTCCCCCGCGATCTCATACGCGAGCATTACGAAAAATGCCCGCCCTCAGCTCTCCGCCCAACCGCCCCCCCTAGTAACACCCCCCAATCTGCGCTATCCATCGCAGGCCGACATATCCGCGGTATTGAGGAACCTCGACGAGGCCATGCATATGGCCCGCGAAGTCTTCAACGCCCTCGCAATGTGTGTGCCTCACAATGGCTAGAGTCAGCAGACCCTGCCATCTAACCGTCGCGTTCTGGAATGCAAACGGCACTTGCAAAACCAACAAGCAAGAAATCGAGGACTTCATCGTCGAGCACAACCTAGATGTGATGATGATTAATGAATCCTTCTTAAAACCCAGTCACCGATACTCACTTCGTAATTATTATGTTTACCGTAATGACCGCCTCACAGGCAGAGGAGGCGGCACAGCTATCATAATAAAGGCGAGTCTCGATCACTGCCTTTCCGCATCTCCCCCCACGGACAACATGGAGAGCACCAGCGTTGTGGTTCAAACCCTCAACCACGGTCCTCTCAAGCTCGTGTCCGTGTATCTCCGACCGACATTACCATTTCTCGAGTCAGATTTGGACTCACTTTTCGCGGACAATCTTCCCACTATAGTAGCGGGAGATCTCAATGCCAAACATCCGCTCTGGCACAGCCGAGTCAAAAACACTCACGGCCGCACGCTAGCCGAGATCTCCTCCCGCAAAAATTACTTTGTGGACGCCCCCGCCACTCCGACCAGATACTCCCAAAAAGATAACGACTCTGCAGACGTCTTAGACATCATCATCAAAAACGACATCCCGTTCAACAGCGACTTGCTAGTGCTAGAGCAGTTGCAGTCCGATCACTACCCGGTTTTATTAACTCTCACGGATAACAACCCCCTTCCGGATCCGTTCCCCTTCAGGAGGCATATCACCTCCTGGGATGATTTCGCGACCACTCTCGAATCTAACATAAGAGTGCCGACCTCTCTTCCCGACGTCGAGGCCATTGATGTGGCGGTGAGTTATCTCACCGAAAACATCAAATCGGCCCTCGAGTCAGCTTCTAAACTGAGACCTCCTCAAAAACCGGATCCCCCGCTCCCCGTTGACATTAAAATGAAAATCGCGGAGAAGAACAAGATCAGGAAGCTATGGCAAAACACCGCCAACCCCACGTACAAAACGTTGTACAATCGTCTGGTGAAACAGATCAAATTCGACCTTCAGCGCCATCGTAACGATCGCTGGGGCGAATTTATCGATTCACTCGAAGTCGAGGAACACAAAAAGTGGAGGCTGACTCGTTCTCTCCGTAAAACCCCTCAACGGCCCTCCCCTCTGCAGGGCCCTAACGGCACAGTTTTCTCGGCGCGAGATCGCGCCGAAATCTTTGCGGGCTCGCTCGCCCTCACTTTTACCCCAAACTCGGACCTCGTTAACCCGTCGCACTCCGCCTCGGTTGACAGAACGGTCCAACGAATTATCGCCTCACGACCTCCCCCAACTTCGGATTTCTTCACCCCGAAAGAAGTCCAAAAAATTATTCACAACCTCCATAATAAGAGAGCTCCCGGTCCAGATTCCATAAATAACTTCACCCTAAAAAAACTGCCGAATAAAGCCGTCTGCGCCATTTCAGCAATCTTCAATGCCTGCTACAGGCATAGATTCTTCCCTACAGCTCTCAAATGCGCAGACGTTATAATGATTCCGAAACCGGGTAAAAAACTCACGATCCCCGAAAATCACCGCCCGATCAGCTTACTGCCTACCCTAGGTAAAGTGCTCGAACGACTTATCCTCGATCGCCTAACAAGCGAGATTACCTCGCTTAACATAATTCCAGATACGCAACACGGTTTTCAACCGCGACACTCGACCTCTCATCAACTTCTTCGCGTCGTAGAACATATAGTGACTGGTTACAATAAGAAACAACAAACAACCCTCCTGTCGCTGGACGTGGCGAAGGCCTTCGACACGGTCTGGCACAACGGACTGCTCTTCAAACTGCACAAGGCCGGAATCTCTCTCCGCCTCGTGCAGATCATAGCTTCATTCTTAAGCGACCGTACCTTTTCCGTCAAGGTGAGCGGTATAAATTCCTCTCACCGCCCCATACAAGCGGGGGTTCCGCAAGGAGCCCTCCTCTCTCCCACCCTCTACAATATATACACCAGCGACATGCCCTCTCTCCAAAACAGCCGATCTATCACGGCTCAATACGCGGACGATACGGCTTTTCTCTCGAGTTCGAGACACTCTTGCGATTCCCACTCTCGCATTCAAGAATTCCTCCCAAGTTTAGAACGCTGGTGTAGAAACTGGAAGGTCAAGATAAACCCTTCCAAGAGCGCAGCAGTCCGTTTTTCCAGAAGACGTCTCGACTTCATCCGCCCACTCAAACTTTTCGGCCAGAGCGTTCCGTGGTGCGACGAGGTGAAATACCTCGGCGTCACTCTCGACGCGAAGCTGTCCTGGAAAAGGCACACCACCATCATAACCGGGAGGGCGTACGGCACTCTGAAAGCCCTAACACCACTCCTGGGCAGACACAGTAGGATGTCCCCACGTATCAAGTTAAACTTGTACAAGGCCATCATACGTCCTCAGATGACTTACGCCATCCCGGTGTGGGGCCACGCGGCCGAAACCCACATGCGCAAACTCCAGGTGTTGCAAAACAAGGCTACGCGCATCATTATGGATGCGCCCTACTTTGTCAGCAACAAACGGCTTCATGAAGATTTAGATCTCCCCACCATCCGAGAATACGCGATCTCTCTGGCCGAGAGGTTCTACAGTTCTCTCCCGAGCCACCCGAACCCCCTAATCAGTTCACTGTCGGACTACGACGCGAACGCGAATATCATACACCCCAGGCCGAAGCAGATTCTTCGCACAACCCCCCGACCACCTATTCGCAACGGTAGGCGCCGAATTATGCCTAGAGCGCATATATAACACGTAGTTTATCTTACTCCCATATTTATCTATTTATTATTTATTTTAAAGTCACAGCGTTCTCCCCCCACCTATCTTCGTAATATATATATTTTATTTTTATACATATATATCTAAGTATTTATCTCTATCCTTTCTTTTCTGTATAATTATTTATGAACGCTCGTGACACATAAATTATAAGTATATTAATATGTACCCGATATATGTATTTGTAACCTTAATATATGTATCAACTTCTATCCTTCCTCTCTTTTATTCAATAAAAACTTTCCACACCACCACCCAAATATCAATCAAACAAGTCCGTTCAATAAATCATTCGATGAAGGAGTAAGGTGTCCATTAATCGGACCGACACTCCGAGTAAAACCCCAACTAGAGACAAATAAATCACCTTCTCAGTTCACTCTGCATACTGTGTTTTACTTGCGATCATCTAGTACTTGCCTAAGAGGAATCTCTTCACTCGCTACTTTTCACCGATCTACGCCTCTGAACGTGAGCTAAATTATCCGAGCATTGCGCAGCAGCTATCCACCTATGTTACAGTTCTTTGTACCGGTACGTACAAAGTGCATTTTAAAGTTTTGCCAAAATTTATGAATTGAACTCAATTTATATATGGTAGTATAATGACAACAGGAACACTATTTCTTATATTTCTCTGCCTAGTCACGCAGTTATACCTATAAAGTGTATTAAAGAGTTCGATTATCAATTTAACCACCGAGATATGGAACATATCAATATCAGAAAATTCATTCAATTATAGGTAGTGATGCTCCTAACAACTATAGGTAGTGATGCTCCTAACAACTATAGGTAGTAATGCTCCTAACAACTATATGTAATGATACTCCTAACAACTATAGGTAGTGATGCTCCTAACAACTATAAGTAGTGATGCTTCTAACAACTCAGTTCGTTAATAAGTGTTCCGTACATTAACAAAAGTTTGTCATTCAATAAAGGGTTTGCTATTTTTCCCATAATCAATTAGTGTGTGTAAAACCATGTGTGTAGTTCTCTTTTTACGCTTAATGCCATGTTTACACGGGCTTAGTACTTATAATTAGTACTTATCGTTTGTACTAAGCTGCTTAGTGACAAGTGATAAGAAATCGTTTACACTTTGGTGTTAGGAAGAGGTATTAGTAGCACGACATCCGTCCGGAATGGACAACCGCCGCCGCCGCCTTGTTTTGAGAAATGTGTTCAAATACCAAAAAAAGAACGAACACGTGCGCTCACTTGCCATTTCAATTTGTCACTAAACACTTGCCGCGGCTGTTTAGACGAATCTGCAAGCGACAAGTGCTTAGTTGAATTGTAATGGAGGTAGTTGCTTGTCGCTTAGTAAATAAGTCGGCCTCCTATTCACTTTCACTTGCCAGATTTACTAATGCTTAGTACTAATATGCTTGTTTACACGTGGATACAAGTGCAAGTGACAAGTGCGAGTGAGAAGCAATGACAAGTACTAAGCTCGTGTAAACATGGCAAAAGGAGTAATATTCAAGAATACGAGTACCCATAAAAATGTGGGATAGAGCCATGGATAAAGTACATGGATCTCCGTGGCCTAGTTGGTAAGATGCTTGTCTCCCAACCGGGAGGTAACGGTTTGGATTCCAGTTGAAACTCTTGATTAAAAAAAAAGGTTTCCAGACAGGGTTTCCCTTAAGGCCTCTTTAACATTTATCACTTTTTTTCTCCTGGCGAGTTTATTGCCATGTGGCAATCTCTTCTAACCAACCAGAAAGATGTTTTAATGAGCCCTAAGTGAAAGACAGACTGGAATTCCATTTAAAAAAAAATCTGGATTCCAACGGGGATCGAACTCGCAACCTCCGGATCGGTAGACAAGCGTCTTACCACTAGGCCACGGAGGTCGTGTGTCGATTTTTCGGGTTCGTTGGAAAATATTAGGTCCTTACATATGAAATTGGCGTTTTGCCGTACTGGCAACTTTGATCTCAAATATCTTCTCTTTGGTTAGGAATTCCAAATTCAAATTTATACAGCTATTTACTCAAGTATTTGTGTTTCGAGAATTATAATTCATTTGTTTTTTCCTCAATTGTTTTTTTTCTTTGCGTCACTCAGTTTACAAAATGGAAAACTTGAAATATCGCGTTATTTACGAGTACGAGTTCCACCGTGGCACCAGTGCTGCAGAAACGGCTCGAAGGATTAATGATGTGTATGGCGACGGTGCCGCAAAAGAAAACACAGTGCGTTTTTGGTTCCAACGTTTTCGTTCTGGAAATTTCGACCTGCAGTACAAGCCCCGTGGACGGCCGGAGACCAAAGTTGATAATGAAGAATTGAAGGCTATTGTGGAAGCGGATCCATCGCAAACCACGTCCGAGTTAGCTGCAGGCTGCGGTGTTAGTGATAAAACTGTTTTAATCCACTTGAAGCAAATTGGGAAGGTGAAAAAGCTTGAAAGGTGGGTACCTCACGAATTGAGTGAAGCAAATCAACAAACGCGCGTTGACTGCTGCGTTGCATTACTCAACCGGCACAATAATGAAGGGATTTTGAATCGAATCATTACCTGTGATGAAAAGTGGATCCTGTATGATAATCGGAAGCGCTCATCGCAATGGCTGAACCCTGCCGAACCAGCCAAACCATGCCCCAAGCGAAAATTGACTCCAAAAAAGTTACTTGTGAGCGTTTGGTGGACTAGTGCTGGTGTCGTTCACTACAGCTTTCTTAAATCTGGCCAGACGATTACGGCAGATGTCTATTGTCAGCAACTGCAAACCATGATGGAAAAGCTAGCTGCTAAACAACCGAGGCTGGTTAATCGCTCTAGGCCACTGCTGCTTCATGATAACGCTAGACCACACACTGCACAACAGACGGCTACCAAATTAGAAGAGCTTCAATTGGAATGTCTAAGACATCCACCGTATTCTCCGGACCTTGCCCCGACAGATTACTATTTTTTTCGAAATTTGGATAACTTCTTGCAAGGGAAAAAATTCAACTCCGATGGGGCAGTCCAAACCGACTTCAAAGATTTTATTGATTCCCGTCCGAATGGTTTTTTTAGTAAAGGGATCGATGAACTACCTATGAGATGGCAAAAGTGCATAGATAGCAATGGTACATACTTTGATTAAATAAATATATTATATTAAAAAAAAATCAACTTTATGTTCCTCCCAAACAAAACGCCAATTTCATATGTAAGGACCTAATATTACCACATGGCAATAAGTCCGCCAGTTTATACTGTATACAACACAAGTTTAATACTATATATGTACTTCTGGATTTCTCTCGACTTTCTAATGATTAAGCCGCACTCTAATCTACTACTAACGAGTGACCTTCATAACAACGCCACGATCAAGATATTGAGCCGCACTCTAATCTACTACTACTAACGAGTGACCCTCATAACAACGCCACGATCAAGATATTGAGCCGCACTCTAATCTACTACTACTAACGAGTGACCCTCATAACAACGCCACGATCAAGATATTGAGCCGCACTCTAATCTACTACTACTAACGAGTGACCCTCATAACAACGCCACGATCAAGATATTGAGCCGCACTCCAATCTACTACTACTAACGAGTGCCCCTCATAACAACGCCACGATCAAGATATTGAGCCGCACTCTAATCTACTACTAACGAGTGACCTTCATAACAACGCCACGATCAAGATATTGAGCCGCACTCTAATCTACTACTACTAACGAGTGACCCTCATAACAACGCCACGATCAAGATATTGAGCCGCACTCTAATCTACTACTACTAACGATGACCCTCATAACAACGCCACGATCAAGATATTGAGCCGCACTCTAATCTACTACTACTAACGAGTGACCCTCATAACGACGCCACGATTAAGATATTTTTATCACAAATACAAACCTTTGTATTCGTTAAAAGTAATTCGATTCGTTGACAGTTGAATTCAGTTTATCAATTACGTAAACAAACTTTAAAATTGTAGATAATTTTATGACACACGTTTAATATCTTACAATCAAGTACATTCCCTTTATTATAATCAATTTTAAATTACGAAAACATTTACAGATATATCGTGCATGTGTAATTATAAAACTCCCTACAGACCTTAAAATCGTAAGAAATAATTCGGTTCGTTGACAGTCTGATCTGATTTATCATTAAAATAAACAACTTTTTATATAAATCATAGATAATTTTATGACACGTGTTCTGTATCACGAGCAAGCATTGTATTTGAATCATTTTATGATCCAAGTTCTGGGTATAGTATTTCCTCGAAGTATTCAACTATAAATTATTTATATTATTGAGGAAATAGTCAAATGAATTCATTTAGAGCCATATTAAAATCACTAACCTTTAATTTCAAAGAAAAAGATGTGAAAATTTAAAAAAAACGCTTACTTCGACATGTAAGCAAATGTATGCATGTAGACATAAATTATGAACAAATATTTTCAGTGCTTTTTTAATAATAATTCTGAATACAATAAAATCATTTCATTCTGAAACAAATGACACCAATTATTGTGTAATTAAATCAATTTCGATTGGTGGAAAAAAATATCATTTTATCGTAAAATAATATAAAGATTATGTTTAGCCGTTTCGTTATCCAACGTCAACTAATTTATTTATTATTAAAATTCATTTATTTATTGAAGTGAAACTTCTATAGGCGCGGTAGGGCAAATTGGCCTGAACGTCACGAAAAGTGAAACGGTGTAACGAAAAGTGAACGTCACGAAAAGTGAAACGGATATTATTATTTTATTATTAAATTATTACTAAATTATTATTAATTATTTTATTCATTAATAAATTGTTATTAATTATTTTAATATTAATCATTATTTATTTTTAATAATAATTAATATTATTAAGTGTATTATATTATTATTTAAATTATTATTTATAAAATAATTTAATTAAGAGAGATTTTCTTGAATTAAATTCCATATAACCATTTTTTATTTAATTAGAGAGATTTTCTTGAATTAAATTTCACATAACCATTTCCTAATCCTAAAAAAAAATCGTTAACAAACGGGAAAAAAGCAATGCATAAAATCAACTTTTCCTAGGAGCTAAGAAGTTTCAATTCTACCGCGCGAGAGCCTCACGCATCTGTTTTTTATTAAAAACATAACTAATAAGCGGCGCTTAATAAATTCTGAAAAACAAGTAAATTGATTATATGACATTCATTTTTTACTATTAACCGGTTTCACTCAAAAAGCATCGTCAGAATAATGAATGAACAAATGTGGTGCACTTCTTTAGTTCGATCAGATAAGAAAGAAAACCGGGCTGTAAAAAAATATTGACAAATTCAGTGTCTCTCAGCCGTTGGAGTGTTATTCTGTTTAAAATGTCAAAACTTGTTTTCATCAACAAACGAAAATGATGTGGGAATGTATGGTAATAATATAGCGATATCTTGTCTGGCACTACCATCGAGAGGAAGGAAATATGCAGACTCAGCAGAGACACATGACACGCATGGTAACTAATGAAATGTTCACCATCCCTAGAGTTAAAACCTCTTTTGCCCAAAGGCAATATGCCTATTTAGCTCCCATGACATACAATGGGGTGCCGAATTCAATAAAGGTAAAGAAAGGAAAACAATTTAGGCAGTCGATCGGAGCGTGCTTGTTATTACGACAGGAGTTTGAGTACTTGGGCTTGCAAGAGGAATTACTTGTGGAAAAGGTTTGTGTGAGCTCTTGAGTGTGGTGCTTTTTGTTGGTTTATATTTATATTTTTATATATTTTTATGATTATGAGCGGTATATTGTTAGATAAATGTTTTTGGTCTGTCTGGAGTGATGAAGTGTGAGGAGTTTGATTTCACGTGATGTATACATATGTAATTGAATGTCACTGTTTGTCAGGTTGATGAGAATGTGCAACGGGGTTTTATAAAATCAAAAATCGGAAAGAAGTATCGATTTATATTTTCATGCTATATGTCCTCAGTGAGATACAGGCAAAAGCCTAGTTTACTGGGTACACGACAAATGAAAGGCAACAAACCCAGATCCATTAGAATTGTGTGCCTAAATTCAATAATTAGTTGCTTTTTCGCAAATTGTGTTTATTTATTGTCATGTGTAAAATAAATAAATAAATCTATCGATTCCCTATTTCAATCACGTGCTGCTTTTAAGTATTAATAATTGAACACAGTGAAAATTATTTTATACTGCAAAGTCTATGTGGTAAAATTATAGTTATTTATTTTCGTCAACTTGGTAGCTGAAATGGTTAAAGACATTTTGCAAAAGCTGTAAAGTCATTGTATTTGAGTATATGTGTATTTATTGAAAATATGTTGTATTTATAGTCGTAAGGTCATTTCAGATCGGTGTTCTCAATAGTGGACGATGCCAAGCGTAATATTCAATAGCTGTATCATAATGTTGCAATATTCTGCGATACGAAGATTCAAAAATATATATTACGAAAAAAATTTAAAAAACAACCCATCGTATCCAATCACAGCTCATTTTCATAAAAAAACAAACGTAATAACAAAATCAAGGAAAATTCCCTTACTTCTTCTAAAACTTATTGATTCACCGATTTTTATCATTATACGAGTACGTTTTTTTTTTTTTTTATTAAACAAAGTAATATACGAGTATTGTACAAATATTTATCAAGGCTATACCTACGAGTATATACACATTTATAACTTAACTAATCTTATTTATATATTATAATTTATGAACTTACTTAATCTTATTTGCCTACATGTTATTTAATTTTTATTTTTTACAATCTTAATATACGATTTCTTAGAAATAATTAACACCTACATACTACTTATAACTATTATAGATAACAACTCTTACACTAATTATTTAGCAAGAACAAGTCCACTCGTTCAGGCTACTTGTATTCCATCACATTCACTCAGACCTTGGTAGTCCCTGCTAATACTGTAGGTGGACTAGTCAGGCAACAGATAATGCTTCGGGAGCTTGTGCTTATAACGGAAGGGTAGGTCGGATTTACTCTCGTAAGCCCCCAGAGCAGCGACTAAGGGATTGCTGTGATTTTGTTGGCTTTTATAGAACTTCACGGTCCAAGCGAGGATGTGGTGTTGTAGGGTTTCTTCTCGCTGTTCGGCGTGAAGTCGGGTAAGGTTTGTTCTAGGATGGGTGTTAAATAATATTATTGATTTTTTATATTATTATAGTAATTTTGAGAAATTTGATGCAGTATTAATCCAAGGTGATGAAAAATGCAGCCATTCTTCGAACAGACAAGCAAATTTGTCAGATTTTTTGTTAGTATATTACATACATAATATCACGCTGTTTCCCTAGTAGGGTAGGCAGAGAGGATAGAGCGCCATACTCTTTTACATCTATAAACTTTATCATACAGCTTTATAGATTCGTCTTACTTCTTAATAATAATAATAAAAAGACAATTTATATAACGCCGTTTAGACAGCAAACTCTCATCAAGGGTGTTCAAACTCAGGATTCGAACCCATTCATAAATCTTGCTTTAAGTGCTTCCTAAAGCTGCACACGCAAATCATATATCTGACACCAGGAGACAGACCATTCCCCACCACATAACTAGCAACAGCAAAAGTTCAACAGATTCAAATGATACAATGGAGACATCTCATTAAGGGACTTGAATACAAAGTTTGAAATCAATCCGTTCGCAACACTTAACCAGTGTAGATATTTTAGAAGTGTAGGCTTTTATCTTACATTTCTTTCTTCAAAATATCATTCACTTAATCCAACCATACTCTCCTTGGTCCTTCTCTACTACGCCCATTTGCACAGTACATTTGTTTTGTTAGTCATTCTTTAATCATTCGTGCCACGTGCCCAAACCATCTTACAGTGCTCTTTATCGTCTTTCTCAAAATGTTAAGTTCACCCCTAATCGCTTCATTCCGTATAACTGTATAACTTTACTTTGTAACATTTTTGTTATTTACTATAATAAAGGGTCTTTCAAATTGAGCGTTTTTTTTAATTCTCGGATAAAACACAAATGGTGTCGCAAGCTCGCCTGGGTCTTGTGACATTTGAGAAGTGTAATGTGTGGCATTTATAAAAATGGAGTCGTATACAATACAACAACGCGTTCAAATTGTTGAATAATTTTAATTATTGTAATCTCCGGAAACGGTGATGTTAATTAGTCACCAAGATCATGTGATCTGACACCATTGGACTATTTTATCTGGGGTTACGTGAAAAGCCAGGTCTATAAGAATGACCCTCAATCAATTCCTGAGCTGAAGGACGAAATTATTCGCGTTATTGGTGAGTTAGAACCGCAATTACGCCAAAATGTCATCGAAAATTTTGAGTGGACATCGGTGGAGCTGCAAAAAGTGGACATTTGGCGAATATTGTTTTTTTGTGTTTAAATGTCATACATTATACTGCAATGACCAATAAAAAGTTTTTAAAATCAAAGCAAATTGTGTTTTATTTAAGAATTCAAAAAAAATTGAATTAATAAAAAAACCGCTCAATTTGAATGACCCTTTATTAACATAACTTTAGATGAAATATTGTCAGAAATTGAATTCAGTCTACAATTGTATACGCTTTATATTTGAAAATTGTTGTTATATTATTATAATAATTCTCAAATATAGACTTGAAAATTATTGTTATACTCGTAGATAGATAATTTGTTCCACAAAAATAGTATAAAACATAACAAAAAATATATAAGATTTGTTAAGCTTAAAGACTGTAAAAAGATTGTAAGACGATAAACTACCAATCGTACAATATGTGAGATAAAGATCATCATTGTGAAGTAAACATCCGCCAAATATTTCGCAATTAATTAAAACTGAAAAGCTTGATAATTAGGTATTTGGCAACCACAGTGTCTCACGATTTTCGAAAAATTGTTATTTTCTTTGAGAATACTTGCATTTTAAAATATTTAACTCTCTTATCTTGGTGTTATATTTCGTTTCGGCTAATTGTAAGCAAAACAGTTCGACTGAAATTAAACTTAAGGAATAATTTTAACTTTAGTAAAAAATAAAGCAACTGAGTATTGCATAGTCAACAGTCATATATTTATCGTTTCATATTTGTAGCTGCATCGGGGTTTACAGAGCAAGAGTTTGATGTTATACGTATCTAGTTTTAAATATAATCGCACCATGTCCCTTGCGGGCTAAGCAGAGATAACAGATTTCCAATATTGTCTGTCCAAGCACACAACAATCGCCTTCTCAACGTTCATATATCTCATCATGCACAATATTCTATATTTCAAACTTCTCACTTTACCTTTTTCAAAATCTGGTCCATTTGGTCTAGATTTTGAAAAAAGTTTTTATCGGTCCCTTTCTTACACACACCTGGTACTTCTGATTTGTATACCTACTCGCTTTTAGTCATTCTTTCATCGTTCATTATTTACACATGTCCAAACCATCTTAAATCTATTTTCTTCATCTTGTTGAAAAATATTAATTTTGTCCATGCATTCTTATCTTCAGAACGAATCTTCCCTTCTAATATTTGAAAGAAAAATACTCAGAAAAATATTCGGACCCATACAGGAAAATGGATCTTGGAGAGTGAGATATAATGAGGAGTTATACAGCATATACAAAGAGCCCAACATTATAAAATACATCAAAATTGGGAGGCTACGTTGGGCGGGGCATGTAGCAAGAATGGGAGAAGAGGAAATGCCTAACAAAGTACTCTTTTCCAAGCCCCAAGGAAGACGTAGCGTGGGCAGACCAAAGCTTAGGTGGATGGATGGGGTGCAGAATGATGCAAACGTGATTGGCATCAGGGGCTGGAGGAGTGCATCCCAGGATAGGGGGGAATGGCAACGACTGCTGGAGGAGGCCGGGGCCCACAATGGGCTGTAGTGCCATTGATGATGATGATGATGATTCTTATCTTCATTTCACCTTTTTTCAAGCATTAACACCACGTTTTTTTTCTTAGTGCATAAATCTCCACAGCATTATAATCTAACATTTAACCTTCTGCTACATCTAAGTTTCACTTCCATTCATCAAAGTGGGCACCCAACACACCATTACGTATTGTCATTTTTGTTACTGTTGATGTTGCACGGTTGCTGTATACAACATTAAGTGCTCCATTTACCTTGTCCTCTGTCGCTACCCTTCTTTCAATATTCCTTTCAACTAGCTCATCACACATAAACATACTGCCCAAATAACAGAACTCATATCCTAGTTTTATATTTGTTATTAGAAATGTTGAAAACAAAGGTTTATCCTATTGATATATATTTTTTCCTCTTCTCTTCTTGTAAGCTTTAAAAGTAAATGTTATGTTTTGTGGTTCAGTATGGAGGATAGTTTTAAATCTTTTATATTATATTATCCTTTTCATTGGGGTTGACTCTCCTTGTATGTTAACGTCCAGTTGCGTTATCTTAGAAGGTCTTCACAATGATTAACCACCTGATAACCTTTCTCTGATGCCTCTGATTTACAGTTTGGTCTGGTGGTCTCCGTCTTATGTGCCCGTACCATTTCAGTTGTCGCTCCTCCAGCTTACTATTTATGTCAGTGACTCCCAGACTAAAGAGGCATCTCATTGCATTATATATTTTATAGCTGTGTTCTTTCTGAAACACAATTTTGAAGTCAGAATTCACAGAGATGTCCACCTCTGTCTGATACTCCGTGGCAAGAGCTGTTCAGAATTGAACGCCAGACACTAATTTGCCAAGTCCGCTCGTTAACTATTATCGCAAGGACACGGTCTTTTCATATACCACAAATCATAAGTATGGGTATACATCTAAATATCTACAATGGTTTGTTTGTAGTTCGTCTTCCCTTGATAAGTTTCTAGCGGTTTTCTTACCAAATATATTTTTCTAAACATGTCTAGATGTTAGAAATAGACGCCAAATTCACATACTGTCTCTATTGTATAATATCATTAACTGTCCCGCCACCCCCTCTTATCTCGCTGAAAAATTTAAGCGTCTTTCCAATCATGAATTAGCGCTACGCTCAAACAGATATTGTTTATTGGCCTTTCCAGTTCACCGCTCCTCTTTTTTACGTCGTCCTTTACTGTCCATGCAGTGAGACTCTGGAATCAGTTACAGACCAATATAAGACTCGCTCCGTCCTTGGCATGCTTCAAAAAGCGACTGAAAAAACTCTTATTTTCTAGTCAGTAAAATAACGTGTTGCATTCCCGATTTTTCTTTTCCTTTCCTCTCCACTATCCCTTCCTTTTTTTTTGATTGATGATATCTCACTTTGTATGAAAAAGAATGTTCGGGTGATAGTCCGTCTTTGCGGGGTTCGTGGGCATATGTTCACGTATGTGTTTATGGATATCGTGGGGATTGATAGTCATTTGAATGATTTATGCAACAATGTAACTTGCTTTATTTACTTTTGTCTGGTTGACTGGAAGAGATTGCAGCCTGGCAATAAGCCCGCCAGATTGTATTTTCAATAAAAGTGTTAAATAAATAAATAGATGTTGGTAAGTACCTATTCTAATGACCGCAGCCATCATCTTTCTAACCTTACACTCAACTTTGTCAGGACTTGGGTACGGCCGACCAATTAGTTTATTGTAGTTAAAAAATAACCATTAAAAATAGTGAACCAGAGCAGTCAAAGGGAGATCTTGCGTCATTTTCGAGAAGGATTGCTTCCTATTGTTTCAAACTTAACTGCCTCGAGTGGCTGGCTTGTCTTCCCATTTGTATAGAAATACACGACACTTTATGAGGATCGGTAATTAGTGTTCCGTCTGCGATCTGTTTTATTGCAGTCACAGATAACTATTGTTACTAAGAAAAGAAAATAAAACTTTGCGCAAGATATATTTCGAGGGCGAAGGCGCTTTTATGACCGCGATTGTCATGCGAGAGAGAAAAAAGGGGTCAAAAAATTTCTCTTCTCCTTTCTAAAGAAATACGTCGAGCTTAATTTATTACGGACATAGTTAAATATTGAAAACAACGGCTGAGAATAACAATTCACTCGAGATACATTAAAAAAAAGAAGGGTCCAGTATTGTCTCTTAAACAATAAGTTTCACCGGATGTTATACAAAAAGGATTCTCGACTTAATTACGCTGTGAAAGTTTAAATAGACTATTCATTGGCAAAATAACGAAAAGGTTTATGATTTTTTTAACGGTCGCGAGGGACTTTCTATAGAGTTCCAAAATGGCGGCGCTAGGCTGAGATCCCTTAAATTAAGGGACCGCGATCTTCCGAGCCCTTTCTCTCGCCACGAAGTTATCAAGTCAACATCATTCTCGTCTTGACGCTGTTCGCGAACTTGAACAAGCTTTTCTCACATTTGATTGTTCATTCTTATTTGATACAATTTGTCCGGTAAATTCCCGAGGAACTGAGTCGTGTGGGTGTATTACGGCACGAATTGGCGGTCGCCAACCACTGAGGGAATTTCTTCACATCAGCGGCCCTGTAGTAACAGTATAAGGTCAGAGGGCCATATACGAGTCGACCTGGTCATACACTTGAAGCGGATCTGGGATAATACATTTTGTCCTGTATTGGAGTAAGATCAACCTTATTTATCCTCTTTTGCTTGTCATTTTATGGTGATATTTGAGTATTCTAGAGATTGGCGAGATCTAATCTTTGAGAATTGACACATTTCCGCAACGGACTGTTGTGTGATAATAAATTACTTCGACTGCCTGTCCATCTGAAAGGTTAGCGGAGTAGCAGCGAGAAATCTGCCCATTTGATTTTCCTGACGGAGTATCAGCTCGTCAGGATTAAATATATAACCAATTAACAGCAAATATGTGTTTCATTATGTATTTATACCTACCCAAGCACTGACGAATGCCTACCTCTTCCCACGACATCTTGAGATCTTATTGAGCCTTGTTTTACCTATACTGAGCTACCGGAGTAAGAGTCATACATTGTAACATCCAGGCTTTTAGTAATCCAACTTAATTAATTAAAGGGTAAAAAGTCTGAAACTGGCGCCCAACGTGGGGCCTACCTAGAGGTTCGTCGTCGGGCTTGGACGGTATAATTTGTATTTTTATGTTTTTTTCCTTTCTTTCTTCTTTTGGTACTAGAATAATTTGTGCATTGCTGTGTTGTGTACTGTGTATTGGAATTTTATGTTTTTTTTTCTTCTTTTTTCATTTTTCGATTTGAATATCTTGTGCATTGCTTTATTGTATACTGTGTATTTGAGTTTTATGTTTTTTTTTCTTTTTTTGATTTGAATATCTTGTGCATTGCTTTGTTGTGTACTGTGTATTTGAATTTTATGTTTTCTTCTTTCTTTTCTTCCTGTTTTTATTCGAAATTTTGTGCATTGTTGTATTGTATACGGTGTATAATTTTGTTATATTATTTTGATTAACGGCGTATAACTCGGTAAAGAATCGAAAGCAATTCAGGACCGTTAAAACAACAAAGCATAGGCTTTGTACTTCAGTCAAGTCGGTCGGGCGGAAATTGATTCGAGTACCGTTTTGTTTGGCGGTCATTTTGTGTATGAGTTGAGGATTTTATTTATTAATTAAATAAAATATAATAACCAACTAATAACGTGCGGCTGATAAAAGCTGTGCGAGTGTAGGTAGTTATTTTCTAAAATTAGAAAAAATCGAGTTGAGCGTAGTTTTACGAGGAGTATAATCTCGAATTTGGCCGGTAATCGGGTAGGCAGAGCTAGTGGAACGCCATAGTTTCTTGTGATTGGCCGGGTGTTTAGCAGCTGATAGAAGTTCCTTGTTGCATTGGCAAGGAATAATTCGTTACGTTTTCTTTCCGGTTGGATAGAGTTAGTGGCGTATTCCGGAGTTTGGATCGCTTTGAAGATTTTTAAATCATCAACAAAAAATAGAATATTTAGAGCACTAAGTTTGCCAACTATAACATTATTCGTTCAGAGCCGTCCGGCTGTTTCGCTAATTAAGTTTGACGAATACTAGCTGTCGTACATCTGGTCGGCGAGATTAGTAGTAGACCGGTGTTATAATAGCGTGGCCGGGTGATCGAACTTATTGAATTATTCTATTTTAGGCCTTTAAGGTAGAGTTGTTTTCTTCGATTACATGCGATTGGAATTTCTGGTGAAGGCTATTCCTGAGATTGGGAACGCGTATTAATAACAGCGTGGCCTAGAGTCTTGGGGATTTCTAATCTTTCAGATAGAACTCTCACCTTGCTAGCTGAGGATAAGTCCACAATGAGTCCTATTGACAATATTACGAGTGCAACTAAGGAGAGATTGATTGGGGAATTGATGGAAAGGGGAATCACTCCGGGTAACAAACTCCCCAGGTTGCGTCGGCAAGCATGGAGCTACAATCGGGGCCTCGTTCACTCTCCTACAGAAGAGGTTATATTGCCTCAAAGGTCTAAGGCACATGTTAATTTGCGAGGAGCCCCGGAATTTTCTATGGAACTGGTTTCCGGAGCGACAGCCCCTCGTTCGGACTCTTCCTTGCCATTTACCGGGTCTTGCCCTTCAAGAGACTTGGGAATGTTGCCGTCTCCTAGCACTAGAGGTAATCAATTACCTCCATTAAATATCAATTTTTCATCGTGGCCAGTGGATCCGTTTAATGGCTCGGGTAGCGTACGTCAGTTTTTGGTTAGGCTCGAGGAAATAGCACACGCACGTAGGTTCGATGTAGACTCTCTCTCTCCCGTCCTACCTGAATTTTTGCGCGACAGAGCCCTGACCTTTTTCAGGATTACGTATAGGAACCCTATGAGATGGGCTACATTGAAGGCACATTTTTTGGAGAGGTTCGAATCGGAGAGTTTTATGGTAGATAGAAAGCTGGATATTTGGGCATCCAAGCAGGGTCACGAAGAATCTTCCACCGATTATATATCACGAATTTTGGAAGTAAACAGTACACTGGACTCTGCCTTGACGGAGGTGGAGCTGTTACAGGTGTTCAAGAGAGGCCTTCACGTTAGGTTTAGCTCAGTCCTTGTCAGTACGCGGCCTGCGTCAGTACGAGAGATGGAAAGAGTATGTGCCTCTTTCGAACAAATGAACAGGAGTGGTGAGGTATCACCCCGGCCGCTGCAGATGCAGCCAAGGGTAAGGGCACGTGTGTCATCCGTCTCACAGAAGGTTATCGGTAGAGGGCCGACCTTGTTGAGGTGTTTCTTGTGCAATCTTCCGCATCATATTGCCCGCGACTGTCCGCACAAACCACTTATCCAGAAGGAACCGGATAAGTCGCCAAGTAATCGCGTAAGGAGTCGTGCCGAGACTTCTAGACCTTTTACTTTGCTGACGGATACTTCGCGTCCGCCGCCGAGCTCCTTAATTCCAAAAAACAGATAGGGGACCAACCCGGTCAAGGTAATTCGGAGCTAAGGGGTTGGTCAAATACAATAGAATTAAGAAATAATAGCCGTAACCTTGGTGCCATAGAAATTTCAAATGCTAGGGATGAGAGACCCTATCTTCATTGTGAAATTCAGGGCTCACCATTTAGGGCGTTGCTAGATTCAGGTGCAGCAATTAACGTAATAGGTGGTAATCTGTATAAAAATTTTAAGGACTTACGGTTTATTATGCGAACTACTGAGGGAGTCGTTCACACGGCTGATAGTCAGGGACATCGGGTGCTGGGTACGATCCAGTTGCCCTTACATTATGATCACCAAACTGTGTTGGTGGAATTCCAGGTAGTTCCTTCTTTAGATACTTGCTTGGTGCTCGGTATTCCCTTCTTGAAGCGTTCCGGGCTTACGCCGGAATCGTTTTCTCATTCGAGTAGGAGTTAATGGCTCAATAATGCCTCCATTGTTCCGAAAAAGGATGCTTCTGCTCGAATCGTATTGGACCCCGCAAACTAAATTCCGTGACGCAGACGGACTGTTATCGGTTACCTAACATCAACCGAATTCTCGACAATCTTCGAGATACGCGCTACCTCACTGCTTTAGATCTGAGCCATGAGTTTTGGCTAATGCCATTAAGCAAAGAGTCTAAATGTAAGACGGCATTCTTTGTAGAGGGCCGGGGACAATATCGGTTTGTGGTCACCCCATTTGGCTTAAAAAACATTCCTGCTGAGATGCAACGAATGATGGAACAATTGTTCGCCGATCAGGGTGACCAGGGTTCTGTACCATGTTGGTTTAATAATATGCAAACAGGACTGAGAGTCTTGGAGATAATTAATTATTGACTTTATTGATCTCAGGTAAAGGCTTGAGAGTTATAATTCTTGTGTGTTTTTCCGTATCTGATTATCTGCCATGCATACATCTTATTGTCCTGAATTGTAATTTTTTTTGTTGCATTAATTATATTTATAATTTCATTTCTGTTAGTATTGTATTGTATTTGTGCCTATGTATTGTATTTGGTATTGTGTTCCTTTGAGGTTGCCTTCTAGACGTACGGCTATAATTGTTTGTGCCTGTGCGTGTATTAGGAAGCCGTACTACAGGGTTATACAAATCCGAATTTTGCGATGACGCATGCAAATGTCTAGGTCATCTTACGTACCGCGACGAACTCAGGAGGGTTCCTAGTAGAGAGTAATATTGTAGAAGTTTCATAACCAGCGGCATGGTAAATAAGTTAGAATTTTACTCGTATTACCCGTATATTGTAGTTAGTTCAGTTTAATTTTCGAAACAACGCCTAGCCTTGCGGTAAGCTCGCCAGCCATAAGCTTCATGATACCGCAGATGTAATAGAAACCTAGATCGCTGATTAATTAGTACAAGTATGTCACCAAAGGGCGAAAAAAAAAACTTTGATTTGTTTTTCTATCGCAAGGGTATTACACACCCTGATTTTTAGAACGTCTACATATATAACGCGTGGTGACAACTTTATTGTGCTCGGGCAGGAAATCAGAGACCTTAGGGCGCATGTCTGTATACAAGCGAGCGAGTATACCATGCAGTATTGAAGCAACATGTTCGTTTAACCTCCTTCATCGGGAGCGGAGCATGTTTTCACGATGCTGGCCGCAGTATAAAGTTGGCAAGTTGTTTAAACTTCATCGTTGAGGTGGCGTCATCGAAAATTATTAGTTAAAGGTATATGAGGAATAAATATCCCCGCCATGATCCGCAGAAGACTAGTATAGGAGAGGTTTAATTCCTCATTAATTACGTGTTCGTCAAGTGGTTTAGAGTAAACCAATGCGAGTGATGCGAACACCTAGGGAAGGATTGTTCATGCCTCAATGATACTGTGAGAATAGCAAGATGAGTTCACCTTTCTTCTCCTCGCCATAATCTCTACCCTGCCCCATCATGGATCGTTCTCCGAATAGAGGGGCCGTGCCGGAAGAACGTTTTGTTCGCACTTTTTGCAATAACTAATGGTATAAGGCAAAGGGAACAACCTTTAGGTTAAAAGTACAGATAGGTTGTGGCAGGCTGGAAGCTAAGCGCTGCTTGGTGTAGTTTACACCTAGGTTATAAACCACCTAGTTGGACAGGTGGTATGGAGAGGGTATTCTAGCCAATCAAACGCTGGGCGATATTTCAGCAACAAATTAGCGCCCCGATTTGTCAAGTGTGTGGTCACAAGGTAAATTTCCGACACAATATATGAACTGTCTGACCTGAAGGGGAAAGTGGCAGGTAAATTTCGCGTCAAAGACATCGCCAAGGTGGAATAAAGGCTCCATTACGGTGAATTGACGCGAGAGCTGCCGTGGCACTTGTGGTAATTCAGTTTTACCAAATTAGGTTTCCATGTTCCAAGAAAAAAATATGGTGGCGCTCAATAGACCATGCGCTGGACAATGAGTGGTGATTTTTGCTGATAGCATAGCGTTTGTATGCGCGTCTTTTGATAGAGCGTCGACGCTCACTTCCTCATGATGTCACATTGGATACATCCTTACCAATTCCTTATCCTGTTCTATCAAGGGTCGCTCACCTGGCACTAGGTCGTATAGGTTGAATGGAAGGCAGCTCCATGATAGGGAATGAGTGGGGTTGCTACCGGGGTTTGGGAAGTGCTGCTGGGAAGTATGAATGAAAAGGATTGGGTGCGTGCTTTGGTGGGGGGGGCTTTCGATGGGATATCCTTTAATTGTGAGGCTTCGGCCAATGATTTTTTTTTGTTGTTGTTTTGTATATTTTTTTTTTTTTTTTGTAACTGTCAGTCCGGTCTAGGTGGGCAGGCGTCCGCGACGCCATCGGTACACGGAGGTGCATAGTATGATATGACTACGTCATGCACATCTTGGCTCCGCCCGTTGGTTCTGCGGCCGTCGCACCGACGACTTAGGTGGGCGCTCGCGGCACCATTGGTACCAGGACCTCCATAGTAGTGTGTATGGACTCCGCCCTTTGGGTCCGCAGGCGTCACACTGGTGACAAAGGTTTTATTGTCAGTCCGGTCTAGGTGGGCAGGCGTCCGCGACGCCATCGGTACACGGAGGTGCATAGTATGATATGACTACGTCATGCACATCTTGGCTCCGCCCGTTGGTTCTGCGGCCGTCGCACCGACGACTTAGGTGGGCGCTCGCGGCACCATTGGTACCAGGACCTCCATAGTAGTGTGTATGGACTCCGCCCTTTGGGTCCGCAGGCGTCACACTGGTGACAAAGGTTTTATTGTCAGTCCGGTCCAGGTGGGCAGGCGTCCGTGGCGCCATCGGTACCCGGACGTAGGTAGCATGGTGTGGGGACATCATGCGTATCTTGGGTCCGCCCGTTGGTTCTGCGGCCGTCGCACCGACGACTTAGGTGGGCGCTCGTGGGCACCATTGGGACAAGGACGACCGTAGTTTTGTGCGTGGACAACATGTACAACTTGGCTCCGCCATTTGGGTCCGCGGGTGTCGCACTGGTGACAACGGTTGTGGAGTAGGCTCCAACCAATCAGCGAAAGGCTTACGGATGGCCTATATACATCCAGTAGGAGGCTTACGGATGGCCTATATACATCCAGTGGAGGCTTACGGATGGCCTATATACATCCAGTGGGGGTTGTTGAGTGTGACTCCAACCATGGGCGTCATGAACCCAAATTTGCATGTGCTCCCGGTCTAGGTGGACGCTCATGGCACCGTCGGTGCCCGGATAACCATGGTATTTTATGGATCATGCGAGTTTTGGCACCGTCCGTGATGTGGGTGGGCGTCGCACTGACGACTCTGGCTAGCACGAGAATTGGCACTAAAGGGATGACGATCCCCGAGGTGATGATATTATAAACACATATTTGCTGTATTGTATAACCAAGTGTAACTGTTTCTTGTCAGTTTTTAGACCTGGAGGAGGCCTATAGTCAGATGTCGCCCCTATGAGTGGTGTCTCAGGGCCGTGTAATGGAAAATCGTATGTTAAATGTGTCTTATATAGTCTCATTATTGATATATCGCCAGACTTGTATCTTGCAATATCAAAGATCACCAGACAAGCGGGAGGAAACTCACCTTGCTTCCTTAATTCAAGTGATTAGGTTAAGAAACTAAATCAGTGCCCCTAAAAGTGCAGACTATCGGATCCGGTTCTGGGGAAGCCGTTGTGAACTAACATAATTACTATTAAGTAACTTGATCTGTTTTTGGGCATTACTCTTGTGAGTGTGTTGCCTTTGTAATCTTAAATGTTTGTACATTTTTCTATTGTAAATTAATAAGAATTATTAGGTGTAACCATGCTGTAGAGAAGGCGATAGTATCTGTTCTTGAACATTACTCTTGTGACTGTTTTGTCTTGTTATCCTAAATGTTGTATGTTTCTTTTTTTTTTTTTTGTAAAAATAATAATAAGACTTATTATGTGTAACCATGTTGAGGGGAAGGCGATAATTGATGTTCTCCTGTATTGTGCCTTGCTCTATAAAATGTTTAACTGTTTCCAGGTGTTCTTAGATAGGGAAGCCCTGAGAGCTAGTTTTTCGTGGTTTCCTACTCTTTCGCAAATGCAGGGGCTTATTAAATCGTCCACGAGCGTATCCGGCATGACCCAGTAACGTCATGCCCTTTAGCATAGTATCTAATCCTTGTTTCGGCAAGCAGGTGTATGACCAATTGACACAGGGCCGTAATCAGTACTTGAATTATTATTTTTTTTTTATTTTTTTTTTTTTTCGGTAACATAAAATGGAGTGTCAGGACTTGGGTACGGCCGACCAATTAGTTTATTGTAGTTAAAAAATAACCATTAAAAATAGTGAACCAGAGCAGTCAAAGGGAGATCTTGCGTCATTTTCGAGAAGGATTGCTTCCTATTGTTTCAAACTTAACTGCCTCGAGTGGCTGGCTTGTCTTCCCATTTGTATAGAAATACACGACACTTTATGAGGATCGGTAATTAGTGTTCCGTCTGCGATCTGTTTTATTGCAGTCACAGATAACTATTGTTACTAAGAAAAGAAAATAAAACTTTGCGCAAGATATATTTCGAGGGCGAAGGCGCTTTTATGACCGCGATTGTCATGCGAGAGAGAAAAAAGGGGTCAAAAAATTTCTCTTCTCCTTTCTAAAGAAATACGTCGAGCTTAATTTATTACGGACATAGTTAAATATTGAAAACAACGGCTGAGAATAACAATTCACTCGAGATACATTAAAAAAAAGAAGGGTCCAGTATTGTCTCTTAAACAATAAGTTTCACCGGATGTTATACAAAAAGGATTCTCGACTTAATTACGCTGTGAAAGTTTAAATAGACTATTCATTGGCAAAATAACGAAAAGGTTTATGATTTTTTTAACGGTCGCGAGGGACTTTCTATAGAGTTCCAAAATGGCGGCGCTAGGCTGAGATCCCTTAAATTAAGGGACCGCGATCTTCCGAGCCCTTTCTCTCGCCACGAAGTTATCAAGTCAACATCATTCTCGTCTTGACGCTGTTCGCGAACTTGAACAAGCTTTTCTCACATTTGATTGTTCATTCTTATTTGATACAATTTGTCCGGTAAATTCCCGAGGAACTGAGTCGTGTGGGTGTATTACGGCACGAATTGGCGGTCGCCAACCACTGAGGGAATTTCTTCACATCAGCGGCCCTGTAGTAACAGTATAAGGTCAGAGGGCCATATACGAGTCGACCTGGTCATACACTTGAAGCGGATCTGGGATAATACATTTTGTCCTGTATTGGAGTAAGATCAACCTTATTTATCCTCTTTTGCTTGTCATTTTATGGTGATATTTGAGTATTCTAGAGATTGGCGAGATCTAATCTTTGAGAATTGACACATTTCCGCAACGGACTGTTGTGTGATAATAAATTACTTCGACTGCCTGTCCATCTGAAAGGTTAGCGGAGTAGCAGCGAGAAATCTGCCCATTTGATTTTCCTGACGGAGTATCAGCTCGTCAGGATTAAATATATAACCAATTAACAGCAAATATGTGTTTCATTATGTATTTATACCTACCCAAGCACTGACGAATGCCTACCTCTTCCCACGACATCTTGAGATCTTATTGAGCCTTGTTTTACCTATACTGAGCTACCGGAGTAAGAGTCATACATTGTAACATCCAGGCTTTTAGTAATCCAACTTAATTAATTAAAGGGTAAAAAGTCTGAAAACTTATATACATTTAGTTTGTTATATTTTTTATCTGCCAATAACAATGAGTTAAAGTCCCGAGCTGGAGCGCTCTTAAAGAGAGTTTGTTTTCTAAACAGCGCCATATAATTTGTCCTTTTTTATCACTTAAATTGTTTTTTTCATTTCTCGCATAATCATTACGATCAAAATATTTATTTCTCACATAATCATTACGATTAAAATATTTATTTCAACAAACACCTCCCTTTCTTGTCATATATACCAGTGATCCCCAACCCCCGGGCCGCGGCCCGGTACCGGGCCGTGGACCAAATGGTACTGGGCCGCGTAAGGGCCTGCTTAAAAATCAAAATTACTTTTGAAAAATCGAACATACCCAATAACACTTAATTATACCTTAAAATAATTATTCCGTTGAAAACCCCTTCACGCTAAGTTACCACCGACCTTCCGACAATACCTTCGAAATAAAACAACACCACACTACCGCAAGATATCAGAATAACATTACGAGTAAAATCCCGATATTAAACCCTAAGCATTCTCAAAATAAATTCTTTTCTCTATCTTGGAAAAAAATACTTTCAACCTTCCGTTGAACCTTAAAAATATTGAAAATACCCATCAATCCAAAAGAAAATTTAAAAATTATCTGAAACTTAATAATCCTTCATTGTTATTATATATTTTTTCTTCACTTTTCCCACAAACCTTGTGTTTTCTCTACTATTATTTGTCACTATAACTTATGTACCACAGTTGTAAATTTTATTATTACGATATATATTGTACAAATATATTGTTATTAAATTTAAAAAAAAAACTACATTCAATGTGCCCCCCCCCCCCCCCAGTGGGCCGTGGTAAAATTATGAAACGTTGACCGGTCCGCGGTGACAAAAAGGTTGGGGACCACTGATATATACAAGCGGAAGCAATATAATATACAAACAAAATGTTTATATTTTACCATATTTTCTCACGTCAACACCCGCCCACGCATCTCAAATGCACGAAGGAGAAACGACAAAAAAAACTTCACGTTTTTAGACAAAAAACTTTTAAATCAAGGTAAAAACAATGTTTTGACATGATAAGTAGGAGTTGCAAATAGATTAATGGTTGCTCCAGAGCCAAAAACTGTTGGAATAGCGTGCAGAGCAGATCTAGCATCTATGAATCTTTGTCTAGTCTAGTCTCATCTCGTGGCTATACATGTCGATTTCACGCGGTTCTAAGTCAAGAGGAAATGAGGACCAGGCAGCCTCTGTAATCTCTCTCTTCCTCGTTGTCTTCTTGGCTCTACTTCCTCCGGACTACAGACAGTTTCCTCTCTCATGGCGTCGTCTCAAATACAATAATCACCAGGTTTGTTTGTTTACATTTCGTGAGACGGTGTTGACAGGTGTTTTGTTTTGATGCTTGTATTGTTTGTGTTAAGATTTCAAATTAGTCGAAATCAATAGTAATTGTTTCTTTAAGATAATTGAAAGTGCTTACTTTAAAAAACTTCATCTTCAACGATATTTACTAATCCTAGAAAAATACTTGTTCGGAATAATATAAAAAAGCATGTATTCCTATTTATTATTTATTTAAAGTAAATAAATATTGAATAATTGTAGTTCTATTTAATAAATTTCGTAGTAACATGAACACTTTTTAAAGACAAGGGCAAGACAGGGCTTGTTTGCATATAATTGTTGTTATAATTTATACAATAATAACATAAATAATTTTTGGTAATTTGTTTTCATCAAACACTGTTTATTTCACTTTTTATAACGGTATAACCCTACCGGTTTCAAGGCTTTCACCTCATCTTCAGGGTAGCACAAACAAGAATCTTGTCTGAAAAAGTGGAATAAACAGTGTTTGATAAAAATAAATTACAATGTATTTAAACCTCCACAATGTTAATGCCTTAACTATAAACAATACAAAAATAATTTTAATAATCGGAGTTAAAATATTTTTTCCGGTTTTTAGTTATTTTTAAATAAAACAAATAGTGTTTTTGAGTTATACGTCCAACCAGCCATAAAGATTTTTTTTATAGGCCCTAAGTGTTAACTAGACTGGAATCCTATTTAAAAGATCTGGGTTCCAGCGGGGATCGAACCCGCAACCTCAGGATCGGCAGACAAGTGTCTTACCACCAGGCCACGGAGGTCGTCTTACTAATACCTTAATACCTTCTTTTTATTAAAAAAAATGTTTTTCAGTTTTCTGTTGATTTTTTGAGTGAAAATTTTCTAAAAAGTTAATTAAAAAGATCATTTGATAGTGAATTTAATATTCAAATTTAAAATACAATATGATAAATAAAACATGTTTCATAGATGTTTTTATTCATTAAATTTAATAAATATATCATTGCATTTTAGGGTGCAATGTTCCTTTGAAAAGTTTAAGGGTCAGTTAATAGAACGGTTACAATTTTTAAATAATCATGAAATATTTCAATAAAATTTAAATATTTAAATAAATATAAAACCAAGCAAGACTTGGTAAGATCGAGAACGAGCTGTATAAATAAATATAACACTGTCATGGATACCAATAATAATTACCAGACAAAAGCTGATTGATTGGAAGAAATTGATTTAAAGTAATACATTTGCAAAAGGTATTATATTTCTACGAAAGTGATAAATAAATTAATATACTTACGTTTTTACAAAAACGAGATCTCAACAATATTTAAAAAAAATTCATTTGAGTCAGAGCAACATTGAATATATTTTGTAGTTAGGTTTTGATAACCTTTATGATATAAGTAAATTGAAATTAATGAAGAGTGAGGAATAGACCGAGTAAAGTGTTTTATTTTGATTAATCATGGTAAATGACTGATCGACTCATACTCAAAACAATTCAATCATTTGTTGAAGTTCAAAGCTATAATTCAAGAAGAAGAAGAAAACATTTTTTCCGTATCAAATCCAAAAGTTAATATTTCTCTTCCTTGTTGTAATTCCCAAAATTCTGAATACTGTTTTAGATATATTTAGTAACAATTATCGCTTTTAAAATGTATATCTTGCAGACACAAAAATCAATTAAATCAAAGAGTTTACTTAAAAAAATATCCTGAAAATAAAATTAATCAAAAGCCATATAAAAATCAAATACAGAACGTCACAATGTTAAGAGACAAACCAATTCATTGACTTTGACGTAGATGCTTTTCAAATTCATAAACAGTCTCTTAGTTGTTGAATAAAATACTCTGAGATAGAACAAAGACACTCTGTCTCTTGAAAATATAAATTCGAAAGAAAAACTCGACAACAAAAAGAAAACAAAAAAATCACCCGTGTTGCCATTTTTATTACGTCAAGCGATCGTATCGTAAATAAACTGAATAACCTTCCTACTTATTTCTGTCCGATCTTTCAGTTCTGTTCGCAGTCAATGGTGAACTTGGTCTTCATTCCACTTTCAATGTGAGTCGCTTTATTTTAGTTAGTTATGTCACACTTATCTCTTCTCAGCATTCTCCACGACTAGGTATATGAACTCTGTCCTATCAGAAATATTTCAGTGAGCTCTAGGCGAGCAGATAGTGCGGGTTGCCTTGTGTCACATACGGCTCAGTCTCGCGCCGATATTACTGAAACATATTTCAATTTACGTTATTTCCTGAAAATTAATATTACATAAATGGTATGTGTTCATTTATACTTTTATAAAGATATTTAAAAAAATAATTTATTATTAGCAATTTGCTTTTTTATTCGATCGAACAATTTGGATAATCAATCATCAATACTGCTGGGTTTTTTATTTGTCATTACATAGCAAGACAAACTTAGGTAATAATATGATATTTGCTTGTCTACTTCTTTTTATTGCCAAAGAATAATGGATTGCCTTCATATTTTAGAAGCAAAAAAAAACAAAGTTCATATTCTATTTTAATATATAATATCACGTTCGGTTTTCTTATAATTAAAACGATAAAAGTTAGAATCAAACGGTGTTCTTAATACTTCAGAATTATGGTATTTAAAGAGACTTAAAAAAATTCCATTCATTGAATTTTTTTTTAGAAAAATCAAAGTAACAACAAACTCTGGATTGAAACCCTGAACAATATGGTCATTGTTATAAAATATCTGTCTTTACTTTTCTGATGACAGCCAAATCGCTGGTGGCTGCCAAGATCCTTTTTTCCAACTATCTAACTGCATGGCCTTGTTGACGATATATTTTTTGCTTGCCTTGCACACATGTCCATCTCAGATGAACTTCTCCTTGGTACTACTTTCAGGCTGCTTCTAACATGTATATTCTTAACTTTAAAGACCAGCCACATTGGCAGCCCATTTCTGTATTTCTGGGGTCTTGAAGCCCAGCACTCCGAGCTGTAGAGCACAGCTATTTTGTAAACCTTTCCATTGTATACTAGATTTTTTGGTCATATAAAATTCCAGTTATAATTCTGAAAGTTTCTTTGAAAGAATTCGTAAGTAATATAAATACTGAGTCTATCATCTAAGCTAGGAGGGAATAAGAACAAGATATTTGTCCCAATCAAACTTTCGCTGATAACTATCTTACATACATATAATCATGCCGTGTCGTTTGCGGGGTAGGCAGAGAGAACAGATTTATAAACTTTTATATCCAAGTACACAACTTGTACCTCCTCTATATTCATACATCTCGTCATTCACAGTCTTCTATTACTCATACTTCTCACTTTACCTCCTTTTAAAATCTGCTCCATTTGGTCCAGCCACATTTATTTCAGTCTACCTATTCTACGCACACCTTACATTTCTGACTTGAGTATACTCGCTTAGTCATTCTTTTATCATTGATTCTCTCCACATGCCCAAACCATATTAAAGCTCCTTTCATCATCTCATTTAAAACATCCATGTTATCGATATATTCATTTCTAATATTTTCATTCCGTCTTCTTTCAAACATTGACACTTTACAAAATTTTCTTAGTACACGTATCTCCACTGCATTAATTTTACACTTATATTTCCTTAGTGCGCGTATCTCCACTGCATTAATTTTACACTTAATTTTACACTTATATTTCCTTAGTGCGCGTATCTCCACTGCATTAATTTTACACTTATATTTTCTTAGTGCGCGTATCTCCACTGCATTAATTTTACACTTATATATCTTCTATCAAATCTAAGTTTCACTTCAATACATCAAAGTGGGAACCAACGCAACATGATGTGTTATCATTTTTGTAACTGTTGATATCGTGCGGTTGTTGTATATAACATTAAGTGCTCCGTTTATATGGTTTTCTGTCGCAACCCTTCATTCAATGTCCCATTCAAATTGTCCATCACACGTAAACATATTGCCCAAATAACAAAACTCATCAATCTGAGAGCGATCTCAATTGAAAACATGACTTTATCACAATGCATTACAATATCCCTATAAAATGCAAATTAACAAATAAAGAAACCTGGCTAATGACAATGAAGTGCACGGAGACGATTGGTACTGCAAAATAAAACTTCCGGAATACAAATTGTTGAACTGAAAAAAAACGTTAATATTCTTCACAGTCGCATTTCTCATCAGTGAGCCACATGACTAAATGAAAGCCTTTTGACGATTCCTCTCCATTCATCTTTATACTCAACAGCTTGGCAAGATCCTGCTCGTAATGATAGTCCGATTAAGTACCTTACTTGGTCTACTTAAAAGTTCTTTTGTAACACCGTCTTTAAACACTTCCATGAACCTCTCCAAATTATTTCCTTAGCCGTGGGCGACATGTCCAAAGAATTCAAGAACTCGTAAGCATATTGTTGACAATCTGTCAGCGATACTCAGCTCTCCTCTAAGTGAATATACCATAATAGGAACAAATTAAAAGGTTTTTCATTTGTTCATATCCTACACCTTTTCCACCTTAGTAGTTTAGTAATTTTCAATAAATATTTATTTAAATATTTAAGATTTAAAAATAAATATATTCAGATATTAGCATAAGTTGATTATAAAATAAAAATTTGTTTATTGAAATGAGAGTGTATCTCGATGATTTACTTCTTAGCAACGATTTCATTTTAGTCTTTGACAATTGCATCAATTTGTCAATTCAAATGACATTTTGATAAATTCAAGGATTATAAAAAGTATTGAGTTCAAAATGCACAACTATTTAGACTTTTCAGACTTTACTTTTATCAAATTGTGTTATCAGTGATTGATTATATCGCTTTTAGTGCCCAAGATAAGAAAACACAAGTATTGGTATATTTTTTTTGTTGTAGATCAAATACTGATTTAAAATGTTCCGGCCATTGGTTATACTACCTTGATCAAAAAGTTTTAGGACTTTATTAATAAAATCTAAAAAAACAAGTTTATTCATCAAAATTGATATGGTCCCCTTCAAAGTACTCTCCATCGATTGCAACGCATTTACGCCAGCGCTTGATCCAATCGTCGAAACACCTCTGATACTCAATTTTCGGTATGTCCATCAGAGCCGTCTTCGATTTTTTCATGACATCCTCTCGGGTGCTACAACGCGTTCCGCGAAGCGGTTTTTTAAGTCGGTTGAACAGGAAAAAGTCGCAAGGAGCCAGATTAGGTGAATTCAAAGGCTGCTGGATAGTAGTCGTGTTGTTTTTGGTCAAAAACTCATGGAAATCATGTCTTTCGCGATTTCAACGCGGTCCTTTTTTGCATGAAATTGAGGTCTTTCGGCACCAGTTTTGCAGCGACACATCTGAGGCCCAAATCACTAACAAAAATGTCTTGAGCGGATCTATACGTGATGTTCAAGTCCTCTGCCAGCTCTCTGATGGTCAATTTGTGGTTTTTGGCCAACATTTATTTGATTTTATCGATGTTTTCATCGGTTTTCGACTGCCACTGCGTTCGTCATCCTCGACCGACTCACGACCACTTATGAAGCGTTCGTGCCACCGAAAAACACTTCTCCAACATTTCCAAGGTCTGCGGACCGTTAAATCCGTTTTTCACACAAAATTTATTGCAAACTCGTTAATGCACAGTTGATGCCATTCTCAAAATTGTAAAGAATCGAAAACACGCACAAAGGTAGATGTACTCAGTACAGCGTAACTTTTACAAATGTCAAGCTATGACGCTGAAATTTATAAGGAAGTGTCAATGATAGATGTGGTAACCTAACAAAAAAAAAGAATTCCAATCGGGTGACTGACAGCGCCACACGGTGGCCGGTCCTAAAACGTTTTAATCAAGGTAGTATTACTATACTATACATATAGTATTATTTAATTGAATCGAAAAAACTGCAGATAATTTTAAATAAGGTTTTTGGTAATGTAATATTTTTTTGTTTATTAGAAAATATTGCATTGTATTTGTATTAACAAACGGCAGTGAAGTGCAATGAAAAACGGGTGCATAAATTATTCATTTTTTAAATAATCGACTAACTCGTACATACATACTGTCACGCCATTTCACTACCTAGATAGGCAGATAGAACAGACGGCTAGACTTTTTATATCTCGACACAAGTCCTTCATATCTTCTACATTTATATACCTTCTGATACAACTCCCATGATTTGTCTGATTTTCTATGTTTCCTTATATCGATATTAGAATTATCTTCACGATTATATTTAAACAAGTAATTGAGGGGTACACTGTATCAACCGCGTAGAAAATCTTAATTCATTTTAAAGTAAATACGAAGGGTAATTAATATTTTTACCTTAAGTTTCACCGGGACTTTTGATTTAAAAAAACCCCTATTTGATTTAACCAAAAAAAATTCAACTAGTTTGAAGACTATCATTTTTTCTTCAAAGCAGTGTAGTAACTGAAACATGGCTCTGAAGATGGAAGGTAATATTATTGTTACTTACTGATCAAGAACCTCTGAGGCTCTGGAACCAGTTACAAACCAATGTTAGACTCAATCCGTCCTTATCATGTTTTAAGAAGCGACTGAAAAATCTCTTAATTTCTAGTCAGTAAAGAACATGTTTCATTCCTGATTTTTCTTTCCTTTTCCTCTCCACCATCCCTTCCTTTTCCTTCGATTGATGATATCTCACTTTTACTTTAATATGTATACGGTCTATAAATTTTATAAATTTGAATAATCATTTGAATATTTTATGCGATCATGTAACTTGCTTTATTTAATTTTGTCTAGATGGTTGGAAGAGATTGCCGCTTGGCCCAATAAACCCGCCAGATCGTATTTTCGATAATGTGTTAAATAAATAAATAAGATCCCTGATTTTCCACATAGGAATTAATCTAAATTTACGGGAAAAGAACCGACATTTTCTTTCAGGAAGAAATTAAATCACAGGTGCATATGTTTACCAAAGTTATTGCTTAAACTGTAGTTTCCTGTTGATAGAAATATAATGTAAATTTTTAATAATATCTGTAATTTTATGAAACAAAGTATTTTTCTTTAGCAGCTTGTGTTCTGCACTTGATATCCCCCAATGTTTTGGTGTGGCGGCCAATAATCAAAATTAATTGTATCTGGCGATGCTCCGGTGTCACTGACATAGATAACAAAATAGATCGACGTGATCACACGACAATACATTATGCATATTATGTTGAATATTAGGGCAAACAGTCCATTTAAATGAGAGCATGATGAAAGAAACGTTACCCAATAAATTGAAAGCTGTCTCAGTTGTTATGTATCGAAGACAAATGTATTTTAATGATTTTCTGAATTAATTTCATTCCTGCTCTTCTTCGTTGTCCTTTGAAAATGTTAATCGTCTTTGTCTCTCAAAGTATCCTGCTGTGGAAAAGGTTTTGACCACTCTTAGGGGTTCTTCTTTACTTTAAATTCCATATTATTCAACACATAAGAGAACCACGTGGTAGCCTACTATACAAAGATTCTCTAGACAATTTTTACTGTAATTGTCACCTTTGTTCTGTATGAATTGTCACCTTTACTTTATATGAACTGTCATCTTTGCTCTGTGTGAATTGTCACCTTTGCTCTGTATAAAATGTCACCTTTGTTCTGCGTGAATTGTCACCTTTACTTTGTGTAAATTGTCACCTTTGCTCTGTATGAATTGTCAACATTGCTCTGTGTGAATTGTCACCTTTGATCTGTGTAAATTGTCACCTTTGTTTTGTATAAATTGTCACCTTTGCTCAGTGTGATTTATCACTTTTGCTCTGTGTGAAAATTGTTCTTAGTTTTAATAAAAATTATGTTCTTAGTTCTAATAATTGCAATTAATATTTGTCAAAATTATTGAAAAAATATTCATATACGTTATAGACGACCTCCGTGGCCTGGTGGTAAGACACTTGTTTGCCGATCCGGAGGTTGCACCCAGATTTTTTTAAATAGGATCCCAGTCTGGTTAACACTTAGGGCCTATAAAAACATCTTTCTGGTTGGTTGGAAGAGATTGCCACATGGCATTAAACTCGCCAGGTTAAAAAAAATACCATCCACATGATATGTAGAATCCTAGAATTTCCGAACTATAGCACATATCGAAAGATCTACAAAAAATCTTTGTGATTCGTCTTCCCTCGCTAAGTTTTCTGCAGTTTTCTTACCAAATATGTTTTTTTTCTAAACATATGCAGATGGGAGGAATCACCTAATTTAATGACCACATCCACTAGCTTCATATCCTTATTTGAGGGTAGTTTGCTACTATATAAATTGGGACTATATGTGTTTGTAAATATTAAATAGCCAGTGTGATATAACGCATTCTTGCTTTACCCCTTTTGCAATGTTAAACCACTCATTCAAGGCACTGTTCAATCTAATGCATGTGTTACTTTCGGCGTATAATGACGTAATGCCACAAATTAATAAACATTCAAAACCATATTCATTCGAAAGACTCAACACTATATGTATTCGATTAAATATGTAAAATATTATAAAAATAAGAATAGGTTTTTACCAATACTTGAAGTACGAAAACTTTAATGTGCGCCAATTTTCACAAGATCTGAAGATTTTTTATAAACCTATGAAACATTACGTTAGTATATTTTTTGTATTCGTGCCAAGTACATAAAGAAAATTATTAATACATGCTAGATTTCACCAAGAAGTATATTAAACTGATTTTCCAAGTGTCACTATGCAGGAATACATATAAAAATCGATTTATTTACTTTGTGTAAATTCTAATTATTTAAAGAAAGCAATGTTTGCGAAATTTCGAGGCGAATAGGAAAATAAATACAAGTTATTTTTCGAGACCACTTAGATTTAATTCTCTTTTTTTGTAAGCGATTCAATAAGACAACAGATCTATAAGACAGTACGGCGACAATTGATCCTACTCCGCCTTCAAAACTTTGTCATTTTTAAAATAATCATACACAGTTTCTTGATAAAAAATAATGTCGTTTTAGTTGGTACCAAAGAAAAAAAAAATTTAAATCGTAAAATTGCGGCTGTCTGAAAAAAAATTGTATTTTTTTACCCTTTTTTCAAATATGTTATTTTTTAAAAAATAGTGTTATATTTCCCAAAGTAGGAACGATATAAAAATATTTATTGAACTTGAGATTTTATGTCGACCAGGTCGAAAAAAGTATTAGGTGCAGTTAGGTGTACAAATAAGTTTCCGCCGTTTTTTATCAAGAATTGGGCATTTATTGTGAAAGAACTGAAACTCATGTTTTATTCAAAGTATTGCCCATCGCTTGCGACTACTTTTTCCCATCTTTCTGGCAGCATACGGATACCGCGTCGGAAGAATGCTTCATCTTTTGAGGCTATCCACGAATCGACTCAATTTTTGGTATCTTCATATGATGTGAAGCGCTGCTCAGACAAGCCATGCGTCATCGATCGAAACAAGTGGAAATCAGAAGGAGAAATGTCTGGTGAATACGGCGGGTGCGGTAAAATTGAGTGTTTCCAAATAGGTTTTGACCGGCGCCGCAACATGTGGACGAGCATTATCATGCAGGAGAATAATTTTATCGTGTCTGGAGTAGTAGTGGGCGCGTTTTTCCTTGAGTGCTCGACTCAATCTCATCAATTGTGTTCTGTAGACAACTCCAGCAATGGTTTCGTTCGGTTTGAGCAACTCATAATACACGACACCAAGCTGATCCCACCAAATACACAACAAGAGTTTTTTTCCATGAATATTTGGCTTAACCGAAGATGTTGAAGCATGGCCAGGGGGTCCCCATGATTTCTTACTTTTTGGATTATCATAGTGGATCCATTTTTCATCACCAGTGACTATACGGTGCAGAAAACCCTTTCTTTTATGCCTAGCAAGCAGCATTTCACATGTGGAAAATCAATGTTTAACGTTTCTCGGTGTCAGTTCATATGGAACCCAATTTCTTTGTTTTTGAATCATTCCCAATGATTTCAACCGATGAGAAATTGCTTGTTGAGTCACTCCTAATGTAAATGCAAGTTCTTCTTGCATTTCGCACGAATCTTGATCCAATAATACTTCCAATTCCGCGTCTTCGTACACTTTCGGCCTTCCGCTACGTTCTTTGTCTTCGATGTCAAATTCACCGTTCTTTAACTTTTGAAACCACTCACGACAACTTCTCTCACTTAAGGCAGCCTCACCATATGCTTCTACAAGCAATAGATGCACCTCAACTGCAGATTTCTTCAAATTGAAGAAGTAAATCAAAAGTTCCCGCAAATGACGCTTATTCGGCTCAAAACTTGACATTTTCGCACACAAAAGAATATATTATACTGATAAAAATTCACTTATTGTATATTTCAAGGTTATGTTGTTGACAGATGTCTAACCTTACGACAATGACGTTTTACATCTGACAATTTTAACCATAACTTACTGGTAGCGCCAACTTTTGTCAAACGGAGGCGACTTATTTGTACACCTGAAGTTTTGAGAAAAACGCGTTTAAAGTTTTAAGATTATTGTCCGAGTCATACCGGTGCGGCGTAATTGCTGCCTCATTTATAGATGTAACTTCGTAAATATTGAGAATTTTGAAATTTCCTTTTGATAACATATTCTTAAAGATCTAAACTTTAAAAAATATGAAGAAAAAAATTTTTTTTTTTTCAAATTTCTGGAGTTGAATATCCCTTAATTAATTACGTTAAAATTTACAAAAATGCACTCAAAAATAATTGCTTATCTGTCAAATGGTAAAATTTATTAAGATGATCTTGCAGCCAATTTGCGTGAATCGGTTATTTAAATTTAACACTGGTTCGCTGAACCGGATGTTATAATTTTGTGCGGGGTAGATCAACCAGACAAAATTTGCGTATCAGTTCAACGAACCATTTGTTAGGATATCATAGTATAAATAGGCCAAAACCCATACGATGGTTGTCGCCAAAGAAAGAATACGAGAATTGAATTTTGAATACAAGAGAGCGAGAGAGGAATACTTGGATTCTCTCAGAAAGTAATTCGAAAATTGAATCTCGGTGGATCCGTGATACTGAACGAATTTTAAATACCTAGCTAACAATTTTTGAACCGGTAAAAAAGGGGACGATGTATAAATGACATATGTAAACAAATTTTACATTTATGAATATATATTTTCATAAATGTAGAATTTGTTTTACTTCCGTGAATATTTCACGGGTTTCAACTAGTACGGGTTTCAACTTAATTCTTGAACCTGAATTTCAAAAAAGTCCCTAACGACAAATTCATTGTCTACCAGATTATCGCTATTGACATTGTTATCTGAGATGTTTTGGCAAATATTCATACACAGCCCTGCTATACTCATGAAAATGTAGGATGGTCCCTGTGACGTTCGAAATATCTGTCTCAAAGGGATGGGCAAAATCGTTTTTTTTTACAAATCGAATTGTTTTTTTTATAAATCGAAAAATTGTTTTTCTCTAAACTGACGTTTTAATTCCTAATTTTCCTTATACTGACTTTCTAATGTATTCTATGATTTGTATCTATCTTTAAATAGACCATGGTCTACTATGAATTAATACTAATTATGAACATTTAATTTGAGGTATAAAAAAATCGAAAATCCAATTATCGTATACCCCATCCCTAGCCAATGCAGACTAACGTAGTGACTTTTAACAAACGTCACCAAATATTATTTGATTGTAACAAACTGCCACACTTTTGCTAATTTGCTCCAAGATGTATTAATTTGTCATTATTATTAGTTTTATGTAATGTATTTATCTAAATAATTTGCTATTTATTAGAATCGAGGCTTATATTAAACTTGATAAAATAATTAAAATTACTGAACGTCGTTACAAGGTTGTATTGGGCCAAATTCGTAAACTGTCACAGGGACCATGCTACATTCTCTCTAGTATAATAGCTAGTAATTTTAAGGGACAATGCAAAATTCTCAACCCCGAAGCTACATTAAACAGTTACTATCTCTAGTTAGCTATATTTTTTTTCTTTTTAATTTATTAACTGAATTTTTCTGACGGTGTAAATATTACTGATTAAATACCGAATATTTTGAATCTCAATTAATTTTTTAATATTTTCGTCACCATTTTTTTAAATGTTACTTGAACTGTAATAAACTATAAAATATAGAGAAATAAAAATGTTTTCATAAATTGAAACGGGTCAGCCACGACACAAGACATTTTTTAGGACACATTCATCCGAAGAAAGACTAACGAAACAAATGTTAAGGGCAAATGTGAATGGAAGAAATGGTAGGGGAAGACCAAAGAAAATATGGTTGAATTAAGTTAATAATATTTAGAAAGAAGAAAACGTAGAAAGTTGAAGAAATCGTAGTTGTATAAGAAGATATATGAATGTGGAAGAGGCGAAGTATATATGTCAAGATAGGAATGTCGAGCGCTCTGTCCTCTCTGCCTACACTGACAGGGAAATGACGTGATGTATGTACATTAATCATATTTTGTAACATTGACTAAAATAATATTTTCCTTTTCTTAGATAAGTGTTCCCTGTTATGCGAGTTTTGCAATAAGATTCAAGTTTCTTCGTCCATTTTCTCTCAATTTCAACCACCTGTGATCTGTCCCTTTCCCAGCCTCACCTTGAAGATGCCCCAACTCCCTCAGACCTCATCCAAAAATACTTGTTGCTGTGTCAAGAAAGGGGTAAATTACCTTTTAGTTCCGAAAATATAAATTAGTTCAATGGATAGACTCGATCAAATTGCGTACTTTTAAAACTACCAGAAAAAGGCACAATATTTGCTTGAAAATATTTATAAAAACTCATAAACGTTAATTTTACACACCATAGTATTACACAGATATATTTATTTCAATGGACATTGTTTGTGAATATTAAATATATCTGTAATCTAAATATTAAATATATATGTTTGTGAATATTAATTATATCTCGAAAATATTATATTCTTAAAACTAATATTTATGATAAAAATTATCTTGTTTTAACGCAAAATGAAATAAAATCTTATTAAAAGAATAAAAAAGATTAGACTGGGAATCAAAGAAATCAGCGTCCTCGTTTGGAAAGTAAAGTAACCAAAAGAAATTAATATTAGGTCCTTACATATGAAATTGGCGTTTTGCCGTACTGGCAACTTTGATCTCAAATATCTTCTCTTTGGTTAGGAATTCCAAATTCAAATTTATACAGCTATTTACTCAAGTATTTGTGTTTCGAAAATTATAATTCATTTGTTTTTTCCTCAATTGTTTTTTTTCTTTGCGTCACTCAGTTTACAAAATGGAAAACTTGAAATATCGCGTTATTTACGAGTACGAGTTCCACCGTGGCACCAGTGCTGCAAAAACGGCTCGAAGGATTAATGATGTGTATGGCGACGGTGCCGCAAAAGAAAACACAGTGCGTTTTTGGTTCCAACGTTTTCGTTCTGGAAATTTCGACCTGCAGAAAAAGCCCCGTGGACGGCCGGAGACCAAAGTTGATAATGAAGAATTGAAGGCTATTGTGGAAGCGGATCCATCGCAAACCACGTCCGAGTTAGCTGCAGGCTGCGGTGTTAGTGATAAAACTGTTTTAATCCACTTGAAGCAAATTGGGAAAGTGAAAAAGCTTGAAAGGTGGGTACCTCACGAATTGAGTGAAGCAAATCAACAAACGCGCGTTGACTGCTGCGTTGCATTACTCAACCGGCACAATAATGAAGGGATTTTGAATCGAATCATTACCTGTGATGAAAAGTGGATCCTGTATGATAATCGGAAGCGCTCATCGCAATGGCTGAACCCTGCCGAACCAGCCAAACCATGCCCCGAGCGAAAATTGACTCCAAAAAAGTTACTTGTGAGCGTTTGGTGGACTAGTGCTGGTGTCGTTCACTACAGCTTTCTTAAATCTGGCCAGACGATTACGGCAGATGTCTATTGTCAGCAACTGCAAACCATGATGGAAAAGCTAGCTGCTAAACAACCGAGGCTGGTTAATCGCTCTAGGCCACTGCTGCTTCATGATAACGCTAGACCACACACTGCACAACAGACGGCTACCAAATTAGAAGAGCTTCAATTGGAATGTCTAAGACATCCACCGTACTCTCCGGACCTTGCCCCAACAGATTACTATTTTTTTTGAAATTTGGATAACTTCTTGCAAGGGAAAAAATTCAACTCCGATGGGGCAGTCCAAACCGACTTCAAAGATTTTATTGATTCCCGTCCGAATGGTTTTTTTAGTAAAGGGATCGATGAACTACCTATGAGATGGCAAAAGTGCATAGATAGCAATGGTACATACTTTGATTAAATAAATATATTATATTTAAAAAAAATCAACTTTATGTTCCTCCCAAACAAAACGCCAATTTCATATGTAAGGACCTAATATTAAATGTTATTATCACTAACAAATATTAGGTCCTTACATATGAAATTGGCGTTTTGTTTGGGAGGAACATAAAGTTGATTTTTTTTTAATATAATATATTTATTTAATCAAAGTATGTACCATTGCTATCTATGCACTTTTGCCATCTCATAGGTAGTTCATCGATCCCTTTACTAAAAAAACCATTCGGACGGGAATCAATAAAATCTTTGAAGTCGGTTTGGACTGCCCCATCGGAGTTCAATTTTTTCCCTTGCAAGAAGTTATCCAAATTTCGAAAAAAATAGTAATCTGTTGGGGCAAGGTCCGGAGAGTACGGTGGATGTCTTAGACATTCCAATTGAAGCTCTTCTAATTTGGTAGCCGTCTGTTGTGCAGTGTGTGGTCTAGCGTTATCATGAAACAGCAGTGGCCTAGAGCGATTAACCAGCCTCGGTTGTTTAGCAGCTAGCTTTTCCATCATGGTTTGCAGTTGCTGACAATAGACATCTGCCGTAATCGTCTGGCCAGATTTAAGAAAGCTGTAGTGAACGACACCAGCACTAGTCCACCAAACGCTCACAAGTAACTTTTTTGGAGTCAATTTTCGCTTGGGGCATGGTTTGGCTGGTTCGGCAGGGTTCAGCCATTGCGATGAGCGCTTCCGATTATCATACAGGATCCACTTTTCATCACAGGTAATGATTCGATTCAAAATCCCTTCATTATTGTGCCGGTTGAGTAATGCAACGCAGCAGTCAACGCGCGTTTGTTGATTTGCTTCACTCAATTCGTGAGGTACCCACCTTTCAAGCTTTTTCACCTTCCCAATTTGCTTCAAGTGGATTAAAACAGTTTTATCACTAACACCGCAGCCTGCAGCTAACTCGGACGTGGTTTGCGATGGATCCGCTTCCACAATAGCCTTCAATTCTTCATTATCAACTTTGGTCTCCGGCCGTCCACGGGGCTTGTTCTGCAGATCGAAATTTCCAGAACGAAAACGTTGGAACCAAAAACGCACTGTGTTTTCTTTTGCGGCACCGTCGCCATACACATAATTAATCCTTCGAGCCGTTTCTGCAGCACTGGTGCCACGGTGGAACTCGTACTCGTAAATAACGCGATATTTCAAGTTTTCCATTTTGTAAACTGAGTGACGCAAAGAAAAAAAACAATTGAGGAAAAAACAAATGAATTATAATTTTCGAAACACAAATACTTGAGTAAATAGTTGTATAAATTTGAATTTGGAATTCCTAACCAAAGAGAAGATATTTGAGATCAAAGTTGCCAGTACGGCAAAACGCCAATTTCATATGTAAGGACCTAATATGAAGAAAGCCCACAATGGATATGGGAGGACATTTGAAAATTTTGAAGATGTGAGAGGCTTATGGCGTGTCCTTTAAATAAGTAATAAATGCTTAGAAATATCGAAAGCATTTTTTTTAGCAATTAACGATTGTTTTTAATGTTTCCATACACAGCTGGTCAAATAACACATCACAATGTGGTATAAAAAATTATATGATCAAAATAAAAAGTGTCAGAACAATTACCGTATTAGCCCGAATATAACGCGATATTTTTTACACAAAATATTTTTCCAAAAATAACATTAGCGTTATACGAGTATTCGGTGTTTCAAGTTTTAGATGTATCTTGTCAATAAACCATTCAAAGACAATTTACTAAAGGAGTACAGCAATTGGCTCTTAGCTGGAAATCATCCTCTGACCCCTACAGGGAAAATAAAGAAACCATCAATTCCAGTCTTAGGGGAATGTATCATGACCGCCTGGCAGAAGATCAGTGACACGTCTATTGAAAAAGGTTTTAAGAAATGTTGCATTTCCAACACTCTGGATGGGAGTGAGGATGACACTATGTGGGAAGAGGAAGATGCCATAAATGGTGCGTCGAGTAGTAATCATTCAAGCGACACTGATGATAATTCAAACATGTCTGAATAAAAAAATCATATTTTTTATAATACAATTTACCTAATTAATTTTTGTTTTATATTTGAAGTTTTCCTTTCATTCCTGCTCCAAATATATAGGTCGCGTTATATTCGGGCTAATACGGTGCATATATTATACATTTTTTTCGAGTGTCGAGCTTACATACTTCCGTACAGAAGTCCTGCACGCTAACCACATCGTCATGCACTTACACCGCTAATGTCCGCAACAATAAATATTTATTTTCCAGTTTTTCACAAATATTATTTTTCCCTGATATTCCAGGCTCCTGTGGAGCTGAATGCCCTCCGCGATGCGAAGTTACCCGTGTTATGGGTCTTGGGAGGACCTGGCTCCGGCAAGGGTACCCAGTGCGAGCGCATCATTGCTAAGTACGGTTTCACGCATCTCTCTACTGGGGACCTGCTGCGAGCAGAGGTGGCCAGTGGCTCCGATCGCGGCAAGAACCTCACGGCAATCATGGAAAGGGGGGAACTCGTCCCCAACGACATAGTCCTTGACCTGCTCAAGGAAGCAATGATTGCCAAAGCTTCAACGTCCAAAGGGTTCCTTATTGACGGATATCCTCGAGAGAAGGATCAGGGAGTTGCCTTCGAGAAAGAAATCCTCCCCTGCACGATGATCTTATACTTCGAGGCCAAGGAGGAAACTCTGGTCAGCAGACTGTTGGAGAGAGCGAAGAGTTCGGGAAGGGCGGACGATAATGCTGAGACCATCAAACTGCGATTACACACATTCCTCCAGAACAACGACCAGGTGTTAGCGTTGTACCCTGATAAATTGAAACGGGTAATTCTTACTTTTATTATATACGTGTACATAATAACAGTTTTAATTTATTAGAGAAAAGGAGTTCCTAAATTCTTATTCAGGCAGCTAAAAAAGCTTCAAGAGTTCTGACATCCTCGTAATTATCAATTTAGTTTAGTAACTTGTTAATTCTTGCCCACAGATTTTAAATTTTATTGAAGTATCGATTCAATGTAGTTTCTGAAGCATACAATTTAAACTACCCAACTTTTGAATGAACAGTAATATAAGATACTATCATCATCGATAAATTTAATTCGTTTCCATCATGAAGTATTTTGGATATTGATGCTTGAATATTTATATCATTTTTATTACTTATAAGTCCAAAATAAATATTTTAGTACCTGACAATTTGCAGAAATATAAATTAATTTATCAAATCAAAAACAATTCTATTTTGGTTGCAATAATTAATACTTTAGCAAGTTTCATTTTCAAAAATCATCAAACAACTCGATGCTGAATTGTGTAATGCAACAGCTATAAGGGTTCAGGCATTTTGAGACACTTTTATGATTCTGATGAACAGTGTGATGCATTTTTAGTACCAAACATCATTAAGTGGTAGTGCTATATACACTTTAATAATAATAATAAAAAGATAAATTATATAGCGCCATTTTGAGAACTGACTTTCCTCAAGGGTGCTTGACTTCGCGACTGGAACTTACAATTATTGACAGATTAAAAATATTACAAAAAAAAAACAAAAGCAGTTCAGTGTAGGGATAGGAAGGTGGGGGCTGCGGTCATTAGATAATATACTTCCTCGCATCTGTATATGTTCAGAAAACCATATTTGGTAAGAAAACAGTAGAAAGTGAAGACGGACTATAAATAAATATTTGTAGATCTTCAGATACAAGATTCGGCTTTAGTTGTAATTTATGTGTATAGTGTTCATTTAGAATCATAATTTTTAGTGAGACCTCCCAAAAAATATTGTCTTGAAGTGCTTCCTAAAGCTGCACACGCCACCCATGTTTTGAACACTAAGAGGCAGACCATTCCACGCCAAAGGACCAACAATGGCAACCGGTCTAATATCCCGTCCTATTGGATCAATTTATTAGATGAAGAAAAAATGGACCTAAAGGTCGGAACACCTCTCAGACACATTTATTTCGTAGTTCCAAATATCTTCTTCTCAGCGTCATTTCAGGTCCCCCCAACGTTGAATATCACTTGAGAGTAGACATCTTTGTCCCTGGCCGCCCGAAAAAGATCTCCAACGCCCCCCGTGCCAGTTCAATCACGCACATGCGGAGCCAGGAGATTTGTCTCCTGCCAACCCCTTTTCGGCCTTCCACTCCACCTTGGATGATCAAGTGCAGCAACTTGTACTTTGCTCCTCTAAGTACATGACCCAAGTAGTACACCTTTCAGACTTCAATATTAGTCAGCAACTCTCTACCAACTTTGGGTCTTTGAAGAACCCTTGTGTTACTGACCATATCCGTCCAGGGTATCCGTAGCACTCTTCGGTGCATCCACATTTCGAATGCTTCCACTCGGTTCATACTACTAACTTAATTCCAAATTAGTTCTAAATATGTTATACTATATTTAATAGTTATAATGAAATATTTTTACTAACTTCTTTTTACCTTAATATTTTACAGATAAATGCCGAAAACACCGTGGAGGCGATTTTTCTTGAAGTGGAAAAGGAAATCGACGCAATTTTGAGATAACTCCCTTCATCACTCCGGATAGACGTCCACCAGCCTTACAGCTGAAAATCGACCAACTTTGGTTTCAGCCTAAAATCTGTTTCATGACTTTTTTCAATAAATATTAATGTGTCGGGTTGTAAGATTCGCAGCTGAAGGTACGGAAAATTCTTGGTCATATTTTTTCCGTGATCTCTTTCTTAAAATATATACCTATTTATTATTAGTTTTAACTATCAAATTGTGAGCTATACTAAGCAATAATTTTTATTTAATCGCTTTTATTTTGAATAAAAATGCTCAAGTTGTATTGTATGATTTTTCAGTTACTTTATTAAGTATTAAATCATATCGTACTGCTAATATTACCTAGAAAATGATGCAGAAAGATGCTGTTTTGCTAATTTCTTACGTTGATGTTTGTTTCATGTTTATTAAATCTTTTTCTGTAATTTGAATACTACCAATTAATATATGAATGTTCAACTTATATTTATATAAAAAATGAGAGTGGAACACACGCAAAAGTATATGTTATCACCAAAACAGCATTTAAAGTTATCCAAAGGATTTTTTAAAAGACTTGCTATGATAAAAATACGAAATTTTATATGACATAATTTATGTATCTTTAACGGAATTTAGAAAGTAATTTTTAATACATCAGTTTTATTGTGAAATTCGATAAAACTTCGATGGTAATTTGTATTATATTGGGTGTTAACATAAGTTGTTTCCGTTTTTTTCCAAATTAAAAATGAGCACCAAAAGTAAAATAAAATGGTAAAGATTATACGTCATTCGAAAGAAAATTTTCTGCTCTACAAGATATTGTGTTTACTTTTACGTTACATATATTATTTTATTTGATTACAAGCCTTCAAAATGGAATGTCAAGTAGACGAAAGTGAGCATTTTCGACACCTCCTTCTGTTCGCGTTCAATCGAAGGAATAAAGCTGCCAAAGCTGCTCGCAATATTTGTGAAGTGTACGGTGAAGATGCTATGAATAAAAGGACAGTTCGTTGGTGGTTTTTCGCGTTTCAAATACGGTTATTTCGACCTGAAAGACATGGAGCGTTCCGGACGACCAGTGGACTTCGATGAGGACCGCTTAAACCATATTATTCATGAAGATCCCCTTCAAACCACCGTAGAATTGGCTGAGCACATGAATTGTAGTCACATGACTGTATACCGCCATCTTAAATCAATGGGAAAAGTCCAGAAGTTCGGCGCTTGGGTTCCACGTGGTTTGAGTGAAAACAACAAAAATCAACGTTCGACAATTGAACCCTAACAGAAAGAATTGTCGAAAATGCTCACTTTCGTCTACTTGACATTCCATTTTGAGGGCTTGTAATCAAATAAAATAATATATGTAACGTAAAAGCAAACACAATATCTTGTAGAGCAGAATTTTCTTTCGAATGACGTATAACCTTTACCATTTTGTTTTACTTTTGGTGCTCATTTTTAATTTGGAAAAAAACGGACACAACTTATGTTAACACCTAATAGTTTACCATTACGGAGATACGCTCTTTATTATAAAATTTAATAGAGATAAAATTTAGTCACTTTAAATTGGTAAACAGATGTGCAGAAATTATCGGCTTTTATCAATTTTCTTTGCATTAACTTGAGAAAATATAACATAAATACATTTGTCTTTTTCAATTATAATATTAATAATAAATGTCGTGATTAAAAAAATAAATCAATTATATGATATCTATATAGGTCATTATGTTCCTGTTTTATTAAATTCTAAATAAATTTACAAGTAACTAGTCAAATGTACAACTTTATTCTAAAAAATATTTAAAATGTGATAAATTTTGATTTCTTAATGTTTGCTGTAAATATCTACAAAATCTATGTTGAAGTATTGTTGTATTATGTTAAATGATAACTGTTCAGATTAAAAAAATATTTCATGAATTCAATATTTAATCAAAAAGAATTACTAATTTATTCCATTCATGTTTTGAATTGAATATCTGTAAAGTGGAGGAATTAAAAATGATAAAGTGCGGAATAAAATCGATGAATATTTACGTTAAAACACTTCCCGTTCAGGTCCTGGATAATATTGTCAACTCCCTTATTTGTCCTCTCCATCTCATAAGAAACCTTCCCTCAACTAACCCCGTGATCACAAACTTCTCCAGACTTCAATCATTCTTTCTGGCAACATGTCCAAAGTACGTTACGATTATTTTACTCGAAAGCCTTTTTCTTCTTCCCAGTGTCATGTCAGATACCCCCAACGTTGAATATCACCTGAAAGCAGACATCTTTATCCCTGGCAGCCCAAAAAAGATCCCCAACGCTCCTTATACCAGTCCAATCACGTATATTGCGGAGCCAGGAGATTTGCCTCGTGCCAACACCTCTTAGACCCTCTATTTTGCCTTGGATGAACAGGTGCAGTAATTTGTAGTTTCCTACTCTAAGTACATTACCCAAATAGGACACGTTTCGGATTTTCATATTAGTCAGCAACTCTCTATCAACTTTGGCTCTTTGAAGAACCCTTGTTTTGCTGACTATATCCGTCCAGGATATCCGTAGCATTCTCCGGAGCATCCACATTTCGAATGCTTCCAATCGGTTCATACTACCAACTTTGAGGGTCCATGATTCCACTCCATGCAATAACACTGACCAAACGCAGCATTTGGCTAACCGTTGTCGAAGTTTCAAGTTAAGATTATCATCGGAGATTACGCTTCTCATTTTATTAAAAGCCGCACGAGATGATTCAATTCTGCACTTGACTTCGGTTTCTGGATCGAGGTCTTCCACTAGGATACTTCCGAGGTATTTAAATGTTTCCACTCTCTCTATATCAGCACCGTTCAACGTAAGACGTGCTCCTACGTGATCCTGCCGGTCAAACACCATGAACTTAGAGTCTTACGTTTCTTTGGTTTAGGTAATTTACCCTGCTGATAGTACTTTATTATCGGTGGATAAAAAAGGGCTAGGAAATGACGAAGGTGCTGACCTATAGATTATTTTTACTTAAAGTAAATAAAACTTTTTTTTTTTTCAAAAATATTACACATGTTTATGATAGTAAATCTTATTAAAATTAAGGATTTATAACTTAATACAAAAAATCTATAACTTAATACAAAAACACATTTTCAATTTTATAATACTTACATGGTCAATTATTGATGATATTGAAAAGGAAGTTGTATAGTCAAGACAATTTGAATGTGTTTAACAATTACATTAAATTACAGAATTGGAATTTGTGGAATTTTGAGAATAAAGATGTGAAATTGCAATGTTTGTTTTTTGTTGTTGTTATAAAACGCGTTATTATCGCTGTTCAATATACACGTGTGTATTTGTATTATTAAATATATTATACTATTGAACAATATTTTCGCTCTTCAATAACTGTCGCGTCCAATTGTAAACACCAATCGATGTATTGTACAGATATTATTTAAGTCTGTGTCATTTTTGGGGTTGTATTTATAATTTTAATCTTAACATAAATAAAACACTTGAAAATTTGTTTTTTTTTATTTTTTATGATTATATTGTTCTAAAACGAAAAAAATATGCATTAGTTGGCTGAAAATACTTTTAGGTCAAATTTAAACGATAAATTGCATCGAATGCTCGTGGACGGTCGTATTTGATATTTTCAACAACCAATCGTGTCGAAAAACACCGTGATGCCAAGAAAGACCTTCATATGGTCTTCATCAATCTTGAAAAGGCATTTGACAGGGTCCCTAGAAGCCTAATTTGGGAAGCGCTTAGAGCACATAGTGTACCAGAAAAGTATGTACTTGCCATCCAGGACATGTACGATAACGTGACAGCGTGAGTGAAGTGCACTTCGGGAACTTCACCAGAATTTCCTGTAAAGGTGGGGGTACATCAAGGATCGGTACTCAGTCCGCTACTGTTCATCTTGGTCATGGACTATTTAATTAACCAGGAAATGAACAGTCTCCTAAAGATCCTACTATTTGCAGACGATATCGTATTAATGAGTGAAAAACATGAGGACCTGCAAAATAGTCTGGAACGGTGGAGAAGAATCTTGGAGGACAATGGATTGAGACTGAGCAGAAAGAAAACAGAGTATCTGTACCTACCATTCGAGAACAAAAATGCTGTCACTCCCGTAATGCAAATGGATGGAGAAACATTGCCAAATTGTGACTCCTTTAAGTATCTTGGGTCACTCATCCATAGCGATGGAGGATGTGCAGCAGATGTAACACATAGAATTAGTGTGGGATGGATGAAGTTTAGATCAATGACGGGAGTTCTATGTGATCCGAAAATGCCAGTAAAGTTAAAAGGAAAAGTATACCAAACGATTGTCAGACCCGCACTCCTCTATGGTTCCGAATGCTGGACGATGTATAACTCTTACTCTAGACAACTAGAAACTGCTGAAAGCTGGTGTGTCCCTAAGAGACAAAATAAAAAGCTCACGCATTCGTGGAAGCCTAGGTGTTACAGACACCAACAGCAAGACGGAGGAGAGGCGATTGAGATGGTATGGGCAAGTTGGACGCAGAGCACCCGATCATATTGTGAACCAGGCAATCTCCATAGATCTGCCTCGAATAACAACCAGAGGAAGGCCAAAGAATTCATGGGTGGTGCAAAAAGATAACCTGATGCAGAGGCACGGCCTGGGGGACGTAGTCCGGGACAGAAGAGTATACAACCTGAGGACGAGGAGAGCTGACCCCAGCAGTCTTTGCAGACAATGAGTTGGGATGGAGCCAGGGAGAAGAAGAATCGTGTTGAAGAATGCTAGTTATTCTCGACCAATTTCTTAATTTTGATCCTCCACAAACCCCATTTTGCAAAGGTGTATAACTTTCATCATCACGCATCAGTCCATCCGCAAACGATACATGATAATCAAGGCACAACTAATGCAACAATTAATAAAATAAAATAATACAAAACTAGATCAACTGGATTCATTAGATTACGCTTTTAAGTGAGGTAATTACTATAAGCACAGCTGATTATAAAATTGGAACCACTTTTACATGCAAAATGAAGCCCTATTTATAAGTCATTGATTTAAGACAATATAAAATTTAATCCTTTTAATAAGCGAAGTGAGCAGATAATAAAATAATGTGTGACTTGAAAGGATATGTCTCATTTCAACGATAACAGAGTTAAGACCATTTTCATAATAACGAAAAAAAATTGTTGAATCGAACTAACGTGCATATCATAGCATAAATAGGCCAAAACCCGTACGACGGCTGTCGCCAAAGAAAGAATACGAGAATTGAATTTTGAATACAAAAGAGCGAGAGAGGAATACTTGGATTCTCTCCGAAAGTAATTCGAAATTTGAATCTCGGTGGGTCCGTGATAAATGAAAAGATTGAAATTATACTGAACGAATTTTAAATACCTAGCTAACAATTTTTGAACAATACTTGGATTCTCTCCGAAAGTAATTCGAAATTTGAATCTCGGTGGGTCCGTGATAAATGAAAAGATTGAAACTATACTGAACGAATTTTAAATACCTAGCTAACATTTTTTGAACCGGTGTAAAAGGGGACGATGTATAAATGATATATATAAACAAATTCTACATTTATGAATATATATATTTTCATAAATGTAGAATTTGTTTTACTTCCGTGAATATTTCACGGGTTGCAACTAGTAAAAGAATATGTTTAAAGAATCCGGTTGTAATGAAATAAACAATACAGTATAACTACAGTAATATTTTTCAATCGAAAACGCCGCTGCGGAAATCCAAATTAACAGACTTGGATGACACAAGCAATATTTAATGAATTTTGACATTCAAATTAAAAGTTAAAAAAGAAAAAGCTTATTTGAATTGATAATTGCTGTGCAAATAATTTGACATGTAGGTAAACAAGAACACATTCAATTAGAATTTATACATCCAAATTATGCAATATTTTGCAACCTTTGGTCTAGGGAAATACATATGCAGTAAAAATACATTACAAAGAAGATGATAGTGAAAATGGAGTTTTTCCACCTGATAAAGTTTTTTTTTGGAAGTTGTATTCGGGATTATCTAGCATGTTGTATTGATGTCCCGGAAAATATTTTTCAATTATTATGTATATTGAAAATTCAATTAAGAATATACATGGATTTTTGTCACGTTATCCTCCGTGGTAGCCGTTTTCGGGGCACCTGGGCGTGGCTCATCAAAAACCGACGTGCGACCACGTTGAAACTCGTTAAACCAATTTTTGGCGGTCGCCATCGAAGGAGAAGAGTCACTGTACACAGCATTCAAGCGCTCTTTGATTTCGCTGCGCGATTTCCCTTTCAAAAACAAGAATCGAATCACCGACCGATCGATATTGCTCTTTTTCCATTTTTCTCAAATCCGCGGACACGCTCGCTTCCACACGCGGTCAAAACAAAACTACGCGTCCGATTCGGCTGAAATTTTGACAGTAGCTGTCAACAAGAATGTATTACGCGATAAAATTGTTCTTGCGATAGTGGGGCCATCGGGCGGTGAGGCTAAGTACTTATCGGACCGCCCTCGTAGCTAAGAAAAATGCAGTATAGTCGAAATAGCATTCCTTCAAATCTTTGAAATAAATTGATTGAGTGTATTTGTACAACTTTTTATTCCAAAAAAACTGTATTTTAATGCTATACTTTTCTCTAATATTCAGTGTAACGAAATTTTAATACAACGAAATATTTTTTTTGTCCTATAAATTTCGTTATAATGAGATTTGACCTTTTTTAATTTTTTAAGGATAATTCGTCCATATTTACCTATTTCATAGAAAATAGTATTTTGGATGAAATAGGTAAAAATATTAACGTATAATTTATAAAAAAGACCTAACCCACAACGCACATTTTTTTTTATTTACTTGAAATATCGAAAAAAAACATAAATCAATCATGCATGTGCAAAAAATATCAACCTATCTATATAAATGAGTATCTCGTAGTTAAATTATTATTTTTTTTGAATGTATACAATCCCATACAAAGTAGCTGCCCATACAAAGTGGATGTTTCCTCAATTATCTCAGAATAGTTAAAACGTTCGTTGGGTCCTTTTGGTATATTTACGTCCATATACTCGTATTCGTATATTTCCACTTGACCTCAAAATTCTGAAAATTGTACATTAAATATTAATATTTTGTTACATATACCCGTGTTCTGATGATATATGCCAGACGTGGGCAAATGCGGCTCTTCGTTGGGTCAAGTGCGGCTCCCAATGTCTCTTATAAAAATATAGATACTTTGTTTCCCCATTCTACTTGTATTTTCGCGATTTTCCTTTCTAAATGTTGTAAATGACAAGATGCGCATGTATGAATGCAACTGTCAAAGGCAGTGGTGTGTGCAGTGATTTCAGTGTGTAGGGTGCGCGTGCATCTCCTGCCTCTTTATGTGCGCAAACCATGCAAATCGTTTGTAAAATAGTAAAATCGTGCCGAAAAAAAACTGAAGTTTGTAAAATGAGAATAACGTTCGCAGCTAACAAACGAGCATTTGACAGAATTGCTGCGAACGACTGCAACAAATTTTACACCAAATTTGAGAGATTTAGCTAAAAATGATTAATAAACTTTTTATTATTGTATATTATATTTTATTTTTATTAAATAAATTTTGAACTAATTATTTTGTGTTTTCTTTCTCATTTTTATATTTTCTTATATGTTATGTGCATTTTTTATACTTTATATAGTTATTAAGGTTTGTGTAGAATATGTAATAAATTAGAATTTGTGTATTACGTGAGAACTACGTGAGTACTACGTGAGAACGTGACTATGGTGTGGCTCTTTATATATATGAAAATCCAGAATGTGGCTCTCGTTGACCTCATGTATGCCCACCCTTGGTATAGGCTGTCTCGCGGTTATTTTCGAACTGTTACAAATAGACTCGATTTTATGGTAAGAATATCTAGATAATTTAACAGAACCGACATCCTACGTAACTTATATAAATATTTAATTAGATCTAAATTATAATATACAACAGCAGTTGGGCTCCTCATCAGCTCAAATATAAAAATAATATAGAACAAATTAAAAAATATATTAAGACATATATGGTACAGAACAAAGAGTGATTACCCAAATTATGCGTACCATGTTGAACTTCATACGGCGTACAATTATAGAAGCCTTGAAACAAGAAGGCAAGAATCCATCGCGATATTCCTAATAAAGGTTCTTCAAGGCAGTTTTAACTATTCAACGATACAAGCCCACTTCGTTTATTTATTTAACACTTCATTGTAAAACAATCTGGCGGGCTTATTACTAGATAGCAATATCTTTCAACCAACCAGACAAATTATATAAAAGATTACATGGATGGTCGCAAAAAAAAATTCAAATAATTTTTCACCTTTACAAAATTCATGAACAATGTACATAATATAATATTATATAATTTGTTCAGCTGTTGCTCCGTTATATCCAAATAACAGACAGCTGTTGCTCCGTTATATCCAAATAACAGACAGCTGTTGCTCCGTTATATCCAAATAACAGACAGCTGTTGCTCCGTTATATCCAAATAACAGACAGCTGTTGCTCCGTTATATCCAAACTAGTTGCAACCCGTGAAATATTCACGGAAGTAAAACAAATTATACATTTTTGAAATACCGAATGGAGCAAGATCAACTTAAAGTTTTTTGGGTTCATTAATGTTTAAAGTTTAAAATAAAAAAGGTACATCTTGATTGATGAATTATTTAATAAAATCTCTTTATATACGATGTTTTGTGTATACATATAAACATTACTGTTGTTCAATTTAAATCGTTGATAAAGTTTTCCTTGAAGACTTGTTTCAGATATATTGACTTTAATGTTTTCGCGTTTCCGACATCTTGAAACAGCCACATATAATTGTCTGCATTAAAAAAAAGAGCATAAGATAAATAAACAGAAGTTATTATAAGGTTCAATATAATAGGAAATAAATGAATTATTTAATGAATTACAATTCAAAATAAATTGGCATCGTCCCCTTTTACACCGGTTTGTTCAGTATAATTTCAATTTGTTTCGAAGTATTCCTCTCTCGCTCTCTTGTATTCAAAATTCAATTATCTTATTCTTTCTTTGGCGACAACCGTACGGGTTTTGGCCTATTTATATTATCCAAATATGTTAACAGACAAAATCGGAAAGAGTAGAAATTGCATAACCAACATTTTGGTTTAAGAAGGCACGAATATTAGTAACACTTTCAGAGAATGAAGGCTGAAGAAGATCCTTCGGCTTTCCTCTTTTTTTTAATCTCGCCATGAGAGAATGTTATATATTAACACTCCTTGGTTTTTAACTGTTTTATTTAATGGTATGATAGAGATATCGAGTAATATTGGAGGGAGTAAGTCAGCGTTGAATTTACTGAGAAGCTGAGGACTATCAATGAGGTTCGCTTGAGACTTCGTAGGATTAATGAGTAAGCCATGCTCCTTTGTCCATTCGCAGATCGGTTGAATGCTCGAAAAGAACAACCCTCTGTTTTACATACCAACTTACAAGAACGAATAACATGACTAAATACTCAATCACGCGTGGTAATGGGAAATTGAACCAACTGAGGGACACCATGGATATATTATCGGTATCACCAAGCAGTGTGAAAAGAATCTTGGCTAAAAAACATTTTTAATAACAGAGAAAACGACATATGTCGTGCCTAAAACATGCGATTATATAAATAAAATTATATTTATATTAAGTATTAGGTTGGTGCATAGTTAACGATCGTTTTATCGAATCTGTCAAAGTTTTCATTTTGTTTCAATTCTTTTCTAATATATTCCTTACTATTTAGATAGTAAAAAATTCGTGTCGATATCCACCTGCATATTCGTCAATCATGCTTTATCCCTTCGATAAAGGATGGACTGCAGCACAGTCTGTTCGCGATCTTGACGAACTGTTTGGTGAAGGAACGATCGGTGCAATTCTTGATCGAAAATTGTTCAATATTTTCAAATCCGACAACACAAGCTTAAAAGGTGAGGAAAAAAGAGGTCGTCCGTCTGATTTTGATGATCAGGCTCTTCAGGTGGCCGTGGAAGAAGACGAGGTTTGACACCAAGGATGCTGGCCAAACAATTCAATATCGATCATTCCACGATCGTTAGGCGCCTCAAAAAGCTCGGTAAGGTATGCAAAATTGCTGGATGGGTTCCTCACGAACTCTTCGACAACAAGACCAGCCGAGTTCGCATAGTTACCCAATTGCTTCAGTAAAATGAGCGAAATCCCTTTCTTTAAGATCTGGTGACCGGTAATGAGTCATGGCTCCTCTTCAAAAATGTGAAATGAAAGAAGGTGTGTTTGGAACCGTGACGAAGTCCTTGTTATTTCTGAGAAGCTGTTCTTATCTCCGAGCTATTACAGATTTCTTTTAATTTATTTACCACTTTGAAAAGATTTCTCTTGTTACGTCTGATCAATATCGTCTGATACTAGTTATTTTATTCGTAAGGAAGAATATCAGCCAGGATTCTTCTCATACTGCTAGGCGGTGCCTAGACTACATCCACAATGTTACTCAGATCGTTCAATATCTCTATACCACGAGTAACATGTTTAACCTTGATATTTATTCTGAAAGTTTGTATGTAAAACAGATGTATGTAATTACTTGCATGACTATATTTATCGAGAACATATAAACTTAGTGCTTATGATTTTGTGGGACAGTTAAAACTACCTTGAAGAAACTTCTATAGGAATATCGCAATGGTTCTTGATGCCTTGTTTCGAGGCTTCTATAATGGCACGCACACCTTAAGAAATTCGACATGGGTGCATATTTTGGGTAATCACTCTGTGTTCTTTACCATAGATATTCGAGTTTTTTTTTATTAGTTCTGTATTATTTTTATATTTGAGCCTATGAGGTTGGGTTTGGTGCCCACTTACAGAATTATCATTACATTTTTTCCATTTAGTTTCATATCAAAATCGGCAGTATCAATATGTTATAACACTGCACATCGTGTCTGGTAATGAGACACAATGAGCAGTGATATAATGAACAGTACGAAGGACAACCAATTTATTCAACGGAAATAATTCATATTGTCTTGTTTGTCTCCTGAAAGGATGTGACATACGATGACAGACGTGGACATTACAATTTGACATTATTCTGATTTTATGATATTGAATAACCGGGTTAATGATTTCAAATGTTTCATCGCGTAGTCCCCATAAAAAAATGTAATTTATAGTTTTAAACATACATATGGAACATACCATCACGTCGTTTTCCAGCTGGGAAAAGTAGAGGACAGAGCGGCAATCTTTCCTATAGCAATACACATATTTTGCTTCTTCCACATTCATACACCTTATACAGCTCCTACGATTTCTCTTACTTTTAACATTTCGGTTTTTCAAAATATAATTCACTTGATCCAATCATACTTCCCATGGTCTTCCTCTACCACGGCGTCCACTCATATTTGCATTTTATATTTGTTTTGTTAGTCTTTCTTTATAAATTCGTTCCTCTCTTCCAAAGCATTTCAGAGTGCGGATCATCATCTTACTCAATATATCAGCCTTTAGTTCACATTCATTCCTAATCACTTAATTCCGTATATACTTTGAAATACGAGGCGTATCCAGAAACTAAGTGTACTGAGGCTCTCACGACCGGATGGATTTTATTTTCGACATGTTGACTACACTTCCGTGTAGCCTGACCCTTCCCCTCTACAACGAGACCGGTTCGAGGTCAGTACGTTGAGAAGTGTCGACGCGACAACACGTTTCGTGAAAAATGTCAATCCCATCTCCCGCCAAGTTGAATCGAGTGGAGGCCGGGCAAGAGTTTTTGAGGCGCTGCAAACTCCATGTAGATGAATTTCTCCGCTCCATCGTTACTGGAGATGAAACTTGGGTTACACACTACACGCCTGAAACCCTAGCCTACACGCACGACAATGCCAGACGGAACTGCTCGCCTCGTTTAAATGGGTTGTCCTGAACCATCCCGCGCATTCCCCTGACTTAGCACCTTCAGATTACTATCTCTTTACCTCCCTGAAGCTGCACATGGGTGGAAAAAGGTTTTCAACCGACGAGGAGGTAAAGGAAGAGGCGGAGAAGTGGACGGAGGGGTTGGCGGGAAACTACTTCGAGGAAGGCATCAAAAAGTTGATACCACGCTTCACCACCTGCATTGAGAGGAATAGCGACTATGTCGAAAAATAGCTTACATATGTACTACGGTAACCACGTAATTTTTTTGTTTAAATAAAAAAAATTGTAACCTACAAAAATTCAGTACACTTACTTTCTGGATATGCCTCGTATTATCTTATAAGTTATATTATTATAAATATATTTTCTTATAAGATATATAATTTTGAATACTCGTATACTATCTTATAAGTTATACTACAATAAATAACAAATCAAATTTCGTTTTTTACGAAGTAATGTATAATTTTATAAAACGTACATTTTTTTAAAAAGTGTTCCATTCTGGTTTCCATTTGAGGCTTGTTTATGGTACTTCTCTAATTGATTGAATAATATTGCCACATGGCAATAAATCTACAAGGTTTGACTGTTTACAATGAAAGTGTAATATATTATAACATTTACTAATTTAATAAATTTTACAAGGTAGGCAGAAAGTAGAGATTGCCAAACTTTCTTATCGGAAACACGTAGATTTCTCTGACTTTTTACATTTTGTTTTTTTCAAAATATTATTCACTTAATCCAACCATATTTTCCTTGGTCTTCCTCTACCACGCCTTCAACTCACATTTGGACTGTATATTTGTTTTGTTAGTCTCTCTTCATTTATACGTTATACATGTCCAAACCGTCTCAGAGAGCTCTTCTTGACCTTACTTAATACATCAGCTTTAAGTTCACATCAATCTCTGATCACTTATTTTCGTATTCTGTCATACATTGTCACTACATGTATTTTTCTCAGTGCACGCATTTATATAGCATTTTTTCTAATATATTCAGTCTTTTTCACGTCCACGTTTCTCTTCCATTCATCAAAGTACTAGAATACTGTTGTGAACTATCAAATTTGCAGATTTTGATACTGCCCCGTTCGAGTATATATATTTAAGTGCACCGTTGAATTTATTTTCGTTCGATATCTCTCGTCCCTCTTCCATCTGAGAAAATACTACCTAAATAGTAGAATTTCTTTATTCGCTCATATTTTATTTGCTCGTCCATCGCAATTTCTTTATCTTGCACAATTTTCTACCACCATGACTTAATATTTTATAAATATTCCAGAAAAAAAATCCATTGATTTATTTCGAGATCGAAGAAAGTTTGATATTTACTGTTTTTTTAGTATACATTTTAATGTTTGATTTTACGTAATAATAAAAATAACTCGTCATTCTTTTTCTCGATTTCCTAAGATCTACATAGATTCATGAAAATGTTTCATAATTTAAGGTTAATATCGCTGAATATAATTTTCAATTCATTTTGTTACAATTTGTTAGTTTCGAATGAAAATAGCATCGAATATTATTTGGTTGCGATGTGTCATAGATCGAAATTAAAAATGATAGCTTGGGAAAATTACAGTTCATTAGAAAAGTGTAAAAAATTAGCCATACAGAGTAAAGGAATGGCATTCAACTTTAGCCCATCTGAAAGATTTCATATTAAACATAACAAAGAGAACATTCGAAAGGTGAAATCGTGCATGGTGTTTTCATGTCCAGATGTTGAAAATTCAACGTCGCTTGAAGTAGATACCAGATTTGATTATTACAGTGTCTTTGCGGATCCCATACGTAAGTTTTCTTTATTGTTTGTGTTCCTTGACGAGATACAAGACAGTAGTACGTTTGTCCCATATTGTACATGAGCCTGAGAAGTTCAGGTAGCATTATTGATGATGACCAAGCGATGTTTCAGTCTAGATCAAGAATTTCCAAAGTGGTGGATATCGACCACCTGGGGTCGATTTGATTTTTCTAGGGGTCGATAGTTTCAATAAAAAAAATTATCTTTTTCAATCCTTAATAACAAGTGATTAAAATGAAAAGTGTGATATCTAGTGAAATGTTTAATATCGAGTACTGTACAAACTTATTAATTTGAGTAATTAAAATAAATTACTAATAGGTCGACGGCTTTAAAAGTTTTTGGTAAAGGGGTCTGAAAAAAGTTTAGGAACTCTTGGTATAGATTTTAATATTGTTTTATATTATTTATACTTAATGCATTAACACTGTACAGTCAAACCTCGGGTCACGAACGCCTCTAGTCACGAACAAATCGGCTTACGAACACAATTTCCGAACAAATGTTGACTCGACCTGCGTACAATGCCTCGGCTCACGAATTAGTTGTAACGGCGCATTACGCAATTACGCATTAGTTGTTCTCAGGTGCGCGCGTTGTGAACATTGTTTGTCGTTGCGTTCGTTGTTCTTGATACAAATTGTTTTTGCTTTTTATATATATAATATACAGTATATATAAAAAATATTTTGCATTAAATAAGCCCTCATTATGGCTCCCAAGAAAATGAATTTCGGTTTGCGAACATTTCGGCTCGCGAACGGAATCAAAGAACGAATTAAGTTCGTAACCCGAGGTACCACTGTAGAAGTTAATTGTAATTTGTTTAGTCAAACACTGTATACTTCACTTCATATAACGGTACAGCCAGATCGGTTTCAAGGTTTTCACCTCATCATTAAGTAGGCACAAACAAATCTTGTTTGTACTCCCTTCATGATGAGGTAAAACCCTTGAGACCGGTAGGGTTATACCGTTATATAAAGTGGAAAAACAATGTTTGGTTATACCGTTAGATATAGTGAAATAACAATGTTTTATATTACATTTAAGTTGTATACAGTACAACCTGTTTATTGCCATGTGACAATATCTTTAAACCAGCCAGAGATATGTAATTTATTTATTAATTTACCACTTTATCGTAAAACAATATGGCGTACTTATTGCCGGTGGCAATCACTTTCAACTAACCAGACAAAAGTAAATAAAAGATGTTACACTGTCGTATAATTCACGAAAAATATAAATAATTATAATTAAAGTGAGATATCATCAATTAAAAGAAAAGGGATGATAGAGATGAAAAGAAAATGTTAAGACTTGAAATCAAGAATTTGTCGAGACACTTTTTAAAACATACCAGTGATGAAGCGAGTTTAACATTAGAGTTTTACTGCATAGACAATATAGGACGATGTAAAAAAAAAGAGAGATATACTGGGAAAGCCAGTTAGCAACTTTGCTGAGCGTGGCGCAAGTCAATGATCAGAAAAATGCTGAATATTCTCGGCGAGGTAAAACGGGGCTAGAGAGGCTTTAAAATGAAAATTAGACTTGAACCATTTTTTAAATAAATTATGTTCCAGCGGGAATCTAACCCGTTACCCCCTAGTTGAAAGGCAAGTGTCTTATCAACTAGCTCACGTAGGTCTTATATTATGATTGTATCGGACGTATGCGTCATCATAAAACAATTGTGTATTTTATTTCTTAATTGTTTTCTTGTTTGATGTATATTTGTATGTGTGTAGATATGTAGTTACAATTTGATGTTATTTGGTACGTGATAATTTTATGTTTGTTGGGGTCCGTGCGGTGTCGCGACCGCAGCGGAAATGTGACTTATGCGCGGCCACCGCGAGAGTATTTCACAGGTCGGCTGGCCTCTGCATGCACACCACTGACGGAAAAATGTGCCATATCGCGGAGTACGACTGCATGCGGAGGCGAAAACAGGCGCTTGCGATGAGCGATTGGCCGCACATAAGAAGCGAAAAATGCCAAAAATAAACATTCTCAGTTCACTCTTCCTACTGACTTTTACTTGAGACCAGCTACTACTTGCCTAAGAGGAATCTCTTCACCCTGCTACTTTTCACCACTCTACGCCTTTGAACGTGACCTGAATTCTTAGAGTATCGAGCAGCAGCTATCCACATATTGTTACAGTTCTTTGTACCAGTGGCGTACAATGATATTTAAATATCTTTCAAGTTGTTTTGAATAAATTACTTTCATAGCTGATTGCATTATAAATAAAGAATTTCGTTTATACCATACAACTGGTTCGTAAAATAAAATTGATGACGGAAGAATGTAAAAGATGAGCATGCATCAATGAGTTGAGTGAATGAAACAGTTACCTCTGTTAAGGGAAAAAGTGCTACACGTGTTTATATATCCTATACTGAGGCTATCTTCAGACGGAATTATTGCGTAAGGTGCTCTTCAGGCGGAAGGCTCTCTTCATCATTCAGCCTGAAGAAAGCCTCGGGATAGGAGTTACAAACACGTATAGAGGGGATTAATGTAATTAGTGGAATAATTGAAATATTGACACCCATCTATATTTTCATCGTTTTGAAGGTCTTCCAAAGGGATGGTTGATAATACATTTCTATCCATTACCACGTGGGATACTCTTGAGACGTCTGCTATTTTCGCTATTATTCTACGATTACTTCCGCTCTTAATTAATCTGACATATCTAAATATAATTTTTAAATTTCAGCACCTGTCAATGCATCGTGTATTGAAGGCCTCGGTGTTTTTGTAGTGCATTTATCTGTGGAAAATTATACGACAGCTAAAGACAAATGCAAAAAATATGGATCCCGTCTCCCCGATATCGCCAGCGAAACAAGAACTAATGAACTTTCTAGTTTATTGAACAATTTACTGCCAAAATCGGTTCACATGGACATATATATAGGAATGGAATTTACCAATAATGAAGGCTTTGTCAGATCTAATGGTGAAAAACTGTCTTCAACGACATTTCGAGCCTGGGCCCCAGGACATCCCAGAAGACGAAAATCAGGAGACGAATGCTGTGTGTTATCTTCAAAAAATAAAATGTGGAAAGTTGTAAACTGCAAAATGAAGCGACCATACATTTGTGAAATACTTCTTGGTGGATGGTACCAAGACTATGAAATGTATGATTCACCTTTATGTTATTACAATGATTAAAATTTGAAATACCATAGACTATAGAGTTGTTTCATAATAAATAGAATCTTTACATTGTTTTGTTTTTTATTTAACAAAAAAAGTCCCAAAAATACCTCCTTTCGTCAGAAATAACTTCTTTCGTTGTTTTATTAAATGTTCACAAAAAACTCGTCATATGAAATAATTGTTTTTTTATTTTCCGACTGAAATCAACATTTTTTAACTGATTTCGGTTTAAATATGTAAAAATATTTTGTGTTTCACATAAACTATTGATCGGAAAATAAATATTCTTAAATTAACACAAATTTTATTGATAAGGAAATCGATTCCTAATTTATTTGTTTTAAACATATTTTTTCAAGTTGTAAAGTAACCTATACCCAAAATTAAATTCTGTGTGTATCCATCAGGTCATTTTGACAAGCTTCAAACATCGTAACATTATCTTTATTTGACAAATCTATAATAAGTAACAAGGGCGACAAAAAAAATCAGAAAATATCAACGTACAACGTCAAGAATAGATTATCTCAGCTTGCGTGACTTTAGAGAGCGTTTTTCAAGTTTCTGTAAATATAAAACACTAGAAAACTATATTTTTTTCCTTTTGAGTCATTAACGATCTTAAAAGCTGGTTATTTTTTTCTGCAATTAAGTAAAATAACGTGCTTTTTATTTTACATAAATGAAAAACTAATTTGTATTGAAATGCTCTCGTTAGCAAAAATATATACTCATTGACCTCCGTGATTTGGTTTGGTTGGTAAGGCAGCTATTTTTTAACCCGGGTTTACGGGTACACATTTTTTTTCAAAAGGGGTGCACTCTGGTTGTAAGAAATTACCACATGGTAAAAACCCACCAGGTCGTACTATATACAACGAAAGTATAACAATATATTCGTATTATAGAACTCTAATTTTAAAAACAATATTATAACTAACTTAACACTTCATTTACATACAAAAAAAATTGAGAAACCAATTTCCCAATACTACATTTGGCCTTGATTATTTAACTTTTAATTTAAATCATTTTGAAAAAAAATGTTTTATATTTTTTATCTAAATTATACAGATTATTTTGGTCTCTCAGATACATTTTCTCTCATATTTTATGCTTTATGTCAAATTTACATTAGTCATTGGTAATATTTGTCTGTTCAAAGTTGAGTCGTATGACTCCTGACTCTTTAATTTGAATTAATCGGCAGTTTATGCCGTCAAATTGCAATGTCCGTGAAATCTCTCAATTGAATTTAATTAAATTGGTAATGTGAACATTTTGTCTATTCGTGTCATTATCCGTTAAACTTTGGGGAAAACTTTTTATAATCTGGCAATAATATTCAATATCTTGCCATACTTAAAATAGCTTATAAATTTATTCTGCTTTGTTTTCAAAATGTTTGACGTATTGATGTAGGCGCTGTCAATTTGATTACAACCATTACAAATTTTGTTTTATTAAGTAATCATAAGTGAAAGTGTTCAGTCAAGTATCAGAGTTTTGTACATTTAAAAATGGGTCAGGGGAGGAGTCAGTTCAATGAGGAAGAACTTCAAGATTATCAGGTAATTATTGAGTAAACCACGATCTTACCACAATGATTCATTGGAATATATAATATGCTTCCTTACTTCGTTTTGTAATACATTTAAACAATTTTCCGTTACAGGACCTTACATACTTCACCAAGAAAGAAGTGTTATTGTAAGTAATATCGGTATTAATTTATTTATTTATACATGACAAGAAGTTTTATAAATACATTGATGAAAACAAACAACACGTTATTTAAAGTCGACACACAATTTATTTGTATCTTGATTTGACGCCTTTCATTTGTCGTGTCCCCGATAAACTAAACTTTTGTCTGTATCTAATTAATATGGTATTTGTCTAATATACTATGAATTTCAGATTTTGGACTTAAATAATGTAACGATAACTGTCAAGCCGAGAAATGTTTTTTTTTTACGAACGTTTCAATTAATATCTTAACTTGACTCAATTAAATTACAAATTATGTATACATAAACAGTTATACATAAACTTTTATCAAACAGTAATGTATAAACACACTAATGAGCCATTTATTACTTTAAAAATGTCTTCTTTCTCTTACTTTTAACATTATCCAAAGTTTCAACTAATGTAATTTATACACTCAATTATGTTAACATCAATAAATATTTTTTTCAATTTTTTTAACTGAATTACAATGTACAGTACCCGGTGGTAAGTAATACAGATCGGGCTTAAGACAGACTGTCGGCCATAATCTGCTAACTTCAGCTTTGTAGAACGTTGTCTCTGTCATTAAATATAAATTTGATGTCACATTTTTTTTAAATATAAATATTTTTAATCTACGTATTAATTTACTCATTTTTAGAATATAATCTTGAATTTTTCTCTTATGTCAATGCTTTTTAACAAAATTTTAAAACTACTTTATCAATGAAAAGAGTTCCCTGTAATCTGTACATGTAACTCGTAAATGTTGCAATGAAATGGTAGAATTTTCTGTACAGTATTATTTCAGGCTAAGTGAATAGACACTTAACAAAAGATCCAAACGATTGTTTTTTCCAAAAAAATATTACAATTTCAATTATTTTAACAATTGACTAATAACAGCAATCTATAAATACATACATACCTATACGCCATTTTCATGCTGCGGCAGGCTTAGATGGCAGAACACCAGACTTTCCTATCTTGACACACATATTTTGCTTCTTCCACATCCATACACCTCACACAAGTCCTACGATTTCTCTGACTTACAATTTAACTTTCAAAATATTGTCCACTACATCCAACCATACTTTCCTTGGTTTTCTCCACCATGTCTTCCACTCAGTTTTGTTAGTCTTTCTTCATTCATTCGTTCCACATGCTCAAACATACACATCAGTGAGACCAATAATTTAACAGTGTTAAATTAGTTAAAACTTTTCTTTGGAACAAGACTTTATTGTGTGAAAGAATTAGAGAAAATGTTAAAAATCTTCAAAAACCCCAGATGCAACATATTGATTCAATGATTATTCTCTCAGGTGTATTTGCATGAAAGTGTTGAAACAAAATGAAAAATCATTTAATTTTTACCTTTCTTATCTGTTTACAGTGCCCATCAAAAATTCAAAGCATTAGCTCCTGAAAAAGTTGGACACAATAAGAATGCGAAATTGCCAATGACAAAAATATTGCATTATCCGGAGCTCAAAGTGAATCCATTCGGAGACAGAATATGCAAGATATTCAGTTCCAGTCATGATGGGGACTGTACTTTTGAAGATTTTCTAGACATGATGTCTGTATTTAGTGAAAATGCTCCTAAATCTGTGAAGGCTGAACATGCATTCAGAATTTTTGGTAAATATCAAAATGGTTCTATAATAAAATTGCATATTCATTTTATTAGTTGATGACAAGTATTGCATAAATTATTATCAGTAGCTTGATAGCTGGTGTTCAAGTTCTAAGGCAATCAAACCGGTTCAAGTTGCTGCAGCTTTCACTTGGCAGATGTATACATAACACATCGATCAATAAGTCCCGGGGCTAACCAATAGATGGCGCCTCTAATAACAAATCCATACCATTCTCAGTTAGTACCAACCTTTAGAAGTTACGTGTCAAACTTTCATGACATTCCGACATTGTGTCATTGAGTTACAGTGGTTTTAGTGATGCTACTTTTGCTATTTTCAAAACAATGGAAAAAAACGAATTTCGTGTGTTGATATAAAACATTGCTTTTTAAGGGGAAAAAACACTGTTCAAACTCAGCGATGGTTTGAAAAGTGTTATTCGGGATCTGCTCCGTCGAAAACAACCATTTGTCGGTAATGGTTGAAAACTAGATTTTTTATTCTTTGTACAGAAGTCTATATCAATCATCCTTCATCCAGACAAACTTAAAAGCTTTCGATTTTGATTTCATAACGACTGGAAGCTTTTGCTAATCATTGCATTCTACATATGTTAATTTACCAAAAGGTTACATAATTATCCAGTTTAATTTATAATTCATTCTGTCATTAATATTTAAGTTTGAAGATATGTGCATGTTATTTATACTTTAATTTATATTTATTTCCAACTTATTTTTAAAACTGAGATTTTATAGGACAAATAATTAAATATGCCATAGTCTCAATAAAACGAGTTGTCGACATATGCTCTGGATTAGTTAATAGTCGAGTGCAATTTTCTCTATATAAACATTCAATAATACAAGTACATAACACATCGATCAATATGTCCCGGGACTAACCACTAAAACAATATTTGTTTGCTAAAATTCTTCTTTATTCATCAACATAGTCTCCTTCAAGAGCCATACATTCATTCCAACGCTTTCCTAACTTTTCTATGCCAGCCGTCTACGAGGCATATTTAGAAAGTAAGTGTACTGAATTTTTGTAGGTTACAATTTTTTTATTTAAACAAAAAAATTACGTGGTTACCGTAGTACATATGTAAGCTATTTTTCGACATAGTCGCCATTCCTCTCAATGCAGGTAGTGAAGCGGGGTATCAACTTGATGCCTTCCTCGAAGTAGTTTCCCGCCAACCCCTCCGTCCACTTCTCCATCTCCTCCTTTACCTCCTCATCGGTTGAAAACCTTTTTCCACCCATGTGCAGCTTCAGGGAGGTAAAGAGATAGTAATCTGAAGGTGCTAGGTCAAGGGAATGCGCGGGATGGTTCAGGACATCCCATTTAAACGAGGCGAGCAGTTCCTTCGTGGCGTTGGCCGTGTGTGGTCTGGCATTGTCGTGCAGCAGGCAGACTCCCTTTGTCAGCATGCCTCTCCTCTTGTTCTGAATCGCCCTCCGCAATTTTTTTAGGGTCTCACAGTATCTTGCAGAGTTGATGGTCTCCCCTTGAGGCATATATTCAATTAAAATTATGCCTTGACAGTCCCAAAACACGGATGCCATGATTTTCTTGGCTGAAATTGTGGTTTTGAACTTTTTGGCGTAGGGTGAAGAGGTGTGACACCACTGTTGAGACTGCCTTTTGGTTTCAGGCGTGTAGTGTGTAACCCAAGTTTCATCTCCAGTAACGATGGAGCGGAGAAATTCATCTCCATGGAGTTTGCAGCGCCTCAAAAACTCTCCGGCATTATTTATTTCGCACTTGGCGGGAGATTGGATTGACATTTTTCACGAAACGTGTTGTCGCGTCGACACTTCTCAACGTACTGACCTCGAACCGGTCTCGTTGCGGAGGGGAAGGGTCAGGCTACGCAGAAGTGTAGCCAACATGTCGAAAGTAAAATCCATCTGGTCGTGAGAAATACTATAGGCATTAGTTTCGGCAATCACTTCTTCATTGGAGCCAAATCTCTTTCCCTGGAGCATCTTTTGAAGGTCTGCGAACAGCCAATAGTCGCTGGGGGCCAAATCTGGAGAATACGGTGGGTGCGGAAGCAATTCGAAGTTCAACTCATGCAATTTGGCCATCGTTACCATCGACTTGTGATATGGTGCATTGTCCTGATGAAAGAGAACTTTTTTCTTCTTCATATGGGGCCGTTTTTTTGCAATTTTTGACTTCAAACGCTCCAATAACGCTATGTAATATTCGCTATTGATGGTTTTTCCCTTTTCAAGGTGATCGATGAATATTATACCATGCGCATCCCAACATACAGAGGCCATAACCTTCCCGGCCGACTGTTGAGTTTTTGGTCGCTTCGGACGACTTTCACCGGCTGCTCTCCACTCAGCTGACTGCCGATTTGATTCCTGAGTATAGTGGTGGATCCAAGTTTCATCCATTGTCACATACAGATGCAAAAATTCCCGTTTATTTAGCGTAAACAGTGCCAAACAGCGCTCTGAATTATAGATGCGTTGTTGTTTCTGTTCCATTGTGAGCAAACGCGGCACTCATTTCGAAAAAAGCTTTTTCATGACCAAATGTTCATGCAAAATAGTGTAAACACTACCAAATGATATCTTCAGGATGTCAGCTATCTCACGCAACTTTACTTTGCGATTTTCCATCACGATTTTGAGGGTTTTTTTTTTAATGTTTTCTGGTGTAACAGCCTCATTTGGACGACCAGAGCGTTCAGCATCATTTGTGTCTGTACGACCGCGTTTGAAATCAGCATACCACCGACAAATGGTTGTTTTTGACGGAGCAGAGCCCGGATAACACTTTTCAAGCCATCGCTGGGTTTGAACGGTATTTTTTCCCATTAAAAAGCAATGTTTTATCAACACACGAAATTCGGTTTTTTCAATTGTTTTGAAAATAGCATCACTAAAACCACTGGAACTCAATGACACAATGTCGGAATGTCATGAAAGTTTGAGACATAACTTCTAAAGGCTGGTATTAACTGATAATGGTATGGATTTGTTATTAGAGGCGCCATCTGTTGGTTAGTCTCGGGACTTATTGATCGATGTGTTACATCTTGTTTTGGTGTGAAATGGAATAAAAAAATATTATTTACTTAAAATTGTATTTTATCACAAACTTTTTGAATTTTTGCTCCTGATAAATGCACAATTAAGAATTTTATGTTTTTTTCTTCAAGTACAAAATGTAGTTTACTTTTGATGGTTTTTTTTACAGATTTTGATGGAGATGATATGTTAGGAGTATCAGATCTGCGACAAGTGATTGAGAGGCTGTGTGGAACACAGCAAAGATTGAGTGATTCAGAAATGCAACATTTGATACGGAATTTATTGGATGAAGCTGATCTAGATGATGATGGGGCATTGTCTTTTGCCGAGTTTGAACACATTATTGATAAGAGCTCAGATTTTTCACAGTAAGTTTAATTTTTAACAAAATATAGTTCTTCAAAATAATTGGAAGATAGGTCCTTTTCGGTAGTTCATAATGGGGACCACAGCTCCCATCTCAAGAAACAGGCTCTTACAATATTTCAATATAAGGTACAAACTACATTTTTTCGGGCTGCCGGGGACAAAGATGTCTACTCTCAGGTGATATTCAACGTTGGGGGGACCTGACATGACACTGGGAAGAAGTACAAAGATGAGTGTGGATGGCCATGTTCGCCGATGGAAAATGGATGTAGAAAAAGCGAAGATGTGTGTTGCAATAGGAAAGTCTGAAAGTGAAACGGCATGATGTATGTAAACAGATTTCAGTCAACACTTTCAACAAAGATGCAATCCTAACAATGAGGAAACATGCCACATGTTAGACTATGACGGAAGCTTTTAAACAATGTGCAAAATCTAAGGAGGTCGGGAGTAGAGGTAAACTGGGAGAAGAAAATGAGTGAGGAATTAATTGGCTTAGAGAAAAAAAAATTGTTTGCTAAAGCTGTACACAAGTTGTATTGCTATTTGAGGCAGAAATGTTAGAAGGCGGTATTTACATTTCTTATATGTAATCCATATGATTAAAAACTGTATAATAATTACTACCAATCTGCCTGATCGCATCTGAAAACAGGGCTTAAAACCAAAGCAATAAATTTGTCAATGAATTAACCACGTAACACAATGACGAACTGTCTTCTCCCTGGCTCCATCCCAACTCATTATCTGCGAAGACTGTTGGGGTCAGCTCTCCCCGTCCTCAGGTTGTATGCTCTTCTGTCCCGGACTACGTCCCTCAGGCCGTGCCTCTGCATCAGGTTATCTTTTTGCACCACCCATGAATTCTTTGGTCTTCCTCTGGTTGTTATTCGAGGAAGATCCATGGAGATTGCCTGGTTCACAATTTGATCGGGTGCTCTGCGTCCAACGTGCCTATACCATCTCAATCGCCTCTCCTCCATCTTGCTGTTGATGTCTGTAACTCCTAGGCTTCCGTGAATGCGTGAGCTTTTTATTTTGTCTCTTAGGGACACACCAGCTGACCATCTTAGCATGCGCATTTCAGCAGTTTCTAGTCGCCTAGAGTAAGAGTTATACATCGTCCAGCATTCGGAGCCATAGAGGAGTGCGAGTCTGACAATCGTTTGGTATGCTTTTCCTTTTAACTTTTCTGGCATTTTCGGATCACATAGAACTCCCTAACTCCCTAGTCATTGATCTAAACTTCATCCATCCCACACTAATTCTATGTGTTACATCTGCTGCACATCCTCCATCGCTATGATGAGTGACCCAAGATACTTAAAGGAGTTACAATTTGGTAATGTTTCTCCATCCATTTGCATTACGGGAGTGACAGCATTTGTGTTCTCGAATGGTAGGTACAGATACTCTGTTTTCTTTCTGCTCAGTCTCAATCCATTGTCCTCCAAGATTCTTCTCCACCTTTCCAGACTATTTTGCAGGTCTTCTGTGGACGAATAAATTCTATACGAAAATGTATTCCGTTCGGAGAAAACAAGTTGAAACAAGATCTGTCCAAACGACGCTCGGGAGAAACACTCCCAACAAGTCGAAACAAAATTTGCTCGAACGAGACTCGGGCTCGTCAGTTTAAAAAGAAACTTCGTTCCCGAGTCCTGATCGGGCAAAACTGTCAAGTGGTTGACTTGAATTATACATTTTCATTGCGGAAATTGAATAATTATAATTGAACCATTTATTACCAAAATTTTAGTAAAATGTTACTCTAGTTATACCATGTCATAACACTAGGTACATCTAGAGCCACAAGAACACAAATTTGTGAGGACGCCTCTAACAAATTTTTTATTATGTTTCTTGAACAAATTTTTTGTAGATTACTTCTGTGACCAAGCAGTACATTTGACTTTCACAAAAAAAAAAATCTATGTTTTCTGGTCAGGTTTAATATCTTTCTTTATAATAAATTTGAAGAACATTTCTGTTAAAACTGCAAAATGATATTATTGACTACAATAAAAGTGTAGCTACTCTTTATTACGATACATTTTGAGAGAAAATATAGTTTTGATTTGTGTATAATTTTATGTTTTTTTTGTTTGTTGCAGTGCTTTCCGAATACGGCTGTAATTATAGGAAGTGGATGTAAATAAGGAAACCAAAAATACTCAAAATAGAAACTCAAATGTCATTACTCATATGTATTTATTTATGTAAATGTATTTATACTTAAAAAATTCAATTAAAAAACATATTTAAACTTTAATCAGTACTTGCTTTTTTTTATCCTTAACATGTAGGGTTTTTTCAATAAAAAGAAAATAAATATTTCCAATTCTGAAAAGGTTCTCGCTATAAACAAAAATCTATACAACCCTGAAGATGTACATAACCATGAAGACATACATATGCAACCGTGAAGATGTACACAATCTTAAGCCATTGTACAAAACTTAGTATTTGAGTGATTTGACAATCTTTTGCTACAAGGATTTGATTATTTTTAGTTCAGTTTGAGACATATAATTAAACAAGTAGTTACTAATATTTAGTACGATTTTTGAGACAAGCTTGTGACTTCTATGAATAAAACTAGCATGTTTATGATACTTTTTTTCTCTCACTAATGCTATATTCAGAGGAATGATGGAAATATCAACACTATATAATGCTTCAAAGACGAAAACTTGTGTGTAGAGTACAGGTATCAATCCAAAAATATGGTCTAATTTTGTGACATCCAATAAATATGCATACACTTAACTTTTTTTATTTTATGATTGTTCAATTTTGTGACCTTTATAAAAAATTCATCTTTGTATGCAATATTTTTACTTGGAAAACATTTACTAGAGCATTTACATTAAACATCTACATTAAAATGAAAATTTAATAACAAAAATGAAAGCAAAAGCCAATGAATAATCAAATATACTCTTTCTAATTTAAAAAATAATTTGTGACATGAAAGAAAATATTAAGACTGTGATCATATGATCCTAAGAAAGAGATACTTCAACATTAATTTACATCACATTTCTTAATAACTCATACAAAAAGTAAATCATTTAATGATCACATCTAAAGTTTTCATTCTCAATATTGTAGAATAAAAAGAACAACTTTTACAAATATTTCATTTAAAAATAATAAGTAAATAAAAAAGAGACAGAAAAAAAAATGTTTCTAACTCGGGTCCGTTTATGTATCATAAAATATAACTTAGGATTGCAAATATCCTGGTAATTTCATACGCATGAATATCCAAGTGGTAAAGAAAGATAGCAGAATGCAAATGAAACCAACAGAAATGAGTAAGATTCTATTTAGTTTAGGAGTGGACGGATTGTGAGTTCTGTCTAGGATGATAAAGCCTAGTCCTCCCATGGAGAAAAGGAAGCTGGATGCGAGCCCCTCCATGATGTACTGTCCGTTGACTCTGTTAGGCATGAAGGCGACAGGACGGGAATGGCCATGTTCATCTGTAGTTGATCCAACACTTGGAGGTTCGACAATAACATCGAATATTATACCTGAAAAAGAATTTTACATTATATTGAAAGAAATAAGCAACAACATGGTGTATTTATTATAACTTCCTGAGACCCAATGTTAACAATTTTCGATAACATAATATCTGGTTTCTCTCAAATATTTTTTACTTTGTAGGTGAATAGATTTGGTAACTTTGTGGGTGTCCATCCATTTTAATAATGAAACAGGTTGAAACTATTAACAATATATCCTTACACGACACCTTTGACAAGTGATACCTTTTTGTTTGTATTTTTTTACAATACATTGACTTATTTTTTTTATAAAATACGTCAATCATCTTTAAAAATTCTCTCTTCTTCTGATGTTTGCGATCATCATGGCTATCTTGACTTTTGAGGAAGCAGCTCTGAATAGATATGGTACCTCAATGAAACCACTCATGTAAGTTCGTCAACCGTGAGTTGCACCTTCTTCTAGCACTTCTGTCTTGAATTTTCCCCTGCAATATTAGCTGAAGGATTTCATATTTTCTCCTCTTATTATATATCCAAAGTACTCAGACTTTCTCCTTTTGATAGCGGATTATATTTATCGATCATTATTCATACTTTTCAAGATATAATTACAAACTTTGTCAACCCATGAGACTCGCAGCATTCTATTATGGCAATAAATTTCAAAAGCTTATAGTTCCTTTGTGGTGACCCAAGAAGTGTCCATGCTTCAACACCATAGAGAAGTATGAAAAATATGTAGCAACGCAAAATTCGCATACATCAGTCGGTATTGAAATCCGTGTTACATGAGGAAATCCAGTATTTTAAAGCAACTTCGTGCTATCTACACCAGCAGCGGCTGGTCTCGAGGTCCGCTGAGCACCAACGCACCTCGAGACGCTCAGCGAATATGAAATATCGCTGTCTTACGGTTTACTGTTCATCTCTGTCTGGCGTATATGAATTTACGTTTCCGTCTGGTGCGTATTGGTGATCGCTCCGGTAGTATTGGCAAACTTGGCCGGTCAGTTTGAAAGGAACATTTTTTAAAATTTTATTTGAAATTTTTTTCACTTAAATAAAAATCCTCATACTATTTGTCAGTATTCTTATACATATTTAATCTATACAAATATTTGTCATGTTTGCGAATATATAATTTAATTATTGCAAATTATTTCTCCGGTTCAGCGCACCAACACACCTCTAGACCAGCCGCCGCTGATCTTCACTATAACTTTGATCTTTTGAGACTAGTTCCCATTGATCATTCAGCCAGCATCCCAGATATTTATATTGTTGAAATCGTGGAACGATTTCATTATTTATATAAAAGGTAACCTCGTCTGTACTTTTTTTACTAACAATCGTAAATTTTGTGGTATTTGGCCAGCTACCAAGCAGCATCCTCAACCACCCCCAGTGTCTAACCTTGATTGTGCTGGTTATCGGCTTATACTGTTTCCGAAGATGAACTCTTCAACTGTAGTCTTGTAAATAATGTATCACTATATAGTCAGGCAGACAACTGTAAAGTTTTGTAAGTAATTTATTGATGTTGAGAAAAAATTTTGCATCATTCCTGACAATGACTTACCTTAAAAAAATACAATCACAAAACTCAGCTGCCAAAAATCATAATATATATATTAGAGAAAATGTAGCATGGTCCCGCGACAGTTCACAAATTTGCCCCAATACAACTTTGTAACGATGTTTAGTAATTTAAATTATTTTATCAACTAAGGCTCGATTCTAATAAATAGCAAGTTATTTAGGTAAATACATTACATAAGGTTGTATTGGGGCAAATTTGTGAGCTGTCACAGGACTCATCCTAGAATTGTCGAACTATAGTCTTTGATTTAGACCAGGGGTCTCCAAACTACGGCCCGCGGGCAACATAAAACTAACAATAATAACAAATTAATACATCTTGTTACAAATAATCAAAAATTTGGCAGTTTGTTAAAATCAAATAATATTTGGTGACGTTTGTCAAAAGTCACTACGTTAGTCTGCATTGGCTAGGGATGGGGTATACGATAATTGGATTTTCGATTTTTTTATACATAAAATTAAATGTTCGTAATTAGTATTAATTCATAGTGGATCTTGGCCTATTTAAAGATAGATACAAATCATACAATACATTAAAGAGCCAGTATAATGAACATTAGGAATTAAAACGTCAGTTTAGAGAAAAACAATTTTTCGATTTATAAAAAAATGATTCAATTTGTAAAATAAAAACGATTTTACCCCATCCCTTTGAGATATGACATTTGAAATGTCACAGGAACCATCGCACATTTTCTCTAGTATAATATAAAATTGGCTTAACATTAATTTCTCAAAGAGGTAAAAGGTTATTTCTTCCATTTAAATTTAAATGAATAAGTGAAAAAAATATTACATTTTTATTTTTGAAATATATACAAACCATCACGGCATTTAGTTATCGGGATAGGCAGAGCGCCAGACTTTCCTATCTCGACACATCCTTAGCCTCCTCTGCATCCATACACCTACAATTTCTCACTTTCTATGATCCCTTCTTTCAAAATATCATTCACTTGATCTATACATTTCTCGGTCTTTCTCTCACACACCTTCCACTCACATTTGTACTATATATTTATTTATATCCTTCCAACTGCCCAAACCATCTCAGAGTACTCTTCAACATATTCAACACATCAGCCTTAAGTTCACATTCATCCCATATCACTCTTTATTCTATCATACATTGTCACCCCATGAATTCTTCTCAATGCACGCATTTCTACAGCATTTATTCGGCTCCTATCACTCATTTTCCATATATTATTTGCCTATTTTTTTAAATAGATCGCCAATTTTTCTTTTTAAATCATCCAAGGCGTTAAGGTTAAAGTAAATGTTGTTTTAATAGTCTCTACTTGTTTATTGATATAAATAAACACCGTCAAATTGACAAAAAAAAATTGGCAATTTTGCCGGTAAAATCAACTAACCTCCGGTAACCAAGAAGTAAGAAACCAAAACAAATGAGAACATAACCATCGCTGAAGGTTGCTGCAGCCATGATGGCTTCTTTATCTTGATATTTGGGATTTCTAATATATTGTACGGGAGAGCGTAAACAGCTTCCATTTTTAATTATTAATTTGCAGAACTACAAGCTACCAATTTTAAACGTCAAATAGATCTTTCAACGTGTCAAACGTCATCAGATGACCATAGACAACAATATGAATGCTGCCAGATTGAAAGAGTTCCCCATGTTTTATTATTAATTTAAAAATACTAATTTCATTTCCTTGCTAATTTTAGTGTAATTTATAAAAAAATAATAAATTATTTGTTGAATGAAATGTTTGTAAACTGAACGAATCACCATTGTTATTATTTTATCATCAGATATGCTATTTTAATGCAAAAAACCTTAAAATGTAATGATACATTTTTACTAAATATTATTGCTTATTGAAAAATATTACAGTAATGGAACTCGTGGAACGAAATATATAAAATATAACAAGCCTTATTTATTTTATCACTTAACATCTTCAATAACTTAGAAATATAGTATAAAAATATAGTAAAAATGGTAAAGCACTTTAAATAAAATTATTAGAAAACTCTTGAAATTGACTATTTAATTAATATAATTGATAAAAGAACTAAATCTTAAAAAATATACTGAAACGTAAAGAAATAGAAATTTAGCTTTGTCACATTCTTTTCTATTGTAAAACAAACTTTTTACATGATTAACAAATATAAATTTGTCATCTTACATATTATTCTCTATTCATTTATTTTCACCATATTTTCCTTAATTTTTTCTCCATCACATTTCTCACTTTTTTTTAACTAAAGCTTTTAGTCAGCGTATCGTTATTTATTCTTTTAGTATACCACCGGTACAAACCAATCAAAACAACATTTATTTCTTATCAATTTGTATTACATTTAAACATGTGATTGATAAAAAAAATTTAAATAATATAACTTGGACTGAATAATAATTGCATGCACATTGTTGATTACTACCAATCGGGAAAAAATATTTTCAAGGTTGCAAGTTTGTTTATCATCTGTGATACACGTCAGTTTACGATTTTTCGCATAATGTTTGATTCTTATGTATTCTGTATGTTTTTATTATAAACTGAATAAGGAATAATGCTTCAAGATATGTTTAGTAGATGCTTGCCAATATGAAACCCCGAGTGAAGAGCACCTTTCGGTGTTTGTTGTTTATACATATTCTGTCAAGGTACCGTTTCATTTCTACAAATCATATTTAACGTACATAACCTATTGTCTGGAGATTTACATTATTATTTTCTTTTACATTTCAGCTGTTTTTTGTTCACATTCATTTCGAGTCAAGTGAGTGCGTCCAATGAGATTTTAGAGAAAATTGTAAATACTACATTCGATAAAAATGTATCGGTCGAGACGCAAACAATTATTGAAGACATCCCTCCTGAAACACAAGAGGAACACAAAGACCCAGTGGAGCTTAGACCTGACACAGTGGACGATAAGGAATCCCTGGACCCTTTCCATGGGAAGGAGTTTATATTTACGGAAGCTCTGTCACAGAATTCCGCTGTTGTCAATGGAGGGTGAGTACATTTTTCAATATCACTTGAAAGGTCGTCTTATTTTTCACTATTCAGTTGTTTTTCACTTGGTCGAATATAAATGGGAAATATTTTGAATAATTAAAATATGTTTGTTTACATTTAACAATGCTTATTTTGATTTCTTTATAGGTACGTTATATTATTACTTTATCCAGTTTTCTGCTTCTAGGTCCAAATAGTAAAATAAAATAATAAAAAAGATTTTATTTACTTATTTTCACTAAGGTGTTACTGTGTACTTATTTTCACACTAAGGTGTTAGTGTTACACACTGCAAGCTGGTAATGAAGTAATTTATGTGAGAAACCTACATAGCTAAAATATTTTTTCTGGAATAAAAGGGATTAAATAAAATAGTTCGTAGAGTACAAAAAATCTCTAATATGTTCCTCCTACTCTGTCAACAAATTGCGCAAGAATCTTATTGTATAAATAGCTAGAGCATAGCTTCTTGTATATACAAATATATAGCTGGAGCATAGATTCTTGTATAAATAGCTCAAGCATATCTTCTTGTATAAATAGCTAGAACATAGCTTCTATTATAAATAGCTGGAGCATAGGTTCTTGTGAGAATGAAGATGGCGCCACCAGGGCCGCTGACATGATCGATCGAACACCTTTGGAGATATTCACCATGCACAACTATAGTTAATATTTGATCAAGAAAAAACAGAGACTCATTGAGCTTAAAAATTTGATGAACACATACACAAAATACTTAATATAAGTAAACATAGATAAATAACATAATCACACATATGACAACAGTGGAAAAGATATTTCCTCAAATCACTGACGAGAAGATCTACTGTGCAGTAAAAATGCGCAAGTATATAAATTGAGAAATAAAAAAAGAACTCGAGTAGTCAGTCAGTCAGTCTTGTGAGAATCACATTGCTTTGTGCCACTTTATTACATTATAAAGTGCAATTTACTATTGTCAACCATGATTGATTCTCTAAATGAAATGAGAAACAAGTAGTTTGAGTTAGTAGATGTAAGATTTAAATGCTGGTATAATTGCCTAGTCTTTGATTGCACTGTTGATGTTATATGTGGAGGAAATAACACAATTCTAGTTGGAATATACGTATTGGAATATGGGCTAAGAAATGATGAATGGAAAGATAAATTTTCTTGAGACATATCTCACTCCTTTCCAAAATAATTAAAAAAACACCAAATATACATGTATATTGGTGTATCTAATGCTTTAAACATTTTCTTTTATGAAAGATATTACTTATTAGTCATAATAGTAATTACACATTTTGAGTCCTCTAAAAGCTGGTCCTTGCCATTTCTACTACACTAAGCGAGAGAAGCGACTGAACTGAGATTCTATTTTTTGCATTCCCATATACCGAAGTAGAGTGAGAGGGAGACGTGAATAGTTTCGCTTCCTCACCCATATGGATTTTTATAATGAATATACCTACATCACACACTGGCACACATTTTATTGTATTGGTGAATTTATTCCTGATTTTTTAAAATATCTCTGATGTGGCCAATAAGTGCTAATTATTATTAATATTATTTTTTCATTCAATGCGTAAATGTATTACGGAGGAATACCTAAAATCTGAACCTAGTATTTATTATATTTATATAATAAATATTACTATTTATATAATAAATATTCAATATATAATAAATATTTATAGAGATATTAAAGTTTTTAGAAGCAATGTGTACTAGTTACACATCACAGGACAGGAAGGGTTAAAGAGGCATTTATCAATCACCCTTTCTATTTTTTTTGTACCCCTTAGATATACACAACTTTCCATATCACATCAACATACATATAGTTTTTCATGGTTTCTCTCCCTCTGGTAAATTTAAGAACGGTATCAACTCATAAGTTATTATAATTTTTCTATTATTATCACATTTTTCCTGTAGTGAATTCAAAAATGTATTGGTAAAAAAATTGGCTCTTATTATCATAGTTTTCATTATCAAGGCTGATTTTTTGGAATATCCAGAATGTAATATTACACCTAAGTGGAATATCCATAATTTAATATTACACCTAAGTGGAATATCCATAATGTTATATTACATCTAAGTGGAATATCCATAATGTAATATTACACCTAAGTGGAATAAAACATTAATGTTCATTAAGTTTATAAAATGTACAGAATGAATAGTAAAAGTATTATAGATAATGATAAAGTATTTTCCTTTTTCAATCAATATTATTAACACCTTCAATTTCATTAGTTGATTGCATAAAATATTTGTGTATTATTTTATGACTTTTACACTGATCGTGGATGGACTAAATAAATATTAACACGTATTCTAAAAAAAATTATCTATTACTCATTGTATGCAAATTTATAAACTTGTCTACACCAAATAAATTTTTTAATAACTTAATCATATTTTTAATGAATCTAATTAAATATACGAGTATCATCACCTCATGTACCTTTAGCAGTAGTTAATACACACAGTTTTTATTTTTTTATCCACTATGCACGGATTTTTCCTGTTACACAAAGAGGGTCTGCTTCTAGTGTTAACTTATTCGAAAAATATCAGCCAGGATTCTTCTCATACTGCTAGACGGTACCGAGAATATATCAACAGTGTCATTCAGTTGGTTCAATATCTCTATACCACGCGTGACTGAGTGTTTAGCCATGATATTCATCCTGTAAGTTGGTATGTAGAACAGAGGGTGATTCCTTGCATGGCTATATTTATTAGGTACATATAAACTTAGTGCTTCTAGAATCATGGGACAGTTAAAGCAACCTTGAAAAATCTTAAGTAGGAATATCGCAATGGATTCTTGCCTTGTTTCGAGGCTTCTATAGTTACACACAGTGAGAAGTTCGACATGGTGAGCATATTTTGGGTAATCACCCTTTGTTCTGTACCATAGATATCTGAGGATTTTTTTTTGGATTTTTTCTATATTGTTTTTATATTTGAGCTGATGAGGAGCCCAAACTGTAGATGCATATTCTAATTTGGTTCTAATTAGATAATTATATAAGTTTCGAAGGATATAGGTACTGTTAAATTCTCTTGATATTCTCATTATAAAACCGAGTAGTTTGTAACAGTCCGATATCAAACACTGTCTTGTTTATGTCCATACATCTTACATATCCTTCTGTTCAAAAACTTCTTCCATGATCTACTCGAACAAATAAATAAAATTATTAATATTGATGATTTTTTATTTCTTGAAAAAGTAACTCACGGTTGAAAAACACAATTTAATTGATTGTTTTTTGTCACAAAGTGTAAAGGAAACAAATGAAAATATGCTCTCATAATAGACATCTCTCAGGAAAAGATATCTCATATTTCTATTTGATATTGTGAGATTTATGAATATATAATAATCTGCATTCAATTTCTTAACATGTATGAATATTTATTAAATGTGAAGATTTACTTGTTTAATACAAGTTTTTCAAAATGATTGAATTGAAATTTCAAGTCCCATGTTCGCTAAGAGTTTGTGTTAACTGAACTCATAATGATGTCCATGTAGATTCTGGCAAACATTTTAATTTATCTGGGTCACAGTCATAACTTCAATCAGCATCCATTTATTTGGGCTAAATACAATCACGTCTACGCATTAAAGGCAGGACCAACTCTAGGCACTGTCCCACTCTCAGGAAGTGAATTAATGTTTTTATTTTTATACTAGCTGTACCCGGCCACGCGTTGCTGTGGCTCAGTCTGGTTAAATGGTAAAGAAAGAAAAGAGAAAGCACACGTTTCTATTATGTTTAATTTCACAATGCTTGTGGGTATACAATATTTTTGATGTCTTTCAGCCACTCTCAGTCTGTCGCGTTCATCGCCGTGCTCGCAAATGATCGCGTCACTCCAAGATGCCAATTCACGATATGATTTGAATTCAAATGAAAGATCGATTGCACCGAAAACGAAGAAAGAAAGTTATAACAGAAACATATAAAGTTGCGAAACATTAAAAAAGGAACTGAATAATATTGTTACGTTCGTAGACGTCTTTGTTCTTGGCGGCAAGAATTCACTCAGTTCACTCAGCTAATCGTGATTCTTATAATTGATTTGAATATTGGGAAATACTTTTTCAACCAATTCTTCTTTTGACGTCACTAAATTGCAGAAAAATTTGCCCCAATACGTTTAATATTTGTAACGACGTTCAGTTATTTTAATTATTTTATCGACTTTAATATAAGGCTCGATTCTAATAAATAGCAAGTTATTTAGGTAAATACATTACAAAAAACGAACAATAATGACAAATTGATACATCTTGTTACAAATTTACAAAAATTTGACAGTTCGTTTCAATTAAATATGATGTTTGTCAAAAATGTACATACCAACATCCCGCCGTCTCTCTGAAGCAAATGATCGCGTCACTCCAAGAGGTCAATTCACGATATGATTTGAATTCAAACGAAAATCAATCAACACAATTCGATTTCACCGCTAATTGAACAGAAAAATAAAAAAATAAGTTAAAAAAACTAAGTGAAACAGATATTCTTTACATGTCAACGACGCCCATTAGGTAATGAAAATGACGTATCAATTATTTAGTATAGCGCAGATGGCGCTATTTTTCAGTAAACGTATTTGAAAATGTAATATTTATTATTTAAATTATAAATATTTATTATTAAATATTCAAAATCAAAATGGAACTGTCAAAATTTCAAAGCAATCCGTGAATAACTTCGGAGATTTTTAATTAACGCACATTTACATTTTTATTTATATAGTTATTTAATATTAATTCCGAAACTTCGAAGATGCAATGTGACATAACTGTCAAGTTTAGTTCGCATGTGTCGGTGCAGGAGGCGCAAACGTTGTTTTTTCTGATTTATAAACTTTTTTATATACAACTGTATATAAATAAAAATGTGTAAACATTTTCGTATGCGAATGCAACCTTTTGTCAACATTTAAAAGCGATCTGTGAAGAACTTTCGGAGATTAGAGATTTTTAATATACGAACATTTACATTTTTATTTATATAGATATGCTTATTAAGGTAACACTTCATTAAAAAAATATTTGTATGAAATTTCTAAGTCACACCTTTAATATGAAGTAAAACTATTAAAAAATTGTATATCAAGTATTTGTCAAGTTTTTATTCTAAGGCAATCTCTTGCAGACGTATATGTTTGTCACTCCATTTCATGCACTGCTTTGAGGTAGCTTAAAAGTCCAATCCTGGATCTACACACCTTCATTCAGTGTGGGCACACTCTTCCTGGTGACATCTGTGACTCAGTGCTAGGCAGTTTTTTAGTTTTATTCAATTTTCCTTCTTTTTTTCAGCCCAGCTAATTTGTCAATAAGTAGTAATAAATATTCAGTTTTTAATACCACTTGTGTTTACCTAAATATATAAAAAAGAAAAGAGATAATACATAAAGAAGACTGACAGGGTGAAGCAGTGAACATGAGTTGTGTATTGAGTGTCTTCTCAAGATATTTTGATAAGAGTGGAAGAGTTTGTGCATGCACAAATCGACTGCTATTTTTTTTTCTGTCACTAGACATTAGTGAAATCAACCGACTACAGATTTTTTTTGTCTCTCTTAATTTTTTTGGTATGGCACAGTATTTCCTCCTTCAAATGGTATAAGTTCTGGAATAATTTTAAGATAAATATTATCATTCATTTTGTATCTCAACTTAGTAATGATATGTAATCAGCACAATGAAGATATTGTCAAAGAAATGTTTTCACGTTTCGTGTTTTTTTTTTCAAACGAGACTTACACATTATTTACCCAAAGATAAAAAATGTCTTTTTAAAATTTTTTGTACAATTTATTAAATTTTTTAAGGTCTTTATTTTATACATAGTGAATGGTGTGATGGAGAAGTAAACAAGTCTAATAGCCCACTTAATACTATGTTTGTCAAGAAATAAATTTCAAAATTGTCCAAAATGGTATTGTAGTTGTTAGTAGTCATATTGAGTTATGAAAGTGAAACCTAAATATTCATTTATTTAGTACAAATTATGGTGTTTTATTGACCATTAAAAATAATTACAATAAATAATAAAACTCAAATTAGAATTTTGAGATTGTATGAATGCAAAATCAACATATTATATAAAGTATAAACATAAAATTACAGAACGATTTGACACATAAATGTTTAAAAAATCCACACAATGACTTGAATTAAAATGATAGATCTGTTTTACTTTACATTGTCAAACTGTTCTCAATTCAATATTGCTTACCAAGCTTATCTATCAAAATATTTTACTATCTATAGCTTCAAACTAATATAAACTGTTTAACCCTTTAAGTGCCGGAAGTTATTAGTATGGCCGTACCCAGCAGGCCGTGATTTTTTCAACAAAAATAAAACCTAAAAAAATTATATTTTTTGTATACAGATATAAAGGATATTATGAAAACTTACTAAATATAAGGGGCGTTAGAGTACACCGTGGGGCGTTAGAGCTGCCGTTCACTCAGAAAAACACAGTTTAAATATTCACAAAATGTCAGGGTTGTCACAACTTGACACAGAAAACACGTTTACTTATAAATATAGTGGAATATAATATACTTTGTATACTAAAATCAACAAATTATCTGTATGATGTATAATAAAGCGCAAAGGGTAAAGAAACTATAAAATAAAACCGTAAAAAGTCTATATAAATGTCGTATTATGCCGCAAAACTACCGCCAATAACCAAAGAATACATGAAAACATACTTTGTAAATAAATACTTTGAAAAATTAACAAAAATAACGCACGAAAGTTAAAAATCAACCATTGAACAAAACTTCAAACGAAGTCATTATAAATCATCGCAATTAGGACGCAAAAAACTGTAGTCGGTAACCCTGTATCAGAGACACGTATTGACTGTCAGTGAAAGCTTTTAGAAAGATGACTGTAACTTCGGTAAGTTGTAATATTTAAGTATTTCTGGACCATCCCAATAGATGTCCCTATGTGTTATAATTTATAAATTATTACAATTGGATTTGATATTGGCGTGTGACAAACTTAAAGGAGAGCGCGTTTACGCATTCATTTTGTATGGCCGGCCTGGCGAGCACTGAATCGGAGAGCGCGTCAACGCGCTCGTGGCAGTGAAACGGTTAAATAGAAGTTGACTGTCCTGACATGTTGGGAACCACCAGCTTTTGAACAAGCAGTCCTCATAAAATTTTAATTCTACAATATTATCTTTTCCCAACTTTGATATTAAACAAGAAGAAATAGATCAATTTAGTTAAAAGGGTTTTCAAAACAAATAATTGGGATTTTTTTCCTCCTTTAGCCAAAAAGAGATTTTTTGTCAACCAAAAGTTTTTAAATTTTTAAATCCCAGAGCTGTTTTCTTTTTAACCTGTACACCGCGTTAAAAATCAAATTCCACGAATCCTGTGCGCGGCACAATTTCGGCGTTTTTAAATTTCTAAATTTAAACGCGTATTTTGTTTATAACCACTGATATTTGATTACACCACCAAGTAAACATGACATTCAAGTAATTTTCTGATGATAAATAATAGTCATTACTCTTAAAGAGACTCATTAAATAAAGGAGATAAACTAAACATTACGTAAAATACACAAAGGAATGCTACAGATCAGATCACAGGTGTTTGTGCTTCCCACGAGGAACACGTTAAAAGGGATACATTATTTATGGATGTGTAATTTTTGAAAAATATCAATATAGGTTAATTATACAAGTTTATTTGTTCATTAATTCAACTTTTACAGTGGTTTTTTGTTATATCTAATTATTCAAGCAAAATTAATATATAAATTAACATGAATCATACACAAACTATATCAAAAAGGAGTATGTACATGCATACTACCTACCATACATTTAATACAAGCTTGTGTCGGACCAGAGCTCAGGAGGTCCAAGGCCGTAATATACAATACAAAAAAATAAGACGTAACATGAAAAATATTTGTATAATTATGGACTGCCATGCCACCTTTTCAAGTATACTCTGGCAATACCCGTAAATTATTGTGTAGCTTAAAATATAGACTAAAACATTAAAAATTATAGATTATTTGACCGTAGATATATCTAGTTTACTCAACTATAAAATTGCCTTATTTATTATAAAATAGCTTTAATCCCTTTATTCTGTACAATTTAAAGTGTCGATTGAGTTTTATTTGCTCAGAAAAATAATACTTGAACAATAAATTAGATGTGGTTCTATCATTGATTCATTTACCAATCTGGTTAAATTTCGAATTTATCTTTATAAATAAATCTAGAATCCCAAATATTTTGTATTATCCACTTCTCTATGGTTTTATAATTTATCAATTTTCTATTTTTACCACTTTTGACTCATATTCACATTATCATGTAAATTGACCTTTCGAAACATTGCTTATCCTTATTGCATGATTTTAACTACATTTTTCTCACATACATACATGTAAATCAAAATGTTATCAACAAAATGTTTTATTTCACAATCCTTTATATTTAATAGCACTATATCATTCATATACAAACGACAAGGAACAATACATGATAAAGTAACGAATTATCAGAAAGGTATACAAAATAGAGATTAATGTCATAAGAAATGTGAAAAATATCTTGAGATGGTTGCACAATATTCCATTGTATTTTTAATATATTTCTTGATTGGTTATTCGATAGTAGTGTCTATTCGATAGTAGTGTATTTTTCATAATTTTAACAGGTTTATTTTGTTATTGCATCACTTATATTACTATACTGATGCGTAGTATTTGATGAATTTGTAATCTTTATTTTTTTAAATTTGTAATTGAATTTTTACTGTTGTAAAATGTATCATATACTCGTATAGCCTAAATCAGATAGTTTAATAAATAATTCATAAAAAAAATACAATTCATTATATTCTTCTTCCTCTTCCTATAGATCATGATCTGTTTGTTCCGCTTGTTCCCCTTCCTGTGACGTGGATTGCCAGCTGTCACGCCATCTCTTCGGAGGTTCTGGATGGGTTCCCTTGAAGGGCGACACGTGGAAGTCTGTCGTCTTGCATTCTGTTTACATGTTCGTTCCAGTATCACCTTTGTTGTCTTCCCCACCTGACGATGTCTTCTGTACCACACTTTCTCCTTATTTCACTGTTTTTGATTCTATCTCTTAGTGTGTTTCCGGTTATACTAATCTCAGTGTTTTCATTTCCGAGGTTCTCAGGAGAGATTTTGTTCTAGATGTGTCTGCTCTGGTCTCTATTACGTAGGTGGCTATGGGTCTCACACATGTCTTGTATATTTTGACTTTACTCTCTATTCTCATGTGTTTATTATTCCACCCGGTGTTCTTAGGCATCCCGATATTGCAGCCGCCTTATTGACCTGTCTTAAGGTTTCATCATACAGATTTCTATTGCTACTGATGCTCACTCCAAGATAACAAGATACCAAGATACTTAATTCATTATATAATTTCTGTTAATATTTTGTATGCCTCAGTATTGGAGAAATGGATGGCATGTGCAACTTTGGGAAGCACATAAAAATATTTTTTGTTGGGGAGTTCTTTCAAAATATATGGTTGAATATGAACACTACACATATACTATACACTACACTCCACCTAAAGCTGAATGTGTTACTATTACATATCGGAAGATCTACAAAGGTTTCTTTGTAATTTGTCTTATCTTAGTTAGTTTTCTGCGGTTTTCTTACCAACCGTGTTGTAATATTTTTAATTACTTAGTTAAATCTGAGTTAGAGCACTATTTAAGAGAGTTTGCTCTCTAAACTGCGCTGTATAAATTTTCCTTTTATTATTATTTTAGATAGTGACAATGATTTGCAAAAGACTTCGAAAACAAATTTATGTTTGAAATTAATGGAGACAGGAAAAAACAAAGGAAATAGTCAGATAAGATTTAAATGAAGCAAAGGTGAGGAACATGAGAAATAATAGAGCATGTAAGGATGTGACGAGTCAAAAGCTGTATAGAAATGTATGGAGATATATCCTCTCTTTCTATCCCTAAAGGGATATGATAAATGTACGTTATTGTACACAATGTAAATCTATTTTATTACTAAGATCACACAGATTCGGCAGTCAGTATGAGCATTGTGTGGACTTCTAAATGACTGACTTCTTACAAAAGTAAAGTAAACAAGTTGTTATTACCTGTGTCAATTAAATAAAACATATGGAATATTTATAGTTAAGGCATTAACATTGTGGAGGTTTAAAGACATTGTCATTTGTTTTATCAAACACTGTTTATTCCACTTTATGTAACGGTATAACCCTACCGGTTTCAAGGCTTTCACCTCATCATCAGGGGAGCATAAATAAGACTGAATTCTGTTCGAACTGGTACCGAGATACACACTTTTAACCGTTACAAAAAGTGAAATAAACAGTGTTTGGTAAAACAAATTACAATATGAAGTTTACTTTTCTATTGTGTTGGGATCATCTTGTTCTGAGTTTACCTTTTTTTCTATTGTATAACAATGTTAACATGTCAATATTGATTTTTATTGTTATCTTTTTGTATAAAAAATGTCATTTGTCCGTTTGAAGAAAATATATAAATTACTTTTTTTCTGTTTGAATAATTTATGACCACACTTGGAAATTAATACAGAAATAACACTGGCCGGCTGAAATATATTGCTATAAATAAGATTTAACCCTGACTGAGTGTTTGAAATATTGTTAGTAATTTAATTCTTGTTGAGGTATCCTTTATTTTTTTAATATACACGTATGAATCTTAATATCAATAAAAAATTTTACTTAGTAAATAAAGTCAAGAGTTTAAATGTATTATGAGAAATTCTTTTATATTGGTTCTATGGGGATAACTTCCTTCAACGTAAGAAATAATTAATAATCATAATATATCCTTGAGCTATGTACTATCAGCCTGTGTTCATCCATCACAGAGTATAGCCATCTATTTTCACACGTCATAGTTGTGGATTGTTTGCCCTCTGCATCCAGTTCGTCCCGGCAACTCTGACAATGTCATCTTTCCGTCTTATCGCCTACCTCTCAATGTTCCTTTATCCGGTTTATGGTCTTCACTTAACAACTGTATAGTCACATTTACCACATTTCTTTCTTGTAATATGACCCACCCATTGGCACATATTCTTGGTGATCCGCTATAATATATAATAATAATAATTTGGCTTATTGATAGCAAAAAAAAGCGAAATATGAAAAAAATGTTCATTAACTTTTCCCTTCCTGTGCTAAAAAAATCCGCCCGTTCCAGTGATGTGTATTCAATACATATGTAAAAATGAGCTATTTAAATTCGGAAAAATAAGAATATTCATAGGCAATCGCTTGAATTAATTAAATTTGAAATCAAAAGTGATAAAAATTGAAATTTAATTGCTGAAAACATGAAAAAAAACATCGGACGACGTTCACAAAACGGGCGAAGCTACCAACCACCTCGAACGAAAGCTCGCTGGCTACTAAGCGAGCGAACTGAGTTTCAATTTCTTGCGTTCTCATATACCGAAGTAGAGTGAGAGTGAGACGTGAATAGCGTCGCTTCCTCACCCATAGCGGTTTTTTAGAATGATCATACCTACGTCACACACTGGCACACGTTTGATTGTATTGGTGAATTTATTCCTGATTTTCACAAAATACCTCTGATGTGGCCGATAAGTGCTAATTATTATTATTTTCTCATTCAATGCGTAAATGTATTACAGAGGAATACCTAACATAAAATCTGAACCCAGTATTTATTATATTTATAGAGATATTAAAGTGTTTAGAAGCAATGTGTACTAGTTACACATCACAGGGAAGGAAGGGTTAATATAGGTTTCACAGTATCCATGCTAGAAACAATGTAAATCAAATGCTATCAAAAGATATGAGCCCATTTTGTACGACCCCTCTAATCAGGCATTACCACAGGGTAAAGAGAGGAATCAAGACTGTTAGGGCGAACGGTCATAATTACATAAATACTTGGACATTAAAATTTAACAAACTGACCATGCTTTAGACTTGTTATATTGAATTATTCTTTGTAATTTATTTTTCTCAAACACTGTTTATTTTTTATCAAGCACAAATTGTGCTCCCCTAAAGATGAGGCGAAAGCCTTGAAACCGGTAGGGTTATACCGTTACAAAAAAGTGGAATAAACAGTGTTTGATACAAATAAATTACAATGTCTTTAAACCTCCACAACGTTAATGTCTTAACTATAAACAACATATTGGATTATTCTGTTTCTTTATATATCCTGTTTATTTTGCATTTCCTTAATGTCAATATCTAGTTGGTAAGACGCGTGTCTTCCACTTTGGGCTTTCTGGTTCGATTCCCGACAAACGCCAAATATTACAAAAAGAATATCAGTCTGGTTTCAGAGCTCATTTGTCAACAATACATGTGCACGCTAGACGTGTATGAGTGTCGTTACCTCTCCAAGTTCGGTAGTATTTCCAACACGCACAGATTTTTGCTATACTTGTTTAAAGGATATATTTGTCCATCTCAAATGCGATATGTGATGCTACCTAAACCTAAGTATTTAACAGAAATCGTTTATAGGTCTTCCCAGTTCACCGCTCTTCTTCCGCTTTTACGTCGTTCTTTATTGTACATGCAGAGAGATTCCGGTACCAATAACAAACAAATGTTAGACTTGCTCCATCCTTGGCATGATTTAAGAAGTGACTGAAAAAAGTAATAACGTGTTTCATTCCTGATTTTTATTTATTTCCACCATCTCTTCCTTTTAATTCAATTGATGATATCTCACTTTATATGAAAAATAATGTTGAGGCGATTGTTCGTCTTTGTGGGGTTTGTGAGCGTATGCTCACGTATATGTTCATGAATTTCGTGGGGGTGGATAGTCATGTGAAATGTTAATGAATAAATAAATATATACTTAGTACCTATAAACAATATCCACCCACCAACCAACCTACAATTTATTAAGTTTAGTGAGTATGCATCCAAATATAGTTGAATGCCTAGCGTCACGAACTACAAAGGGTTACTTTTTCTTCACCTTGGGGTCTTTGTACTGCGGTCGTTGATTTAATATGTTTTTAGCCGCACTTTTTATCTGCTGACGTGAATTATAATAAATCAACTGCACGCGCCTCTCCTTGGGACGAAACCGTCTTCTTACTGCTGTGGTACACTCTTGGTGATCTTGTGGACGTGCCACAGTGTGGCATCTCTGCTAACGTCAGCGTCCATCCTATACAGTTAGTTGTAAACATTCTGAGCTTCTCCGGACCGGATAGAAAATTAATCAGATGAGCTATGTTTCAGTTTCCGCCACGATTTTATAATTTATTTGACAAGTTTACGGTCGCAAGCCAACCCTAAGATGGAGAAAGGAACATTTAGATTTTTTTAACACGTTGACTGCCGATTACGCGTTTGTGCGTAATGAGATGAGAGCATTGGGTGCCGATCACGCACTTACGCGTAATATCAGTATGTCACTTCTATTGGTCAGTCCGCTGCCGGCAACCGTCGTAGTGAGTTGTTAGTGCGTCGGCACTCGACGTGTTAATACGTGACAATTTGGAGTCAACTTGGGGAGATCTTCATCCAGCAATGGATCGACCCTGGTTGACAATGATGATGAGGCGTAGAAGAGATCGACCGAAGAAAACGTAGTAAGATCAAGCGGACCAGATTTGGAAATACGCTCAAGTCAGAAGCATGATTATTATTATATCTTTAAGTATAGCGATGTACAGTACCCGGCGGTAAGTAATACACATCGGGCTTAAGAAAGATACTGTCGGCCATAATCGGCTTTGTAGAGTGTCGTCTCTGTCATTCATACACGTGTTCCGTCACAATTTGTCAGTCATTGTCAAGCGTTCTAGGGTGTGGTTTGAATAACAGAGACGACGTTCTACAAAGCCGATTATGGCCGACAGTCTCTGTCTTAAGCCCGATGTGTATTACTTACCGCCGGGTACTGTACACTGTAATTCAGTTAAAAAAAATGAAAAAACTACTCGTATTTATTTAAGTTAACATAATTGAGTGTATAAATTAAATTAGTTGAAACTTTGGATAATGTTAAAAGTAAAAATAAGAGAAAGGAGACATGTTTAAAGTAATAAATGGCTCATTAGTGTGTTTATATTATTTAAATGTAATACATTACTGTTTGATAAAAGTTTATGCATACATAATTTGAAATTTAATTGAGTCAACTTAAGACATTCATTGAAACTTTCTGTAAAAAAAAACATTTCTTAGATTGACAGTTATCGTTACATTATTTAAGTCCAAAATCTGAAATTCATGGTATATTAGAGAAACACCATATTAATTCGATATAGACAAAAGTTTTTTCAGTATTTTCAAGCATTTGTCAGTCGTTGTCAAGCGACAGAAACGACGCTCTACAAAGCCGATTATGGCCGACAGTCTCTTTCTTAAGCCCGATGTATATTACTTACCGCCGGGTACTGTACTCGTATATTTGAATGTAAAGGAAAATGTTGGAATTTTGTTCTATTTTCCAATACGTAAGGAGCATGGCGTGATAATATGTGTGGATTTAATGAATTTATGTTTATTTTTGGTTATTTTCTTAAATAATATTTCAATCATAAAAGAGTAGAATCAAAACCAGATGGTTATATTAATTATTCCTAATCTAATGGCCGTAGCCATCACCTTCCTATCCCTACAACGAATTGTTTTTTTTTTGTAATATTTTTAATCTGTCAATAATAGTGGGTTCGAATCCCGAGTTAGAGCGCCCTTTAGGAGAGTGCTCTCTAAACGGCGCTATATAAATTGTCTTTTTATTATTATTATGTATCTACTTATTTTTGCACGATCTTTGCTAAATTACACAACAATTTGTCGACATTTCTCACCAGTATTATGACATATTATGTATGGATGGGTAGAAAGCGAAGGAAGTGAGATGAAAGTTTAACGCTTTATCCTCTGCCTACCCTAACAGGGAAATGCCGTGATGGTATGTATGTATGTATTATATCTTGAATTTTATCCTCCGTATTATCAATTGCATGTTCTTTATCTGTACTACGAATTTTATCAACAAATTATTGGAATCATTTTACAAAACAGATTATAGAGATATACATGTTATCAATAATACAAATATTCTTATCAAAAATCGTACGATGAGGTGTGGTGTAAATTTTACTACTAAGGTACTAAAAATCGTACGATGAGGTGTGGTGTAAATTTTACTACTAAGGTACTAAAAATCGCAGCTCGCAGTTATATGAAAATGTCAAAAAAAAAAATAACGCGTAGAACTGAAGATAAAAAAATTAACATAAATGTTGTATAAAGCATACAAAAAAGGTTGTATAAATTGTGCAAAAAATATTAACCTGAGGAGACTAAGAAAAACGTTAAAACATGCATGTTTATTTTATATTTATTTATTTAAATGTTTATATATTATATTTCTGTACCAGACAACGGCTTAAATCAGCCATGTAATTCGGCTTATTGGGTTCATTAACTTATTGGGGTCAAATAATTCTGACGTACAATTAGTCATAATTCAAAGATATTCGATTAATATTTTTTTAAATATGTCTATAGATAAAAATATTGTAAGTAACGTGAATAATATTTAAAATGAAATGACTGTATAAAATTTATGAGTTTTCCAGAATGAATATTTGACACTGAATAACGTCTAATTTGACACACTTGGTTAAAAAGTGCTATTGTTCTACTAACTGATATTTCCAAAGGCAGGTTGGTTCTAAATATTTTTCGCTTTCTTTCCATATCCACGTTTCACTCTCATACATCAAAGCTGGTATTAAAATACTTTACACAGATGATACTCGAATCATTATCGCTTTATTAACCCTTCCCTTACGGTGTTAAAATTGAAACGCGCGCTCCGGTGTTGGGTAGTGAGTACGCGATCAAAAATTAGCGATTTTAAATTGGAAAAATAAGAACATTCATAGATAATCCCCTTAATTAATTATAATTGAAGTTAAAAATTATAATAATTGAGATTTATTTGCTGAAAACATTAAAAAACCATCTGGCAACGCTCACGGAACGGGCGTACGTACGTCTAATCTATTTGCAAGTCCAGAAGATACTGCGGCGCGGAGCGGTACCTCGGCGTGGCTTACGTTTGCGACGATTGAGACAATTGAGCTCCTCGCAATTCAGTGGAGTATGCAAGATATTAGGTAGTGTCGCGCTTCCCGCATACTCTTCACCTATCGTCAAGACGAGTAGTAGAGGAAGACCAAGGAAAATATAGTCTAATTATAGGATTATTTTAAGTGTATGATATTTTGAAAGAAGGAAATGTCAATAATAGGAGAAATCGTAGAAGTTGTATGATATATATGGAAGAAGCGAAAGATGTATGTCGAGATGTGAAAATCTGGCGTTCTGTCCTCTCTGCCTATCCCGACAGGGAGATGGCGTAATGGTATGTATGTGTGTGTATCTACGAGTATATACAATAAAAACAAGCGGCACTTTTTACATATCCCACAACAAAAACATATCGTTTATTTCTTTGAGAGAGCATATTACGTGTTTCGTGGTCTTAAGAGTTGACAAGTTTCCATATATCATGTAAAGCACCCGATTTTTTATACCGTTGGAAACTTTGGAATTGTTCTGTTAAGGGTGCGCGCACATTGAAACGAAATATACAAAATAAAAAAAATAATTATAATAGAGAAAATGTAGCATGGTCCTGTGACAGTTCATATATTTGCCCCAATACAACCTTGTAACGACGTTGAGTTATTATAATTATGTTATCAACTTTAATATTAGCCTCGATTCTAATAAATAGCAAGTTATTTAGGTAAATAATGACAAATTAATACATCTTGTTACAAATTAGCGAAAATGGGGCAGTTTGTTAAAATCAAATAATATTTGGTGACGTTGGTCAAAAGTCAGTACGTTAGTCTGCATTGGCTAGGGATGGGGTATACGATAATTGGATTTTCGATTTTTTTATACTTAATTAAATGTTCGTAATTAGTATTAATTCATAGTGGATCTTGGATTAAAGATAAATACAAATCATACAATACGTTAGAAAGTCAGTATAATGAAAATTAGGAATTAAAATGTCAGTTTAGAGAAAAACAATTTTTGATTTATAAAAAAACGATTCGATTTGTAAAAAAAAAACGATTTTACCCCACCCTTTTGAGATATGACATTTCAAACGTCACAAGGACCATCCTACATTTTCTTGAGTATAACAGAGTGGCTCATCGGTCTGAAAATTAACCGATGTGAGGCTGAGGGATGATCCCTTCAGAAATCATTGACTCGATTATCATCGCAGCTCCACATAATGTTGATCTGCGAACTGACCCACATGTCCGCAAAAATTACAACAGGGCGACGGAACTAGATATAAACTAAAAAAAATGCTATTAAAGATCCCATGGCCAGATATAAATTGGGTAGTCTAATATCTTGGATACATCCACGGAAAACCGAGGCGCACCCTGATTGATGTAAGAAAATAAATTGAATATCTGTCTTCCCAATGAAGATAACGACGATCAACGTTGAGAACTGGGCCTCTAGGTAGGCTTTCAAATCACGCGAGGGGTTATCTCTGAGAAAGGGTGAACGCGGACGTCATCTACCTATACTGTACGAGTATATGCGCAAGCTGATCCTTATCGAGAAGGATAATCGTGGTGCGACGTTGGACCTCCAGGTTCAATGGAGTGAACCTCGCTAAAACCTAGAGTGCTTCCGCCCAGCATGTCCTAAAGTCTTGGCGATAGCCAACAGCGCCCACGGTTGACTGCCGATCAATATCCTTTTGGCAACTGTGAGCCAACAGTTCTGAGCATACAATGCCCAAAAATATTAAAATGCAATATTTTTGCTAACGATAGGAAACAAAGGCAACAAGGTACTATTATAAAACATATATATGGTACACTACCAGAGTTTCAAAATTTGCTCAGATGATAGTTCACAATAGTATTTTGGTACCAATTTTGATATATGGGAATAAAACGTGAAGTGGACAACGACTGATGGGAGCCGAATAAATGCTGTAAAGATGCGAGCATTGAGAATAATACATGGAGCGGCAATGTATGAAAGAATACGGAATGAAGTGATAAGGGATGAATGTGTACTTAATGCTTACATGTTAAGTAAGATGAAGAGTACGCTGAGATAGATGGTATGGGCATGTAGCACGAATTAATGAAGAAAGACTAAGAAAACTGATATACAGTGCAGGTGTGAGTGGAAGGCATGTGAGAGAAATACCAAGGAAAGGTTGGTTGGATCAAGGGAACGATATTCTGAAAGTAGGAAACGTAGAAATTCAGAGAAATCATAGAAATTGTATTGATATAAAAGCGACTTTAAGAGATGTATCCTAGAGGGAAGAGATGATGAGGATGATTTGTTGATAAATAATAAAACACGTTAGATCGCAATGCGGAAAGAGAGTGGAATTTTATTAGTAACGTAGGTATTTATATCTTTTTAGAATGTGCGCAAGAATGCGCTCGCGATATGCCTGCGTCTCGTTTCTGTAAATGCAAAACGATTAATTGTTGTATGTAGGTATCATTCAAATACGGAACTGGCGAGACAAGCGTGGTGCGTTCTCTCTCTAGTATGGAATGCGGTCCGCTCGGCTATGGGTTGAATGGCCGGCGGGTGAACTTCGGACTTGAATGGCCGGCGTGTGAACTTGGGACTTGTTTATTTAGATTTCCTCGAGGAATGCGAAGGTCATTTCATCGGTCATTGACCGTATGTATGAATACCCACAGTATCCGAGTGGGCGACCGCCACAAGACCAAGGATGTGTGTGTGTGCCAAGATATGAAAGTATGAGGGTCTGTCATCTCTACCTACCTCGACAGTTAAATGGTGTGATGGTATGTATCTGTGTGTGCTATGCAGCCAGGCGTTAAACCTACTCGACTAGACAGTTAAGAAAACGAAAATCGGACATTTTTGTCATATAAAAAATACAGTATATAAATTTCAGTCACGGTCCGCGGGTAAGGTTTGCGCCACATCGGCCCGGCCACTGGTTCACAGCTTGTCGCACTGAAATAGACATGTCAATCGGAGAAATATGCACAACTATTTGGTAACCTCGAAACTTTACATTTATCTCGATGCGCGATGGTAGCTCTAAATTTATCTTTTGTATTTCAACTCATTCGTGGAAAACGCTAAACATTCCTGAAATAACTGAATATCCACATATCTTCAGTATATTCCTGAAAGATTCTTATTCTGTATGTCGTGTTATTGATTGATTATCACTAGTTAACAAGGTTTTTGTAACCAGGGTGAAAACGGCCATTTTAGGTAAATTTTTGTGTGCTGATAACGAATATGATATTGAAAATGTTCCATCACGTACCTTTTAAGAGAAAAACCTGAAATTAGTTTTTTTGACTGAAACTGAAACATTTGAAAGATGAAAAGTACAAACAAGGTATGAAGACGGATTGTAACAAGGGTAAAACGGCCATTTTAGGTAAATTTTTGTGTGCTGATGACGAATATGAACTTGAAAATGTTCCATCACGTGCCTTTTAAGAGAAAAACCTGAAATTGGTTTTTGAAACTGAAACATTTGAAAGATGAAAAGTTTGAAAAAAAATTAGGTGTGGAACAACTAGAAGCTTGGAAAGCCTTTGGAAGAGTTGTTAGTGGTTTCCTAGGTAGTAATAAAGCTGACAATTACGAGAACTCTTGCAGTTGTACAAGAACTCTTGCAGTTACTAGAATCTAGAATGTCGAATCTCACTGAAAATACACTTCCCGCTTTTATTCTACTTTTTTTTATTTTTCTATGTAACAACATTGTATTCTGTGACTAAATTTAGTATTTCAGGAATTTATTTATTTTCATTGTTGTAATTACGACTTTTGAAATGGGCAAAAACGTATTAATTTTATTAAAACACTCCCCCTTCTGTTACTCAAAAATGTTACGTCTTGCAAACTTTTCACTGCGATTTTCGTAATCAACAGGGTCGATTTAATAAGAATCAGCTAATTTAATCTGTTACAGACAAAAAGTTAAAATTTGTTAACTAGTGTTATTATTCTATTTAATATTTAAGCGTTGTTTTGATCCGTTTCGTTTTTACTTAGTAGAACTTTTGAGTTCAAATATAATTAATATAGAAACGCTGTTTAATCTTTTTGAATATACATCTTTAAACCTAACTAGTTTCAAGTCACATGCGACTCATCTCCAGAGGTATTCCGAACTAACTAGAATTAGCTCGGAATACCCTTGAAGATGGGTCGCATGTGACTTGAAACTAGTTGGGTTAAATATATATGTAATATTTTCAAGTGGATAAAACAGTGTTTTAATTTTTAATCATATTTGAATAATCATGAATTTCCACAGTGTTGACGCAAAAACTCTAGAAATCTTAATTTTTGAGTTAGTCAATTCACATCGGTATTGAACCAATTCACATTAACATTTTAAAGCTTCAAAGTTAAAACAGAACCTACTGCAGTCAGTAATTTTGCCAGTTATAAATACAAAGCATATATTGATGTCCCCTGTAGCCTAGTTGGTAAAATGCTTGCTTGCATTCTGGAAATTTCGGTTTTAAATACTTATAATATTTGTTCAATTAAAAAATGGGGCTCGATCCGGTTTTTTTCATCGGTTGATTGGAAAGTATTTTTGCATACAACGGAAGTGTAATAATATATATTGATCACGGTTATTTTTCTTTTCCTCTGCACTTATTCTCAGTACTTTGATGTATGGGAGTGAAGCGTAGACGGGGAAAACAAGGCTGATTACAACCGAATAAATGCTGTTGTAACGCGTACACTAAAGAATACATGGCAGAATGCGGAATAAAGTTATTACTAATGCATATGAACTTAATAATGAAAGTGGAACGAATGAACGAAGAAAGAGTAATAAAACAAGGAAGTATACAGTGCAAATGTGAGTGGTAAGCATGGTACAAGAAGATCAAGGAAAGTTTTAAATGATGGAAATGAAAAAAATATACGATAGTAAGATCTGGCGTTCACTCCTCTCTGCCTACCCCGAAAGGGACACGGCGTGATGGTACGTATGTATATTCAATAACTTCCTTTAGAAGTTCTTTAGGTCCGGTTTTTCTATCATATTTTTGGGCTGTATAGTAAAATTCTTTTGTAAATAAAGAGTGAATAATATTATACATCATAAGAGCAAACTTTTTCTTCCTCTTATTTTAGTCCTGTTGGCATGTTATGGTCCTGCATCATCGTTTCCCTCTTGTGACGTCGACTGTCAGCTGTCTTTCCATCTTTTGGGAGGTCGTCCTGGAGGTCTGCTTGCTTGGGGGATACTGACCCTGGCCATTCTTACGGCTCTTGGTTCCGCCATTCTGGATACATGTTCGTTCCAGAACCTTCTCTGTCGTCCCCATCTGACAATATCTCCAACTTCGCACATCCTTCGGATTTCTGTGTTTCGTACTCTATCACGAAGGGTTTTGCCAGCGATACTCCTGAGTACCTTCATTTCGCTGGTTCGAAGGAGATTTTTGGTTCTGACAGTGTCGGCTCTGGACTCTATGCTGTATGTCATTATGGGGCGGACACAGGTCTTGTATATCCTCACCTTGCTTTGGATGTTCATATAATTGTTTTTCTAGATAGTGTTCTTTAAACATCAGGAAATAGCAAACTATGGTATGTGATATAAACAGTTTGCTATGTGATATAAGTATACAATGAGAATTAAAGTGGCTTAGGGTATCTGTAAAAATATATTTATTGTAAATGTTAATAAATAGGGCATATCTATGGAAATATCAATGACTTAGTTGCACGAAAACTACTGGGTAGTCAGAAAAATACATTCAAAACAATAATTTCTTGATTTTTATTCTATAGTACCTTCTCGTTTGTGGTTGACTGTTATTGTTTCTTTATGTTCGCGAATATATAATATTCATTTTATACTCTCGAGAACCCTAAAAGGGTTGGGTAATCTCACCCCAATTCTTTTTGGTGACAGCTGTCTCTTACCCCCAGGTGAAGTGAGTAGGATTCAGAATTCAGAAGTGAATTTGCAGTTGCGGAAATGGGGTTCCGCAATGTTGTCATATTTTCAAGAAATTCCATCTCTGAAGTTAGGCAACTCGCATTTAGTCTTATGTTAGGTATCCCAAACCCTCTACCATACCTAGCTCTATGGATTTTCTTTTATGGGATCTGCTATAACCTTTTATGTGAATATTGAGAGCTTTTTTGAAACTATTCAAATAATGCGTTGAATATAATATGTTACGTTTTAATTCAAATGTAACATCAATTGTAACATCAAATGCAACATCAAATGTAACATCAAATGAAACATCAAATGTAACATCAAATGCAACATCAAAGCGGAAATCGAAAAATTGTAAAGAACGTATTTGTTTATATGTTTGAATGAAAATATTTTTTTCAACTAAAAAAATGCTGCCATGATAAAGAATTTTCTTTCTTTAGACACAGGAGTCTGTTCTTAATAATAGTCTCGGGGGTGTCTATACCAACTTCATCAGATTACTACCTTGATCAAAAAGTTTTAGAACCGGCCACCGTGTGGCGCTGTCAGTCACCCGATTGGAATTCTTTTTTTGTTAGGTTACCACATCTATCATTGACACTTCCCTCCGAATTTCAGCGTCATAGCTTGACATTTGTAAAAGTTACGCTGTACTGAGTACATCTACCTTTTGTGCGTGTTTCCGATTTTTTACAAGTTTGAAAATGGCATCAACTGTGCATCAACGAGTTTGCATTAAATTTTGTGTGAAAAACGGATTTAACGGTCCGCAGACCTTGGAAATGTTGGAGAAGTGTTTTTCGGGGGCACGAACGCTTCAGAAGTGGTCGTGAGTCGGTCGAGGATGACGAACGCAGTGACAGTCGAAAACTGATGAAAACATCGCTAAAATCAAAGAAATGTTGGCCGAAAACCGCAAATTGACCATCAGAGAGCTGGCAGAGGACTTGAACATCGTTTATGGATCCGCTCAAGACATTTTGGTTAGTGATTTGGGCCTCATACGTGTCGCTGCAAAACTGGTGCCGATATACCTCAATTTCATGCAAAAAAAGGACCGTGTTGAAATCGCGAAATACATGATTTCCATGAGTTTTTTTACCAAAAACAACACGACTACTATCCAGCAGCCTTCGAATTCACCTGATCTGGCTCCCTGCGACTTTTTCCTGTTCAACCGACTTAAAAAACCGCTTCGCGGAACGCGTTACAGCACCCGAGAGGATGTCATGAAAAAATCGAAGACGGCTCTGATGGACATACCGAAAATTGAGTACCAGCGGTGTTTCGAGGATTGAATCAAGCGCTGGCGTAAGTGCGTTGCACTCGATGGGGAGTACTTTGAAGGGGACCATATCGATTTTGATGAATAAACTTGTATTTTCGATTTTATGAATAAAGTCTTAAAACTTTTTGATCAAGGTAGTATAAGTATACGTCATTATTAAGCAGTTATAATATTTGTTATTCCGGACGACATATTATTGATATCTCGCTTTTTATTGTATTTCTAGACCTCATTCAACTTGGATTTATTACTGACGTTTAATATATGTCTTATATAATAAATTCATAAACTCTCTCGAGGTGATATTTTGAAATGAATCAACGCAATACAACGCATATCTATAATATTATTATTCCTATTTCAAGTTCCATATACTAATCATTTAATAAAAAATGCAAATAAAATTTTGGATGAAGGGCCGTATGGAGAATTTACTCGTAAATGTAAGATCTGGCCGCTAAAAAAAATTTAAGTTCATTTATAATAAAAAAAAAATATAAAGCCAAAATAAAACAAAATGAACGTGGATGTTAGAATGATAGTGTATTGGTGAGTAAGGTTTAATGAATTTATGTACAAATTCGTGGCAATGCAGACGGCTGCGCATCACACACGTCTACATAAGTCACGCAAGTCGTATCCACATTTACTTTTATAATGCGTATCGGTGCTAAAAAATACGTTTTTTCGGTAGACGCAGATTGTATAGTAATTTAAAAATGATTTATATTTATATAAACAAAAAAAATAATGGATCTAAATAAATATTAGAAATAGCTTGCGGCCCATATTGAAATTATAGGCGGGAAATATGCATTGTATTGCTGTTGTTGTATACATTACAACCTGGCGGATATATTGCCTTGTGGCAATCTCTTCCAACCAGCCAGAATTATGTTTAAGTGAAAACCAGACTGGAGCCCTTTTTAAAAAAATCTGGACTCTAACGAGAATCGAACCCGCAACCTCCGGGTTGCGGGTTCGATTCTCGTTGAAACTAGACAACAGAGGTTATATAGCGTTCCACGGGCCGACATTTGCCCAGGACTGCCTTAAACCAATATATCACGAGTTGGCCATCAGACACGTAGACAGGTACGACCTTCTTTTTATTGAATTTTTTTTTACATCTCGAGGTGTTTTTATTTCGTTTTTATATCAGGATGTATTCGTCATATTTTCAAGATCGTCCGCAGCCGGTAGAGAGTGGCAATGCAATAATAATGAATTTTCTTTAGATATCTAAATAATTTATCCGGAAGCGATATACGAGTAGTGGCGCTTATTTAAATCGTGTACATATTAAATTAGAACAATTCATAATTTGTTATGTAAACTTGAACAAAATTTGTTTTGTAAACTTGGACAGAATTTGTTATGTAAACTTTAACAGAATTTGTAATGTAAACTTGAACAGAATTTGTTATGTAAACTTGAACAAAATTTGTTATGTAAACTTGAACAGAATTTGTTATGTAAACTTGAACAGAATTTGTTATGTAAACTTGAACAGAATTTGTTATGTAAACTTGAACAGAATTTGTTATGTAAACTTGAACAAAATTTGTTATGTAAACTTGAACAGAATTTGTTATGTAAACTTGAATAGAATTTGTTATGTAAACTTGAACAGAATTTGTTATGTAAACTTGAACAGAATTTGTTATGTAAACTTGAACAGAATTTGTTATGTAAACTTGAACAGAATTTGTTATGTAAACTTGAACAGAATTTGTTATGTAAACTTGAACAGAATTTGTTATGTAAACTTGAACAGAATTTGTTATGTAAACTTGAACAGAATTTACCTAAATAACTTGCTATTTATTAGAATCGAGGCTTATATTAAAGTTGATAAAATAATTAAAATTACTGAACATCGTTACAAGGTTGTATTGGGGCATATTTGTGAGCTGTCATACGGTTCATCCTAGATTTTCCGAACTATACAAAAAAATACACTACCAAAAATTTAAGAGTATTTCAACTTATTCCAAAAGTTCCGGAATACACAATGATCGTAAGGTGCATGGCCGCGCGGTAACGCACTGGACTTCCTTGCGGAAGGTCGCCAGTTCGAACCCCGTGCTATGCTACTCCCGTCGAATGGTACAGGCATTTTTCCGTCTAATATGCGGGGGTATAAAGATACCTATAATTTCGATTAAAAAAATTAGAAATGAGTTTCTTACCTTTAATTAACCTATTATGTGTTTCCTGAATGTTTCAAAGGAAAGTGTTACTTGGCTCTCTTAAAGTTTTCAATAAATCTGTATAGAAAAATGATAACTGGAATGTTGAAGAATAATAGTCCATAGATAAAATGATAACTGGAATGTTGAAGAATAATAGTCCATAGATAAAATGATAACTGCAATGTTGAAGAATAATAGTCCATAGATAAAATTATAACTGGAATGTTGAAGAATAATAGTCCATAGATAAACGAGATAAATTACAATTGAAAGAGATAGTGTTATTTGGTTTTAAAATTAGCTAATTGTATACGGAATTCACGTTTGCTGCTGTAAAATGCATCGCAATATACCGCAATTATTAACAGCTCTGCAGGCGTTCCGATGCCCAGTTTTATATAAACAGTTGCCCAAGATTAGAGCCATCATGGCATTTCATCCGTGTTGGCAGTTCGCGTGCCGCGGATTACTGGGGCTGGTTTGACGCTCCTCTTCGGAAGTGATTTAATCTCTCAAATTCCAATTTGCAGTTTCACTTTCTGCTTTCCCCTGACGAGAAGAATGTCGACGATTTATACAAAAATCTTAGGAACGCAAAGAATGATTAAGGTTTTATATAAATATATCAACGGGGTTCAGTTTTATTATAAGAGATACATATTTAGCGAGATCGTTTAGTCATCTTTAAGTTTAAAGAGAACAGTTTGCCACTTCTTGATTTCCGATAGCAAAATTATAATATTTATTGTTGAAATGTAAATTCTTGCATTATTGTTATATAAATAAATAAATTAAATAAATAAACAAACAAACAAACAAACAAACAAAACAAACAAAACAAAGAAAACAAACAAAACAAACAAACAAGTAAACAAACAAACAAATAAATAAATGATTAGTCCTATAGTTTTTTTATATACAATATGTTACATATATAATATTTATTTCAAATTATCTAAGAATGAATGTAGCAATATCCAAAGTAATGGTGACAGAAAATTGTGAAAGGAATTTTGAAAAATTGGAATTATGTTGAGGAATTTTGCTATTTGGGTAGTATTTTATCAGATGAAGGAAGAGTTAAAAGGGATTTCGTACAGCGCTAGCGACAGTAAACAAAGTCGACGGGGCATTAAAACATATATACTCGAACCAGAAATATTAAAATCAGATAAGATGATAGTCGTCTTTAGTATTTTGGTGCTAAATTTGATGAATGGTAGGGAAACGTAGATGTGGAAAAAGACTGATAAGAGTCGAATAAGGGTTGTAGAAATGCGTGCGTTGAAAATAATACACGGGATGACAATGTATGCCAGAATACGGAATGAAATGGTTACGTATGCATATGAACTTAAGGCTGATGGATTGAATAAGATTAAGAAAAGTACGCTGCGATGGCTTGGACATGTAGAACGAATAAATGAGGAAAGATTAATAAAATAAATGTGTAGTACACATGTGAGTGGAATATGTGAGAGAAGATAACCAAGAAAAGTATGTTAGGATCAAGTGTATATTATGGTATTTTGAAGGAAGGAAATGTAGAAAGTCAGAGAAATTGTATGAGAATGTGTGATGATGTAGAAGAGTCTAAGGATGTGTGTGTGTCGAGATAGAAAAGTCTGACGCTCTGTCCTCTCTGTCTACCCTGGCAAGGAAATGGCGCAATGATATATACATTTTGTATCATTTTACTATGTGTGAATATGGCTGCCTGCGGGACACTATATGGAGAAACAAACACATGCTAACCGAAAGTAAGGCCAGGATATACCATATAAGACATGCGTCTGCCCCATCATGACGTATGGATAGAAGTGAGAGCCGATACCAACAGGACAAAAAACCTTCTCCGAGTGGCAGAAATGAGAACCCTACGCTCCATCGCAGGCAGAACTCTTAGAGATCGGATCAGAAATGAGACGATAAGGTCTGTCTCTGGTGTTGAAGACATAGTGAGGTGGGGAAGAAGCAGAAGGTGCTTCTGGAGGTATCATGTGGACCGCATGGAGGATACGAGACTGACAAAAATCACTAAGACTGAAAACCCTAACAGCAGGAGATTACTAGGAAGGCCGCTGAAAAGGTGGAAGGACAGCTGGACGTCATCATCCCAGGACAGCCCACCGTCACAAACAGGTCATATGACCTAGACCAAGAGGAAGAAGAATATTTTACTATGTGTGAGGTGTGCCATATAAAAACGTGTAGAAAATCAACAAAGCAAAACATTTCTTTACATTTAAAACAATATATAGATATCGTCCAAATACTCGTATCCCCTTCCTTATTATATACAATTTATTTTTTCTACACATTCTACGCAACGCTCTCGTTTCTACCGCATTTACCTTAATTTCTTCTCGGACTTCGACTCTATAAGTATAACTGACCTATGACAGCGGCTGTTGCTTAATATGCTTAAACGGCCTTCAAAGCAGTGCCGAGGTCTTAAGCACACGTGCTCCACATGGAGAACGTGACCCAGGACCGTTTTTTCGTTGGTTCAATACAAAAAAAAAACATTAATAATAGTTCCGGCATTTGCTTATTGAGTAACTTGTTATTAGTAAGAAACAATATTTTCGAATAAATTCGAATTAATTTCTTAACGTGTATCAATCAGCCTCTTTATAATAATATTTATTTCACTGCGAGTCATTTTTCTTCCCCCATGACGTCGAACATTAAGCCCGTCGTCGCTTTCATAAAAAATAAAATGTTTATTTTCGATTCGATTTAACTTTTTTACGTCTTGCATTAGAGAAATCGTAGAAGCTGTATGTGAAGGTGTGTGGATATAGAGTGACGAAAATGAGTCGCGATGGGAAAGTCTGACGCTCTTTCCTATCTGCCTACCCCGACAGGAATAAGGCATGATGGTATGTATGTAAGTGTACAATATCCTAGGACAGGCTAACCCCTATATAATTACAAATTGATTGGATTATAAAAGATACACACATCTTAGGACGACCTAACTCGTAGTGTAAAATAAACGGTATATTATTTGAGAATTTTTACGTTCAGTAAGGTGTGTGGATGCTAGTTAATTGCAAATAATTTTTAATGGTGGGGTAGGACTTTCTCACCCCCAGACAGCGTGAGCCGCCATTGCATGTGAAGGGGAGTCTTGCCCGCCTGCGGGTCGCATCAGTCGGTCCGCGACTAGCGGTCGCGCGGCGTGCATGCAGTCGGTGTTGTGCGGTGCAGCAGTTAGTTACCTGGTGTCCCGACAGTTGCGAGTTAAAACTCCGGGTCGCACCGGTGTTGGACTAAAATAGACCGTGTTGTTTTTACACGTGATTCACGTAAATCCAATCTTTCACACGTGCGGTCGGTCTAACCTATCGGGTCGCACGTCACAGAGAAGTAACGAACGATTTTTTTCCGCGAAAATATGATTATTGTTTGTATATATTATATATATTTTTTTAATAGTTACGTGCTATTGATTTTTCCATAGTAAGGAAGTTTGAAACAATGGTAATATGTATAAGGTGTCCAAAAAAGGGTATACACACTTTAAATTATTATTGATTCAGTATTTACTAAGGTATTATATATCTTCTTCTTCTTCTTTTAGGCCTGTTGGCCTGTTATGGTCCTGCATCATTGTTTCCCTCTTGTGACGTCGACTGCCAGCTGTCTTTCCATCTTTTGGGAGGTCTGCTTGCTCGGGGGATACTGTCCCTGGCCATTCTTACGGCTCTTGGTTCCGCCATTCTGGATACATGTTCGTTCCAGAACCTTCTTCTCTGTCGTCCCCATCTGACAATATCTTCAACTTCGCATATCCTTCGGATTTCTCTGTTTCGTACTCTATCACGAAGGGTTTTGCCAGCGATACTCCTGAGTACCTTCATTTCGCTGATTCGATGGAGATTTTTGGTTCTGACAGTGTCGGTTCTGGACTCTATGCTGTATGTCATTATGGGGCGGAATATGAAGGTATCATTTCGCTGGTTCGAATGAGATTTTTGGTTCTGACAGTGACAGTATTATATTATATATCTAAGAATAAAACTACAAATTAAAGAAGACAGTTCTAGAATATTTTTTTAACTATCGCAAGTGCTCAAATTTTGGTCCATTTACTGCTGGTAACGTGGAATGCGGACATCACGAAAGTTTATTTTAGTATTTGGGCGCATTATCTTTCAATGGCTGCTATAAATTATTTTACTGTTTTATAATCATTTATCTTTGACGCGTCTCCATAAAAAAGTCCATTGGCGTGAGTTCTGAGAAGCGCGAGGATATTCAATGCTACCTATACGTTCGATCAATCTGTTCTGCAAATGTTCATCAAGATAGGCCCTAGAAGATAATTTTGCATCACGGTGGTACTAGGGATATGCACCATCTTGCTGGAAATAAAGTCTTCCTCATCCCCTAACTCCTCACGAATATATGCTATGACAAATTCCTGCAGCAAGTTCAAGTAAACGGCATGGTGAAGTGTATATACATTTTTGAGACACCCTATATGTTTAGTTTATTTGTATACAAATGTGTTTGCGTATTTAATTACGCTCATATACAGATGTTTTGGGGCATCTTATATTTTTAGTTTATTTGGATACAAATGTGTATGTTTATTTAATTACGCTCGTATACAGATGTTTTGGGGCATTCTATATGTTTAGTTTATTTGCATACAAATGTGTATTTTTATTTAATTACGATCGTATACAGATGTTTTGGGGCATTTTACTCGTATATGTTTAGTTTACGAGTATTTGTACAATATATAAATGTGTATGTGTATTTAATTACGCTCGTATACAGATGTTTTGGGGCTTCCTATATGTATAGTTTATTTGTATACAAATGTGTATATGTATTTAATTACGCTCGTATACAGATGTTTTGGGGCTTCCTATATGTATAGTTTATTTGTATACAAATGTGTATGTGTATTTAATTCCGCTCGTATACAGATGTTTTGAGGCATCCTATATGTATAGCTTATTTGTATACAAATGTGTATATGTATTTAATCACGCTCGTATACAGATGTTTTGTTTTACGAAGGCATCTTCATTTTTATATTTCTAATACTTCTTTCTTATTACTTTTTGAGATACTTGGACGTAAATAACTATGACTAGTTGCAACCCGTGAAATATTCACGGAAGTAAAACAAATTCTACATTTATGTAAATGTATATTCATAAATGTAGAATTTGTTTATATATATCATTTATACATCGTCCCCTTTTACACCGGTTCAAAAATTGTTAGCTAGGTATTTAAAATTCGTTCAGTATCACGGACCCACCGAGATTCAAATTTCGAATTACTTTCGGAGAGAATCCAAGTATTCCTCTCTCGCTCTCTTGTATTCAAAATTCAATTCTCGTATTCTTTCTTTGGCGACAACCGTCGTACGGCCTTTGGCCTAATTATATTATGATATTTAATTGTATTATATTTGGTAGTATTTTTAAGTGCAATTCAAATTACTAATAACGGATAATTATCATGTTTTAATTCGACGTGTGAGGGGTGTAGATATTATTGAAGGTATTCATGATCGAATTGATTAGGAATCACATGTCACCTCATTAACCCTTCCTTCCCTGTGATGTGTAACTAGTACACATTGCTTCTGAAAACTTTAATATCTCTATAAATATAAGAAATACTGGGTTCAGATTTTATGTATTACTCCGTAATACATTTACGCATTTAATGAAAAAAATTATATTAATAACAATTAGCACTTATCGGCCATATCAGAGATATTTTGTGAAAATCGGAAATAAATTCACCAATACAATCAAACGTGTGTGAAGTAGGTATATTCATTCTAAAAAACCGCTATGGGTGAGGGAATGACGCTATTCACGTCTCACTCTACTTCGGTATATGGGAACGCAAGAAATATAATCTCAGTTCGCTCGCTTTAGTAGCTCGCGGGCTTTCGTTTGAGGTGGTCGCTTCGCCCATTTTGTGAACATCGGCCGATGTTTTTTTATTTTCATGTTTTCAGCAATTAAATTTCAATTATTATCACTTTAGGCTTCAAATTGAATTAATTGAAGCGATTGGCTATGAATATTCTCATTTTTCCGATTGTAAATCGCTAATTTTTACATGTGTATTGAATACACAGCACCGGAACGCGCAGATTTTTTTTAGCACAGGAAGGGAAAGGTTAAACAGAACGCTAACGCTACACTACACCTTAAACATAATTTTTATCGCATATCTGTAGACCTACCAAAGGGGTGTTTGTAGTTCGTCTTGGCAACTTCCCTTGGTTGTTTACCAAATATGTTTATCTAAGCATACACATGTACATACACGGGGAAGTACTTATTCTAATGGCCGCAACTACCACCGTCATATTCTTACACTTAACTAATATATTTATTATCTAATATTTTTAATCTGTCAATAATAGTGGGTTCGAATTCCGAGTTAACCCTTTATAGGGCAAGTTTTTATTTTTGAGATATTGAGTTTTTTGTTGAATAAATCATTATTATGTGTATCAAATCAACTTTTCTTCGAAAATGTGTTTTAAAATTATTTTTTTTGGAAATGAGGCGGTCGCATATGAGACCTGTGCCCATTTCAGGGGTCATGCCAGTGGGAGCAAAAGTGACCAATGAATGTTTAGGTAATAATATCTAAGTTTAGGTTGTTTTAGGAAATACAATTCTTATATGAGATATAATGAATGGTGATTTACTTATAATACCTATTTATATATTTGACAAAAAATTGATCGGATGTTTAGATCGTTGCTACTGAACATGCAGCTAACTTCACGACGATCCGTCTTAAATAAGACCTCTGCCCGTCCACTACATTTGCCAATTTGACATTTGTGTTACTTAAAAACGTTTCATTAAGAAAATGAATCCTTATAATTATAACCATAAGGGTGGTCGCATATGCGACCGATTTCTGTTTATGCCCGTTAAAGGGTTAAATCACCCATGAGGAGAGTTTGTTCTCTAAACGACGCTATATACATTATCCTTTTATCATTATTATGATAAGCAAATCTTTATATGGATTTCAAATCGTAAAACGTGAAAATAATTTATGGATTGATTACATTTAAGGCCTTCATATTCTACTAAATTAAAGCTAATTCGATTCATAATTATCATAGCCTCCTTTCTCTGTTAAATCTGGCATAATATGTAATCTTTGGTCATGTCTATATCTTGAATCTTCTTTTTGAATTTCAAATATAGTCTGTTTTCCACATAGCTGATGAAATTGCATCGTATTGATAATTTTAATTGATTCGATTCATTATACGAGTGTTATGCAGTTTATGAAATCGACTTAAATTAGTCAATGTCATAAACTGCATAATATAATCAAATGAACAATTTACCATCCCATTTTTATAAATATTAAATCTGCTTTGCTATTTAAGTATAATTTAGTCATTCGTTTTGTGATTCATTCCCAATGCAGGTCGAGGTTTCAGCGAATCGATTTTCTTTTTCACTCTTCACAATTATCATGAGCGTTTCTTACTTTCTCCTCTCGGTTAATTAAAATTTTCCCATGTATTGCATTGCATCACACTTTCGTTGTATACAGTACAATCTGGCAGGTTTATTGTCATGTAGAAATATATTTGAACCAACCAAAAAGGTGTTAAAGAAACTAATTGATAACTAGACTGGAACTTTTTTTTAAAATCTGGGAACGAAAATTAACTCACAACCTTTGTCATGAAAGACAGGTCTTACCAACTAAGTCACATATGTCTTACCAACTAAGTCACATATGTCTTACCAACTAAGTCACATATTATTATTAGTACCAACTAAGTAGTTTGATTATTATCAAACTACCTAATCTATAATATTTGTCTTATATTCAAACATTATTTTGCGTATGACTTTTCCTTCTTTCAAAATGTCATTCAATTGATCCAACCATACTTTCCCTGATTTTTCTCTACCATATCTGTACTGCACCGTACAAAGACTGTAGAATAGGTGGATGGTTGCGCTCAATAATCGGAGATTTCGGCTCACTTTATGTTTTTCCGGTGAAAAGTAGCAGACTGAAGATATTCCTTTTAAGCAGGTGGAAGTGTGTCGTAAGTAAAATAAAGTAAATTGGAGTGAACTGAGAATGGATTTTTTTACGTTTTGCGCTTCTTATGTGCGGCCAATCGCTCATCGTAAGCGCCTATTTTCGCCCGTGCATGCAGTCATGACTTGCGAGATATTACATATCTCGCATGTTTTCGCATGCATGGGCCGGCCGACTTTTGATACTATCTCTCGTGAAGGCCGCGCATAACGAACTTTTCATTACAGGCCGGGACACAGTAAGTACATCCAACAAAACATCAAACATATTATACAAAACAAGGAAACAAATAAATCATATGTTATTTATAGTTGAGGCATTAACGTTGTGGAGGTTTAAATACATTGTAATTTATTTTTATCAAACACTGTTTATTTCACTTTTTTGTGACGGTATAACCCTTTCGGTTTCAAGGCTCTCACCTCATTTTCAGGGGAGCACAAACAAGACTTAATGCTGTTCGAACTGGTACCGATATACACGCTTCAACGGTTGGTGGCTGAGGGGTGAGGGAGGCATGGGACGATTTCGGCCAAGAGCGGAGAGATTTTTGGGATATAACTGTTCAACAGATGTTTTGATCCCAAAAATCTCTCCGCTCTTGGCCGAAATCGTCCCATGCCTCCCTCACCCCTTAGCCCCCAACCGTTGAAACGTGTATATCGGTACCAGTTCGAACAGCATTTAGTCTTGTTTGTGCTCCACCGAAGATTAAGTGAAAGTCTTGAAACCGGTGGGGTTATATCGTCACAAAAAAGTGGAATAAACAGTGTTTGATAAAAATAAATTACAATAAATCATATATTTTAGGTGACGTATACGTCCCATACAATGTCTTCCATTCAATATTTGCACTGCATATTTAGTTTTGTTACTATTTCTTCATTCATTTATTCCCCATGCCCAAACCATCTCTGAATGCTCTTTTTCATCTTACTCAACACATTTATTTCTAATAATTTAATTCCATATTTTGCCATACATTGTCACCCCGTGTAACATTCTAAGTGCACGCATTTCTACATCATTCAATCGGCTCTTGTCTTTTTCAGTCCGTGTTTCAATCCCATTAATCAAATTTGGTTCTAAAACACCGTTGAAGACTATCGTCTTGGCAGATGTTGATACTCTCCGGTTCGAGTATATATGTTTTAGGGCCCCATTGACTTAAAAAGGGTAACACTTTTTGCTAGCAGAACCTGCGACACTATTTGTCTTCCTTTAACCTGAGATTATTCCTTATTGTTTATTTATAAATAATTTAATCTCAAATATCTCATTAGATATTTAAAGTTTATACTTAATAATCATATATTATATATCAATGCGCTCACTATACAGGCGGCCCTCGACTTTCGCACATAATTAGTTCCTGAAAATGTGTGTGAATGTTCGAAAGTGGAGGGATGTAAAAAAAACATCAAAAATTCTATTTTAAAATATGTATTTATCAATAATTTATTAAAAATATTTATTTATCAATATACATAATAAAGTTAACGAGGCGTGTTTAAGTGATCAAAAATTTATTTCTTCCAACACTTGGAACGTAAAAAACGTTGTCTTTCGAACGTAAAAAAACGTTGTCTTGCGAACGTAAAAAAACCTTTCCAAGGGGTATTCTCATTTCATGGGGGGGTATTTTTTTCAGTGAACGAATAATTTTTTTGAATTGTTGTTTTTTTAGACATATTTATTTATCTTTTAAGAACATTTTCATAAAATTTCATGGTAATTTTTCTTTTGTTTTTATTAAATCGGAAGTAAGGCCGCCCGTACATAGAGGGGGTCCATTATGCCCGTAATTGTGGCTGTTGTACAAGTCTGAAAATTAAAAAAATAAGCTGGGAATGGTGTCAAAACTCTCTGTCTGGGTGCCACATGATTTGTCACAGAAAAACTTATCGGATAGGCTGACTATCTGCGGACTTTGCTCGCCAGACAAAAAAGGAATCCATTTTCTGATTGGATTGTAACGGGTGACGAAAAGTAGGTTGTATACAATAATATTACAAGAAAGCGACACTGGTCAATCTCCCGGACAAGCACCCCTTTCTGCTCCCAAAAGAGAATTGCACCAGAAAAAGGTCATGTTATGTGTGTGGTGGGATATTAAGGGTATAGTGTATTATGAACTTTTACACTGAGCATGTGGCTATGGCCGGTACTAGAATAATTAAAAAATAATAATCAGAAAAAAATTGCGGCTTGTTGAAATTAAAAATCCATTTTTTTTTTCTTAAGAGAAGTGAAAAAAACCGATTGAAATAATTCTAGTACCAGCTATAGAGAGAGAGGTATAACAAAGATAATAATTACTTATTCATTGAAATCGGTTAATTAGTTTTGGAGTTATTACAGGGAATATTTTAAAAAGTGATTTTTCAGGATACGCGTTTTAAGTTTCAAGTACGATTTTTACTCGAATTAAAGTAAATATTTTCAACTAACTGTTAATCAGCAATTCCAGGGCCATATAAACTTGTTCGAAAATCCCGACAAACTAAATATCAATTCATCATTCCAAGAAATCCTATTGGACGAGAATTCTTGGAAAATAAGGCTGCTGCCATAACAATAGACGACCCGAAAGCTGCGAAGCTCAGGTCATTTTTCGACCGGCGCGCTCGACTATAAACCCTCATAACTTTTCGAATTTTCAATATTTTTGAACATTTCTTACTGGAAATGATTCAGAAAGGATTATAAAAATATAAAATGAAAAAACAAAATCCAAATGAGAATACCCCCCATAAATCTTCAACATTTAAATCTATGATTTATCTTTTATCGATTATATTTTCATTACTAACTTCGATGTTTTTTATCAGATAGAAAACTTATGAAATTTGTATATATATAATATATATTTTTTAAAAACATATCTCAGTGTTGGACGAAAATAAGTTTTCAATCAGCTACACGAAAATACCGATTGAAATAACTCGATCTGTTCACTCAATCCATTATAATTAGATTAAAATCGAAGTCAAAACTCTATCGTCTCAAGACAATAGAAAACAAAAACTCAGTAAAAATGTAAAAATATGATGATTTCAGAGTGATGAAATTCGTAAATAATTTCAAAGTACCAAGTATTTTTTTTTAAGAACAGATATGACCGAAGTCATAGGTATCCTCATGCCCTCGAACACTGTGCGGAAAAAGTGCATGTGTCGTTCGAGGGGAGTAGCACAGCGCGGGGTTCGAACCGACGACTTTCCGCACGGAAGTTCAGTGCGTTACCGCGGGGCCATGCGCCTCACACACGGTTATGAAACTTTTTTTCAGTGTACTTTTGTCGACCTTTCCTGGAATCTTTGCACCTCTGTAATCAGGTATGTGTTTAATTGTTCCATAACTTGTTTGTCAAAGGTCAAAACAACACGTTTTCTAAAGTTTTAAATATTTCAAACTGTGATTTTTAATATTTTATCTATTATATTTTTACTACTACCTTCGGTTTCTGTGCCAAAGAGATAACATTCGGTTATAAATCTGTTTTTTTATCGGTCTATTTATGTAAGCCTCTTCTCGAATCTTTACACCTCTGTCGAAATGTATACAATTTTGTAACTGTCGATTTGGCGTTTATGTTTGGCCACGTTATTAGACCGTGGCGCATTCAGCCATTGTAACGTGTTATGTTGGCGAAAATATTTGGCAAGTCTACTGCTTGCACTCGCCCTATCCTGTCATATTCCATCGTAGAATCTTGCTAAATACCTGCATTGCGCTTGCAATCTATTAGATTTATTTATATCAACGTTTCTCAAAATTTATGTTACTATTAAATACATTTAGATAATTGAACACTACTTTATGTTAATTAAATGAAATGTTTTGTGACAATGTATTATGTATCTGTCAGTTAAATATGTATTTTATTATGCTACTTTCTAGCAGCCACTATTTACTTTTCGTTAATAATTATAAAGTTCCGTTACCGACCAAATCACTGCGTTTAATTGTAGCATATAACACAAAGACTTTTCATTTTTGCAATTTCTCTCAGGCCATGGATGCTTTAATGTCAAACTCTTTAGCTTCACCCTGTTCGCAGTAATTCGCAGCCACCTGGATCAATCCGCAGAGCACATTCTGTGGTACGGCGATGATAATCGAGCCCACTTAACCTTACATCGGTTCGTCTTCGGAACAATTGGCTACACACTATTATTGTTTTCAATCCTTTTATATCTGACACGATGAATTATTCTTCAACGCGTGTTCAATGCTGAGCGCCGTGGTCTTCTGCTATGTCTCGAACTCTGCGCATCACCTGTCTCCATTCCTACCGATCTTCGGCCATGTTGAATGAGCGCATAACACTTGCCGCCCTGTGATGGATAGCGAGTGACCAGGAATTGTATTTTATTTTATTTATTTTCACTTAGTCTTACATCGGTTCATCTTCAGAACAATTGTCTACTCACTTTTATTCTTTTCACACTCCGGTGTGTCGCCACTGGAGAAATAGTACATTTGAGTGGTTCCTTCATCGTCAATGCGTGATGTCGCACTCATAAAAAAATATCAATAATTTCGGGTAGATAGCTCTGGGTGGGTGCTTATTTTGTCCCCCATAACAGCGTGGGTGGTGATAGGATCGAACTAAACTGAACTTTCTAGTTTTGCAATACTAAACCAGGGCTGCGTAACATTTTTGTATACGTGAGCCGTGGGGGCTGGTCTTGAGGTGCGTTGGTGCGCTGATCACCAACGCCCCTCGAGACGCTGAGCGAATATGAAATATCGCTTTCTCACGGTTTACTTTATGTCTGTGTCTGCCCTATATGAATCTGCGTTTCCGTCCGGTGCATATTCGAGATCGCTCCAGTATGAATTGGCAAACTTGGCCGGCCAATTTGAAAGGAATATTTCTTTTTATTTTACTTTATTGTTTTAAAAATTTCACTTAAATAAAAATACTCGTACTATTAGTCAGTATTCTTATACATATTTAATCTATACAAATATGTAAAAATTTTGGAAGTCATGTTTGCGAATATATAATTTAATTATTGCGAATTATTTCTCCGGTTCAGCGCACCAACGCACCTCGAGACCAGCCGCCGCTGCACGTGCGCTACTTTTTTTGAAAGGTGATCCACCAGTGTACAGAAAAATAATACAAAATCATAATCACATATATTAATTCAATATTTATTATGGACAAAAAAATACATTTCAGTATGCTGGGTGAAGTGTTTTCGATAGGATGTGTTATTAATTCTAAGTCTTAGTACTGATTGTCAATTACGTTCAGTCAAGTGTTATTTCTACACATTTGCGTATTTTCACAACATTTTTATGTATTTTCGTATAATCAATGATTCCTATAGATATATTTTATCATGGATTAGCGCTACGCTCTTACAGAGATTGTTTATTGGCCTTTCCAGTTCACCGGTCCTCTTTCTTTACATCGTCCTTTACTGTCCATGCAGTGAGACTCTGGAATCAGTTACAAACCAATATAAGACTCGCTCCGTCCTTGGCATGCTTTAAGAAGCGATTGAAAAACCTCTTAATTTCTAGTCAGTAAAATAACGTGTTTCATTTCGTGATTTTTCTTTTCCTTTCCTCTCCACCATCCCTTCCTTTCCTTTTGATTGATGATATCTCACTTTATATGAAAAACAATGTTCGGGTGACTGTCCGTCTTTGTGGGGTTCGTGGGCATGTGCTCACGTATATGTTTGTGGATTTCGTGGGGATGAATAGTCATTTGAATGATTTATGCGACCACGTAACTTGCTTCATTTACTTTTGTCTGGTTGATCGGAAGAGATTGCCGCCTGGCAATAATCCCGCCAGATTGTATTTGCAATAAAAGTGTTAAATAAATAAATACATTGAAAAATATAAAACAGCGTTAACCTTTTCTCATATTCTCACGTGTTACGAGTATGTACATGTGTAGATTTATATTAAAGCAGAAACAGATAGGGGTCCAATATATATAGATTTTTCAACACAATTAGGGTGATTATAACATCCAATAGGATGGAGTATTATGATGGAACTTTTCCCGTTGCTAATCCTGTGCTTTGAAATGATCTACCTCTTATTGTTTGAGATATGGGAGATGTATGTAGCTTTAGGAAACATTTAAATGCAATCATTTTTGGAAGGTCTTATCAAAATTGATGATGTTATATAAATATTACACTACACCTAACGTCGAATGTGTTACTATCACACATTGGAAGATCTACAAATGTTTCTTTGTAGTTCGTCTTCCTGTGGTTTTCTTATAAAATACGTTTTTCTGAACATATACAGATGCGAGAAAGTACCCAACCTAATGGACGCAGCCATTTACTTCCTATCGTTACATATATGTTTTTAATCTGTCAATAATATTTGGTTCAGGTCCAGAATTAGAACGTCCTCGAGGAGAGTTTTTTCTCTAAACGGCGTTATATAAATTGTCCTTTTATTATTGTTATTATGAGTTCCCAGGTTCGTAACGTTCAAGATGACATAAATTAGGAATGCAATACAATCGACACACCTCATTCTACTCCGGTTTCTCGGCTTTCTTTTCTGGACCGCATTTCTTTGCCACATTCCAGATGACTGGTTTTTGCTTTCCTGTTTTATTTTGTTACCTCAACAAGTGAACTTCTTGAAATCTTTGCAATTTATGTACAGCGAATTTCTCGCATGAAATATGAAGTTTTCAAGTAGTTTAAAAATACCTATAAAAACTTGACAAGACCAAATTAATCAAATTCCGAGGACTTATAAATATGAGAGTGTGAATGACAAGGTGTATAGACGTGGTAGAAGCGAAAAATGTGTCTCAGATAATAATTATGTAGATATATTTTCTATGCATACCTCAATAAGAATATGGTATGATAAAAGGTTTTTTTTGTATTTTTTTCGAGAGATAAAGGTCTGATAATAATAATACATTCAATCCTCTTACATCTGACATGATTAATTCTCACTGCGCACCACCTGTCTCCATTCCTACCGATCCTCGGCCATGTTGAATGTGCGCTTAAAGATTGATTGGAACAATTGAAAAATTAATAAACATACACATATGCTGAATGTAACCCAAAAAACATTTATTTTTATTTATTTAAAACTTTCAACAAGCATGCCTAATTGTTATTAATTTAATTTTAAGGACAATTTTATGAAGCGCTGTTTAGGGAAAAAAATCTCTTCGTAAGCGCTTTAATTCGGGATTCAACCCCTATTATTAAATAAATCTCGTCTAGCAGCTATAGCAGCGCTCGAGCGAATAATTTATTTACATACGTTTTATATAGTTCAACCTTGTGGGCGTTTTGTCACGTGGCAATCTTTTCTAATCAACTAAGATGTAAATATATGAAGCTATATATAAGTGAAATCCAGATTAAATAAAAACATATTTTTTTTTAAATCTGGGTGCCAATGGGAATAGAACCCGTAACCTTCGTGTAAGAAGACAGGTGTCTGACCAACTAGGTCATAGAGGTCTTAAATATTTTATGCGCTAAAATACCATTTTTTTGTACAAGAATATGTATAGTATATCCAAATCAATAGTTTGATGAATTTGAATATTCTGAAAATGAGCACTAATTTGACTATCACTGATTTGAACCATTTGACATCTTGAATTAATCGAATGAAATTATTCTCATAGCAAAGTATAAATCGTCACTGTGTTTTTGTGTGTTTATTTTTATACATTTTTTTATTTTATATGACACGTAGACACGATATCGTTTCGACAGAAAGTATATTCAGCAAATACGAGAAATAAAAATTAAATGTCAAATGGTAAAGAATTATCTCAGGTATCTTTCCTGCATATTTATGCAACCCGATTTCTTGTTTTTGAAAATCGCTTTCAGGCTCAAGTTTTTAAATAGATATGGCGTATATTTCCAATGGTGATTGAAAATTTAAAGCATTATCAGCAGGGGGAATTTAATTAACTCTCCCCCGACCTCATTCCTTTTATATTATT
>OX463841.1:18050478-18316006 GCA_949825065.1 Odontocerum albicorne | reverse complement strand
AATTTCTCCGCTCCATCGTTACTGGAGATGAAACTTGGGTTGCACACTACACGCCTGAAACAAAAGGCAGTCTCAACAGTGGCGTCACACCTCTTCACCCTCCGCCCAAAAAGTTCAAAACCACAATTTCAGCCAAGAAAATCATGGCATCCGTGTTTTGGGACTGTCAAGGCATAATTTTAATTGAATATATGCCTCAAGGGGAGACCATCAACTCTGCAAGATACTGTGAGACCCTAAAAAATTGCAGAGGGCGATTCAGAACAAGAGGAGAGGCATGCTGACAAAGGGAGTCTACCTGCTGCACGACAATGCAAGACCACACACGGCCAACGCCCACGAAGGAACTGCTCGCCTCGTTTAAATGGGATGTCCTGAACCATCCCGCGCATTCCCTTGACCTAGCACCTTCAGATTACTATCTCTTTACCTCCCTGAAGCTGCACATGGGTGGAAAAAGGTTTTCAACCGACGAGGAGGTAAAGGAGGAGGTGGAGAAGAGGACGGAGGGGTTGGCGGGAAACTACTTCGAGGAAGGCATCAAAAAGTTGATACCCCGCTTCACCACCTGCATTGAGAGGAATGGCGACTATGTTGAAAAATAGCTTACATATGTATTACGGTAACCACGTAATTTTTTTGTTTAAATAAAAAAAATTGTAACCTACAAAAATTCAGTACACTTAGTTTCTGGATATGCCTCGTATATAAACAATTTTTACATTTATGAATATATATTTTCATAAATGTAGAATTTGTTTTACTTCCGTGCATATTTCACGGGTTGCAACTAGTGTACATAAATTTCATAAAAATGAATAATTATTCGAATATTTTTTGCGACCAAGTAACTTGCTTTATTTACTAGCGGTGAACTGGAAAGCCCAATAAACAATCTCGATTTGGGATTGTTTATTGGCCTTTCGCAAGTCCATGATCGGAAAGACGCTGAAAATGTATTTAAAAATGAAAATAAAACGTATTCTGCGGCGTGGAAGGCAATGGGAAACCATCGCAGTATTTTTGCCAACAGACCCACATGAATATGCTCAACATTTTGTGGGTCACGTGGCTCAGCATTGAGGTCACGACGAAGAAAATAAATTAAGAAATGTTTCGATAGTTTTATCAATAAGATTTTTTTTTATTATTTCTAGTTATAGCAATCTTGTATTAAAGCTGCGACGCGTGTACACTATATGTTTGGCACACATGGCATCAATTCTCTTCTCGACATCTAGTCGGAGCTTGCCTCAGGCTATATAGTCTTGCCTCAACCCATGTTGGTTTTCCTTTATTGGCTCGATACGCCTTCACTCTGCCCTAAGCAACTTCTCGAGGCCGCCCTGTTCCCTCCCGCCTGTTCCTTTTTCTTTACTCTCGACAAGCTATTTAATCTTGACGGCCTCCATGGCCTAATTGAACTCCATGGCCTCTCAACCCGATTCCCGATGATACTCAAGAAATGTACACGCCATTTCCCATCGGGATAGGCAGAGAGTAGGCTTTGCCTCCTCTACATCCATACACCTCCTACAACGTCTAAGATTTTCTACATTTCTTTCTTTCAGAAAATCATTCACTCAGTCTAGTGATACTTTCCTTGTTCTTCTTGTTACACGCTTTCCACTCACATTTGCATTATATATCAATTTTGTGAGTCTTTCTTTCTTCATTCGTTCCACATGCTCAAACGATCTCAACGTACTCTTTTTATCTTACTTAACACATAAGTCTTAAGTTTACATTAATCTCTTATCACTTAATTTCATAATCTGTCATACATACACTGTCATTTCATTATTATTTAACGTTAAACCCTACATTTGCCGTAGTTTAAGAATCAAACCAGATATATAAAAGAACGTTACACTTGTCATTGGCTGTGACTATTCGATTTGACGCATGTACACAATGCCCCACAAATATTGTACTTGCACAAAAACGATAAGCTTTATTAGTTAAGAATATCTAAAAATTGTCATTGGCTGTGATTGTTCGATTTGCAGAGAAATGCGAAGTTTCGAACGTCCTGGATCTGTTAAGTATTGTTTCTCAACCTTTTAAGGCTTGTGACTCGCCAAAAAAATAAAAAAAATAAGACTTTGCGACCCTCGTCCAAAAAATAAAAAATCTTGTTGACGCATGTATACGGTGCCCCACAAATATTGTACTTGCACAAAAACTATAAGCTTTATTAATTAAAAATATATATTATTTTTGTCACTAATAGTGCAACTGAACTTGTCGCGAGTTATGTATTCGAGCGACAGGTTCAAACTGTTTAGCTGCCTTGATATCGACGTGAAGGTCGCAATGAAACGTTAGTTAGATTTCGATGTATACAAACAATATAATATATATACAGAGGTAACCATTAGAGTCAACAATGTATAGTATAACAATGAGTTGTACTATTGACTATTTTTTTTAAATAAAAGTGTTTTATTTTTTCCCGGAAAAATGTGTTATTTTCCTTCTTAAGTCAATTCTTTTTATTATTACGACTCTTCTAATATTTCAACGTGACCCCCTTGGAGGTAGTGACCAACAGATTGAGAAACGATACTGTAAAGTATGTACTTCTTAGGGGGCATGGATGTAAACTTGTTTTTTTTTTTTTTTCTAAAATGGATATTTCGAGTTGAAGGCAGTTCCCTCAGAACACTTAGCATAGTGAAATATCTTCATAAGTAGAAAATATTGTAGAGAGAAATGTCTCAGTACTCCTACATGGTCTGTCTACCAGTCAATGTACTTGACGGGGGCGATTCTCCCCATGGAAGCGTGCTGAGCCAGTAAGTGAACGAGGACATTAATTTATCGAGTTAGCATCGCACAGTGACGTTCAATCCCGTGTTGAATTAAAGTTAATTATTGTTGACCACGTTCAATTGTTGGGATGTATTTTTTTTTCTGTGTATCTGTTTATTAATTTGTACGTGACAAAAAAAATTATAACTACTATACATCATTTATGAAAAAAACAACAAGTAATTTAAAGTGGACATAAATTATGTGGATCTGTGTTTGTTGCTTTACATTTGTCATGTCTCTGGTAAACTAGAATTTAACCTGTATCTTATTGAGGACATATTTGTATTTTTAATTAATTGTTTTTAGAATAGCGTGAACTTTTTCTAACCAAAAAAAAATTATCATATGCACATTAACTCGACTTCATTAGAATATCTTTGACAGCTATTTATTTATTTATCACTTTTATTGCAAATACAATCTGGCGGGCTTATTGCCAGGCAGCAATCTCTTCCAACCAACCAGACAAAAATAAATGAAGCAAGTTACGTGGTCACATAAATCATTCAAGTGACTATTCATCCCCACGAAATCCATAAACACATACGTGAGCATGTGCCCACGAACCCCACAAAGACGGACAGTCACCCGAACATTATTTTTCATATAAAGTGAGATATCATCAATCAAAAGGAAAGGAAGGGATGGTGGAGAGGAAAGGAAAGAAAAAATCAGGAATGAAACACGTTATTTTACTGACTAGAAATTAAGAGGTTTTTCAGTCGCTTCTTAAAGGCCAATAAACAATCTCTGCTATCATCAGTTAAGGGTTTGAAACATGACATCTGCTTTAGGATCAATAAAAGAAAAACAAAAATAATCACGTAAAACACGACAAAACTAGAATCTCATCGGATTCAAGTGTCGATGTGGAAAATTAACGTTTTAAACCAGGGGTAGCCAACCATTTTAGGCAACGTGCCATTGGCATTGAATTGAGGCTTGCGGGCCGCAGGTGTATTTTTTAATACACTATTTCATTGGAACTTGCACATGAATTCTATTTCATTGGAAGATCCTTGACAGCTATCATCAGTTAAGCGATTGAAACGTGACATCTGCTTTAAGATCAATAAAAAAAAAAAACAAAAGTAATCACGCAAAACACGACAAAACTAGAATCTCATCGGATTCAAGTGTCGATGTGGAAAATTAACGTTTTAAAGCAGGGGTAGCCAACCATTTTGGGCCACGTGCCAAAACTGGCATTAAATTGAGACTTGCGGGCCGCAGGTGGTTTTTTTTAATACACGTACATACCATCACGTTATCTCCCTGCTGGGGTTAGCAGAGAAGGCGGAGCGCTAGAATTTCTTATCTCGACGCACATACTTAGCCTCTCCACATCCATTCACCTTCTCATACTATTTAAACGGTTTCTCTGACTTCCTAAATTTCATTCTTTCAGAATATTATTCACTTGATCAAACCATACTTTCTTTGGTCTTTCTCTCGCACGCCTTAAATTCACATTTGTACTATATATGTGTTTTGTCAGCGTTGCTTCATTCGTTTCTCATGCCCAAACCATCTCATCTTAAAACACACAGTCTTAAGTTCACATTCATTCCTTATTGCTTTATTCCATATTCTGTCATACATTATCACTTCATGTATTTTTCTCAATGCACGTATTTCTACAGTATTTATTCGGCTCCTCTGTCTTTTTCCACGTCTACGTTTCACTCCCATATATCAAAGTTGGCACCAAAATATTATTGTGGACTATCATATTATCATATTTTGATAGTCCGGTTTGAGTATGTGTCCCATTGACTTTGTTATCTATCGCTACACGCCGTTCGATGGACCTCTTAATTCTTCCATCACTGAAAAAATACTACCGGAATAGCATAATTCCTCAACAATATTTCATTTTTCACCCATATGTCGTATTCACTTTTCTTTGCGCACTTTTCTATCACCATTAATTTGAGTTTTTTTTTTTAATGAATAGGTATATCAAAATTTGAATGCCTGAAAACAAGATAACATGCTCCAAACTGCTCACAGCCGAACATTGGACGGGGGTGATCGGACTCGTAGGTAGACTTCACGACCTCCGCAAATACTCTGCGTCGAATGGCAGGGGGTGGAGGGTGAAACCAGAGAGCATCCTGATCTTAAGTATAGATGTGGGCCTTAGAAAGTCTATAATGAGCCTGCAGCTCTTGTTCAACGAGATGTCAATGTGTCTGGTGTGTGCAGATTTATGCCACACTGGGTATGCATACTCGTCGGCCGAGTTGCAGAGGGCGATAGCTTACACCCTCAGAATATGAGGGCTCGTTCGCCAGGGGCTTTGAAAAATTGTTATGTAGCAAAAATGTTTTTTTTTTTACAAGCACGTAATTTCCACAAAGGTTGAAGCTGTCACTTCGACTTGATTATGGGATACCATGCTGATTTGAGGTGGAATCCGTCGTCTCTGTTAATGTTGTTCGGATGTTTATAGATTTTTATGGCATTTTGGATTAATATGATTTGCCGAGTATTCTGTACGCTATGGAAAATGCATGTTGAATACAATAACAACTTAACACTTTTTAAATCTGGTAATGCTGTATATTATTGCCTGACCATTTTCTAGATTGTTCTTTCTGTTAAGGACAGTTTATAAGTAAGCATCCTTGACAATGAGAACGATCTCGAAACCGGTTGGGCAATAATATAAAGCATTAGTGAAAAATAATAAGAAGAATACGTAATAATTTATATCAATAATGATTTGGCCCAAACGGTGTCCAAAACAATACTTAAATATATCCAACCAGCATTTTATACGTCCAACAAATAAAAAAATAAAATTATGAACAATAGAGACCCGGAAGTAACCTAACTCAATCCGGAGTTTACAAATTATAATGCAATGATTGTTCATATTTTTATATTTGCAAGACGAAAATAAATTTTGAAAAACGAGCTAAGGAACATTTAAGATGCCTGAACAACAGTAATTTTTTAGAGTTTGCTAACCACCTAATTGAAAATAACCATTCGTTCGATATCAATCGTGGTTTGCGGATTCTACACATACGCCGAGAAGGATTGCAGCTTGATAATTTGGAAATTCTCGAGATTAAAAAATGTATAAAATTAAGTCTAAATATCATCAATAACCAAACCAATTTTTATAATAGCCCTCTGCTTAATATATTTTCCTATTTAAAAGCCACCTTTTCTTGAATCTTCGAAAAGTCTATAGTTTCACTTTGTGGGGCCATGTTTTATGTAAAAGGAAACATAAGTTCCAAACCAAACCAATTTTAATAATAGCCCTCTGCTTAATATGTTTCCTATTTAAAATCCACCCCCCTTGGATATCCAAACCGTGGCCTACCCGAAATATTCATTTTAATTTTTCCCCGCCTCATTTACCATTGAATCACATCTCTCCCCACTTCTCTCCTACCTCATTCCTCTTATATTATTTACACTTGTACAGGATATATTAGTTTATCTTCACCTGACGATGAAGACGGTGGTCTTCGAAACCGGTAGTAAACCCAAAAATAAACCTGTGGTGAACACAAAAATATTAAATAAGTTTTATGTTTTATTTATTTTTTCTTTTACATAAAAATGATGTTATTATCCATGAATTTTTAAAACAAGTTATAAGTCATATTTGTGATTTACTCGGTAAAAGATAAATGTTTTTTTTTATCGAGACGTATAATGATAACGATTTTAGATTGACCTTCTTTGCAGTTAGAACAAACTGGTTTTCAAGAACGTTTTTTTTTAATTCAGACCGATAATACCTGTACAGAATTGAAGCATTAATTCGGTTCAGGGTTATACGTCCATTAGAGTTACGATATGGCTGAAAGCGATTTTACTATCGCGACATTTCTCTCGCGACTTATTCGCCGATCCACCTTGCCGTTTGCCTTATAAGTCTCACCATTTCTTACGTTTCCGGTTTTCAGGTTTTTTATTGAGAAGTTTTGGGACGACCGAGAAAAACGTTGTAGACCAAATTAATCATATTCTGAATTAAGAGATATTTAAGTATTATTTATTTACTTAAATTGTATTAACGGAGAAGATAATAAAGAAGAACTTGTAGTCAATATAATTTCAGGAATCTATAATATATATGGAATATTTCCTGAACCATCTAGAAAAATATATCAAACCTGATAATGTATGGTGTAGTACATGGGTCTCTTTTTTAGCCTAAAGGCCACACTGACTCCTCCACTAAGTCCCAAGGGGCCAAGACCTAGCTAGCTCACCGCACCAACATACTGTAGTTTTGAATTACGCGCAAATTTTCGTATTGGGACTAGCCGGCGAGTGAGATATCTATGGCACAGGGTGTGGGGATGGACTCCGCTCCGTTCACAATTTCGGTTGGTACTTACGAGTTAGCGGAATTACGCAAAAATGTATGTCACTTATTGTAAGTTTTTAGGATATATCTCATATCATTAATTACAGTTAAAATGTTCAATTTCATTATGTATGTCAGTTATTGTTTCTTAATTGGTCGTTAAATTAAACTATCTGATTTTTATTTTGTATGATTTACTTACATTGTAAATTTTAGAATTTAATCAAAATAAACTATGACGGGCCGGATACCGGGCATATCTGGTCCGCTACCGCGGGCCGGATTGGTGGTGCTCGCAGGCGGGTGTTGGCCGTAGTTTAGAGACCCCTGGTGTAGTACATGGAAATCGGGGTTCCATAACGTGGGAAAATCATTGTTAAAAACTTGAAGTCGTATTCAGAGACTGGCTTTAATAGTAAGTCTTCATCTTAAAATATTCTTACATTTCAATCCTCGTACTTTAAAGTGAAATCACTTAATTTCGTTACTCAAGGAAGCCGAAATGTCAAAATATCGTACTACGATAAACTTTGATTGATTCGTTTATGAATTTCAAATACTAAAGAAATATAAGTATTAATTTCTATGATGTGAACATTATGGCACATACTCGCACTAACTGAATGAAGTCGATAGCATTGGGGTTTCGAGAACGATATACGTAATTAATTTTGTACATTTAAAAATAATAAAGAATCGCACTCTCAAAAGTCATAATTATAATATTATTTATTGAACCACCTACTTCACGGCTAACCGCATTAAGAGACCTCATGTGCAGTTTCTTTCAGTTCACACCTCCCCTCACTGTATTTATTATACGCTGAAAAGAAACACAAACGTGACTGCACGTCCATGAAGCCCTAATCTTGAGGATTGCTGACGTTTGCGGCTGCCATGTCGCTTCCCTGGCTTCAGACGTCATCAGTCGTTCATTCTAGCCACTTGTCAATACTGGCACGTGTTTATCGGAAGTATTTCTTTATTAAAATCAGCTCTGATAATATTACAAAATATTAAATGCAAGCAATTTATCTGGCCGTTATGTCATAAAATTCATTTGAAATAGTAAAAAAGATTAATATTTTATATAGGGTCTTTTAAATTGAACGCTTTTTTTAATTCTTGGATAAAATACGGATGGCGTCGCGAACTTGCCTGGGTCTTGTGACACTTAATAAGTGTGATGTATGGCATTTATAAAAATGGAGTCGTATACAATACAACAACGCGTTCAAATTGTTAAATTATTTTATGAAAATGGGCGTTCGGGGTACCTGAAGACCAACTACTAGGAGAGCACTGAATATACTATTGTAGGGGTAGTTAGATGTAAGGAGAACATGCAGAGATAGGGGTTGTTGAATAAAAATAGTTTTGGGTATGATTATGAGAATATTCTTGTATGTGACTCACGGCATATTTCATCTGACTCACGGCATATTTCATCTGAAATTTAAAAAAATATCAAATATGCCGTTTTTGGGCAATGCATATCAATGAAATAGAAGTTTAAAAAATACTAGGACTAGATTTTTTCCAACTTCAAACTGTTAAGTCAATTAAATATGTTGAAACAATCGCATTCAGCATCCAACCATTTATATAATCAGTAAGGCTAAGGCCACACCGAAGTGCTAAGCTAGGTGCTACGTGACTAATAGACTAGGTGACTATAATAGTCACGTAGCGTGGCGCGAAGCGTGCAGTGTGGTCATTACGATAGTGTAGGGCGCGTTGGATCGCAAGGATATGTCACCTAACTCGCGGCGTAGCTCTAAGCACCAAACGAGGGTCCTACCTGTGTGGCCGAGGCCTAAAGCGTTTTTATAAGCGATTGTGTGACACCTGGAGACCAACCACCTTAGCCTACTTGAAGAACACTGAATATACTCCGAGTAAGGGTGGCTAGATGAGGGATGGAGTTTCTTGAACGAAATTAGCATTAAATGTCATTATGGGGATAAACAGAACTCACAACATATGCTATGATGCCTCCTGCTGGAAACACGTAGCATTATTGATAGCCCGGATACAGAAATAAATTAATTAGGCCGAGGCCACACCAAAGTGCTTCGTTAGGTGCTAAGCTAGGTTTTGCGTGACTCATATACTAGGTGACTTCATCCTTGGCCACAGCAAAGTGCTTCGCACAAATTCATTTGACAGTTGGGAGCGGTTGAGTTAACACACGATGTCACTCTCAAAACTAACCGATTTCATTACAACTCACCATCTTTATTTACTTCCTGTGCAACTTCATTCCAAAGTGATTTTATTACAGGTACATTTTTGTATAATATTCTCGATGGGTTCCACAAAGACTCCCTTTTATACACAGCTGTTATTAAAACTTCCGCCATCTTGTAAAATCACGATGACACAATAAAATTAACCAACACGTCTTTTCGCTAGGAGATTCACTCGATGACTAATCATCACGCAACGTGGCGCGAAGCGTGCAGTATGGCCACTGCGATAGTATGCGTAGCGTTGGTTCGCTAGGATATGTCGCCTAACTCGCAGCATAGCTCTAAGCATCAAGCGAGGCTCCTACCTGTGTGGCAGAGGCCTTAGCGTTCGCATTTTTTCTGAAGTTTGAAAAATATCAACAAATGTTACTTATCTCCAGGCTTATATTCGTAAACAATAATAAACTAACTAGTTGCAACCCGTGAAATATTCACGGAAGTAAAACAAATTCTACATTTATGAAAATATATATTCATAAATGTAAAATTTGTTTATAAATATGTATCATTTATACATCGTCCCCTTTTACACCAGTTCAAAAATTGTTAGCTAGGTATTTAAAATTCGTTCAGTATCACGGACCCACCGAGCTTCAAATTTCGAATTACTTTCGGAGAGAATCCAAGTATTCCTCTCTCGCTCTCTTGTATTCAAAATTCAATTCTCGTATTCTTTCTTTGGCGACAACCATCGTATGGGTTTTGGCCTATTTATATTTATACTATAAACTAACAGTTAATGTTCATAACAGATGATTTCAACACATTTTAAACTGATAGAGAAACTAAACATAGAGTTTCAACTAAGGACAATATTATCTCTGACTTTTATGACTAGTTAATATTTAAATTGGTTTTTATCATCTATCCAATGATTCTTGTATGAATATGCAGTACACAACCACTTGTAGTATCTTATTTTATTGTATGTAAACCATAGACAATAATGTTAATTATTTCGTGTCTTAGTCCAGTTAGGCCCGTATTGTAATTCTCTACAAGCCAGCTCCATTTTGGAGAAAACGTGCGTTTTTAATGGGTCATGAACACGAAGAACTACCATATGTGTTTAGTTCGGCGTTAGCCAAACTGGGAAGATAAGGATAAGAAATGGATTGTTACTCACGGTTGATGATGTTCGGTGATGGCGCGGATAACGGGATTCGGAGGTCTCGGCTAACAACAGGTAACCCGTCGTGCACTTCTCGAGAGTGGTCGCGGTTAGTCACAGGTAACTCGGCCCAGGTTTCGGCGATGGAGAGCGCGCCGGCGACTTGCTGGCCCGGGTTTAAGGTCTTCTCCCGGCGATGGTCTATGAACAAGTCAGGCAAGTGGGCGACGCTCTCCTGTCACGGTAATATCGGTGGATGGTGACAATAATACCATCCAGCGTATGTGAGAATAACACCACACTGGGCCAGTCGCGGCGACAGGGGGGCCCATCATGACGGGCCGCAGCAACGATAGGGTGGCCCAACAAGACGATACTTCGCGTCACGCATCGGCGTGATCAGTGTTGCTATGAAATTTAGTTTAATATTTAACCATTGTTTTAATTTCCATCGTATACATAACTGGATTAAATTATTTTTCGGGTGACGTTTAAGATCCCATATTAATCTACCTTCTAAATGAAAATAAAGTATGAACAAAATGACCAAGTCAGGAACGCAACAGGGTTCTTTGTAACGATAACAATCAAAGAAGCTCAAAGTAGGGAGAGGGGAAACATCGCCGTGGGAAAAGTTGCGCAAATGAACTGGAGAGAAGATCACAACCCCTCAGTTTCGAGGAATTGACCAAGAATACCACACATACATATGGCACAACAGTGGAAAAGGTACTCCACAAATCACTGACACTGAAATTGTATTGCTGAAAACATGAAGAAAAAAAAACATCGGACAACGTTCACAAAACGGATGGAGTTGACCACCTCGAACGAAAGCCGGTTGGCTACTAAAAAGAGAGAAGCGACCGAACTGAGATTCAATTTTTTGCGTTCCCATATACCGAAGTAGAGTGAGAGTGAATAACGTCGCATACTCACCCATGGTGGTTTTTTAGAATGAATATACTACGTCACACGATGGCACACGTTTGATTATGTTGATGAATTTATTCCCGATTTTCACAAAATATCTCTGATGTGGCCGATAAGTGTTAATTATTATTAATATTATTTATTCATTCAATGCGTAAATGTATTACGGAGGAATACCTAAAATCTGAACCCAGTGTTTATTATATTTATAGAGATATTAAAGTTTTTAGAAGCAATGTATAGTAGTTACACATCAAATGACAGGAAGGGTTAAAGGGCGATGTCAATATGATATTAAAGTGTTTAGAAGCAATGTGTACTAGTTATACATCACCGGACAGAAAAGGTTAAACAACTTTGTTTAGCACTAGCAAAATAAATTAATCTATATTATCAGCGTTTTTCTTCTTCTGCATATTTCAGACAAAGGTTGTCAGCCCAATTATCATCAAATAGTTAATATGGCATAAATTTTGGCGACCTTTAATATTCCCGTGGGCGTTGTGGATGTTTATTTGTGGGTGGAGTTTGTCGCGGCGTATTTTGTCAGCTAAAACCATTTATCACAATAATTGTTGTGACAACCCGACACGGATCTCGCCGTCGGAACCCAGTGACAACCGTCATGACAATGTGAGCAGCGGCGAAATCCAATGGCAACGAGATTTCACGATTATTCAACTGATAGTTTTCACGATATGTTATTTTATAGTTTTATGAAACTTAGAAAAGAAAAAAAGGAAAATAAGGAAAGAAACAAGGTAGATGTCTTCAAAAATGTAGTGTTAGAGGCGAATACTTCATTGGCTATAGACCGCAATGCATACCAATGTCTCTATCGTCCAATAATTGGAGATTACCAAAAGACTATCGACCGCTTGCAAGAAAAGAATCCTAACGTACTTTGTGCATGTTGCCAGAAAAAAATGGTGATCTTCTGATAAAGCTGGTGATCACGAAGACAGTTGAGGGAAAGTTAGCAAGAGGAAAGTGTCTTACGAGATTGACGGACCAAATAAAGGAGTTAACAAAATCCCCTTTAAGCGATGCATTCAACATGGCCCAAGACCGGGAGGGGTGCAGACAGGTGGTGCGCCAAGTTTTAAACAGCAGATGACCATGACCATATAGAGCACTGGATGAAGAAGACAAATCTTCTTAGTGTGCTGTGCCAATTTTCTTGCGTTTGATTTTTAGCAACATTGAACATGTTGAACAATAAAAAATATTGTTAGAATTTCTTGAGATATAGTTATACTCGTTTTATACATACTGTTATACCGTTTCCCTCTCGGATGGTAGACAAATAGAAGGATAACGCTAAACGTTCCTATCGCAAAATATCTATTTCGCTTCTTCCACATCAATATAGCTTCTTTTATTTCTCTGACTTTAAATCCTGCCTTATTTCAAGATATCATTTAACTTGGTCCAGTCACCCTTTTTGATATTCTTTTCTCGAATTTATTCTCTTGATGTGCAAACTTAATGAACGATATGCAAACTTGTATAAATGGTCCAAACTTTTTCAAACTACTGTTGAATTTGATTATCATACGCTAGGATTTAGTATTTCATTAGTCCCACCACAGGCCCGGTCTAATGGTCTGGAGCGCATATTCTGCGTCGAGGTCCTAAATCTTAGCTAGGAAAAAATGTACTTGAGATAATATATTTGTTTGATTTTTTTTCCTGAAAATGTTGCTTTTTTAAACTTACATGATTAAGAATTATAATATGTTACATAGACTAGTAATAACCCGCAAGTATTAGATGTTAACATAAGTTGTGTCCTTTTTTTTTCAAATTTAAAAATGAGCACCAAAAGTAAAACAAATTTCTGCTCTAAGACAATTTTCTGCTCTACAAGATATTGTGTTTGCTTTTACGTTACATATATTATTTTATTTGATTACAAGCCTTCAAAATGGAATGTCAAGTAGACGAAAGTGAGCATTTTCGACACCTCATTCTGTTCGCGTTCAATCGAGGGAATAAAGCTGCTCGCGATATTTGCGAAATGTACGGTGAATATGCTATGAATGAAAGCTGTCAAATAATATTTGAAAAATAATATCTATGACATTAATTAAATAATAAATATTAAACCGTAACTGTGTTAACAACTATTGTTACACACGAATGTAAGTACAACTGAATTTATATTGTGTTAATTACTTGTTAACCTTTCCTTTCCTGCGCTAAAAAAATCGCACATTCCGGTGCTGTGTATTCAAATTGAACATCAATAAATATACATGTAAAAATGAGCGATTTAAAATCGAAAAAATAAGAATATTCATAGCCAATCGCTTAAATTAATTAAATTTGAAGGCAAAAGTGATAATAATTGAAATTTAATTGCTGAAAACATGAAAAAAACACCGGCCGACGTTCACAAAACGGGCGATGCGACCACCTCAAACAGCTGCCCGAAAACTACTGAAGCGAGAGAAGCGAGCGAACTGAGATTCTATTTCTTGCGTTCCCATATACCCAAGTAGAGTGAGAGTGAGACGTGAATAGCGTCGCTTCCTCACCCATAGCGGTTTTTTAGAATGAATATACCTACGTCACACACAGGCACACGTTTGATGGTATTTGTTAATTTATTCCCGATTTTCACAAAATAACTCTGATGTGGTCGATAAGTGCTAATTATTATTAATATTATTACTAGTTACACATCACAGGGAAGGAAGGGTTTAAGCGCTATTTCGTAACATAATCTGAACTCGAAAATTCGTTATTTTGAATGACAGCTTGTTAAGGCTTCCGTTCAAATCGATCACGAGTTGCCTATACATACGAGTATGTAGCTCATTTAGTATGATAGATAATTCCTGTGTAAGTTGTATTGGAAACTCTGAGATTCTGTAACAGTAGAAGCTGCCACTATTTAGCGATTATAAAAACCCACATATTGTAATTAGTTGATTATCGAAAGTTGCATTGGGTGGCGCAATTCGGACCGCGTCGATATCCGGCAAAAATTGAACGTTGAAACCTTGGGAGGTCAATACACGACTCTGTCATTCGGGTCATCTCTCATCAAGCGTGCAGCATTATTTATTGGCTCATGATATCGTGCTTGACAGTTTGTCACTCTGTAAGTCGAAACATGTTATCTTGAAAATATAGTCTTAAATTGCAGCAGAAATTTTCGATTATAAAGCCAATTATATGTTTTTATGTAACTGGGATACAGGCGGCCCTCGACTTTCGCACAATTCGCTATTTCGCACATTTTTTTAAATAAATTTTTTTAAAGATTTTTTGTCGATAATGCATAAAATGTTTGCTTCCATGCAGTCACTCACACTTTTTTGGAAGAACTCTAATATATGGAACGTAATAAACAATATTGGAGACTCGTGGGCTGAAATAAAAGAGTCAACAATGAAAGGTTCCGGAAACAATTATGCCCACAAATGATGAGTGATTTTATACATTCTGAAGAAACTCCGGAAACCATCACAGATGAAATAGTCAGCTTAATGAATTAACTAAACTTGGACGTCAACAACGAAGATGTTAATGAGTTGATTGAATCTCACTCAGTACATCTGTCAAATGACTAATTAATTGAGCAACAAGAGTTAAATGAAATACACAATGAAACTGAGGAAGAAGAAGCTGATAAAATCGGCAAGACTTTGACAATAAAAAATATGAATGAATCCTTCATGCATCTTGACAATTTTTTGATTATCATGGAAGAATGTGATCCCAATGGAGAACGTATATCTCAAGTACGTAGGGCGATTGAGAAATACACAGCGTGTTATAGAACTTTTTATCAAGAAAAGAAAAAAAAGGGTGGTATTCAACTAACTCTTGACAAGTTTATGAAGAAAACACCTGAAAGCACTTAAACACGCCTCGTTAATTTAATTATGTATATTGATAAATAAATGTTTTTAATATATTATTAATAAAAAAATATTATTCTTGATAAACAAATATTTTAAAATATAATTTTTGATGTTTTTTTACATCCCTCTACTTTCGAACATTCGCATACTTTTTCAGGAACCAATTACTCGTATGTGCGAAAGTCGAGGGCCGCCTGTATTTGAATTGCACAATTTTTTAAAATAAGCTCTTCTATTAAAATAGGGGTTTATTGACTGATGTCAATTTATTATTGGGTTCGTATCTTCAATTTCAAACGCAAATGCTAGTGGCAGATGGTTCTCAACAATTCAGTATCTCGTGTCGTAGAATGCTGGTTATTATCGTTATTATCGATCAAAGCCTTGATTTAGTCGTCATTAGTGATAATCGGCTTTCCTGAGTTAACAACATATTCCAGTGTCGTATCACCAGTACGAATTTTTCAAACCACATTTAACACACAATCTCTTTTGTCGCCGTACACTGTACATATCTTTTTTTGTTTGTGTATTTACCGAACCGCACCTTAATTATACTTTCCAAGTGGCAATACGCCCGCTAGGTTGTACTTGTAGACAAATAAAGTGTAATACAACACAATACTTTTAAAATGGTACGATAAAACCCTTAAAATTGATAGAACTACTTAACACAGGTGCAGTTTTTCAATCTTCTCTTCCTCATTCGTTTACAGCCGCTGTGCTTTTTTTTGGAGTCTCTTGAAAACTAATTTATAACGTTTCTTGTCTGGTGGAATGTTTTTTGTGTATTAATTTTTTGATGATTGACCATTTGGAAGACTTGATAATATTTTCACTTCTACGCATATTGGCGTGTTACTTGTTTATTGTCAATTAACTTGAACACTCACAAGGCTCGAATTAAATCTGTCAAATATGTAATTCAAAATTTTTGGCATGTTTCTTCAAAGCAAACCATCTATTTGCGAAAGTCAAAATTGTTTTCGAGCCATCTGCAAATAATTATACGTACACTTATCTGCTAAAGTATTTTTATCCTCTTCCTCCTTCCGTGTCTTTCGTTATTGGACATATTTTTTAATTAATTCTTACATCACTTTTAAGAATCGCATCGCAGAATCCAAAGATGACCTCCGAAGGATGTTATACAGACTCCATCAAACCTCACTAAAATATAACATGTTGATATCCACGGACAAAACGAAGAGCCTCACAATATCTAAGACCCCGGTGAGATGCAAACTAGCAGTAAATAACAAAATAATAGAGCAAGTGATGGAGTTTAGGTAACTTGGAGTGAGCATCAGCAGCAATGGAAATCTGTATGATAAAACCTTGAGACAGGTCAATAAGGCGGCTGCAATATCGGGATGCCTAAGAACACCGGTGTGGAATAATAAACACATGAGAATAAAATATACAAGACATGTGTGAGACCGATAGCCACCTATGGAATAGAGACCAGAGCAGACACATCTAGAACAAAATCTCTCCTGAGAACCTCGGAAATGAAAACACTGAGATGTATAACCGGAAACACACTAAGAGATAGAATCAGAAACACCGAAATAAGGAGAAAGTGTAGTACGGAAGACATCGTCAGGCGGGGAAGACAACGAAGGCGATACTGGAACGAACATGTAAACATAATGCAAGACGAAAGACTTCCACGTGTCGCCCTTCAAGGGAACCCAGCCGGAAGAAGATTATCGGGAAGACCTCCGAAGAGATGGCGTGACAGCTGACAATCCACGTTACAAGAAGGGAAACAAGCGGAACAAACAGATCATGATCTATAGGAAGAGGAAGAAAAATAAAGAAGAAGAGATTTTGAATTAATTCTTACAAATTGAATATTAACGATAATGATTTCTTCGTCGGCATGTTTGAATGCTAGTCAACCAGCCCACGGGCGCTTTGTTTATCTTTTCGGTATGTTTGAATGCTAGTCAACCAGCCCACGGGCGCTTTGTTTATCTTTTCGTCTAAAGAACCTTTTTTAAATTTATTCAGAAAGTTTTTTTTTTGGTTCTTCACCGTGTCTAGCTCCACAGGCTGGCCAGAAAGTTTCAGCAACACATAAGGTTTTGTTGGAAATTTTGACTTGTTAGCCCTTTTCGACTCAACGATCCAGTTCATCGCTGAACCCTTTTGACTTATTTTGAATGTAGCGAATTTTCAATCTTTCGTAGAAAAAATTTATATAATTAAAAGATTTTTCACACGAGTAGCGGCAATAGTTTGATCGATTCTGTTTCTGATTTAGTGTAAAAATGAGAATACTTTATTACAATTTAATATGTGGATATCTCAGCTTTAGGGACCACTTAAAGACAGCATTTTTTGGGACACAAAATTTGATTATACGAGTACATGAAAACTATACACATACATTTCACCATCTAAAGCCGAATGTGTAACTATCACATAGTAACTCATTCGGGAGCTCTGCAAAGATTTCTTTGTAGTAAGTTTTCTGCGGTTGTCTTATTTAATATGTTTGTAAACATACACGTATGTGGGGAAGTATCGAACGTAATGGCCCGAGCCACCATCTTCATATCCCTTCATTCAACTTAAGTTCAATTGTTTTATAATATTTTGAATTACAATAATAGTGTGTTCGAATCCCGAGTCACAGCGCCCTAGAGGAGACTATGCTCTCGAAATGGCACTATATAAATTGTTATTTTGTTGTTATTTTTATTCAAGTGGATGTGGAAGAAGCGAAGGATTGTATGTTGAGATAGGAAAGTCTGGCGTTCTACACTCTCTACTTAGGTCGACAGGAAAGTTGTGTGATGCTATGTATGTGTATTGTCTCTGGCATTGTGGAAGTCATCACTTCCAACATTAGTGCAACTCAATTATCGGAATCTGCTGTTAAAAGTTTATAAATCGTCTAAATTAATAACAGACTGGACTTGCATGCGGAAGGTCGCAGGTTCGCGCCCCGCACTGTGCTGCTCCCCTCGAACGACATAAGCATTTTTTTCCGCCCAGTAATAGAGGGTTTAAGGATAGCTATGACTTCGGTCATATTTATTCTTTCAAAAAAGGGGAAAAAGAGAGAAACATGCCGGTGTGCTCCGAACGTTGCACTTTGGTTTGCTATGGGATCCAGTACAGGGGTGTGGTCGGTGAGTTTGCTGATGTGCAACGGTACAGCTTCGCTTTCCAACTGACTTAACGTCGGAATAGCGAAGGGATCATCAAATACGAGGTCCAGCAACGGCGATTACACGATGTCTATTTTGTTGATGTTGTTGATCAATCCCGACATCTTGTTTTTGCAGCGGGATAACTTGCACAATATCTATAATACATATGCACATGTATGAGCGAACATTTTCATTCTAGAGTGGGATATTCTGGTCTGAAAGTGTTGGCACGCGCGGATTATACGAGTAATATTTGCGGACTTAACGCATGCGTGACGCTTAAAGACGATTTTAATTAAAAGAAGACAGATTAATCAGTATGATTACGGCGCAGATATTATACTGTGTAAAGCGGGAGATACTGAGTGCGCAATAGGGGAATTAATTGATAATCCCAAGTTGCGCAACATATGGGATTTTTTGATTGGCGATGCAGAACACCATTACTCGAGACCCATATCATTATAATTATTAAGCCAAACCAATAAAGAGGCTTATAATTAAGCCAACTCAATAAAGGGGCTAATAATTAAGCCATCCCAATAAGTAAATTATATGAGAGATGCGAAAAGAATGAATGTTGCAAAATACGAAATAATGGTGATTGAAAAGTGTAAAAGGAAAAGTAAATGCGATATATGAGTGAATACTGAAAGATTGAAGCAAGTTGAGGAATTCTGCTATTTGGGTAGTATTTTCTCAGGTGATAGAATAGTTAAAAGGGATATCGAACGGCCTGTGGCGATAGGAAACAAATTCAACGGGGCACTAATACATACTCGGTCTGGACATTATGAAAGTCTGCTCAGTTTACAATACTGTTTAGGTGCCAACTTTGATGTTTGGGAACGAAACAAGGAATCGGGAAATACAGAGATGTGCCGAATAATTGCTTTGGAAATGCGTGTATCGAGATGAATACATTAAGTGACAATGTATGATAGAGTATGGAATTAAGTTATAAGGGATGAATGTGAACTTGAGGCAGACGTGTTAAGTTAAATTAAGAAGTGCACCCTGAAATGGCTTAGGCATGTGGAACGGATGAATGAAGAAATATTAACAAAACAGATACATGGTGCAAATATGAGTGGAAGGCGTGTGAGAGAAAGACCAAGTAAAGTATGATTAAAGGGAAACTTGGAATGTCATAGAAATTGTAAAATTTGTACGAGAAGGTGTATGGATGCAGAAGAGGCTAAGGATGTGTGTCGAGATAAAAAAAGCCTGGCGCTATGTCGTCTCTGTCTACCACGACAGGGAAATGACGTGATGGTATGTATGTATTTGATAAAGAGGTTTTTACTTCATTCGATTTTGAAGTTTTCAAATATAACAGTTTTGTTTAATTTTAATGATTCTGAAGATTTAACCTTAATTACTGATAACAACAAGAACTTTGTCGATTCTCGAGTATGCTGTTAGTAAAACCTGCATTAGAGTGAACGATGCGTCTACTGAGTTGTTTAGTATTACAAAAGGGGTAAAACAAGGATATGTGATGTCACCATAGTTATTCAATAAACTCCTTAGAAATTTCTTCTTTGGCGAGTTGACGAAGGGTAGAAGGAGACACGTAGAAACTCGGAGAAATTGTAACATTTGTATGATACAGTGGAAGAGGCGAAATATGTATGTCGAGATAGGAAAGTCTATCCTCTCTGATTACCCCGGCGGGGAGATGGCGTGATGTTATATATCATATGAGTGTATGTTTTAAAAAAAATCGTGTATCGTTTGATTTATTGGCATTTTTATAACCGTGTGTCCTCATATAAAGGGTCTTTCAAATTGAGCGGTTTTTTAATTCTATTTTTTTTTAATTCTTGAATAAAACACACAATTTCCTTTGATTTAAAATAAAACTTTTTATTAATCATTGAAGTATAATGTATGACATTTAAACACAAAAAAAAACAATATCCGCCAAATGTCCACCTGTAGCTCCACAGATGTCCACTATTTTGTCAAATTTTTCGCTGACATTTTGGCATAATTGCGGTTCTAACTCACCAATAACGCGAAGGATTTCGTCTTTCAGCTCAGGAATTGATTGAGGGTCATTCTTATAGACCTGGCTTTTTACGTAACCCCAGAGAAAATAGTCCAACGGTGTCAGATCACATGATCTTGGTGGGCAATTAACATCACCGTTTCCGGAGATTACAAAACATAAAATAATTTAACAATTTGAACGCGTTGTTGTCATACAGTACACTTCTCAAATGTCACAATACCTAGGCAAGTTCGCGACGCCATCTGTGTTTTATCCAAGAATTTAAACAAAAAACCGCTCAATTTGAAAGACCCTTTACATATGTATAGACGTTTTTATGTGTCGCTTAGCTTCTTCAGGAAAAAAAACTCTTGTATTTAGAGTAATAATTTTATTTTTTTGTTATTTAACACTCCATATTTTGTCGTAATATTTAAGTGTAAAAAACATTTTATTTTTTAATTATTTTACTCTTGTTTTTTAAACATGTTATATGTATTTGTTCAGTGTACGAATTAGGGAAACCTGTAATGTGCAAAATACATTTAAAATTAATTTATAAGTGAAGTTTAATCATTCAATAGAGGTCGACCGTCTAAATCCCATTAAATGTAAATGTGAACTGTAATAATTTTATTACAATATTATAAACATTTAGACGGAACCTAAGACCCTACATAATATGACACAATAGACGGAAATGCACCTACTTCGATTGTTTATTACGTTGGTCTAAAAAATATTGAATGAATGGAAAATAAATATTGAATGAATATGGTGTTGAATGTAAGATTTGAGGGATTCAGGTAGTATTTTCTCAGATGATCTATGGGCGAATAATGAAAGATTGGAGCAAGTTGACGAATTTTGTTATTCGAGTAGTATTTTCTTAGATGATCTATGGGCGAATAATGAAAGATTGGCGCTAGTTGACGAATTCTGTTATTCGAGTAGTATTTTCTCAAATGATTTATGGGCGAATAACGAAATATTAGAGTTAATTGATGAATTCTGTTATTCGAGTAGTATTTTCTTAGATGATCTACTGGCGAATAATGAAAGATTGGAGTTAGTTGACGAATTATGTTATTCGAGTAGTATTTTCTCAGATGATCTATGGGCGAATAATGAAAGATTGGAGCTAGTTGATAAATTCTGTTATTCGAGTAGTATTTTCTCAATTGATTTATGGGCGAATAATGAAAGATTGGAGCTAGTGGACGAATTCTGTTATTTGAGTAGTATTTTCTTAGGTAATGGAAGAGTTACGAGTGCTATTGAACGGCGTGTAGTGATAGAAAACTAAGTTATTGGGGCACTAAAACGCATATACTCGAACCGGTCATTATCAAATTATGTTACGATGATAGTCCACAACAGTATTCTAACACTGACTTTGATATAAGGAAGTAAAACTTAGAAGTGGAAAAAGACAACGTTGCTGAATGAATGCTGTAGAAATGCGTGCACTGAGAATAAAACATGGGGTGGCAATGTATGACAATACGGAATGAAGTGATTTGGATGAGTGTAAACTTGAGACTGAGTTGTAGAACAAGATGAAGAAGACGAAGAACGAAAGAATGTAAAATGCTACCAAAATAAATATACAGTGTAAATGGGAGTGGATGGCGTGGCGTATATATATTTAAATATTAAATATTATTAGGTTTATTGACAGCAACATAGTATGTACAAGATCACACCTGAATAACACTTCTAAAACACATAAATTGCAGACAATACATCAAACACAGAAGCTGTCAAAAGGTCTGGGCTCATCTAATAGCATCCCCTCGGCCAAAATACACCCCACCAATATAGGGCGAACCCAGCCACGGGGACACCAGATGTTTTTCAGCCCACACCCTTAAACACGTAGAAACAGGAATATATACAAAAAAATAAACACAGAAAATAAATATAGTAGATGACAAAAAAGAAAAAAAGAAAAAAATACATTCAAGAGAGAATACACCAAAAGGTCCGGGCTCATCCCACAAACATTACCCCGGCCGAGATACACCTCACCAATGTAGGGCGAGCCCGACCGCAAGGGCATCAGGGGGCTTCCATCCCACACCCCCGCATATCTAGATTAAAGAATAAATATAATAAAAAAGAAAAAAAAAAACAAAAACGTATGGCAGAAAACAAAATAAAAAGTAAACCCACATATACCACCTCAGGTTAACTGTCAGCAAGAACGAGAAAAAAAAAAGAAGAGAAAAGCCTCAAAGGAGTCCAAATTTTACATAATGACAAATGGGAAGTAAGATAGTTGAGACAACATTGAAATAGTTAGGCAGTAATACATTGAAATAGATAAGCAGTTTTAAAAGAATTAATGAGGAAATGACGCACAAACACGTATGCACAATCCTCGATTCACCACCAGCGAAAAGAGAGAAAAGAATATATACTATGAATGAATGCTTGGCGAGGCTTATGGACGTGACACAAGGGAAAGATGTCTGCTGGGATATAATTATTGAAAAAATAGGAAAAACGGGTATGGTACAAAAGGAAGATGAATTGTTTGTGTTTGAAGCACGTCAGTGATAATGCGAGCAGAGGACGATGTGAAAACGAAGAGCGGTGAAATGTGAACAATAAGGTGTGTTTGTATTTTGTTCCGAGAATTATTATAAGTGAAGATCAGTTCTCTCTGCCTACCCCAATAGGGTCATTACGTGATGGTGGTGATGATAATGATCACTTTCGGTTTATGTAACAATGTTTGTTTATTCCCCGAGTCTATTCAAGAATAGTGCAGTTCAAATACATATGTGACATTATGTCTTGTCAACAAATTTATGCACTAAAGCAGGGCCGTCCGCAACCAAACGGCAAGTAAGTCAAAGCCTTAGGGCGGTAAATTTTAGAAAATAGTAAACGAATATCACAATCTGAAATATTTTATTTAACTTTTTTTTAAAGACCGAGAACTCCAGACTGTAAAATCAATATGGATGCAACGCAAAAATACCAACTGTTCAAAGAAACCATATGTATGTATGGTATATTGACGTATGGCTTTGCTTTTTATGTTTTTTTTTGTCTTCTTTCCGGTTTTTATAATGTTGACGTATACGTGTATAACTGTTTATTGTGTACGTAGTGAGTTTTCTCCGTTCATTTTTACAAATTGTTAATTGACATTTTATTCATATTGCTCTGAGGATTTTTGTGTTTTTTTTTATGTGTCGATGAATTATTCTTTTTTCTGAATAAGTTTTCTGTTGTTTTTATTGTCTTTCCATGCTTGGGACATAGCCCTGAGTCTTTACCTACTTTTTTTTTACCTGGCGAGCTTATTGCCATGTGTCAATTTCTTCCATCCAACCAGAAATATGTTTTAATGGGTCCTGAAAGTCACTGAATAAATGCTGTAGAAACGCGTGCACTGAGAATAAAACATAGGGTGGCAATGTATAACAGAATACGGAATGAAGTGATTAGGATGAGTGTAAACTTAAGACTGATGAAAGGGACCATCTCGATGGATGAGGGCATGTGGAACGAATGAATGCAAAATTACCAACAAAACAAGTATACAGTGCAAATATGAGTGGAAGGCGAGACTTTGTGTTTGTCTATGTGGTAGTATGTGTACGCATCTTTTGATTAAAATTTTGTATGTATCGTGGTAATGTTTTACCGCTTATAATTTGTAACATCTTCTATTTTGTATTGATGAGCACTGTGAATCGAAACTTTTGTATGCATAATGTTAAGAATCGAAATCGACGAAACATTGTTAGAAAATAAATAAAGTAAGAAGGGGAATAAAAATTAAATATATATGGGTGGCATTTTTAAGCCGTGAACTGATGTGTTGAGTTACATGAAGGAGAGTACGCCGAGATGGTTTGGGCATGTGGAACGAATAAATGAAGAAAGAGTAACATAACAAGATTATAGTGCGTGGGAGACGTGTGAGAGGAATATACCAAGGAAAGTGTGGTTGTATCAAGTGAATGGTATTCTGAAAGAAGGAAACGGAAAAGTCAGCGAAATCGTAGGGGTTATATGAGACTGTGTATGGATGTTAATTATGTGTATCGAGAAGGGAAAGTTTGGCGCTCTCTACGTACCCCGAGAGGGAGACGGTGTGATGGTATCAGCGGCGGCCGGTTCTGAGGTGCGCTGGTGCGCTGAGCACCAACGCACCTCGAGACGCTGGGCGAATATGAAGTCTTACGGTTTACTGTACTGTGTCTGCCCCATATGAATTTGCGTTTCCGTCCGGTGCGTATTGGAGATCGCTCCGGTAGTATTGGCAAACTTGACCGGTCAATTTGAAAGCAATATTTAAAAAAATAATAATAATATTTTTTTCTTAAATAAAAATACTCTTACTATTTGTCAGTATTCTTATAGATATTTAATCTATACAAATATTTAACATTATTGTAAGTCATGTTTGCGAATATATAATTTAATTATTGCGAATTATTTCTCCGGTTCAGCGCACCAGCGCACCTTTAGACCGGCCACCGCTGGATGGTATGTATATATGAGTGAACAAGTAAATGAGTAATTAGGCTTATAATAAAATAACAAAATCCTATTTAATATAAAGTTTTAAGAATAATTTAGAAAGTTTTAATATTATACGAGTATGTCAATGATTGCGTTTATCACAATATACGGATCGCATTTTCTAGCTTGTCTAAGGGCGGCACAATGCCTATGTACTGCCCAGCGCCAGTGTCGGCGAGATCGATTGCGAGCTATTTCAGCCGGTGCAGTTTCAGTCGGCGGGCGCTGCATTCCCGCATAATGTTACGCGTAGCTCGCCGGCCGGCGCACGTAACAGCGCGGCGCGGTTCATAATAATCTTACACGTGGCACAGCCGTCTCGCACGTATAAATACTCGTAGTGCAAGTCTGCTGGGAATGAGAGCGAAAGCGACAATTCTCGGAACAAAATACAAACACACCTTATTGTTCACATTTCACTACTCTTCGTTTTCACATCGTCCAATATTCGCATTATCATTGACGTGCTTCAAACATAAACATTTCATCTTTTTATTCTTATTTATTTATTTATTTTATTTAATTAACGACACACCAGTGTCTTTAACAACTCAACATGTGACAGGTTATACAAGTACTTAAAATTAGTGACAAAAAATATAAAACTTTATCTTAAACTAATATGAAGATACAAAAAGCAGTAGTAATAATAAATTACAGTCATTGTTTTAAAATTATTTAATAATAATTATATATATATATATATATATATATAAGTTCAATATATGTATGTTTACCACAAAATGTTACCAAACTTCACCAAGCAGACTTACGTAATTGTCGAAGACTTATTTTATAGAGGTAAAGAACTCAGATTTGTTTTTAGTGGAATAACACTTACATAGAACAAAAATTGGATTTTTTTCCTTTAGTACCGTACCTGTTTTTTTATAATTATTTTTTCAATGTCCCTTTGCGTATCCTAGTCATAGATGAAACAATTATATTTTAATGTTGAGTGTTTTAAACATACATACATACCTGTCTGAATAGGCAGAGAGGACAGAGCACAAGATTTTCTTATCTCGACATACACCCTTCAACTCTTGTATTTTACTCGTATATATTAATGCTTTCATTTTATACAGTGAAATCACATAGCGTGATGTTTGCCACGTAGCAAAGAAATATGTAAAGTGAAAACGAGACTGGACCTTTTTTTGGAAAATCTGGATTCTAATGAGAATCGAATCCACAACCCCCGGGCTTGAAAACAAAGCGTCTTACGATCTTGGCTCGGAGGTCGTTTTCTACTTGTATTCTATGTTTCGCTTTTCCATGAATGATGTAGTGTGGATAGTAAAAATCCCATAAAGGAAAATTGTTGAAAATCAAAAGGACGATTATGTCATAGCGTCATGTCAGGTGCTTTGACCATTGGCGTAACGGGCTAGATTCCCGGTGGGATATTCTTCTAAACCGTTTTCCCTTTCAGGCATTTTCATCTGAATTTATTGTGCTTATTGAGCGTACCTGTCTTAATACATTCTCGGAGCGAATTTGGGGGATATGGGCCACGAAACAGTGTTACATCAATCCACGAGTGTCAGAAGGCTGAGAATGTACTCATATTATCAATCTCGATGATGTTTTTTGAGGCCGAGGCGCTAATTACTTGAATTTGATAACGGTGATAAAATATTAAGATCCCTTCTCAAGAAGTTCTCCCTATACAACAAAATGGTGAAATAATTCTTTAATGTGATATATTTGTACTATTCCCCACCTTTCAGTTTAAACAGGATTTTATAATTTAAGTATAATGGATGGTAAACAAAATAAATGAATGTTTCTGTTCGTTTTCGTTTCCCCGGAAACTTCTGCTAAAATTGGGTTAACCCTGCGCTGTCCTGGCCGGAAGCCAGCTCGCTGCATTGTCACGATCGATCTGCTTTTGCACGGCCCTGGATTGCTGGGTGCAACATAAACTACTTGCATACTGCGAGTATAATAAATCGTCTCGGGTTAAATGATGTTTGTATACAATATTACACCTGTTAAATTTAAAAGCTAGAATTTTTACACTTAAGAACACTAATTTGGTCATACATAACATATATACATCACCTCACATTAATTATCTGACTAGTATGAGAGCCATCAAAGTTTATATAGTTTTGAAGTTATTAAAAAAGGGCGAAAAGAAAACATTTTGAATTGTTAATTGTTTCTGAAGATTTGTTTATTTCAAAATATTCACCAGATATACCATGTACATAAAATAAACAAATCTAAAATAATTGTAAATTGTTTAACCCTTCCGTCCCTGTGATGTGTAACTAGTACATATTGCTTCTAAAAACTTTAATATCTCTATAAATATAATAAATACTGGGTTCAGATTTTAGATATTCCTCCGTAATACATTTACGCATTGAATGAAAAAATTATATTAATAATACTTAGCACTTATCGGCCACATCAGATATATTTTGTGAAAATCAGGAATAAATTCACCAATATAATCAAACGTGTGCCAGTGTGTGACGTAGGTATATTCATTCTAAAACACCGTTATGGGTGAAGAAGCGACGCTATTCACGTCTCACTCTCACTCTACTTCGGTATATGGGAACGCAAGAAATAGAATCTCGTTCGCTCGCTTCTCTCGCTCAGTAGCCAGCGGGCTTTCGTTTGAGGTGGGTCGCTTTGCCCGTTTTGTGAACGTCGGCCGATGTTTTTTTTTCATGTTTTCAGCAATTAAATTTCAATTATAATCACTTTTGACTTCAAATTTAATTATTTTAAGCGATTGGCTATGGATATTCTTATTTTTCCGATTTTAAATCGCTCATTTTTACATGTGTATTGAATACACAGCACCGGAACGGGCGGATTTTTTTAGCACAGGAAGGGAAAGGTTAATAAAACAGTTTTTCCACTTTAGCTAATGGTATGACCCTACCGGTTTCAAGATTTTCACCTCATCATTAGGGGAGCACAAAGAAGACTGAATAATGCCAAGGCTGATCTGATATACTACACGCGTCTAACGGTAAAAATTCAGCCCGGGCATAATTCAGTCGTCTGATTTGTGCTCCCCTGATGATGAGGGGAAACCTTGAAAACGGTAGGGTCATATCATTATCCTAAGTTGAAAAAAGTGTTTTGTTAAACAAATTACAATCGATGTATTAAAACCTCCATAGTGTATTAAAACCTCCATACCTTGACTATAAAGAATATATAAAAATAAATGAATTTTATCTCAGCAATTTGTGTCGTCTTTAAATGACAGACAACAAATAACGGACTCATTTTGCAAAATGTACACATTTTAGAATTAATTTTGTCTCGTTTTGATTTCGCCCGAGTCGAGTTGCGAGTGGCGCGTTAAGTACGTGACTTGAGGGGAGTTCCCCTGAGCGGGACTTGGCTCGCTCCGCTACGAATGACGCACGGGAAAGCTTCAAACGTCACTCCCCGTGGTTTCGTTTTAGAAAAAGACGGTTCTCTTACATTTTAACATAACGACTGTAAGTATAAACAGTTGTATATTTCCACTTAATCTTCATTGTGTGAAAAACCGGTGAAATAAACATCTGTTTCAAAAGAAATTTTCCGTGTCAAATAAATTTATTTTTGACTATTTAACAAAAAAATGCTTTTTTTATTTCACTAATTACATTAATCCTCACGATACGTGTTTCTGCCTCCTATCTTGAGACCCTCTTCAGGTAGATTGATCCCGGTTTGTTACGAGAGCGATTCTTAGGTCAGATTAGTGTCATGTTTCATCAGAATCAATCTGACCTAAGCATTGCTCTCGTAAGAAACCGGGACCTTTCCTCCTGGAAAGATCTTCGAGATAGGAGGTAGAAACACGTGTCAGGGCGATTAATGTAATAATCGGAATGCCGTAACGTACTGGACTTCGTGCGGAAGGTCGCAGATTCGAACCACATGCATTTTTTCCGCCTAGTATGCGGGAGTATAATGATACCTATGACTTCGGTCATATATGTTCTTTCAAAAAGAGAAAAAAAAACATGCTGACGTGCCCCAATCGTCTCATTTCATTGTACTTGTGTCGCTACTTGCCTTCATAATCAGACTGTTGCATATATGTTATACTATGGATCATCCTCGTGGCTCTCCACTTGGGCCCACCTTGGGTCTATAGCTGCCGCATTCTTAATGTCATCCATCATTACATTGGGTCTATAGCTGCCGCATTCTTAATGTCATCCATCATTACATTGGGTCTATAGCTGCCGCATTCTTAATGTCATCCATCATTACATTGGGTCTATAGCTGCCGCATTCTTAATGTCATCCATCATTACATTGGGTCTATAGCTGCCGCATTCTTAATGCCATCCATCATTACATTGAATGTTACTGACTTGCCTTTTCGGAGTTCTTGGCTTTCACTTGAATGTATATAAAGTAATAGCGTGCTACTTAAGAATACCAGGTTTTTTTTCCAATTTTTTATGACACGTTCATTTTGTTGCAAATATAATATTTTTCCAAACGCTAATTTGGATTTCCAATTGTGAAATTTGTACAAGAATCTTTGTCTAAATTTTTAAATAGTGTCCAGCTGGATTCCAAGATTTGAATAAATGTACAGTGAACAACAGGTCTCACTTGTCTCACTAATTACGATTTATTTATTCAACGCTATGATATGTATTTATTCCAAGACTTTTTTTGTTAATTTTTAATACGTTTAATTCATTTTTTAACCCTACCGCACCACCATAAGTGCACTTGTAAGGTGTGTTCTGGCTTTGAGCGCCATGGAAACATCCTGATACACTGAAATAGGGCGCCATTAACCTTAACAATTTGGAAACCACTGGTGTAATGTATGTTTTATGTTGTTTTAATGTAACTGTTTGTTTTTTATTTTATTTTTAATTAATGAAACAATCACGATTTATAGTGTTTTTTTTTTACATATTGTTTTAAGTTCATTGTACTTTTGACAAAACAAATAAATAAAAATTTACAGATCCTTATGTTCCAGTTATACAAGTTTAAGTATGTACATTGTACTTTTGATAAAACAAATGAATAAAATTTACAGATCCTTATGTTCCAGTTATACAAGTTTAAGTATGTACATTGTACTTTTGATAAAACAAATGAATAAAATTTACAGATCCTTATGTTCCAGTTCGAGTATATATATGCTTTTTACTTTGGTTTCAAAAGTTTTTGTGGACGAATTTTTTTCCAGAAAAGTTTTAATGAACTTTTTTTTGTGTTATTAATTGTGTTATCTTAATATTACTTATTTATAAGCACAAGTAATGAAAAGAAAGTGAGACGTTGATAAATACATGAAATATTTACATATAGAGAACATTTGTTTTATATATCATATATTGGATGCATTTAAATGCACGCGAATGCATCGATTATTCACGAAACGAGATATTAATGCGTCCATATCGTAGTATTTGAGTTATTATAATTCGAGAGAAACCGTGGAACCCAGCCGTGAGAGACAGAGAAATCTTATTAATGCATTCTATTAAATCGGCACAAGTGATGAAAACGCTTTCATACAAGCGTCTGCGATAATCCTGAATTATCATTTCACAGCATAATTTAAAGTTGTCTCGTCTAGCGCTGTTTCGTAATGAAATTATAAGCGCTTTGTATTTGAATATGTGAAATATACCTTTTAAACGCTACTAAATATTTTTTTATCTGAAAGTAAGATTGAATTCAGAATATAATTAATGAATAACAAGTCTAATTGTCGTCGAACCATTAACATTGTTAATACTGCCTCTGATGTTTGAGTAGAAATACTCGTAGAGATTATTACAACCAACTATTGATTGGATGAATACTCTAATGGGCCTAGTTTAAAGATCCCTGGAGATCTTTTTAGATTCTAGATCTTATTACTTATTCTAGATCTTATTACTTAGGTGTCGAAAATGCTCACTTTCGTCTACTTGACATTCCATTTTGAAGGCTTGTAATCAAATAAAATAATATATGTAACATAAAAGCAAACACAATATCTTGTAGAGCCGAAAATTTTCTTTCGAATGACGTATAACCTTTACCATTTTGTTTATCTTTTGGTGCTCATTTTTCATTTGAAAAAAAAAAAACGGACACAACTTATGTTAACACCTAATATATTCTTTTTTTTTTAAATATCGTTTTAAGGTGCATAAGGTACCTTTGGTAAAATAAATTTAAAAAAAAGTTAAATAAAGATCCTTATGTAAGGCACTTGTTTTCTTTTCCGTAAGTAATATTTTTAGAAAGATTAAGTACTTGAAATAGTTTGCTCGTCAAACCTTGAAATGTTGATGTTGTTTTGTAAGAGAAATTAAGTGACTATGAAAATAGCGGCCGTGCGACAGCTCTCGTCCCAGTCTGAATTATGCAACTCTGCTCGGTCTGTTTATGTTATGTTTACCTGTTAATACAATACAGTGGGCGATTTTTCAGCCGATACCACTTCACGGTCCCTCCCATGACATCAAGCGGTTAGCAATCCTATTAACAGAGTCGATTTATTTTAATTTTGTATTTTTTTTTTGTTACAAAATATATTGAAATACTCGGAGGTATTTTTGGACGGGGATACGAACACATTTTTTTTTATAATTATATTTGTTTCGTTTACTTATGAATATTTACATTTTTTCCAAATAAAATGTGATTACATTATTAGTCCTGTTCTAATTTTTGCGGCCATCTGAATAAATCCGTTTTGATCCGATAAATCCAATCTCATTTTGTGGTACTGATAATCGAGTCAATAATTTCCGAAGGGATCTACATTCAATCTTGCATGGGTTATCTTCGGACCGATTGGCTTCTCAGATTTAAGCGTCAAATGATGCCATCTGGATAAATCCGTTTTAATCCTATCAATCCAATCTCATTTTGTGGTACTGATAATCGAGTCAATAATTTCCGAAGGGATCTACATTCAATCTTACAGGGGTTATCTTCGGACCGAGATTTAAGCGTCAAAGCATGCCATCTGGATAAATCCGTTTTGATCCAATAAATCCAATCTCATTTTGTGGTACTGATAATCGAGTCAATAATTTCCGAAGGGATCTACATTCAATCTTACATGGGTTATCTTCGGACCGGTTGGCTTCTCAGATTTAAGCGTCAAAGGATGCCATCTGGATAAATCCGTTTTAATCCTATCAATCCAATCTCATTTTGTGGTACTGATAATCGAGTCAATAATTTCCGAAGGGATCTACATTCAATCTTACATGGGCTATCTTCGGACCGATTGGCTTCTCAGATTTAAGCGTCAAAGGATGCCATCTGGATAAATCCGTTTTGATCCAATAAATCCAATCTCATTTTGTGGTACTGATAATCGAGGCAATACTTTCCGAAGGGATCTACATTCAATCTTACATGGGCTATCTTCGGACCGATTGGCTTCTCAGATTTAAGCGTCAATGGATATTTTTGCAGCATCCGATATTTTTTTGGGAAAGTACTGGCAACATTTAAGACTTTTTGAACTCAATACCTTAAGCCGCTTTATATGTTTATTTATTGCACTGCGAGTTATTTTCCTTCTCCTGTGGCGTTGGACTTTAAGTCCGTCGTCGCTACTTTCCTTTTCACTCTCAAATGTGTCGCAACTGAAGGAAAATTTCCTTTGGTACCTTCCTTCTACATGATACCGCACTTATAAAAAAAATATAAGGAGGTTTCGATCTTCTTGTGTAGATCGCGCTGGATGGGATCTTATTTTGTCCCCCATAACAACGTGGGTGGTGGAGAGATCGAATTGAATACATTATTAGTTTGACAACTTCTGTGATCTATTTGGTAAGATGCCCGTCTCAAACCCGACGGTTGCGGGTTTAATTCCCGTCAGAACCGAGGTTTTTTTAATGGTTCCAGGCTAGTTTTCACTTAATATATCTGTTGCATCTTTCTGGCTGATTAGAAGAGATTGCAACATGTCAAGAAGCCCGCTAGGTTGTATTGGGTACAACGAAAGTTTAATAAAATATCGTTAATCAAATACTATATTCAGACTTATTCTTATTTATTTATTTACATAAATTTTTCTATAAAATATAATCTCTCCGTCCCTCTCTCCGTGGTTGCAGTCCTAAGACTGGTTTGCAGCAATTACAACTCTTCTCCTCCATTCCCCCCTGTCCTGTGCGGCTCTTTTTAAATCTGTATATGTTGAGCAGCGCACGTCCACCAACAGGTCCTCCAGGTACTCTCGGCGTGGGCGTCCCCTAGAGTTTGTCCCCTCGGTCATACCCTCCATTATGGCATGCAAGAGGCCCTCTTGTCGTATTATATGACCGATCCATCTTGCACGCCTTTCGGACAGGATCCTGAGCAGCTGCCTTCCCCCTTCGATTCGTTGGAGAACCTCTTCATTTGTGATGCCGTCTCTCCAGGAAATTCCTAATAGTCTTCTATAGGACCACATCTCAAAAGCCTCTAGTCTTCGTCTATCTCTTTCGGATAGGCACCATGTCTCGCAGCCGTACATCAAGATACTCCATACATAGGTCTTGATGAGGAGCAAAAAATATAATATATGCTCTAAAAAGAGGCGGTTTCTGAAAAAGTTTGGGAACCACTGCCTTAGACCGTCGTTTGACACATGTCCAGTCGTAGTGACACTTGGCGGCATACTTCCTTGCACACGAGGGGTTATTTACAAATTCGCTTTTACGCGTGTTTCATTTTCAGCATCTCGAGCAAGGTGAAGGTGAATGTTTCCAATGTTATTGTCGTCCGGTACGTGAACGCACGTTAATGGCTTCTAGGCTCGATCCAAAAAACCGCATGCAATTTTTCTAAATAACAAATAATATAATTTTTGTCGAATATTTCTTTATTTATTTTTTCCATCGACGCCGATTTCAAAATAATATATTATAATTATTTTATGCTATCTATCAATGAATTTTTTTTAGAAGTTAATCCACCTAAACTATGATGATTTGTGCAACAAAACTAAAGTCATTATGCAATTATATCAGTCAATATCATGATGTGTGAGGAATTCGATTTCGCATGATGTTTCCAGTTGTAATTGAGTGTCACTGTTTGTCAGGTTGATGAGAATGTGCAACGGGGGTTTGTTTTTGTGTAATCGAAAATCGGAAAGAAGTATCGATTTACTTTTTCATGCTAAATATCCTCAATGAGATACAGGCAAAAGCCCAGTTTACTGGGGACACGACAAACGAAAGGCAACAAACCCAGATCTATTAAAATTGTATGTCCCAATTAAATTACCTGTTGTTTTTTCGCAAATTATGTATATTTCTTGTCATGTGTAAATAAATAAAAATAAATTAAAAAATATAATAAAACTAAATATAAAAAATTACAACTCTGGATAGTTCAAAGTTTCAAATAATTTAGCTTAAAAAATTTAACGATCGATCTATAAGTGGAAAAGTTCCACGAAAAAACTTGAGTTCAACGATATGATTTTGAATACCTTCCCATCTCATTTGGCATTCCAACTCATGTCGAGCTTTAGCCTATTGGACTATTATTGGTCTCCGTGTCAATCGGTTAATCGTGCTGTATTAATTACACTTTATTTGTGTACAGTACAACCTGGAAAATTTGCTGTCATGTGACAGTTAAAACCAAACGAAAACCCTTTGGTTTTTTAAATGGGTAACAAAAGAAATCTAACTCGCAATCACCGGGCTGAAAGATATGTCTTACCATTTATGCTACAGAGGTTGTTGTTGTTCCTTGTGGCACAAAAGCCTCTATCTATATGCCAAGTAGCCTTTTTTTGTTGTGCTTACTCAATTATCTATTAAGTGAAATAGTAATGTGTTTTGTTAAAAAATTGGATCAAATATATGTGAATTTAATCGATAATGGTTTATCAATAGGTCGAGTTAGAAAACTTCAGTCATTATAATTTACCTTCATTAGATGATCTTTATTATATTCAATGTATTTATTTTTTTGTTAACGTCAATTTTTATTACGGTTAATGAATGACATGATATGCTACAATCTGTACCGAGTTTTCCTGGTCATGTTGGATAAATACGTTGTCTAGTTGGCCACTCGACAGGTGTTAATAAAGGGTCTTTCAAATTTAGCGATTTTTTTAGTTCAATTTTTTTAAATTCTTGAGTAAAACACAATTTGCTTTAATTTAAAAAAAAAACTTTTTATTGGTCATTAAAGTATAATGTATGCCATTTAAACACAAAAAAAAACAATATCCGCTAAATGTCTACCTTCAGATGTCCATTCTTTTGTCAACATTTTCGATGACATTTTGGCATAATTGCGGTTCTAACTCGCAAATAACGCGAATAATTTCATCCTTCAGCTCAGGAATTGATCGGGGGTAATTCTTATAGACCTAGCTTTTCACGTAACCCCAGAGAAAATAGTCCAACGGTGTCAGATCACATGATCTTGGTGGCAAAAATTAACATCACCGTTTTCGGAGATTACAATACATAAAATAATTCAACAGTTTGAATGCGTTGTTGTATTGTATACGACTCCATTTTTATAAATGTCATACATTACACTTCTCAAATGTCACAAGACCCAGGCAAGTTCGCGACGCCATCTGTGTTTTATCCAAGAATTAAAAAAAACGCTCAATTTGAAAGACCCTTTATAATAAAATCAGGTATGTTTTGCTTCGCTTCAATATCTTTAGTTAACTCAAGTCGGGGCTTTACCAAAACAAATAAAATAATCATCAAACCGAACAAACAAAGATGAGACGTAAACCGTGCGAAACAATGAGGACGACCGTGAAATTATTTCCGCTCGAAAATTTCCGTTCAAATGTTATTTTAGCATTACATATAAACATACACATACATACGAGTATGTGTGAAAGAGGTCCAAACTTCAAGATACATTTTTTTTATGTTTATTTGATAAATCGAATAAAGCAAGTCGAACGATTCACAAAGGACTTTTATATATTTGATCTGAACGTTCACGTGAACATCGATGCTTTATAACCATAATCTGACATTATTCAAGGGATCTTTTCATACTCAGCCAGCAAATTCTGGAAAGAGCTACCTTGCCCTTGAAAGAGCGAGTGAATACTTGCACTTTTGGAAATGCACTGAAACGTGACACACTAAATGGTTTGTGATTTTATTTTGTTAAAATTTGAACTCTCACTAGCTTTTCTTTCTTTTCCCTTACAGTGAGTCTGAGGTTGTATATGTATATGTATATACGCGTTTATAATTTTGACAATTATAATATTACTGCTTATTTATTGTCTTTTTTGTATTATAATTCACGTGTACAAGGTTGTGGGCTAAAAAAACATCTGACGTTTTTGATATAGATCTCGTCCTCCTATTGGTGGGGGTGTATCATATATCGATTGGGAGGATGTTATGAAATTATACCAGACCATTAGATAGATTCTCTCTTTAACATATTTTCTTTTCCTAATATTGTTTATTTTATTTATATGCAATATTTCAAGTTAAAATGTAATTTCAGTAAAATATTATAGTTACATTCTGTCGTAAAAATATTTCATATAGTTTCGTGCAAGGGATTTTCCATTATTTTATCTTTAAATTGTTTATGTTTGTATAGTTAATCCATGTAATCAGATAACGTCGATAGGACCAATAAAACTACGGCACACATCGCCTCACACTCTCGTATTTCTTTGACGTTAAAAACAATTGATAATAATTGTTTCAAACTATCTCTGAAATTGTAATTTGTTATATGAAACACTGTTTGTTCCACTTTATGTAAACAGTGTTTGATAAAATAAATTACAATGTCTTGAAACCTCCACAATGTTAACGCCTTAACTATAAATAATACACATGTAAAATGATTTAATCTTAAAAAGTAAAACATTTTTGAGGGTTGTCAGCTTATGAATATATTGATATTTATGATTAAAATTTCGAATGTTGTGTGCAATACGCTTTACAAAACGTTATCGAATAATAGGGAATCCTAAAAACACGTTCACTGCGTATAAAATGTCATACAGAGATGCTGAAAATTCGCGAATTTTTCAAAACCCATAACTTTGTTAAAAATCAAATTCTACTTTCTATTGAAACATCATATACAAGTATATTCATCGTGTCTTCAAAACACATGAAACCGGCGACGAATCCTTATCGGGAGACGTTTATGAGTGCACTCAACATTCAAGGCTATTTTGTATGGACACGGGAGCCGTGTTCGACGCAGTGAACGTGTTAAAATATTGCATATGAAAATTAAGTTCCTTGAATAAATTATTTTAGATTTCTTGTTAATGTAAAATGAAAATTAGTTAAAAAATAGTGGAATAAAAAGTAAATTAGATATATAGGCGAGTAATGAAATATTAGAGCATGTTGCAAAATTCTGGTATTTAGGTAGTATGTTATAGTCTCAGATGATAGCAGTGTTACTAGGGATATCAAACGGCATGTAGCTATTGCAAACAAAGTCAGTGGGACATTAAAACATATACATATATCCTTTTTTTAATTTTTTTATTAAATAAAGTAAATTATTGTACAAACATTTGTCGAGGCTATATATACAAATTTATTACTTAACTAATCTTAATTATATGTTATAATTTATGAACTTACTTAATCTTATTTTCCTACATATCGTTTTATTTTATTTATTCAATCTTAATATATGAGATCTTAGAAATGATTAACACCTACATACTACTTATAATTAGATAACAATTCTTACAACTAATTATTTAGCAAAAACAAGTCCACTCGTTCAGGATACTTGTATTCCATCACATTCACTGAGACATTGGTCGTCCCAGCTAATACTGTAGGTGGAATAGTCAAGCAACAGATAATGCTTCGGGAGCTTGTTATATACTCGAACCGGACAGTATCAAAATCTGCTAAGATAACAGTATTTTAGCGCCATATTTGAGGCATGGGAGTGAAAATACTGAAAAGAGTCGAATAAATATTGTGGAAATGTGAACACTTAGAAGAATACATGGAGTGATAATGTATTACAGAATATGGAAATAAGTTCAATCATGACTTGCACAACAACCGCCCGACAATCATGACTTGCACAACAACCGCCCGACAACGACGTTTGTTTATCATTCTACATAAGGTGATTCAGTTAAGAGTTTCTCAGTTAAGAGTTTCTCGTAAGGTGATTCAGTTAAGAGTTTCAAGTAGTTTATGGTATTTTTTGTTTGTTTTTTTACTGTGTACGTTAATTCCACGTATATCTTGCACTTCTGACTTTTATACTAGCTTAGTCATTCTTTCGTCATCCGTTCTCTCTACATGTCCAAACCATCTTAAAATTCCTTTCTTCATCTGACTTAAAACTTCCATTTTACCCATTAATTCATTGACTCTCTATATTTTTTTCTTAGTGCAATCTCGTTTTTACTTTTATCTTTCAACTGCCAAGTCCAAGTTTATCTTCCATACATCAAGCTAATCACCAACATCCTATTATGTATTGACATTTTTGCTACTGTTGATATTAACATTAAACATCCCTTATTATATTTCAGTGTTATTTACTATTTTAACCTTTCCCTTCCTGTGCTAAAAAAATCGTGCATTCCGGTGCTGTGTATTCAATACACATGTAAAAATGAGCCATTTAAAATCGGAAAAATAAGATTCTTAGCCAATCGCTTAAGTTAATCTTCATAATTCTTAGCCAATCGCTTAATTTGAAGTCAAAAGTGATAATAATTGAAATTAAATTGCTGAAAACATGAAAATATACATCCGTCGACGTTCACAAAACGGGCGAAGCGACCACCGCAAACGAAAGCCCGCGAGCTACTAAGACGGGACTCAGAACACTAACATTGTGTATGATATGTTATATCCCGAAGGAAGAAACACAACTGCGAACTGAGATTCTATTTCTTGTGTTCCCATATACCGAAGTAGAGTGAGAGTGAGACGTGAATAGCGTCGCTTCCTCACCCATAGTGGTTTTTAGAATGAATATATACCTACGTCACACACTGGCACACGTTTGATTGTATTGGTGAATTTATTCCCGATTTTCACAAAATATCTCTGATTTGGCCGATAAGTGCTAATTATCTATCTATCTATCTATCTATCTATATAAATAAAAATGTAAATGTTCGTTAATTGAAGGCAGCTAATCTCCGGAAGTTCTCTACCGATTGCTTTGAAATTTTGAGTAAAGTTGATATTCGTCAACGGAAATGTTTTTTCATTTTTATTTATATATAAATATCAGTGTATATAATAAAATTTTTAAATCAAAAACAAATATCTATGCGAACCTGTCGGGGACAAGGACTAACTAGATTTGTGATGCATGTCAAATTTTATTTTCGACGTTTCGGAGTTTATATCAAATATTTAATTTTTAGTCTATATAAATAAAATATTTAATAATTTAATGTTTAAAAATAAATAATAAATTTTATATATAATAAATGTTTTATTTTTGAGTCGAGACACGAACTGATAATAAATTTATTACAGAGGAAAAATAGGTTAGAATCCAAGATACGTCAAACTAACATTTGTGTTAATAAGGATAAGTTCCATTGTGTCATAGCAGCTTGAGAAAATCTTAATATGGCTGAATCAGGACTTTATAGCGCAAGCGCAGGAAATATATTTGACAGAACTAATACTAAATTTGTAAAAAATATCCAACTAATATTTTATCTGTTTTCAAATATTTCGAGTATCGTTAAAATAAATATAATCGCTAAAACAAATATAGCTTATATTTATAAAATGATCTAAAATAAAGATATAACAATAACTTATATGTATAAAAAGATCGAGGATCGCTAAAATAAATATAACTTATATAGTATGTATAAAAAAACAGATGCGTGATACTCTCACGTGGTAGAAGTGAAACTTCTTAGATCTTAGGAAAAGTTGATTTTATGCATTGCTTTTTTTCGATTTGTTAACGATTTTTTTAGGATTAGGAAATGGTTCTGTGGAATTTAATTCAAGAAAGTCTCTTTTAATTTAATAAAAATTTTTTTTTTTTTTTAATAATAAACAATAATAAATAATAATATAATACACTTAATAAAATGAAATTTAATATTAAATATATTAATATTTTTATATTTATATTAAATTTATTATTTTTAAATAATTATTTAATTATTTATAGCTTTACTATTTTAATTATATAAAATATTATTTTATTAAATAATTTTTTTTGTATAGCGCCATCTGCGTTAATTTATCCGCCATTTTCATTTCGTAATGTGCGTTGTTGACATATCTACCTCTAAGAATATCTTTTTCACTTAGTATTTTTAACTTATTTTTCTGTTCAATTAGCGGTAAAATTTAATTGTTTTGATTGATTTTCGTTTGAATTCAAATCATATCGTGAATTGATCTCTTGGAGTGACGCGATCATTTGCTTCACAGAGACAACGTGATGCTGGTATGTACATTTTTGACAAACGTCATATTTATTTTAAACGAACTGACAAATTTTTGCTAATTTGTAAAAAGATGTATTAATGTGTCATTATTGTTTGTTTTTTGTAATGTATTTATCTAAATAACTTGCTATTTATTAGAATCGATATTTATTGTTCATTAATGACGCGATCAAACATGTCACATCCAAATTAAATTCGTGCGTAGTTTGCAATGTTTGCAATGGCTTTCCTTAACATTTAATTAATTCCAATAACCTCTCTCTTTGCTTAACATTTAATTCGTTCCAATTATCTCCGGATTTCATTAACAATACTCCTATTGGACAAATATTTGACAAATGCGTGTCCAGCTGCAAAACGATTGATCAGCTGAGATATTCTCACATCAATTGCTGGAAATTGGGAACGGAAATTTCATTGTCTCATAACTTAATGTTTCACTCATATTTTTAAAGGTTTACAATTTTATATGTTTTTGCTATAACTTTCTTTCTTCTTTTTCAGTGCAATCTATCTGCTTTAGTTCATCAAAATGTCGAGGAAGCAGCAGAAAAACGTGTAGCCAGACTTGAGGATGCACGGTTGCGAGCACGGCGATCGCGTTCTGCAGTTTCAGAACTGGTTCGTTCTCAAGAGAATGTACGCGACAGGCTGATAGTGACTGAAATAGGTCATTAGGAATATCAAATGTATCTTTTTTTATATAGAGTTTAATTTTATCTCTATGTTTATATTTCAAAATATATCAAATCGTATGTAGAAATGTAGATTTTTTTAATTAGTTTGATATTCATCCGTTTTAATCAAACCAAGCTTCGCTCTGAAGAATACGTTCATTTGCGAGATGCAGTTGTAAATGACGGTAATACAACTAACGTTGGAAGACTAACGATTTGGCCATCTTCATATACAGGCAGTCTACGTCATATGCACGAGTACGATCAATATGCAATTGCGTATGTTCATTACTACGGATGTCCAGACCTATTCACTACATTCACATGCAATCCAGCTTGGGACGATATACAACAGCTCATGGTAAAACATGAAGTGTTTGGGTCTGTGCGTTGCTGGATATACTCAGTGGAATGGCAAAAGAGAGGATGGCCTCATGCGAATATATAGTACTAATCTGGATCTATAACAAAATCACTTCAAACAAAATCGACAATGTAATGTGCGCTGAAATACCCGATGCCGACGTCGATAAGGATTTGCATGAAGTTGTGACGAAAAATATGATACATGGACCTTGCGGTACACTGAATCCAAATTCACCATGCATGATAGACGGAAAATGATCTAAACGATATCCTCGAGCATTAGTATCCAACACAGTTACAGGAAACGATGGATATCCTTTATACAGAAGAAGATCAACAGAAGATGGCGGGAAATTAGCAACCATACAAATGTGAAACGGTGACATCGAAGTAGACAACCATTGGGTTGTTCCATATTCGCCTTTGCTATTCAAAAACATACAAAGCGCACATAAACGTGGAATACTGTAACCCCGTTGAATCGATCAAATACATTTGTAAGTACGTGAATAAAGGCAGCTACATGGCAGTTTTTGGCGTGCAACCAGAATGCGGGATGGGAATGCGGTTATACATATCGATGAAATCGCACAGTATCAGGCTGGAAGATACATAAGCAGCAATGAAGCTGTAAAGCGAATTCTTTCATTTCCCATACATGAACGCCAGCTGTTGTTCACTTAGCAGTACATCTAGAAAATGGACAACGCGTTTATTTCACAGCTGCAAATGTGCAACAAATAGCCCTGAATCCACCAGCTACAACGTTAACTGCTTTCTTCACGTTATGTAAAAATGACGCGTTGGCGAAAAGACTACTGTATCACTGATTGTGACGTCAAAAGAAGAATTGGTGAAAAAGTATTTCCCTACATTTAAATCAATTATAAGAATCACGATTGGCATAGTGAACGAGCTATTGCTGCCGCCAAGAACAAAGACGTCTACGAACTTAATAATATTATTCAGTTCCTTTTTTAATGTTTCTCAATTTTATATTTTTTTGTTATAACTTTCTTTCTTCTTTTTCAGTGCAATCGATCTTTCATTTGAATTCAAATCATATCGTGAATTGACCTCTTGGAGGGATACGATCATTTGCGAGCACGGCGATAAACGCGACAAACTAAGAGTGGCTGAAAGACATCAAAAATATTGTATACCCACAAGCATTATGAAATTAAACATATTAAAAACGTATGCTTTTTCTTTTCTTTCTTTTCCATTTAACCAGACTGAGCCACAGCAACGCGTGGCCGGGTACAGCTAGTTATTAATATTATTTTATTATATTTATAGAGATATTAAAGTGTTTAGAAGCCATGTGTACTAATTACACATCACAAGGAAGGAAGGGTTAATCAAACTGGGATTGAAGAAAAAACTTGGGTATTATCGGGAAACAAACTCGAATCCCCCGGGTGGAAGATAGCGTCTTAACAATATCTCTTATGTGGCCGATAAGTGCTAATTGTTATTAATATTATGTTTTTTCATTCAATGCGTAAATGTATTACGGAGGAATACCTGAAATCTGAACCCAGTATTTGTTATTTTTATAGAGATATTAAAGTTTTTAGAAGCAATGTGTACTAGTTACACATCACAAGAACGGAAGGTTTAAATACTCGTACTTTGTTGAATTTTTGAAATTATGCATTGTTTGTTATTTTGATCGGTCAATATTTGCGACAATTTTTCAGATATCCTGAAATATTTATTCGTGAAGAAGCCAATCACAATGGATTAATGTAAACATTTTAGTGTGTGTGAATACTCTATTGTGACGCATTATACCTACCTTTCAATATATGAGTATGTATTAAAGATACAAAATAGACTTTTCCTGCCTTTTGAAATTACTTATTCGTTTTCGCTAGTTCATTGCTGATTACCACTAAAATCTCCGGCCTGAACAAGTTAGATTGTGTATGGACAGATACCACGCCGGCCACGTCCATTACATGGTCAAGTGATGTTACAGTTAAATATTGATACATCTACCCTCAGTTTTATAACAACTAGAGCCAAAAGAAAACGTGTTGTTTCGTTATATTCTGAAATCCATATTAGCGTTAACTGTGGATCTCCATTATTTTAACAAAGTTTTAATTTGTTATAACACTGATTGTATAAATTCTCGCTACACGTGTTTCTACCTCCTATCTTGAGGATCTCTTCAGACGGAATAATATCAGAGTGCAAGCATAAAATAATATTTAACAACAAATTGCTTTGTTCTACTTCTTCTTCCTGACACTGTCCCAACTCATTGCCTAGGTAGGCTGTTGGAGTCGGCTCTTCTCGTTCTCAGGCTGTACTCTCAGGCGTCTTCGGTTCTGGATGTCGCCTTCATCTAGTTCGTTTCTCGGCAGGATTTTGAAGCATTGAGTTATCTAGGAGTTTTTTTAGTCTTCCTGTTTATATGGCTAACATAATTATTTTTCTGTCCACATTTCACTCCCATATATCAACGTTGATACTAAAATACTGTTGTGAATTATTCATCTTAGTGGATTGTGACACCCAATATGTTAATTTTGTTGCACATTACTCAACATTCACATGACCCTATCCCACGTGTTCGGGGTCAGTTCTTCAAGAACTGGTCTTCTGCTTCTTCCTGGCACTGTCCCAACTCATTGCCTAGGTAGGCTGTTGGGGTCGGCTCTCCTCGTTCTCAGGCTGTATGTTCTTCGGTTCTGGGTGTCGCTTTCATCAAGGCCGTTTCTCTGCAGGATTTTGGAGCATAGAGTTGTCCAGGAGTTTTTTGGTCTTCCTCTGGACGGCTGTCGAGGAAGATCCACAGACATTGCGTGATTTACCGTATGGTCTGGTGGTCTCCGTCTTGTGTGCCCGATTGCTTTGTTGTTCTACTAATTGTATTAATTTCCGCTGCACGTGTTTCTACCTCTTATCATTAAGCTCTATGTAGGCGGAAAGTAAATTTTAAATCGTTTCATTGACTTTCTATATAAAATTGTGAAATTTTAAGTGAAATTTCGTCTTGGCTCAGAACAAACAGTTTGCGGTCCAGAAACTGATTCGGGGACCATAGTTTAAATAGCACTGGGCTTGATGAACTGTTCCTTGCATTGCAGAGCGTTGTCACTTTATTCTAATGTGCGCGCGCGCGCGCGCGTGTGTGTGTGTAATGCATTCCCAACATAATATTAACTGGTTAAGAATGCATGTCATTGCCAAAAACATTTTGATGCCATTGTCCTCTCAGACATAACACGGCGAGAACTTTGAATATTAGCAAAACGTGTAATGTTCATTTGATGAAGTGAAGTATTCAGATATTGTTTTGATACCCAACATGAACCTCTGTCACTAAGTGGTAGACCACTTATTATCCACCCGCTAGTTTTGGGATCTTTAATCGGTGGTTTTTCTTTCTTTTGATAGGAAGAAATTGCCAAATTGCAATAAACCTGCTTAGATTGTATAGTATATCAACAATTTTTATGTTGCTCAATATATTTTTTCTTAAACGAATGTATATGGCCGAAGTCATAGGTATCCTTATACCCCAATACTAGATATAAAATATGCCTGTGTCATTCGACAGGAATAACACAGCGCGGGGTTCGAACCGGCGACCTGCCGCACGGAAGTCCAATATGTTATCATGCACCTCTATAAAATATAAAGTGAATTACCGTACGATTTATTAAATTAAATTGAAAGTTTAAATACAAAAAGAACCTAACGCGCAAAATATTTTTTTAAATTTTATTTGAAAAACTTAATAAGCATACCTTAATCCGGAATCTGCATAAATATCAAGCCAGTTAAATAAGGTTTTTCATAGAATAATTCCTTCTTAATTTTTCTATACATGTCTGAACCGCAGGATGTTTCCTCAATTATATCAAAACTAGTTGCAACCCGTGAAATATTCACGGAAGTAAAACAAATTCTACAATTATGAAAATATATATTTATAAATGTAAAATTTGTTTATATATATATGATTTATACATCGTCCCCTTTTACACCGGTTCAAAAATTGTTAGCTAGGTATTTAAAATTCGTTCAGTATCACGGACCCACCGAGATTCAAATTTCGAATTACTTTCGGAGAGAATCTAAGTACTCCTCTCTTGTATTCAAAATTCAATTCTCGTATTCTTTCTTTGGCGACAGCCGTCGTATGGGTTTTGGCCTATTTATACTATGACTAGTTGCAACCCGTGAAATATTCACCGAAGTAAAACAAATTCTACATTTATGAAAATATGTATTAATAAATATAGAATTTGTTTATATATATCATTTATACATCGTCCCCTTTAACACCGGTTCAAAAATTGTTAGCTAGGTATTTAAAATTCGTTCAGTTATCACGGACCCACCGAGATTCAAATTTCGAATTACTTTCGGAGAGAATCCAAGTATTCCTCTCTCGCTCTCTTGTATTCAAAATTCAATTCTCGTATTCTTTATTTGACGACAACCATCGTATGAGTTTTGGCCTATTTATACTATGATATGTAAATTGTGACTTGGGTCGTTTCTGCATATTTACATCCGATTTTATGTATTTTTCGAAATATTTGACTCGTTTATCGATTCTTCTGTTTGTAAATAATAAAAAATCGACTGAATAACCGACCTACTTAAATTCAAAACACATTGAATTCAGATCATCAATGAAGTACCCAACCAATTAATAGACAAACAAGTATTTTACTCCGCGGTAGTAAAGAACTCCAAAATTGTAAATAAAGCCTTTATGAAAACGATTAATAACAGTTATTAAATGTAACAGATAGACACACTCGTGTCCACATCCGAGTGAACATCGTTACGCAAGTGGTTAAAAAGACCTTGGGTTTGGTTTTCCTTTCAGCACGCGCTTCTGAAAAAGTGTCGCCACTTGAAAAACACGTTTCTTTCAAGAAAGCAACACATACTAAGCTGTTCCGTGAATAATATGAGCTCTCTTTTTTTCTCTTGAAAAATGATGTTTGTTCCTATTGTAAATGTGACACTTGGCTTGGTCACCGATTGGAAGTTTCTTTTGTTTCATTGCTTCTTTGTTTCATAATTTTGTTTTTGTATATACAGTCTGTTTCACAAGAACGTGTATGGTTACATTTTTTCCCTAAAAACCGTTAGAGGGTAGATTCAAACGCGAGCAGGTAGGAGGATCCTTCTCCCAAGATGCTTCGTATAGAAAAACTCAGTTTTCAACTACACAAGCACATATTTCACCATGAGTGCCGCGTACGCATCACGTTACGAAGCCGTGTTTCTGTGTACACATTCGAAAATACCGAAAATGTCGTACAAAGTCGCTGCTAAATACATGAGAAAGTCGAAGACACTTGTAAGTAAGTGGGTGAAACGCTATTCCGACGTAAAAAAACGTCGATGACCAACCAGATCGTGGCACTGCATAGAAAACGATGAAAAAGGAAGACTGAGTGATTTTACGAGTGTTTGAGAAGAATCCTCGTCTATCGTTGCGTAGCGGACAGGCAATTTTGCGTGAAAAGGGTCTAATTGTGTCATGTGACACTATAAGAATGCGTTGACTAGCTCATGGAGTGAAATTTCGAAGCACGGTGAAGAAACCACTACTGTCCGAAAAACAAGTCGAAAAAGAATCACTTGGGCGAAAGAAAATTTGAACCGCGATTGGGGCAACGTATTTTTTTCGTACGAAGCTTCATTTTAGGCACGTTCTTCCATTAATCATACCTGGTGTACTCGCACCAATAGACTCATCTAGCGGACCGTTAAACGCCCGGTAAACGTTCACGTTTGGGGCTGTTTCTTAAAGCAGGGATTTGACACTTTGCACATCTTCATAAATAATTTGAACGCTACCAAAATGGTTAAAATATATCAGAAGGTTTTATTACCATCTGCCCAAAGGTGGTTTATAAGAAAAAAATGAAAATTTGCTACTGCAAGAGGACAATGACCCAAAACATCGGAGTCGTCTTTGTACTTCGTGGAAACAGGAAAATGACGTTGGCGTAATGGATTAGCCGTCGCAGTCACCAGATGCAAATTCCATAGAAAATATTTGGGCACTCATGAAGTTTAAGCTCCGAGGGAAAAAATATCTGGAACGTCAAGCAGTTATTTTGACAGATTCAACTTCTATGGAAGTCTTTACCCCTATATTATGCAATAAAATGAGTAGAAAGGATGCCTGGGAGATGCCGGGCAATTATTACTAGTGGAAGCGACTGGACAACTTATTAATAATAAAGCATCACGGTATATATCATGGAGTAATGTGTGTATTTTTGTTTAATGCCTTATCCCAAATAGTTGTTAGATTTTCGCCGTACATGTTCTTGTCAAACAGACTGTATGTGAGATATTTTTCCGACTTGTTAGATATATTAAGCATCTTATTAATTTTTTGTTTCAAGTCAAACTACAGTTATTCAGTACTGTTAAAATATTTCAATAATTTCTGATATCGGGTACAAAATAATTTTTAATTAAATTTACTGTATTTTAAATTTCCGTCTATTGTTTTTTTGCGATATTATTCATTTTTTGTTTGCAAAGAAGATGTGTTGTTTTAGCTGTTGTCAAAGTGAATTGATCACTTTATCTGCACATAAGGAAAATGCATACTTACACACAGAAAAAGTATTCAGTATTTACGGTTGAACAAATTTAACGTAAATTATTATTTTATAAATACAGCAAAAAACATACTCAGCAGCTAAATCTGTCGTCTTTTTATACTTTTAGTTTGTATCGAAAAGATTATTGTATTGAAAACTGTTCATAAATGTTTTGTTCTATACCATGTAAATGGCGCTACACAAATCCTTTTTTTCTTCTTATATCATTAACAAAATATTTTAATTCGACTTGAACTTGTGAGGTGCATGGCCGCGCGGTAACGCACTGGAGTTCCGTGCGGAAGGTCGTCGGTTCGAACCCCGCGCTGTGCTACTCCCCTCGAACGACACAGGCACTTTTTCCGACTAGTGTTCGAGGGCATAAGGATACCTATGACTTCGGTCATATATGTTCTTTTAAAAAAAAACTTGGTACATTGAAATTATTTACAAATTTCATCACTGAAATAGTTTCACTTTGTGGTGCCATGTTTTATGTAAAAGAAAACGTAAGTTCCAAACCAAACCAATTTTAATAATAGCCCTCTGCTTAATATGTTTCCTATTTAAAATCCACCCCCCCTTGGATATCCAGACCCTGGCCTGCCCGAAAGATTCATTTTCATTTTATTTTTTCCCCGCCCCATTTACTATTGAATCACATCTCTCCCCACTTCTCTCCCCTTACCTCATTCCTCTTATATTATTCAAACTTGTACAGGAAATATATTTTTAGCAATTTAGACGGTTGTCTTCGAAACCGGTAGTAAACCCAAAAATAAACCAGTGGTGAACACAAAAATATAAAAAAAATGTTTTATTTACTTATTTTTCCTTTTACATATTTTTTTTTCTTATTCCTACATTAATAACTTATTGTACCGATTATTTTTTTTTAAATATCTTGAGACGATAGATTTTGAACTTCGATTTTAATCTAATTATAATGGATTGAGTGAACAGATCGAGTTATTTCAATCGGTATTTTGGTGTAGCTGGTTGAAAACTCATTTTCGTCCAAAACTGAGCTGATATGTTTTGTACTTTGAGCGTCGATGTATTATGTGCCATGTAATGTATAAAAAAATAACGGTTTATTCATACGTGTATTCATACAATCACACCCTTTAATGGTAGACATAGACGACAAAGTAACATACGAGTACTTGCCTATCTCGAAACACATCTCTAGCCTCTTCCACATCCAAACACCTTCTCATACAACGTCTACAATTTCTCTGACTTTTTTACGTTTCTTTCTTTCAAATATACTTCGCTTGATCCAATCATGGCAACTAATGAAAGGTTCACCATCCCTAGAGTTAAAACCTCTTTTGCCCAAAGGCAATATGCTTATTTGGCTCCCATGACATACAATGGCGTGCCGAGTTCAATAAAGGCAAAGGTAGGAAAACCATTTAGACGGTCGATCGGAGCGTGGTTGTTATTGCGACAGGATTTTAAGTACTTGGGCTTTCAGGATGAATGACGTGTGGAAAAGATTTGTGTGGGCTCGTGAGTGTGGGTTTCTGCTTGTTGTTTTAAATTTTGTTGTTTTTGTGTTTATGTATGTTTTTTATTTTTATTCTTATGATTGTGTGCAGTATATTGTGGGATGAATATTTTTGGTCTTTCTGGAGTGATTATGTGTGAGGGGTTTGATTCCGCATGATGTTTCCAATTGTAATTGAGTATCACTGTTTTTCAGGTTGATGAGAACGTGCAACGGAGTTTTGTTTTTGTTTAATCAAAAATCGGAAAGAAGTATCGATTTATTTTTTCATGCTAAATATCATCAGTGAGATACAGGCAAAAGCCTAGTTTACTGGGGATACGAGAAATGAAAAGCAACAAACCCAGATCCATTAAAATTGTGTGTCCAAATTAAATTACCTGTTGTTTTTTCACAAATAAATGTATATTTCTTGTCATGTGTAATAATAAATAAAGAAATAAATAAATCATACTTTCCTTTGTCGTTCTCACAATACATAAAATAATTGTATTCTAATCAAAACGATGGAAATTTTAAATGTTGTATTGTGGATAAAAAAATAAACAATGTTCTGTTCAATGCTGTATTAATTTTACATAAATATGCAAATGCTGCTTAAGAATGTAATTAATAAAGAAATACTTAAGAATTTTATCATTTTTGTTATTCTGCGTACGTTGAAGTTATTCAGATAAATTTATATTTGGTGCATTGTTTCCTGATGAATACATCATGGTGCCGTATTAATTGGCATGACATGATGCGGAAATTCGTGTAGCGTTATTCTGAACAGTCACGATGGATTGTCCTCGAAAACATGTCACGCTCTCAGCAACCATCGGTTCATTATTATATAAGTTTTATCAATTTGCTGAAGCAGTATACACATCTATCACGTAATTTTTTTCCGATTATATTAATTTTTCAAACAAATAGTTTCGTTTTTCATAATTCAATCGATATCATAATTCTTAAGTAATATTAGGTCCCCACATACGAAACCGGCGTTTTGCCGTACTGGCAACTTTGATCTCAAATATCTTCTCTTTGGTTAGGAATTTCAAATTCAAATTTATACAGCTATTTACTCAAGTATTTGTGTTTCGAAAATTATAATTCATTTGTTTTTTCCTCAATTGTTTTTTTTCTTTGCGTCACTCAGTTTACAAAATGGAAAACTTGAAATATCGCGTTATTTACGAGTACGAGTTCCACCGTGGCACCAGTGCTGCAGAAACGGCTCGAAGGATTAATGATGTGTATGGCGACGGTGCCGCAAAAGAAAACACAGTGCGTTTTTGGTTCCAACGTTTTCGTTCTGGAAATTTCGACCTGCAGAACAAGCCCCGTGGAGAAAGTTGATAATGAAGAATTGAAGGCTATTGTGGAAGCGGATCCATCGCAAACCACGTCCGAGTTAGCTGCAGGCTGCGGTGTTAGTGATAAAACTGTTTTAATCCACTTGAAGCAAATTGGGAAGGTGAAAAAGCTTGAAAGGTGGGTACCTCACGAATTGAGTTTAGCAAATCAACAAACGCGCGTTGACTGCTGCGTTGCATTACTCAACCGGCACAATAATGAAGGGATTTTGAATCGAATCATTACCTGTGATGAAAAGTGGATCCTGTATGATAATCGGAAGCGCTCATCGCAATGGCTGAACCCTGCCGAACCAGGCAAACCATGCCCCAAGCGAAAATTGACTCCAAAAAAGTTACTTGTGAGCGTTTGGTGGACTAGTGCTGGTGTCGTTCACTACAGCTTTCTTAAATCTGGCCAGACGATTACGGCAGATGTCTATTGTCAGCAACTGCAAACCATGATGGAAAAGCTAGCTGCTAAACAACCGAGGCTGGTTAATCGCTCTAGGCCACTGCTGCTTCATGATAACGCTAGACCACATACTGCACAACAGACGGCTACCAAATTAGAAGAGCTTCAATTGGAATGTCTAAGACATCCACCGTACTCTCCGGACCTTGCCCCAACAGATTACTATTTTTTTCGAAATTTGGATAACTTCTTGCAAGGGAAAAAATTCAACTCCGATGGGGCAGTCCAAACCGACTTCAAAGATTTTATTGATTCCCGTCCGAATGGTTTTTTTAGTAAAGGGATCGATGAACTACCTATGAGATGGCAAAAGTGCATAGATAGCAATGGTACATACTTTGATTAAATAAATATATTATATTAAAAAAAAATCAACTTTATGTTCCTCCCAAACAAAACGCCAATTTCACATGTAAGGACCCAATATTTAATATAAATACGAGTATATATATATATATATATATATATATATATATATATATATATATATATATATATATATATATATATATATATATATATATATATATATATATATATATATATATATATATATATATATATATATATATATATATATATATATATATATATATTTTTTTTTTTATTCCTATGTTACCCCTCAATATATCTGAATTGATGATACATGCACGTTTATTAACGTTATCAGGAAATAATATTATTTTCGGTCCCAATTATCGAGAATTAGAACCAGGCTTAGAATGGAGACAGTATTTGGTGCAATTTTGTAATAATATAGATAGTATTTGGCGCAATTTTGTAATAATGGAGATAGTATTTGTTGCATTTTGTAATAATAGAGATAGTATTTGGTGCAATTTTATAATAATAGAGATAGTATTTGGCGCAATTTTGTAATAATGGATATATTATTTGTTGCATTTTGTAATAATAGAGATAGTATTTGGTGCAATTTTATAATAATAGAGATAGTATTTGGTGCAATTTTGTAATAATATAGATAGTATTTGGCGCAATTTTGTAATAATGGAGATATTATTTGTTGCATTTTGTAATAATAGAGATAGTATTTCGTGCAATTTTATAATAATAGAGATAGTATTTGGTGCAATTTTGTAATAATATAGATAGTATTTGGCGCAATTTTGTAATAATGGAGAAAGTATTTGTTGCATTTTGTAATAATAGAAATAGTATTTGGTGTAATTTTGTAATCATAGAGATAGTATTTGGTGCAATTTTGTAATAATATAGATAGTATTTGGTGTAATTTTATAATAATAAAGGTAGTGTTTGGTGCATTTTATAGCTTGAATTCGATCTAACAATGTGAAAGTACACTTCGGATGATCCAATATAGATGTGCAATTAATAATCATGTTGACTTTAGACTTGACTTTTAATAATTGACTTTTGTCGTCAATTGATTCACCAATATCATCGGCATTGCTGACGCACGGAATTTTCGATGCACGAGGCCGAGGGTTAAGAGTTCGTGACCTTTGTGTATTATTAGACGCATTCTTAATGAGGTAAGGAGGCTGTCGATAAGTTAATTCCAATAGAAGCCACTTTTATACATTTCTTTACTTTTCCATGAAATGAAGGCCGTCTAAACTCAACGGGTTAAATTATCCTTTTTGTAAATGTTAATGACCTAGTTAATGACCATCTTATCACGCCGAGAATTTTCAGCGTCTTTCCAATCATGGATTAGCGCTACGCTCAAACAGAGATTGTTTATTGGGCCTTTCCGGTTCACCGCTCCTCTTTCTTTACTGTCCATGCAGTGAGACTCTGGAATCAGTTACAAACCAATATAAGACTCGCTCCGTCCTTGGCATGCTTTAAGAAGCGACTGAAAAACCTCTTAACTTCTTGTCAGTAAAATAACATGTTTCATTCCTGATTTTTTTTGTCCTTTCCTCTCCACCATCCCTTCCTTTCCTTTTGAATGATGATATCTAACTTCATATGAAAAATAATGTTCGGGTGACTGTCCGTCTTTGTGGGGTTCGTGGGCATATGCACACGTATATGTGTATAGATTTCGTGGGGATGGATAGTAATTTGAATGATTTATGCGACCACGTAACTTGCTTCATTTACGTTTGTCTGGTTGGTTGGAAGAGATTAAATAAGTCAACCAGATTGTATTTGCAATAAAAGTGTTAAATAAATAAAACATTTATATACGATTATCATAATAAACGATTTTCACATAAGTGCAGGAAATAAATAGATTGAAAACTTGTCAAGTAATTTTCTAGGCTGAAAAAACGTCTAAGAAGCTCGCGGTCATGTTTCTTTTCTTTACCTTGGGACGGTGCTTGGTCGTTCGAGATGAGCCCAGATTATTCTTGTCTCATATATGAATCCAATGAAACATTAAGTATTTTTCTTTCTCTTAAATTAGACCTGTGGTCTGTTATCAGGACTGCCTCTCGTGAGATAATGACTCCCAGCTAACCTTTGAAGTCTTCCTGGGGAACGACTGCCAGCAATTATTTGAGGCACATGGCCTTACCAGTGTCTTCAGCCATTTCTACATCACCTCACAATATTTTCTACTTTACATGTTTATCGGATACGGAAGCTCCTTACTCTATCTCTAAGTGTTTTGGCTACAATGGCTTTGAAGGGGAAAAATACGAAAAAAGTATTTAAATTTCATTCCTAAATTCAAGTCACCCCAAGCATACTTAAGGTTTAAATAATTTGCAAACTGCAAACAAAAATAAACAACAAATTTTACTTCTTTTTAGACGAGTGCTTTTTTTATGATTTTCTATAAGTTTAAACGACTCACACAAAAAAATAATAGAATAAGTAGAAATAGATATTTTTCCTCGAGTCATTTTACCACAACTTATAAAGTAAGTTATTTTTATAGCATCTTGGGATGCTATATTTTGAATTGTCACATTTGAACCGCAGATTTTTTTTATCTTTCATAAATTGATAATAAATGTGAATTGACAAACTTATTTTTGCAGTATTAAAATTAATCATTGCAGATTAAAAAAAAATATAACTCGTTTTCGACAAAAATTAGTTCATAGTTTGAAGTTTGCAATATTAACATATACGGCGAATTTCTCTACAGGAGTCAATCAAAATGTTGAGTTCTTCGAAGTCGACTTATGGTCAATCAACAGAATCCCTCAACTTTTGAGTTGAGGGATTCTGTTGATATTCAGAAAACACCTGCGCGTGTTAAAAGTTAAAGTTATTTAAATAATAATACATCAGCTAGCTTTAGCACATTAGCTCGCATTAGCATTAACATTAGCTTTGCGGGCATCTAGAGTGCATTCTGTAGTTCTGCGATGACAATCGAGTCAGTAATTTCCGAAGGGAACTCCACTTAGCATTAAGGCGCAATTCCACTGAGGCAACATGTAGCATGCAGCATTGACGCCATGCTACACACAGTCTTTCAATCGAAGGAACACGAAGCGACAAGAAGCAAGTATCTTTGTAGCATGCTACATGTTGATTGTTGTTGCCGGGACGCATGCGTCACCTTTCGATATGTTTCAGCGTGTCGAACAATGCCGCCGTTATCCGAAAGTCAGCGGATCTGTGCGGCTTGTAGCGTGCGACATGGAGTGGAATATTGATAAAACTACCTTGTTTATTGAAGATTATCATAATTCACCGGAGTTATGGAAAAATAAAATTAGTGATTATAAAGACAACAGGATAAAAAATGATAAACTGAAGCAGTTTGCGTGTACCATAAATACGATAGCACTGTAATCGATGTGAAAAAAAATTAAGAATTTGCGTTCAGTTTTTCATCATTCAGCATTTGTTTTATTAAACGTATATTTATCATAATTGCATAAATCGAGGAATATGTGTACCCATACCATATGTAAAACTTGGTAGAAAAGGTGAAGTGGAACCAAGTCACTTGGTAAAGTGACTTGGTAGAAAAGATCGCCTTTGATATTGGTTTATTTATTGGAATTGTAGTTTACTTGAATCAGTGACTATGCGTTTAGTGTGTCTGTAACTTGGCACGTATCCATATATTGGCATGGTTAGTGAATACCAACTATGGTTCTGCCGAGCATTCCATCGCCTTGCTTAGTATATCTTCCTGCAGTGTAGCATCTCGGAGAGAAAGTCACTGTACCATAATCTTCTAGCTTCTATCTTTTCATCTTGAATATACTTTTTTACATTTCGTGCATACCTTGTACGCAAATATTTATTTGAACTTCGGTTAGTACCTAATTTTTTTAAAAAGGATTTCTTTCTGATTTTCACTTCAGACTAAATCAAACACCTTTCTGGTCGGCTGGAAGATATTGCCATCTGGCAATAAATCCATCTGGTTATACTGTAAACAACGAAAGTGGAATACAATTCAATAAGTTGAACGAACTCTCTTCCTTTGGTATACGGGCTGTCCCTTTAAAACAGGGCCTCCTTGGATATTGACATCTTCAACATTTCACAAAATGTTTTTTTAGACTTTTCTTAGTGTGGAAGTTCATTGTTTCGACTTAACAATTATTTCTTAATTGTTAATGTATATTTTTTGTTACTCTATGTGTATATAAGTCTCCTTAAGCTTTGTACGAGTGTGTAATTGTTACTCTGTGTGTATATAAGTCTCCTTAAGCTTTGTATGAGTGTGTAATTGTTACTCTGTGTGTATATAAGTCTCCTTAAGCTGTGTACGAGTGTGTAATTGTTACTCTGTGTGTATATAAGTCTCCTTAAGCTTTGTACGAGTGTGTAATTGTTACTCTATGTGTAACGTATATAAGTCTCCTTAAGCTTTGTACGAGTGTGTAATTGTTACTCTGTGTGTATATAAGTCTCCTTAAGCTTTGTATGAGTGTGTAATTGTTACTCTGTGTGTATATAAGTCTCCTTAAGCTTTGTACGAGTGTGTAATTCGGTTTAACCTGTATGCGTAAGTTTTATAAAATAAATAATATAGTACAGTTGCATCAAGAAAAATCTGGCTCCTGTCAAAGTAATAATCGACTCATTATTACAAAAAGGGACTTCAAATTGCAAGTATCGCGGAAGGAACAAAATAACTTCATTTAAAAAAATACGCTATGTATATAAAGCTGTTGAAAGTTATATTATATAGTTAATTTATCATAAACACTACGTTCCATTTTGATTCAATTTATCATAAACACTACGTTCTATTTTGATTCAATTTATCATAAACACTACGTTCCATTTTGATTCAATTTATCATAAACACTACGTTCCATTTTGATTCAATTTATCATAAACACTGCGTTCCATTTTGATTCAATTTATCATAAACACTACGTTCCATTTTGATTCAATTTATACGATTAATATTCAGATCTCATTTTATCTTCTCGAAGCTTAAATTAAATATTCATTTTCGTGATGTTTCACAATTTTTTTTGTTAACAAGCAATGCTCAAAACTCTTCTTTTATTAACAACCTTGGCTTAAATACACAAACATCATTGCTTTGCTGCTCTTGATAAATTAAAATTAATATTTAACAAAAACACTCACACCAGGGTGAACTGACTAAGTCACGGTTTATTTGCAATTATTACATTCATAACTTTCAAACATATGTTATATGATTTATTTATCGATGCAATTTTACGACTGAAAAATTAATTTTATTATTTTAGTTAAGTGTAATTATTTAACCCTTGCAGGCACAGGTAAACTTCACTTATTTTTACTCAGGCTGCATAAAAAATTAAAAGTCAAGTTTCTCATCGTAAATGTCATTTTCGATGAGAAACTTCTTTTTATTTTTCATCGTAAATGTAAGGTCGAGGCCACACCAAAGTGCTTCGTTAGGTACTAAGCTAGGTTTTACGTGACTCATACTAGGTGACTTCATGCCTGGCCACACCAAAGCGCTACGCACAAGTTCATTTGACAGTTGGGAGCGGTTGAGTCAACACACGATGTCACTCCCAAAACTAACCAATTTCATTACAACTTACCATCTTTATAGTATTTACTTTCTGTCCAACGTCATTCCAAAGTGATTTTATTACAGGTACATTTTTGTATAATTTGCTCGATGGGTTCCACAAAGGCTCCCTTTTATACACAGCTGTCATTAAAACTTCCGCCATTTTGTAAATTAACCAACACGTCTGTTCGCTAGGTGATTCACTCGATGACTAATCGTCATGCAACGTGGCGCGAAGCGTGCAGTGTGGCCACTGCGATAGTATGCGGTGCGTTGGTTCTCTAGGATATGTCGCCTAACTCGCAACATAGCTCGTAGCATCAAGCGAGGCTGGCCGAGGCCTAACCATTTCTTGAAATTCGAATTTCCAATTCCAAACTCCTTCAAGCGTTTAGATTTTCTTCTAATCCATACATAGTTACAATATTTCTTCTAATCCATACATAGTTACAACCTGTGTGGCCGAGGCCTAACCATTTCTTGAAATTCGAATTTCCAATTCCAAACTGCTTCAAGCGTTTAGATATTTCTTCTAATCCATACATAGTTACAATATTTCTTCTAATCCATACATAGTTACAACCTGTGTGGCCGAGGCCTAACCATTTCTTGAAATTCGAATTTCCAATTCCAAACTCCTTCAAGCGTTTAGATATTTCTTCTAATCCATATATAGTTACAATATTTCTTCTAATCCATACATAGTTACAACCTGTGTGGCCGAGGCCTAACCATTTCTTGAAATTCGAATTTCCAATTCCAAACTCCTTCAAGCGTTTAGATATTTCTTCTCATCCATACATAGTTACAATATTTCTTCTAATCCATACATAGTTACAACCTGTGTGGCCGAGGCCTAACCATTTCTTGAAATTCGAATTTCCAATTCCAAACTCCTTCAAGCGTTTAGATATTTCTTCTAATCCGTACATAGTTACAAATTTAATATGATTTCGCAATCTTGAGCTGTACGATAATATATGAAACATTTTATTACCAGGTTCCGCAACGCTTTACACAATAAATAATGGTTGTAGATAAAAAAGGAATTTATTTTTAGCTCAGAATTTTAACGATCAAATTTATCTCAGCAATTGTTTGTACAAAGATCATGTTGAATATGCTGTATCGAGTGTCGTCGGGAGCAGGTCACGTTCGAGGTCTTAAATATTTCAACTTATCACTGATGTAATAAGAGTCTGAAAAATGTTGTTCTTTTAAGTATGATGAAAATTTGAATTAAATTATTTTAGTGATAAAATAGGAATTTATTTTTAGGGCAGAATTTTAACGATCAAATTTATCTTAGCAATTATTTGTACAAAGATCATGTTGAATATGCTGTATCGAGTGTCGTCGGGAGCAGGTCACGTTCGAGGTCTTAAATATTTCAACTTATCACTGATGTAATAAGAGTCTGAAAAATGTTGTTCTTTTAAGTTTGATGAAAATTTGAATTAAATTATTTTAGTGATAAAATAGGAATTTATTTTTAGGGCAGAATTTTAACGATCAAATTTATCTTAGCAATTATTTGTACAAATATCATGTTGAATATGCTGTATCGAGTGTCGTCAGGAGCAGGTCACGTTCGAGGTCTTAAATATTTCAACTTATCACTGATGTAATAAGAGTCTGAAAAATGTTGTTCTTTTAAGTTTGATGAAAATTTGAATTAAATTATTTTAGTGATAAAATAGGAATTTATTTTTAGGGCAGAATTTTAACGATCAAATTTATCTTAGCAATTATTTGTACAAATATCATGTTGAATATGCTGTATCGAGTGTCGTCAGGAGCAGGTCACGTTCGAGGTCTTAAATATTTCAACTTATCACTGATTTAATAAGATTCGGACAAATGTTCTTTTAAGTATGGTGAAAATTTTAATTAAATTATTTTAGTGATTAACCCTTCCTTCCCTGTGATGTGTAACTAGTACACATTGCTTCTAAAAACTTTAATATCTCTATCTCTATTTTTTTTACGTTTTATCAAGATCAACGTAATAATTCATTGATATTGATCGAATTTGCCAAGTCAATTTACTTGTACAACGAACTTGGATGGCAGAACGAGAAAGTCGTGGTAATTTGCTTCATGTGAGCGGGCAAGATCGTTTTTTTTTTCTTCTATATTCGTTTCGGATATGAAGCGAAATAAAGCTATAAAATAATTATTCATCTCGTGGACTGCAAAGCGCACCAACGTCTTTATCATCCGAGAATTGGAGATTACCGAAATACTTTTGACAACTTGCAGAAAAATAATCCTAACGTACTTTGGGTACGTTGCTAGAAAGCATGGTGGAAATCTTGAGATGTCAACCACGGGGACAATTGAAGGAAAGCGAGGAAAGAAAGGAGAAGGTGTCCTGTGAGATGGACGGATCAAATAAATGAGTTAACAGGATCCTCTTTAACCCTTCCTGTCCTGTGATGTGTAACTTGTACACATTGCTTCTAAAAACTTTAATATCTCTATAAATATAATAAATACTGGCTTCAGATTTTAGGTATTCCACGGTAATAAATTTACGCATTGAGTGAAAAAAAATAATATTAATAATAATTAGCACTTATCGGCCACACCAGAGATATTTTGTGAAAATCGGGAATAAATTCACCAATACAATTAAACGTATGCCAGTGTGTGACGTAGGTATATTCATTCTAAAAAACCGCTATGGGTGAGGAAGCGACGCTATTCACGTCTCACTCTCACTCTACTTCGGTATATGGGAATGCAAGAAATAGAATCTCAGTTCGCTCGCGTCTCTCGCTTCAGTAGCTCTCGAGCATTCATTTGAGGTGGTCTCTTCGCCCGTTTTGTGAACGTCGGCTGATGTTTTTTTTCACCTTTGACTTCAAATTTTATCTAGGGATAGGGTATACGATAATTGGATTATCGATTTTTTTATATCTAAAATTAAATGTTCGTAATTAGTATTAATTCATAGTTGATCTTGGCTTATTTAAAGATAGATACAAATCATACAATACAGAAAGCCAGTTTAATGAAAATTAGGAATTAAAACGTCAGTTTAGATAAAAACAATATTTCGATTTATAAAAAAACGATTCGATTTGTAAAAAAAAAAAAAAAACGATTTTACCCCATCCCTTTGAGACATGACATTTCAAACGTCACAGGAATCATCCTACATTTTCTTGGGTATAGTGCTATGTGTACCATAGTTTGTGGACCGTTATTTTAGATGATTCTTCTTAATATAAAATATTTTTGTTAATATCTTACAATTTTTTATTGTTTCACTCACTTTTTGTCAATTTACCGGTTTGACTTTACCAAAAGCATCCTCAGAATGGTAAGTTAGGTCAAGTTGGTAATTTGCTCGGAGTGTCGGCCCGATTTACGGACACCTTACTCCTTAATCTGGTGTTTTAGAATGGACTTGGTAAATTTGTTTGGATATTTGGGTGGTAGTGTGAAAAGCTTTTAAGATAGGAAAGGATAGGATTTGATACATAAATTAAGGTTATAAATACATAAACGTTACTTATTAATATACTTATATTTTTATATGTCACGAGCGTTGATAAATATGTATACAGAAGAGAAAGGATAGAGATATATACTATGTTATAATAAATATACTATGAAGACGGGGGGGGGGGGGGGGGGGGAATAACGCTGTGACTCGTAATATATATATTTACATAAATAGATATGGGAAATAATATGTGTGCCTATCTTTGCAGATTAGGGTACGTCGCGTGGTATAGTGAAAGTGATGGTAAGTTAGCAAGCAACAAAGTTCTAAGATTTACGTTCAAAGTAATAATGATTCACGTGTTTCGTATTTTATGTCAGGGGTTTAAGAGATTACATTTTTCATTGCTGTGTTATATACTCGTATGTGTAGGGTGTTTATCTATGTATACTTTGAGGAAGTATTTGAGTAGTTGACTTCACTTTATGTTCTCTCATCTACCCCAGATACGTCGTTGAATTCAACCAGATATGTTACGAGTATATGCGAACATATCCAAAGGGATGAATCGACCTGTCAGCGGCCCTCCCTGTGGCAGTTAGGCAAATTTGGTGCAAATTCTATTTACAATACATTCAAATACCATTGGTTTACGATGTTTTTTTTGTAAAAATTAGTTTGAAACAAGTTTTTATGTTAAGTATAAAAATCTTTCTAGTATATATAACGGTTGATATTTTAATTTTACATGAGAGGATTTATGAAAATTACGTATTGAAACCTGTATTTAAATTCAAGAACAACAGTAAAATAATACAGTACATATATTATGATAATCTATAGCGCTATGTGTGAAGTCAATGGTCGGTTACATCTGTTCTATGGTGGAGAGGAAAGGAAAATAAAAATCAGGAATGAAACATGTTATTTTACTGACTAGAGTTTTTAAGTTTTTTTAAGAGTTTTTTCAGTCGCTTCTTAAAGCATGCCAAGGACGGAGCGAGTCTTATATTGGTTTGTAACTGATTCCAGAGTCTCACTGCATGGACAGTTAAGGACGACGTAAAGAAATAGGAGCGGTGAACTGGAATATATGTTTGAGCGTAGCGCTAATCCATGATTGGAAAGACGCTGGTATGTGAATTTGGCGTCTATTTCCAACATTCAACCAGTTCAATGCATTCTGGTATGAAGTTATATGATCGTACTTACGTAGGTTGAAAATGAACCTTTGACACACATTTTGAAGACGCTGTAATTTGTCCAGCTGTTCCTCTGTAACATACGTCCGCAAGTAACATACGTCCCATAATGAGTCTTCTAATCATTTAACAAATAAACTGGGCAGTCGATCGTTATTTTGACAAAAAAAAAAACTTTTTAGAAAACGATAAATAGACAAAAATTGTGTGAAACATATTTAAACAGTTAACGTTTTATTTTTCGAAATTGACAAAATAGAGTTCCATCAAGAATTATCAGCTGATAAACTAAATTTAATCTTACAATTAATAGAAAGCGTCCGTCGAGTGACGTCGGTCACTAAATAGTGCTATAGAAAAATAAATTGATCGAAATGCAGCAATTTTTTTATCACATATTCCTACGTAAAAATAAACTTGAAACTATAGCTTTTTTGGACGCCACGTCAATTGTGATTTCGTTTTTTTTTTTCATTTCATATAATTTAACAACGTAGATCTCGTGCTTTTCGTTGCCAGCAGTAGTCGTCACAAGTGTTTGTGTTTACTGCAGTTGCTACGTGTTGTAGCAAAATTTAAATATATTTTTATCACATTTTAACGGTACGTTAGTTGGAAACAAGCATATACTAATGTACCGGACAATTATTTACTTTATTGTGAAATAAGATTATTTCTGGTGCCGTATTCACGAACTAAACTGTTGCGAGTATCATCACTCGCACACGGAATGACCTTGTTGAATGAGTTTTCTGATATACATCTCGTGGATAAATTGAGGATTAATCTCATTGATAAACTTTGTAGGTATAATTGAGTCACTTCACAGGGTAGTGATTCAATTATATCTACAAAATTTATGTTGTTATTATGCTATATTTAGACTTTTAATATTTTTTTGCTATTTGGTGTAATTGCGTTTAACCTGTATGAAATGTTAAAAAATATAATACTTATAAAATATTTTCATAGTTATGACGACTTTAGAAATGCACTCTCTCCCAGTGAGGGTGAAATCGAACTATAAAAGTGAAATTCAATCATAAAAGTATGCAGTTTCGATTACTTGTCCTGATAACGACTGTTGTTACAGACTCACAATTACAACTTTTACTATTTTAAGCAAGGAATGCCCGTACACTAGGAAGTATAACATTTAACAACTGTCATCGACTTGTTATCTAGTCATTTTGATATCATAGTAGAGTAGCAATTATATCGTGCGATTATAACTGAGCGGTGAGTTATCTCGGGCGAACTCCGTTAACCAGCGCGATCACTTTCCCTTTCTCCTGAGCGGCGTTGCTCAGACCCAGATCGCCAATAGAAGGTGTTCCCTTCGCCAACACGCCCTGGGCACCGCAGCTGCCAGACAGTCACGACCTGATACGACTGCATTGTGACAGTGCAACATGTTGACAGGCTTTGTTTAATTGCCTTTATTGATTCATAAATATATATACCAATCACTGATAACTACCATTTCTTGCAATAATCGCACTCAATTAATTTTTTTTTGGAAGTAACAAAATGTTCGACCTTTTGACATGTCTTACTTATATGATTCAGTTTATTGATTATAAATGTCAAAATAACAATTTCAAATTAATTAACCATACATACCATCATGCTGTCTCCTTATAAGAGTTGGCAGAGAGAAGAGAATGCCAGACTTTCCTATCGTGACACACATATTTCACCTTGTCTACATCCATAAAACTTGTAAGATTTCTCTTACTTTCTACGTTTCTTTCTTTCAAAATAAAATTCACTTGATCCAATCATACTTTCCTTGGTCTTCCTCTCACACGCCTTCCTTTTCACATTTGCACTATATATTTGTTAAATTAGTATTTTTTCTTTTATTCGTTATACATGTCCAAACCATCTCAACGTGCTATATTTCATCTTACTCAATACATTCACATTCATCCATAATCACTTTATTCCATATTCTGTCAACATCTTCACCCTCCTGTATTCTTCTGAATGCAAGCAATTATTCAGTTATTTTTACACGTTTCACTACCATACATCAAAGTTTGCACCAAAATACTATTATGAACTATCATCTAAGCAAATTTTGATACTACCAGATTCAAATATATAACATATGTTTTATTTCTGTATTGAATTTGTTTCCTATCACTACACGTCATTCTATGTATATCCCTCTTATCTAAGAAAATACTCAAATAGCAGAATTCGTCAACATGCTCCAATCTTTCATTATTCACCTCATAGATCGCGTTTACTTTTCCTCACACATTTTTCTATCACCGTTACTTTGGATTTTGCAACATTCATTCTCAGATAAATTAAAAAAAAATAGCATTTGGAAATTGACGAACCGCTTTTAGTTTGCAGTGATTTTCGATTTTTCACGTTCACTTACAGTAAGCCGTTAACACAGTAGAGATTTAAAGATATTGTAAATTTACTAAAACACTGTTATTTCGCGTCAGATAATGGTATTATGACCCTACCGGTTTCAAGGGTCTTCACCTCATCATCAGGGAGCACAAACAAGACTGATTTTTTTTCCAGGTGACACCTTCATTCTGGACATGCATTGGGGTGAACACCTAATAAACACTTAAATTCCCAATTCAATCTCTTTCCTCTCTCTCTCCCCCTGTCCACCCACAACTCCGATTGATGATATCTCACTTTATATGAAAAATAATTTTCGGGTGACTGTCCGTCTTTGTGGGGTTCGTGGGCATGTGCTCACGTATATGTTTATGGATTTCGTGGGGATGGATAGTCATTTGAATGATTAATGCGACCACGTAACTTGCTTCATTTACTTTTGTCTGGTTAATTGAAAGAGATTGCCGCCTGGCAATAATCCCGTCAGATTGTATTTGCAATAAATGTGTTAAAATAAATAAATCATCTTTGGCTTTTGACTAAACATTAGCTCACACAAATGCCTTGAATTTTTCTAAAGTATCCCTATTGAAATTTTATCATCCATAGGCGACATTACCAGTAACCCAATGGTCTAATAAGCATCCAATGGTTTTTCATTATTTAATTTTAGTTTTATATATTACTTTCAGACTTTATTTCACCTGAATCGATTATATTTAGTGGCGGATATAAAATATAAATCAGGGTTCTAACGAGAACCGAATCCGCAACCCTCGGATTGGAAAACAGGCATGTTACCAAGTAGGTCACGGATGTCGTTTATTCTTCGTATGTAAAAAATATTTACGTATGCGAATATGCAAAAATATGCTTCACTTCATATGCGGAAAAAATATGCTTCGTATGCGAAAAATATTTGTCTCATATTTTTTTATGTGTAAAATTGTTAAATAAAATTGTTTTGAATTTATTTCACAAATCTCCCTTACTGATAGATAATGAGAGTGGATTTTTGGAAAATAATTTTGATAAAAACTATTAATTTGACGACCTCCGCGGCCTTGTTGGCAAGACGCATGCCTTTCGGCCCATTCCCGCTGAAGCCCAGATTTAATATATAAAAAAAATTCAGTCTGGTGTTCGATTAATGCTCCCACAAGATTGTACCGTGTGCAAAGAAAGCGTAATACATGATTCGCTCGGGCGCTGCTATAGTTGCCGGACGGGATTTGTTTAATATTAGTGACTTCCGAGTCTCGGCTTGAGCGCCCTTGAGGAGAGTTTTTCCCCTAAACGACGCTATATTACATCGTCTTTTATGTCTCGTGTCTGGAATGATAAAGTGTGAGGAGTTTGATTTCGCGTGATGTTTCCAGTTGTAATTGAGTGTCACTGTTTGTCAGGTTGATGAGAATGTGCAACGGGGTTTTATATAATCCAAAATCGGAAAGAAGTATCGATTTATTTTTTCATACTATACTACCTTGATCAAAAAGTTTTAGGACTTTATTCATAAAATCGAAAATACAAGTTTATTCATCAAAATCGATATGATCCCCATCGACTGCAACGCACTTACGCCAGCGCTTGGTCCAATCCTCGAAACACCGCTGGTACTCAATTTTCGGTGTGTCCATCAGAGCCGTCCAATCGGGTGATTGACAGCGCCACACGGTGGCCGGTCCTAAAACTTTTTGATCAAGGTAGTATGTCCTCAGTGAGATACAGGCAAAAGCCTAATTTTACTGGGGACACGACAAATGAAAGGCAACAAACCCAGATCCATTAAAATTGTGTGTTCAAATTAAATTACCTGTTGTTTTTTCGCAAATTATGTATATTTCTTGTCATATGTAAAAATGAATAAATTAAATTAAAAAAATATAAATAAAAATTAAATAATACTTCGATAAGAACCACCCGAACATAATTTTGCAATTTATTCATTATCTCTTAAATTCAAATAGTGCTATTTTGTGTGAAATCCTCATAAATTGTCCATTCTTTGAAAGTTATGAGAAATTAATTTTACATGTTTAATTTCTTTAAAAGGTAAACTGTTTTCAACTTTCCAAACAAAACAATTGTAATGTATTGGTTGTAAAATAAATTGATCGTCGTTTTACGAGCATGTTCGCTGAAGTATTTAATATGAAGTGCTTTGTTGAAATCAATTTAAGGGTTGGCGTTAATAAGTACATTGGTTATTTATATTTTTTCCCTGTGTTGTGAAGTCGGCGAAAAAAATTCCGACTCAAACACCTTGTCAAGTCATTTCAAATGTTTGGACTCCTCCATTTATATACAGAAAGAATGTCGCAAAAAATGTATCCACAATTTTAATGATTATAAAGTCTGTATTTTTAATGATACAGTTCCCTTTCAAGGCGTGCTTATTGCCGTATGACAATTTCTTCTAACTAAACATAAATATATTAAAGAGGTCTTGAGTGAAAAAACAGATTGGAATCCTTGTTAAAAAAAATCTTGGTTCCAACGGAAATCGAACCCGTAACCCTCGAGTCGGGAGACGTGCGTCTTACCAATTAGGCCACAAAAGTCGTCATACAGTGTCACCCCATGTGTTTTAAGTGCACGCATTTATTTCATTATTTTCTGTCTTGTTCCACGTCCATGTTTCACTCCCATGCATTTAAAATGTTGTAGATTATCCCTGCAGATTTTGATACTGCCTGGCTCGAGTATACATATTTATTTCGCATTCTCTGTAGTTTGTTACGGCATGCTTGCTACAGTCTATAGTTCGGAAATTCTAGGATGAGTCCTGTGACAACTCACAAATTTGCCCTAATGCAACCTTGTAACGATGTTCAGTAATTTTAATTATTTTATCACTTTAATATAATATAAGCCTCGATTCTAATAAATACCAAGTTATTTAGGTAAATATATTACATAAAGTTGTATTGGGGCAAATTTGTGAGCTGTCACAGGACTCATCCTAGAATTTCCTAACTATAGTATATTGAGTTCCTTTCAAATTCTTTTCATTGTTTGTTTTTATTCTTTTGAATATATAATGCGAGCACTTAATACCTAAAATGTAATAAACCGATCTTGGAAGAGAAAATCCAGACAGCTTCGCTGAAGGCAATAGTCTGAGTTGCATATTTCTAAGCCATCATTATCTACTCCAACAAGTATCACACAAACGTTGTTTTCAGCATAGATAAGAAAGGTCTATGTTGGAGATAATAAACAATCAAAATTTGTCTTGTAAAGCTATCAACAATAGTACATAACATAGTTGCTGCAGAAAGTTCCTCACACCTGTGTGTCTTTATAAAAATAAAACTATGGTCTGATAGATATGAAATTAAATAAGGGAAAGCTGACGCGGTTTGGAGTTCAAAGAATTATTTTATTCCTCAGCAGATAGACAGGCGCACGGTAACGAGTGGCAAGCGCAACCGTAGCGGTGTGTTCAATTAGTTTTGAAAGTCTAACAAGATTTCTACGTCGTTCGAGTATTGTCCATATAAAGCCATGTGGAATATAATTGACTTTCTCGCGATCGGTGCTGCCTGAACCATTATCCGTCTTCCTGAACCATAAATCCAGTATATTGACAATAAAGTTTTGGTCTCTTGCACCTCGCTCACTTTTGACGTGTTTTATGGGTTATTTTAAGTGTCGACTTTCCATGTTGTATTTATGTTCAATATAATCTTGAGTAATTTATCATATATACACATACATATTATCACGCTTTTCCCCTGTTAGGATAAGCAGAGAGAACATATCATTTTTTTATCCACTTTGCACGGATTTCTCCTGTTACATAAAGAGGGTCTGCTTCTAGAGTAAGCTTATTCATTAGGAATAATATAAGCCCTAGACGGGGCCGAGAATATATCAACCGTGTCATTCAGTTGGTTCAATATCTCTATACCACGCGTGACTGAGTGTTTAGCCATGATATTCGTCCTATAAGTTGGTATGTAGAACAGAGGGTGATTCCTTGCACGGCTATATTTATTAAGTGCATATAAACTAAGTGCTTCTAGAATCGCGGCACAGTTAAAGCATAGATATCTATATAGGGCTTATATTCTTCCTAACGAATAAGCTTACTCTAGAAGCAGACCCTGTTTGTGTAACAGGAGAAATCCGTGCAAAGTGGATAAAAAATGATATGTTCTCTCTACTTATAGATACTTTTTTATGATGATTTATCTGTAGAATTTTTAAAATGTAAAATGACAAATAGAAGAAGACGCATATTTTTTAGAAGAGTTCGTCGTCGTTGCTGAGCCTCGTAGTCGCGCATCCCCTCGCCATTCCAACGTCAATTCAGTTGGAATTTGTTTTTAAGCGAGTGAGCCGTTGCCCACCAGCAAACTCACCAGCCACACTGCTGTACTGGATCCGATGGTACGCCGAAGAGACGATCGGAGCGCACTAAAATATTTTTTCCTTTTTTTCTCATTCTAAGAATAATCAAATCATAGAATATTTAACAGTTAGTTAATTTGTTATTGCATTTATTACATTAATCCGCTACACATGTTTCTGCCTCTTATTCAGAGACTCTTCAGGCGGAATGATCCCGGTTTGTAACGGGAGCAGTACTTAAGTCTGACTTAAGCTCCACTACTCTAGTTACAAAATAGAGCCTCGGGATAGGGTGTAGAAAGAAAGGGAGAGGAGGATGCTGGGAGTTTTACTGCGAGATAGAAAGACCAACAAATGGATATGAGAGAGAACCAGAGTCACGGACGTAGTTGAGAGAGCAGCTGCCTTAAAGTGAAGCTGGGCAGGACATATTGCCAGATGCTCTGACTCTCGATGGACGAAAAAGGTCCTGGAATGGCAGCCTAGAACAGGCAGGAGAGGTGTGAGGAGACCACAGGCTAGATGGTCGGACGATACAAGACGGGCCGCAGGGGTGAAGTGGATGCAGTGTGCCCGAGATAGGGAGTTGTGGGAGACCGAAGGGGAGGCCTATATCCAGGGATGGATCCAGAACGGCTGAAGAAGAAGAAGAATTAAATATTCTAATATGGAGGCGACAAAGTTAAAGCCTAAAACTTCGACATATCAAATCATAATTGATATGCCTTCTATGTTGATATAACCGCACTGTCTAATGGATTCACTGGTCTTACACAGCTACTTATCGATATTAAAGAGAAATCTTGATCAAACAGTAATTACGCATTTGAATCTTATCGACGTTGGAAAGTGACCGTGCTTAGTATATCGTGCCCATTGCATTGCCCAGCGCCCGGTGCAGTGCAAGCTTGGTGCTTCGAAAGTCAATGTTTGCCAATAAACTTGACCGGTTTAATGTAATACGCCGTAAGATGGTTTCCCGCTTCTCTTCGTGTCGCTGAACTTTCGTTTAGTTATATTATTATATTATATGTCTTCATGTGTCAGTTAGATTTGGCCGTGCTTAGATCATATAAGTTTATCAACTCTTTCAGATCTCAGTATGTTTTAACGTGCCGCTATTTTAGCAGTCAAACACAAATGAATGATCTAGTCGTACAGCCGATCGATACCATACGCACTCACTGAGATTTTTTTCCGTTAACTGGCCCGTAATATAATGAGTGCTAACTGTTTCTCCGTCTACGATACAATTTTTTTGTTGCAAAATACAACTGTTCACGTTTTTTTTTCCGTCAGATTCCTTTTCTTCTGATAAATAGCGCATGTTTGCACATTTAAGGGGATATTCTACTCTAGAAATTTGAAAAAATCGTTTTTTTTTCTTCATATTGTTAAAGTTTAGATCTTTAAGAATATGTTATCAAAAGGATATTTTAAAATTCTCAATATTTACGAAGTTACATCTATAAATGAGGCAGCAATTACGCCGCACCGGAATGACTCAGACAATAATCTCAAAACTTTATAGTAAACGCGTTTTTCTCGAAACTACTTTTTTCAACCTGGTCGACATAAAATCTCAAGTTCTATTCAACCGATTGTCTTCAAATTTGGTATGAAACTTCGATAAAAGTTTTTATATCGTCTCTACTTTGGAAAATTCGAAACATTTTTTTTAATTTAAAAAGGGTAAAAAAGTTGAATTTTTTTTCAGACAGCCGCCATTTTACGATTTCTCTTTGGTACCAATTATAACGACATTATTTTTGTTTCGAATTTATGAAAGGGTTTCAATCATGTCGACCAGCTCACCCCCCCTTTTTTACGACAAGATATAACAGCTGATGACATCTTGAATTTAAAATTTTTTTTGTTCAAAAATTTTTTTGTACCTTCTCAAATCATCAATAAACATACTAAAAAAATGTATAATATAGTGAAACCCCGTTTTTACGTGCCCGGAATTCACGTTTTCCCGCTATTTGCGTTCAATTTTACCAATCCCGTTTTATTTTAGTACATTTAGTACCCGCTTTTACGTTTTTATTTCCCGCAATTTGCGTTTGAAATATTTAAAATGCAAATCAATTTATAAACATATTTAATTAAATGCGCGACGATTTCAAATATTTGAAATGAATATTAGGAAACAGAAATATGTTGTTTCTATTTATAGACATGTGTGCACCTGCAGCGCTCATGGTCAAGGTTACACGAGTCGTGTAATACGATGCAATTGGTGGAAAATTTAGCGAATCAGAGGCAGGCAGACTGTATATGTATTTGGTCAATCTATGCTTGTGTTTTAAAGATGTCGGTCGTGTACATACAATTTCAATTGTCAATTGTCGTGTATTTCGTGTGTCAATTTACATTTTTTTCATTTCTTTTAATTTTTCGTTGAATCCCTTCAAATAATGTCTCAGCAAAGAAAAATATTATCGATTCAAGAGAAAAGGATAATTCTCGAAACAGTGAATAAACATGTTGTTGGTTCACGTGTTTTGCTCGCGCGTGATTTGGGGATACCCATTACAACTTTGGCTACGATAAAAAATCGCGATCGATCGAAAAAAGTTTTCCGGTTTGCGTGATTATCTAAATAAAGAATTATTTAAATTATTTTTCTAACCCCAAATCTACGTTTTATTTTATCAGTCCCTTCCAAAACGTAAAAACGGGGTTACACTGTATATATATTTTTTTATTTAGTCTGAAAAAACGCCTGAAATTCATGCCTCTAGAGTAGAATACACCCTTAAGGCTTTTCTCGTATTTAATTTGTATCTCTTATTTATTCCTTTTTACTCAATTTAAAACATATACATACACATCACCCCGTTTCCCTGCCTAGGTTGGCTGTTATGTCAAATGTTAGAGCTCCAGACTTTCCTATCTCGATCCCTATGTGTACATTTCGCGTTCCCCAATTCTTACGCATTCTCACACAGCTCTTAACGATTTCTCTTACTTTTTACTTTTCCTTCTTTCAAAATTTCATTCCATTGATCCAATCATACATTTCCTTAGTCTTTCTCTACCACACCATCCACTGACATTTGCAGTTTATATATTTTTTGCAAGGTTGTCTTCGTTCATACGTTCCACGTGCCTAAACATATCAAAGTGCACTTCTTCACCTTACACAACTCATCAGCCTTACATTAATAATCGTGTTCTTCTAAATGGGTGCATTTTTACTCAATTTACTCGGCTCAATTGCGTATTCTTCTACGTTCACGTTTCAAGTTAGTTGGCACTAAAACACTGTTGTGTACTATCATCTTTTGCAGGTTTTGATACTGCCCAGTTCGAGCGTACATACGAGTATAGTATGTTATAGTGTCCTATTGAATTTGGAACGAATTCAATACACAACTCGGTGAAATAAACAGTAATTACTTACCTGCGTTTGCGTCAATGTTTTTTTTTATATGTTGTATATTTTCTTTCCTGTCTTAAGAACAGAGCCAAGAAATCACAGTTATACTTTTATAATTGTGAGAATTGTTTTTTTATTTATTACTCTGTTGTTTTGACCTCAAGTCTAGTTGTTATATTTTTCTTATTTCAAGATCTATTATATTATATGTTATTTCTCGCTTTTGTCACCATCGACATGTTTTTCACGATTTTCTTTGTTTGCTTGCTGTCAATTAATTGGTTTTATTATTTTTAACGAAACACAAGAAACACAATACAAACTGTCGGGACATTTTTTTTAAACACAAAAATGGAACTTGATATATTATTATTGAACACATTTTCCTTTTCAGGAGATTTTTTCATCGTCTTCGTTTGACATTTTGACGGTTGAAAGTTTTTTGACAGTCACCACTGTTAATGAAATTACCGACCGTAATGTCTTGTATCGATTTCGAGTTTTTTTTACCCCAATCCTTGACATTTGATTGATCGCGTAACAGTTTTTCTTTGTGTTAGCATAATATAAAATATACACGTATTAATTACTCACTTTCAAAGTTATACGGTTCTTGAATGTCATTTAAAATTATGTGAAACTAACGAGTGAACAATTATTTATAACAAAAAAACTAACGAGTGAGCAAACCCTTCGCTGAGCTGTAAGTTAGGACTAGGTTAAAATAAAGGGCATGGACAGACAACACAATCATTATGTGAATTAATGTATTTTTGGGTGTTTTTATAACTTTTTTCAAGGATTTTATCAATTCTCATTCATATATCCGCGGAAAAGTCTAATTTCTTTCAGAACATGGATGTTCTCTGCGATCAGGCGATGAGACTCCTTTGCATACCAACATATCACACCACATTTTCAAGGATTTTATCAATTCTCATTCATATATCCGCGGAAAAGTCTAATTTCTTTCAGAACATGGATGTTCTCTGCGATCAGGCGATGAGACTCCTTTGCATACCAACACATCACACCACATTTTCAAGGATTTTATCAATTCTTATTCATATATCCGCGGAAAAGTCTAATATCTTTCAGAACATGGATGTTCTCTGCCATCAGGCGATGACACTCCTTTGCATACCAACACATCACACCACATTTTCAAGGATTTTATCAATTCTCATTCATATATCCGCGGAAAAGTCTAATTTCTTTCAGAACATGGATATTCTCTGCGATCAGGCGATGAGACTCCTTTGCATACCAACACATCACACCACATTTTCAAGGAGTTTATCAATTCTCATTCATATATCCGCGGAAAAGTCTAATTTCTTTCAGAACATGGATGTTCTCTGCGATCAGGCGATGACACTCCTTTGCATACCAGCACATCACACCACATTTTCAAGGATTTTATCAATTCTCATTCATATATCCGCGGAAAAGTCTAATTTCTTTCAGAACATGGATGTTCTCTGCGATCAGGCGATGAGACTCCTTTGCATACCAACACATCACACCACATTTTCAAGGATTTTATCAATTCTCATTCATATATCCGCGGAAAAGTCTAATTTCTTTCAGAACATGGATGTTCTCTGCGATCAGGCGATGAGACTCCTTTAGATACCAACACATCATACCACATTTTCACATCTTCATTTGCGGTTCACTCGGCACGACTATGGAACGAACTTCCAAGATTTATCATATTTGCACCACCCTCATTAACATTTAACCCTTATCATGGCATTGTAGCACAGGTGTTACAATTTAATAAAGATTAGTTATTAACTCTTACAGGCTTTTAAAAAAATCCGATAGTCTAATGACTTTTGTCCTATATTTACACTCAACTTATTTTATATTGTTGTTATATTTTTAATCTATCAACAATAATACTGGGTTCGATTTAAGAGCAAAGGCGCCTTTGAGAAGCGTCTGCTCTCTAAACGGTGCTGTATAAATTCTCCCTTTATTAGCATTACTATTGCGAATCTGTTTAAATGATTGTATTGAAATTGATACATTTCCTTAGAATTAATCAAATATAAATATAACTTTGATGATGGAAGATCTCAAGGCTACCTTTGTATTGTTTCGCAACGCTACTCCAAGAACCTTGGCGAGATCTAGGTGAGATATGGCCATGCGATAGCCGGACGTTCTAGTTTTATCATTTTTACATAAATATATTATAATACTTTTTTTTTACCGCATATCTGCCGCAAGGGATCAACTCCGTCTAATCATCATAACCTACGATATCTGCCTCTAGTATAAATAATTATTTAGTAAAAAAAAATATTCTCTCACTTGATATATTTTCCTTTCGTTGACTAATCCCGCTGGAACCCAGATAAAAAAAAGGATTCCAGTCTGGTTTTCACATAAGGCCTCTTTAAAAGATATCTGGTTAGTTGAAAGAGATTGTCACATGGCAATAAACCCACCAGGTTGTACTGTATACAACGAAAATGTAATACAATACAATAATACAATTAATACATTGGATTTTAGAATCTTTAGTTCTTTGTATTGAGCGATGGCTGGGACACTTGTGTTGAGAAAAGTTCCGAATCGGCTGCCAAAAGAGATCTTTTGACTACGTATTCTGGAAGGGTACCATTAGAATGAACTAGACGCGTCTGAGCAAGAGATCTATGGAGACTGACTGAGAACAATTTTGTTCTGCCCTGGATATACTCGTATTAACGACCAACTTTATCAAATGTTTCTGCCTAAACTTTGTTGAACTCCATATTAGAAAATATAACAATAACTTACTTCGTTATCCTACTAATTATGTTAATCCTCGCTACACATGTTTCTGCATCCTTTCCCGAGGCTTTTTTCAGGCTGAATGAACCTGAATTATTTCACCTGAAGCTTCGGGATAGGAGGAATAAATACATGTAGAGGAGTCGTTGTTTTCCTTCACATACAAAATATTAATTGTTTTCCTTCGTATACAAAAGATTTTGAGATATATTATTTTTGTTTAAAGCATTAACACTGTGGAGGTTTAATGACATTGTAATTTGTTTGGCCAAATATTGTTTATTACACTTAATATAACGGTATAATCCTTCCGGTTCATAATTCGGTCTTTTTTTTTAAATCCACTTTGCACGGATTTCTCCTGTTACACAAAGAGGGTGTGCTTTTAGCGTTAACTTATTCGTTAGGAAGAATATCAACCAGGATTCTTCTCATACTGCTAGGCGGTACCGAGACTATATCAACAGTGTCATTCAGTTGGTTCAATATCTCTATACCACGCGTGACTGAGTGTTTAGCCATGATATTCGTCCTGTAAGTTGGTATGTAGAACAGAGGGTGATTCCTTGCACGACTATATTTATTGGGTACACATAAACTTAGTGCTTCTAGAATCGCGGGACAGTCAAAGCAACCTTGGAAAACTTTAAGTAGGAATATCGCCATGAATTCTTGCCTTCTTGTTTGGAGGCTTCTATAGTTACACACCGTGAGAAGTTCGACATGGTGAGCATATTTTGGGTAATCGCCCTTTGTTTTTTACCATAAATATCTAAGAATTTGTTTTTGTATTTGTTTTATATTGTTTTTATATTTGAGCTGATGAGGAGCCGAAACCGTAGATGCATATTCTAATTTGGTTCTAATTAGATAATTATATAAGTTTCGTGATATTCTCATTATAAAACCGAGTAGTTTGTAACAGTCCGATATCAAACGCGAGACATGGTTAACGAACGTGAGTCCGACATCAAAGGTTACACCCAAATCTTTGAATTCATCTTGTTTGTGCTTCCCTTGTGATGAGGTGAAAACCTTGAAACCGGTAGGGTTATAACGTTATATAAAGTGGAATACACATTGTTTGACTAGACAAATGACAATGATCTTGTGTTATTGCAATCCAGTCGTAATTCATCTTTGATTTTTGATATTGTAAAATTTAAATATTTATTTCTTTAATACTCACGACTTTTTCTTATTCTGTGTATTATTTTCTCGAGTTTGAAGTCGATGCGGTTTTATTTAATCTGAGTCTTATGTTAGTTTCGCCTTCCTATTTGGGTTCATTGTTCCACATAAAGATTATAAACATATAAGCATTTTGCTAAGTGCCGATTATTTTTATCGTGCTATAAATACGAGGCGTATCCAGAAAGTAAGTGTACTGAGGCTCTCACGACCGGATGGATTTTATTTTCGACATGTTGGCTACACTTCCGTGTAGCCTGACCCTTCCCCTCCGCAACGAGACCGGTTCGAGGTCAGTACGTTGAGAAGTATCGACGCGACAACACGTTTAGTGAAAAATGTCAACCCAATCTCCCGCCAAGTGCGAAATTTTGTAAAAAGGCAAGAGTTTTTAAGGCGCTGCAAACTCCATGGAGATGAATTTCTCCGCTCCATCGTTACTGGGGATGAAACTTGGGTTGCACACTACACGCCTGAAACCAAAAGGCAGTCTCAACAGTGACGTCACACCTCTTCACCCTCCGCCAAAAAGTTCAAAACCACAATTTCAGTCAAGAAAATCATGGCATCCGTGTTTTGGGACTGTCAAGGCATAATTTTAATTGAATATATGTCTCAAGGGGAGACCATCAACTCTGCAAGATACTGTGAGACCCTAAAAAAATGCGGAGGGCGATTCAGAACAAGAGGAGAGGCATGCTGACAAAGGGAGTCTGCCTGCTGCATGACAATGCCATACCACACACGGCCAACGCTACGAAGGAACTGCTAGCCTCGTTTAAATGGGATGTCCTGAACCATCCCGCGCATTCCCCTGACCTAGCACCTTCAGATTACTATATATTTACCTCCCTGAAGCTGTACATGGGTGGAAAAAGGTTTTCAACCGACGAGGAGCTAAAGGAGGAGGTGGAGAAGTGGACGGAGGGGTTGGCGAGAAACTACTTCGAGGAAGGCATCAAAAAGTTGATACCCCGCTTCACCACCTGCATTGAGAGGAATGGCGACTATGTCGAAAAATAGCTTACATATGTACTACGGTAACCACGTAATTTTTTTTGTTTAAATAAAAAAAATTGTAACCTACAAAAATTCAGTACACTTAGTTTCTGGATATGCCTCGTATATTATTATATTGATATGATTTGAAACGTTTTATTTCTTACCTTGATTATAATTTTTCATAAATCATTTCTCCCCTATCGGATCGTGTTTTTAAAAAGGAATGGACAGAATCAAATAAACACGAATAATATAATCTGCAAACTCATATTTATTTTCTAAAAATAACGACAAAAAAAAGTTGTTTGTGAAAATAACTTCGTAGATAACACTTGTTGGAAGAATAACAAAGTTGTTTTGAAATAATATTTTCATAATAAATCTGTTTTTCTTTATTGCGACCAATTCAATAATTCATTTAATTTGTTGATATATTATTTTCTATTATGTAATATATTATTAAAGACATTGTAATTTATTTTTTATCAATCACTGTTTATTCCACTTTTTTGTAACGGTATAACCCTACCGGTTTCAAGGCTTTCACCTCATCTTCAGGGGAGCACAAACAAGACTAAATTCTGTTCGAATTGGTACCGATATACACGCTTCAACGGTTGGGGGCTGAGGGGTGAGGGAGGCATGGGACGATTTCGGCCAAGAGAGGAAAGATTTTTGGGATATAACTGTTCACCAGATGTTCGGATCGATGTACTGACTTAGAAATTTCTAGGGCCTCTAATCTGAAGGAATAAACAGTGTTTGATAAAAATAAATTACAATATCTTTAAACCTCCACAACGTTGATGCCTTAACTATAAACAACATGTTATTAAAGAAGTAAGATATATCGTAGGAGCTGTATGACAAAGCGTATATATGTGGAAGAGGCTAAATGTGTGTCGAAATAGGAAAGTCTGATGCTCTGTTCTCTCTGCATGCCCCAGTAAAGAAACGGAATGATGGTATGTATTATTGTTTCTACAAGTCTTGAATTAATAAAAAAAAAACTAGAATAACAAGTGCTTTATTTTGGGACCCATTCATCAGGTTAATATCAAAATGTTATTTGTAAATCGTTCGTGATAAGTGATAAAATTTTTTGTAAGGGGAGATAAAAATATAAAATATGCAAGGGATATGATAATGTACAATAGAAAGCACAGATAAGGAGCTTATAGAACAATTACGTTTGTAAGGGGAGATATGTAAAAAAACAGCAAAAAGTAGTTTTGTATTTTCAGGTTAAACTCAAACGAAAAATGCCACCGAATGCTGGAAAGTGGTTTTTGTTATTTTCAGTATCTCATCAATCTCTCATATCGTATAACGCTGGTTACATTCGATCAGTCTTCATTTGGTGGTCATCATTGGTAATCAACTTTTTAGAGCGGACTACATCTTCCGAGTGTCATATACTATGAACTGATGAATCGACGCAGAAAATCCTTTTTATCCTTTCGAAATTGCTCCAAATGTTGCTCAGAAAGTCGCATTCGAACGTGTTTTTGTTGCATTGTTAGCAAATGCGGCACCCATTGTGCACACAGTTTTTTGAAACCCAAAACTTCAGCCAAAATATGCCATGTTGTTCCATGTGAGATGCCTATGGTGTCAGCTATCACACCCACAGTCGATCGATGATCTTCCAAAACCATATTCCGTATTTTCGCTATGATTTCTGGTGTTGATGCACTTTTGGGACGTCCTGAGCGTGGATCGTCTTCAACGCTTATACGGCCACGCTTAAACTCCAAAACCCATCGGTGAACGGTTGGAAATGAAGGAGAAGACTCCTTTAATACTTTCACCATCTTTGCATGGATCTCAGTAGCCGATAAACCTTCCAAAACAAAGAATTTAATCACTGCACGATATTCGGATTTTTCCATTGTTAAAAAATACACTGACACGTCAACTTCAAATGGCTTGTAAACAAAGAATAAATTGACAGATCGAAATGAAATTTTGAGTACGTTCTTATGAAAGATGAAATATTAAATTGGCGTAGAAATTTTGGTTTTCTACTGCTCCATAGATGTCGCTTTCAAAACTTTTTGACTAACCTACTATGTATTACGGATTTTTAAATCCACATTTGTTAAACACGATTGCTTACTGCAACGCCGCCATACACGTAGATATATATTTTTTTGTATATTTTTTTCCTTTGTGGTAGTAAATATCATCAAGAATTTTTTTTTAAACAATTTATATGTACTATAAAGATGCGAAAAACTATTAACTTACGTAAGCATATACATTCAGCACGTTTGGAATAAAGTAAGCAACTAAAATATTGGCAGGTGACATCTATCCGAGAAATACGAAACTACTTTTTGGACAACATATTATTGTATTGTATTACACTTTCGTTGTATACAGTAGAGCCTGATGGGCTTATTGCCATGTTGCAATCTATTTCAACCAACCAGAAAGAATTTAAAGAGGTATTAAGTGAAAACCAGACTGGAATCCTTTTTAAAAAAATCTGAGTTCTAGAGGGATTTGAGCCTGTAACTTTCGGGCTGCAAGACAGGCGTCTTACCAACTAGGCCATGGAGGTCGTGATCAAAGTAAGTATTATCATTATCTTGATTGACGGACGGAATGATCTTGTTGAATGAATTATCCGATATCGATATTTTCATACCTCGATTGGTTTTTGAATAAATATTCCGATATCGATATTTTCATACCTCGGCGGATCGTTGAATGAATTATCCGATATCAATATTTTCATACCTCGGTGGATCGTTGAATGAATTATCCGTTATCAATATTTTCATACCTCGGTTGGTTTTTGAATAAATATTCCGATATCGATATTTTCATACCTCGGTGGATCGTTGAATAAATTTTCCGATATCAATATTTTCATACCTCGGTGGATCGTGGAATGAATTATCCGATATCAATATTTTCATACCTCAGTGGATCGTTGTATGAATTATCCGATATCAATATTTTCATACCTCAGTGGATCGTTGTATGAATTATCCGATATCAATATTTTCGTACCTCAGTGGATCGTTGAATGAATTATCCGATATCAATATTTTCACACCTTGGTGGATCGTTGAATGAATTATCCGATATCAATATTTTCATACCTGAGTGGATCGTTGAATGAATTATCCGATATCAATATTTTCATACCTCAATGGATCGTTGAATGAATTATCCGATATCAATATTTTCATACCTCAGTGGATCGTTGTATGAATTATCCGATATCAATATTTTCATACCTCAGTGGATCGTTGAATGAATTATCCGATATCAATATTTTCATACCTCAGTGGATCGTTGAATGAATTATCCGATATCAATATTTTCATACCTCGGTGGATCGTTGAATGAATTATCCGATATCAATATTTTCATACCTCGGTGGATCGTTGAATGAATTTTCCGATATCGATATTTTCATACCTCGGTGGATAAATTGACTAGTGAACTTAAATTTTATAGGCATATCTGAGCCACTTCACAGAGAAGTACGAGTATTAGTGTTCCTGTTGTCATTATATTTAGACTTTGATAAAAAAAAAAACTGTTGTTTGGATATATAGTAATTGGGTCAAACGTTAAATAAATAAAAATCTTTATTTGAATATCAGTTTATATTGCAAGTAACAACAGAACTTCACATTTTTTATTTTTTCCCGAGCATTATGAATCCACTTTGTCAATTTGAATATTTTCCAAACTTTGTACTCGGCTAATGTGCTGTATTAATTTATTAATCACTTTTCGTCACCCAATAGACACGAGCCGTTTTGTACTTCGGCCACCGCGTCATCTGCGCGGGCCATTCTTCCGATATTGACTGTGGAGTGTGGGGGCACGTTCTGTTCGCACGCCATCGTAAATCGTGATAATTCGCTTTTTGATAATTGTGAAAGTCGGTCACAATGATAAAATAACAACTTGTGAGCCATTTAGATAGCAGACTCACCTCAAGGAAGCTCTAAGCGATAATTTCCTTTATTCAGCTTATCTTTAAATCCGTTGATCAATTTCATGCATGTGTTTTATCTTTTCGACTTCAATATCATTCTTGCGAAAACCAGTTCGATTTCCCTAATTTATCTCAATTGATGTTTTTCTTTCTATTATATTGGTATCCTTTCTTGTTCTAGCCATGATGAATTGATTTAATTGTCCGGATTTACTTTGTCATAATGTTCTAGCCATGGTGAATTGATTCAATTGTCCGGATTTACTTTGTCACTATGTTGGATTTTCGTCTTATTCAAGTTTTTTTTATATTATAAAACAGTACCTACATGTCAATTTTTTAAATTTTTTTTTTAATATTTCGTATCAAAACGTAATTTGATCGTTGAAATTAAGTAAATATAATAGAGTGTATGCATACCATCACACAGTTTCTCTGTCAGAGGAGGCAGAGAGGACAAAGCACCAGCCTTTCCTATCTCGACACATTTTTATATATCGTCTCTTCCATATCCATACACCTTCTCATACAGCTCCTACGATGTATCTACTACTTATATTTCCTTCTTTCAAAATATCATTCATATGATCCAACCATACTTTCAATTACTTACCACACTGAACACATGCACTGTATATTGTTTTTATTAGCCTTTTTTTAATTCATTCGTTCCACCTGCCAATACCATCGTTAAGTGCTTTTCTTATCTCACTTAATATATCAATCTTAAAATATCACTTTAATACCTAATCACTTCATTCCGCATTCTGTCATACATTGTCACCCCGTGTATTCTTCTAAATGAACGCATTTTACAGCATTTATTCGATTTTTTTCAGTCTTTTCCACGCCAGCGTTTGAATCCCATACATCAAAGTCGGTTATAAAACACTATTCTGATCTTACTTTTCCTTGTTTAAAAATATTCACTTCATCCAACCATATTTTTTTTGGTCTTCCTCTACCACGCTTTTCACTCACATTTGCACTGTATATTTATTTTGTCAGCCTTTCTTCTTTCATTCGTTCCACGTGCCCAATCCATCTCAGATTGATCCTAGTCTCCCATCCTCATAATAACCCAACAATTTTCCTCAGTCACAAGACTCGAACTAAGAACTATGATTACGTGTTTACGAAAACTAATTATCTTGATGAAAATTCCCTTTTTGTTCACAAACTGAATCTGGTCTAACATATATTTCTATAGTTGCTGTATAAAATTCGTGATAAATAAAAATAAATAAATAAATAATAGGTTTATTGATAGCAACATAGTATGTACAGATTACACTTCTAAAACACATAAATTGCAGATAATACATTAAATACAGAAGCTATCAAAAGGTATAGGCTCATCTAATAGCATCCCCTCGGCCAAGATACACCCCACCAATATAGGGCGAACCCAGCCACGGGGACACCAGATGTTTTTCAGCCCACACCCTTGAACACGTAGAACAAGAATATATAAAAAAAATAAACACAGAAAATAAATAGATGACAAAAAAAAGATACATTCAAGAGAGAAGACACTAGAAGGTCCGGGCTCATCCCACAAACAATCCTCCGGCCGAGATACACCCCACCAATGTAGGGCGATCCCGACCGCAAGGGCATCAGGGGGCTTCCATCTTCCATCCCACACCCCCGCATATCTAGATTAAAGAATAAATATAATAAAAAAGAAAAAAAAAAAAACAAAAACGTATGGCAGAAAACAAAATAAAAAGTAAACCCACATATACCACCTCAGGTTAACTGTCAGCAAGAACGAGAAAAAAAAAGAAAAGAAAAGCCTCAAAGGAGTCCAGATTTTACATAATGACAAATGGGAAGTAAGATAGTTGAGACAACATTGAAATAGTTAGGCAGTAATACTATACATTGAAATAGATAAGCAGTTTTAAAAGAATGAATGAGGAGATAACGCACAAACACGTATGCACAATCCTCGATTCACCACCAGCGAAAAGAGAGAAAAGAAAGAAAATAAGAAAAGAAAAGCAAACAAGAGATAACAGTTCATGGCATCTCCTTTACCCTATCTGTTCGTTATACCCAATCTATTTCCAGCCAAGATTTTTTTCTTCCAATTTTAATAAATCATTCTCGATTGCCACTTGAACGGCGTTTCAATTTAAAAAAAAATCATAACGATGTCTATTTTACGAAGGCCCCCGCTAATGATTCCGTTTGCGGATCAACCTTCATAATTCAGCAGTAGTCTCTCGTATACTTCAAGATTGACGTGGAATTGCGGTAGATGCTGAGAAAAATTTCCGCCAGACGATTTTTATGGTGATGACTTTTAAAATGAGAGAGGTTGCCTCAGACTACGAGTATAATACGAAATACCACGAAGTTAACTGAATTTCCAGTTTACCTGATGTCAGTATTTTGTAGAAAGACTGTTCGAACAGTATTTAATCTGACTTGTCTAAACTATTTGACTTAATTCGTTACGGATATTACTATTATTAATAATATTGGTAATGGATTTATATCAGGATAATGAACAACTTATAGCGTTAAGAAACAACGTCAATGGGATACTAAAACATGTATACTCTAACTAGATAGTATCAAAATCTACTTAGATTTTTATTTCACAGCAGTATTTTAGTACCAACTTGAATGTATGGGATTTCAATCTTATTTCAACGCGGTCGTGGAAAAATACTGAAATGAGCCGAATAAATGGTATAAAAATGCGTCCATTTAGAAGACTACAATGTATAACAAGTTACAATGTATGCCAGGCTACAATGTACGACAGGTTACAATGTATGCCAGGTTACAATGTATGCCAGGTTACAATGTATGCCAGGTTACAATGTATGGCAGAATACGGAATTAAGTAATTCGGGATGAATATGATATTTTAAGATGGATCTGTTGAGTAAGAAGATGAGGAAGATCACTTTTAGATGGTTTAGACACGTAGAACGAATGAATTAAAGAAAGCTTAGTGAAACAATATACAGTGCCTGTGTGTGCAAGGCATAGTAAGTAAATTAAAGTATGGTTGGATCATATGAATTATACCTATTTTGAAAGAAGGAAATGTAAGTAGTAAGATAAATCGTATGAGCTGTATGAGAAGTTGTATGGATGTGGAAGATGCAAAATATGTGAGTCGAGATAGGAAAGTCTAGTCCTCTGCCCTCTCTACCTTTTTCAACATGGAAGCGGTATGATGGTATTTTTTATTATATTTTACTTTATTTCACTTTGTGATTTGTTTTATCAAACACTGTTTATTCCACTTTATGTCACGGTATAACCCTACCGGTTTCAAAGTTTTCACCTCATCATCAGGGAGTACAAACAAGAGTCTTGTTTGTGCTCCCCTAATGATGAGGGGAAAACCTTGAAACCGGTAGGGTTATACCGTTACATAAAGTGAAATAAACAGTGTTTGATGAAAACAAATTACAATGTCTTGAAACCTCTACAATGTTAATGCCTTGACTATAAATAATATGATTTATTTCACTTTATTTCTACGGTCAAATGAACTTTTTGACACGCAATATTAAAAAAACAAAAAGAAATCAAATTAAACATTGACAATGTTATATAATACAAAAAATACTTGTTCAAGATGAAAACCCAACACAATAAATAACAAAGCACATACTCTGACGATTTAATAAATTCATCACGGTAAGAAAAAAATAACAAAGCACATACCCAGACAATTTAAACAATTCATCACGGTAAGAAAAAAATAACAAAGCACATACCCAGACAATTTAAACAATTCATCACGGTAAGAAAAAATAACAAAGCACATACCCAGACAATTTAAGCAATTCATCACGGTAAGAAAAAATAACAAAGCACATACCCAGACGATTTAATCAATTCATCACGGTAAGAACAACTTATTCACTTTACTCCTGTAAGTATTCCCAATTACATGAAAGTTTATACAATGCCCATATCGATTGCCCAGTCTTTGAAGTCTTGTTATGCAAGAGTTTGCACACATAATTTATTACAATAACTTCACTGTGAAATTACATTTTGCTGAGTGGACATACAAGGAACGTGCAACTAGACAAGCTGAATTAGTTCCAGACTATTGCTATATGAGCTGACAATCTTAAATAATTTTGTGAGATCAAACCCTTCTTCTATCTGACAAGTTTGTAAGTCTCATCACTTCAACAATATACCATTGTCCAACTCAGTCAGTCCAACTCTTCAACAATAGACCATAGTCAAACTCAGTCAGTCAAACATTTCTTCTTTCGGAAATGTTTGTCAGTCTCATCACTTCAACAATATACCATAGTCCAACTCTTCAACAATAGACCATAGTCCAATTCAGTTCTTGGGGTCTGCAGTTCAAAGTTTGTAAATCGTGAAAACATCCCCTGTTAACGTTGTTTTTTTCAACATGTTCATCGTGACGTGACCATTTGGTCGAATTGTAATCCAAATTATTCCTATCAGAGAATTATGGATTTTTTAAAATTATTCCAGAGTGATCAGTTAGTTAAAAACAATATAATAATTATTGATAAACCAAACTGAAAAGATTTAAAAAAAATGGTGTTATTTTGTTTAAAAGTTGTAGTATAACATAATTTATGTATATTTAATTTATTTTTGTAATAGCGCCAGACTTAAACGGTTAATAAATTTTAATTTTTAGCCATCCAAAAACGTTTGTCCGAGCTGACGTGATTTTATAAATATCTTATTACGGTATTTGAACCCCGCGCTATGGTTTGAATTAGCATTATCCAAATATTATAAAAACTAGAAATATTACACACATACTTTTGTGGAAGGCAGATAGCATAGAGCGCCAAAATTTCCTATCACGATATACATATATTCTTCACCTCGTTTTACATGTATGCATCTCATACAGTTAATTTATTTATTTAACACTTCGCCGTAAAACAATCTGGCAAGTTTATTGCCAGGTGGCAATCTCTTCCAACCAAGCAATAGCTAATGAAGGAAGTTGCAACAATATGTGTAGTAAAAATAAAATATATCACCAATTAAAGGAAAGAGATAGTGGAGAGGAAAAGAAAAAAAAGTGGCAAGTATAATGTTAAATTTTATTTGAAACGCACCTGTGTATACATATGCAAATTGCTAATAGAAAAAAAAAATAACAAATCCTTTTTTGATTGACAAACTTTTGTTTAATTTATCGTGAATTAAGATTGTTTTCGGTGCCATATTCACGAACTAAACTGTTAAGAGCATCACCACTCGCACACGGAATGACATTGTTTAATGAATTTTCCGATATCGATATTTTCCATATCCGGTGGATAAATTGAGAATTGAACTCCGTAATGAATTTACTAAGTTAATTCGCAGATAAGCATGAGTAACATTGCTTTTGTCATTACGCTGTATTTTGGACTTTAAAGCTGTTAAGAGCATCACTACTCGCACACGGAATGACCTTGTTTAATGAATTTTCCGATATCGATATTTTCTATATCCTGAGGATAAATTGAGAATTGAACTCCGTAATTAATTTACTAAGTTAATTCGCAGATAAGCATGAGTAACTGTGCTCTTGTCATTACGCTGTATTTTATACGTTAAAGCTGTTAAGAGCATCACCACTCGCACACGGAATGGCCTTGTTGAATGAATTTTCCGATATCGATATTTTCTATATCCTGAGGATAAATTGAGAATTGAACTCCGTAATGAATTTACTAAGTTAATTCGCAGATAAGCATGAGTAACAGTGATCTTGTCATTACGCTGTATTTTAGACTTTAAATCATTATTTTTTCTTGTTATTTGTGATGTAATTGAATGAAATATTTTCTATTTATTTTTTAAATAAAACAATTCTCTTCCATTCATACTCTGAAATCGTTTTTTTTTTAAATATAGTAATTGCTACATTTTGATCTAATCGCTTTGAGGAAAACAATATTTTAGTACTTTGATGTGTGATAGTGAAACGTGGACGTGGAAAAATACCGAAAAGATCCGATTAAATACTTCAAAAAGCGTGCACTAATAAATTTATTTATTTATTTAATTGACGACACAACAGTGTGTTTTATATACAAATGAACATGTGACAAGTTATACAAGTACTTTGACAAAAAATACAAAAATTTGCTTTAAACTAACATGGAGATACAAAAAGCAGTAGTAATAATAAATTACAAAGTCATTGTTTAAAATTATTTAAGATTAATATGTATATTTAAGTTCAATATATGTATGTATGTATATCACAAAATATTACCAAATTTTACCAAGTAGACTTACGTAATTGTCGAAGACTTAATTTATAGTGGTAGAGAACTTAGATTTGTTTTTAGTGGAACAACGCTTACATAGAACAAGAAGAATTGGATTTTTCGAACATTTTATGGATAGATCTTGAGATATAGAAAACACATGGGCTCATTTGTAGAACGAGATGCAAGTTGCTTGGTAGAATCGAAACCTTCCACGTGTTGATGCAGGGTTACTCAACTCCAGATGCAAAGTATTGTCCTTAATGTTTTGTTTATATTACGTTATTTATATTAATAAAGGAGAGCACAAAGTTAGTATCTATTTCTAAATATTGTTGTGATATTCTGGCGAATACTATATATACTTATAAAATTGTGTCACTATATATGACGGAATAAGCCGGAACATTGAATTCACTTAAGATCGTCTGTGATAATAGTATGCTTGTCTGGCACTCCGAGTTCAGCCACCGCACATTCACAATGCCGCACCGCCCTCTTCTGCAATACTTATATCTCAGTGGGCGGATCACACTAGATAAACGACACTGCGACACTTTGCTCCATTTATTAATTTATTTTTGCCAAACTTTTTTATCTAATCACACAACTTTTGCCTCTTCCACACTCATACATCTCGTCATGAGCAATTTTAAATAAATAGATATAGGTTTATTGATAGCAACATAGTATGTACATAATATATTTTAATACACTTCAAAAACACATAAATGACAGAAATGACATTTAAGAGAGAAGCTATCAAAAGTTTTGGACTCATCTAATAACATCCCCCTTTGTCAAGATACACCCCACTAATATAGGGCGAGCCCAGCCACGGGGATACCAGATGTTTTTCAGCCCACACATGTACAATAAGAAGAAAAAAACAGAAAACAAATAGATGTCAGAAAAAAAGGATATCCACAAATACCACCTCAGATTAATTCAAACAAATAAATAAAGGTTCCCTGACAGCAACACAATGTGTACATATACGAGTATATAATAACTTCATTCCTAAATCGCACATATATATCAAAATAAACTGCAGAAAATAAATTTAAGAGAGAAGACATTAAAAGGTCCGGGCTCATCCCACAACATTACCCCGGATTCTTCCATCATTCATACTTCTCACTTTACCTTCTTTCAACATTTTCTTTTAATCCAGCCACGCTCTCCTCGGTCTATCTCTTCCACGCACACCTTGCTCTTCTGACTTGTATACTCGCTTAGTCATTCATTCTCTTCACATGTCCAAACCATCTTAAAGCTTGTTCCTTTATCTTACATTACATAAAACATCAATTTTATTCATGCCATCATTTCTGATGTCTTCATTCCGCCTTAATTTAAACATTGACACTCCACAAACTTTCCTTAGTACACACACCTGCACAGCATTAATTTTACTTTTATCCTTATTCTGTCTAGTTCAAGTTTCACCTCCATACGTCAAAGTGGGCACCAACACACTTATGTACTGTCATTTTTGCTATTGTTGATAATGCGCGGTTATTGTATGTAACATTAAGTGCCGCGTTAACCTTGTTCCCTGGCGGTACCCTTCTTTTAATGTCCCTTTTAATTGGCTCATCATACGAGTACATAAACATGCTATCCAGGTACGAGTAACCGAACTCATCAACCTGCTTAATTTTTTTAGAGTACATCGCACATTCGCGTGATAATTGTACTAAATACTCGGCGAGTTGGCTCAATGCATTATTTTCTATCAATTTATTCTTCCTGCTGCATGGGATTATTATTCGACTCCAAAGAACTAACGACTCCAACAAAGAACCAAAGAATTCTTCCTGCTACATTGGATTTTTATTCGACTCCAAAGAACAGAACTCGTCAACCTGCTTAATTTTTTTTAGAACACATCCCACATTCATATGATAATTGTACTAAATACTCGGCGAGTTGGGTCAATGTATTATTTTCTTTTAATTTTTTCTTCCTGCTGCATGGGATTATTATTCGACTCCAAAGAACTAATTCGACTTCCTGCTGCATGGGATTATTATGCGACTCCAAAGAACTAACGACTCCAAACATCCAAATATTTCTTCCTGCTGCATGGGATTTTTATTCGACTCCAAAGATATACGGAGGACTCGGCTGTTTGTGCGATGCACGGTGCAGGAGTGCCGAATATGTTATGTTATGTAATCCAGTCGGGCGGGTTTTGCCAGATCGCGCGGATTCCCCGTTATTACCAGCTGTCACGGAATGGAATGCTATTATAGTAACTATCTTATTCCATTGCGTTAGATTGCTCCTCTAGTGCAGTTTTACTGATTTCTTCTATCATTTTGCAAAATTGCAAAACTTGAACTATTCTTGTTTTCTTATTTTTTCCTTGTCATAAATCAACAGGGAAGCGGTATGATGGTATTTTTTATTATATTTTACTTTATTTCTCTTTGTAACTTGTTTTATCAAACAGTGTTTATTCCACTTTATGTCACGGTATAACCCTACCGGTTTCAAAGTTTTCACCTCATCATCAGGGGAGCACAAACAAGAGTCTTGTTTGTGCTCCCCTGATGATGAGGTGAAAGCCTTAAAACCTGGAGGACTATACCGTTACAAAAAAGTGGAATAAACAGTGTTTGATAAAACAAATTACAATGTCTTTAAACCTCCACAATGTTAATGCCTTAACTATAAATAATATCGTAGGAGTTGTATGTGGTGTATATATGTAAAAGAGGCGAAGGATGTGTGTCGAGAGAGGAAAGTCTGATGCCTCGTCCTCTCAGCCTACCCCGATAGGGAAACGGAGTGATGATATGTATGTATGTGATGTTGCGATTCGTTTGAATGTACGAGTATAACGTAAGCTTATATGACTTATGAATTGTCTCTAAAATTCGATTCCAGAACAAGACTTAAATCTTCTTTTCAATATTACTTAATCTTATGTAAATATTTAATATCGTTATAAATATTCAATGCGTATTCAATTTGCATCGTTCAAATTATTCACAACGTTTCGTAACTGATACAAGTAACACTTCTGGTTTAAATATAACATTCCAATGTCACGATCATATTTCTACCAGCTGAAAATTATTTTTCGATACACGTACATCTTGTTTTATATTTTGCACGAAACCTGTTTCACTCACTTGTTGCAGCATTGCGTTGGTACAGTTTTAAATAGCATATTAAATACGTGGGTGTTTTTTGTGTCGTGTTGCTAACAATTTATAACGCCTATTAATGCAATTTCGGTATGACTTAACAAACAGATAATAATAATCAATGTTGCCATATTTATCAGTGAATTAGTATAATGTATTTTTGCGCTAATGTATGAAGGTCGTAAGAAATGTTTCCGGCAATTTTTTTTTGCGTTTTATCAAGATCAACGTAATAATTCATTGACATTGATCGAATTGGCCAATTCATTGACTTGTACAACGAACTTGGATGGCGGAACGAGAAAGTCGTGGTAATTAGCTTCATGTGAGCGGGCAAGATCGTTTTTTTTTCTTTTTATATTCGTTTCGGATATGAAGCGAAATGAAGCTATAAAATAATAATTCATCTCGTGGACTGCAAGGCGCACGAACGTCTTTATCATCCGAGAATTGGAGATTACCGAAATACTTTTGACAACTTGCAGAAAAATAATCCTAACGTACTTTGGGTACGTTGCTAGAAAGTATGGTGGAAATCTTGAGATGTCAACCACGGGGACAATTGAAGGAAAGTGAGGAGAGAAAGAAGAAGGTGTCCTGTGAGATGGACGAATCAAATAAATGAGTTAACAGGATCCTCTTTAACCCTTTCTATCCTGTGATGTGTAGCTTGTACACATTGCTTCTAAACACTTTAATATCTCTATAAATATAATATATACTGGGTTCAGATTTTAGGTACTCCTCCGTAACATATTTACGCATTGAATGAAAAAAATAATATTAATAATAATTAGTACTTATCGGCCACATCAGAGATATTTTGTTAAAATCGGGAATAAAATTCAACAATAAAATCAAACGTGTGCCAGTGTGTGACGTAGGTATATTCATTCTAAAAACCGCTATGGGTGAGGAAGCCATGCTATTCACGTCTCACTCTCACTCTTCTTCGGCGTATGGGAACGCAAGAAATAGAATCTCAGTTTGCAGTTGTATTTCTTCCTTCGAGGTATAACATACACAGTGTTAGTCCGTCTCAGGTCTCAGTCGCTCTAGCGCATTCATCTGAGGTGGTCTTTTTACTCCGATTTGTGAACGTCAGCCGATGTTTTTTTTTCATGTTTTCAGCAATTAAATTAAAATTATTACCACTTTTGACTTCCAATTTAATGAATTTAAGCGATTGGCTATGAATATTCTTATTTTCCCGATTTTAAATCGCTCATTTTTACATGTGTATTGAATACACATCACCGGAACGGGCGGATTTTTTTAGCACAGGAAGGGAAAGGTGAAGCGATGCATTCATCATGCTCTAGGACCGGGAGGGATGGAGACATATGGTGCATCGAGTTCGCTTTGCTAATCAACGCCTCTTCATGGTCCTTGCCAGTTTTTGGTGAAGTGTAGGCTCGGCAATTGCTGCTTTGGCAAGCATTTTTGTTTGGTCAGTCGCATAAGTACCAAGTTACACCTACTTAATTTATTTATTAATTTTCTTTATTCATATTATAAAACAATAGTATACGCCACCGGTCTCACTAGACAAAGTGCTTATTCTGATTTATATTAAAAGACAGAAATAGTTCTAGGTGTAGAGATCTCCAGCAACAGTGACGTATATAGTGAAGTACAAGCACAAACTAATAAAGCGACAGCTTTGGCTGGTTGCCTGCGGGACACTATATGGAGAAACAAACACATGCTAACCGAAAGTAAGATCAGGATATATAAGACATGTGTCCGCCCCATCATGACATATGGGATAGAAGTGAGAGCCGATACCAACAGGACAAAAAACCTCAGAGTAGCAGAAATGAAAACCCTACGCTCCATCGCAGGCAGAGCTCTTAGAGATCGGATCAGAAATGAGACGATAAGGTCTGTCTGTGGCGTTGAAGACATAGTGAGGTGGGGAAGAAGCAGAAGGCTCTTGTCAAGAGATCATGTGGACCGCATGGAGGATATAAGACTGGCAAGAATCGCCAAGACTGAAAACCCTAACAGCAGGAGATTACCAGGAAGGCCGCCGAAAAGGTGGAAGGACAGCTGGACGTCATCATCCTAGGAGCAAAGCCAAAAATCTGATATATCCATTATAAATATATTGGGTGCTAACATAAGTTGTGTCCGCTTTTTTCCAATTTAAAAATGAGGACCAAAAGTAAAACAAAATGGTAAAGGTTATACGTCATTCGAAAGAAAATTTTCTGCTCTACAAGATATTGTGTTTAGTTTTACGTTACATATATTATTTTATTTGATTACAAGCCTTCAAAATGGAATGTCAAGTAGACGAAAGTGAGCATTTTCGACACCTCCTTCTGTTCGCGTTCAGACCGTTCAGTGACCGCTTAAACCATATTATTCATGAAGATCCCTTTGAAACCACCGTCGAATTGGCTGAGCAGATGAATTTTAGTCACATGACTGTATACCGCCATCTTAAATCAATGGGAAAAGTCCAGAAGTTCGGCGCTTGGGTTCCACATGTTTTGAGTGAAAGCAAAAATCTTATCGAATTTTAAGGGACTTATCGAATATGATTTAATAACATATAATATTTCCTATGTTTGAATTGCAGAAATTATATAAAATTCCAATAATTTTGAAGTAGGAATGGATTATTTTAGAAAATACGTATTTTATTCCATTTCAAAATTGATATTTTCTCAACTTATGTGTTAATGTTTCGTGTGATTATAAATCTTCATGTGATTATAAATCTTCATAATAGTAAGCGGGGGCGCACTTGGCAATTGGACGCCTTCGTGCATCGCGAACATTACACCTATCTGAGCCTTTGTTTATACTTAACACTTGCCACCCTGTGATGGATAGCGAGTGACCAGGACTTATATTTCATTTGATTATTCGACGTTTTAATACATAATAAAATTATTTCTATAGCTAATTACAAAAAAATAACCTAGCAGATTTTGCATAACTTTAATTTAAAACATACATTTTTCACTGGACACTTAGCGTCCAGCACCGTGGCTGGCAGAATTTTTTAGCACAGTAAGGCAAGTGTTAACATATAAATTAAATGAAAATACGCAAAAACGATCCAATCCACATTTTACCTGTTCTGTTTGAAGAAACGTCAATCCCTTTGCATGGTAGATTTTTTGAAACCAGAATTTAATTATGACGAACTCCATATATAGCCTAGTTGGTAAAACACCTGTCTCCCAATCTGGGGATTATTGGCTCGATTCCGAGTCTGTTTTTCACTTTAGGTCCCTTAAACATCTTTCTGATTCCTCTACTTTAGTTGTATTGTATACAACGAAATTATAATAAAATAATTCCATCAACTTGCATCGATAGTTTTAAACATTCACAAACTCTGTAGCTTAGTTGGTAAAACGCCTGTCCTCGGACCCAGAGGTTGCGGATTCGATTCCCACTGGAATCCAGTTAAAAAAAAGTTGTACGTATGGTTTTCACCTAAGGCCTCATTAACATATTTCTGGTTAGTTGGAAGAGATTCTCACATGCCAATAATCAAAAAAGTGTTATATACATATCTATGCCAGACGTGATTTTTTTTAATATTAACCCTTTTAATCCCACGTGGTCGATTTTCGCCCCCAACTGGTGTATGCGAAAAATCGCACGGGGACGATCATCGGCCTCAAAGTTTTCATATAAGTTTTTATGTTGAATAAAAAAAACACAAAAAATGGTTTTAAAACGTAATACTATCTGAGATAAAAAATAAAATATAAGCTACTGTTTTATTTTGCCAAAAAATGCTTGGAATTTTTCGCACATTTTATGCAAAATATGCTGGGATTAAAAGGGTTAATGGGTTAGAGTCTCGTGGAGGAGAGTTCGCTCCCTAAACGACGCTATACTCGTATAAAATTGCCATTTGAACTGAAAAAAAATCAGGATTGTTCTATGATTTTTCGATACTTCAATTAGACCAAACATTGTGTTTTGTGTGTGGGGTTCGTTGAGCAAATAAATATCCAATTGTTGTCCCTCATTGTGATGCAGTCTTAGCCGTAGACAATATATCTTCTTGACAACAATGCAATGACTTCACCGTTACTACACCCACTACCAATCTCAACGTCAGGCACAAACATTCATTGAGCTCCGCTCGCGATGGGTTTTGGCTAACTCGGAGTGGGCCTGTAAAAAACCGATCCTGCCTCGTTTGCTCCTACCCGAATCGCAATCCTTATCGCCTCGTAAATAGCGTTACGAGCGTCTGGTACTTCCGTATCCTGTGCCAGATCGCCAATTAACTGCCGAACCATTCCTGGATAATTGCGTTTCCTTCGATGGCGAACCATCACTGAATTCCCAATAGAGCCCCCCCGCTCAAAACAATGCGTCATCCTTAAACTATTTTATTTTTATATTCAAGTCTGTTAGTCACGTGGAAAAATATTTATGCGACATTGTGCAAATTGCCAAATTTAAATTATCTTAGTGCACGCTCTAGCTTCATTCCATTTCATTCATAATAAAATGACAATTTCTAAAGCGCCGTTTAGCGAACCCACTCTCCTCAATAGCGGTCTAAATTGGGATTCGAACTCACTCTTATTGACATATAGAATTATGGTGGCTGTGATTAGGTAGTTCCTCGCATCTGAATATGATTAGAAAAACGTATTTGGTAAGAAAACTGCGGAAAACTTACCAAGGAAAGACGAACTACAAAGAAACCTTTGTAGATCGTCCGATATGTGATCGTAACATATTCGGCTTTAGGTGGAGTGTAGTGTATGTGTTAGTATTCATATAAATTTTATAAGACCTCCTAATAATGGCAGTCTTTAAGTACTTCCTTAAGCTACACGCGCCATCCATATCTCGGACACTTAGGCCGAGGCCACATCAAAGTGCTTCGTTAGGTGCTAAGCTAGGTTTTACGTGACTCATATACTAGGTGACTTCATGCCTGGACCACACCAAAGTGCTACGCACAAATTCATTTGACAGTTGGGAGCGATTGAGTCAACACACGATGTCACTCTCAAAAATAACCAATTTCATTACGGCTTACCATCTTTATTTACTTTCTGTGTAACCTCATTCCAAAGTGATTTTATTACAGGTACATTTTTGTATAATTTGCTCGATGGGTTCCACAAAGGCTCCCTTTTATACACATCTGTTATTAAAACTTCCGGCGTCTTGTAAATTAACCAACAGGTCTGTTCGCTAGGAGATTCACTCGATGATTAATCGTCATGCAACGTGGCGCGAAGCGTGCAGTGTGGCCACTGCGATAGTATGCGGTACGTTGGTTCGCTAGGATATGTCGCCTAACTCGCAACATAGCTCTAAACATCAAGCGAGGCTCCTACCTGTGTGGCCGAGGCCTTAGAGACAGTCCATTCCACGACACAAGACCAGCAATGGCAAAAACTCTGTCAAATACCGCGCCCGATATTATATCGATTCGGAACAATACATTATTCGATGAAGATGAGATCGACCCCAAAGTTCTACTCCTGTCCGAAGGAACATCTCTCAGACACGGATTTGAAAGATACAATGAAGACATTCCATTAAGTGACTTGAATACAAAGATACAAGGTTTGAAATCAATTCGTTCGCGACACTTGAGCCAATTTAGACATTTAGGAAGTAGACTAATATGACAATATTTATGAATACCATATATCAATCAGCCTTACAACTGCATTGAAAATAGACCGGAGTCTAAAAATTCGCGAATCAGTCAGAGCAAAATCTATAGAATTCCAGTAATCCAGATGCTATATAAAAAATGAATTAATTAGATAGTCCGAGTCTCGTCATGTCCTCCACTTTCATATGTAGATTCTTCTTGAGTCTCTCTCTGCGTCTATTTGGATGTTTCCAATTTGTGGATGTCTTTGGCGTATACCCTTCATGTTGCCGTTGCACGTGCCCATACCAGCATAGTCATGTTTCCCAGGCTTTATCTACTATTGGCGCCACTTTGATTGTTCCGCTTATTTGTTAATTGTCCAATCTAGTGACGCCCAGTGACCACCGTAGTAAGTGCATCTCCGCGACATGAATCAGTTCATGCTTTCTCTTTATATACCAACACTATACTTCGTCTAGTATAGCGAGCCTGATCACTGTCTTGTAGAGCTTGCTCTTAAATTTTATTGGTAGCCTTCTTGTCTCACATAACTCTCGTCATTTCTCTACTTTTTTCTTTATAGACCAACACTATACTTCGTCTAGTATAGCGAGCCTGATCACTGTCTTGTAGACCTTGCTCTTAAATTTTATTGGTAGCGTTGTCTCACATAACTCCCGTCATTTCTCTACTTTTTTCTTTATAGACCAACATTATACTTCGTCTAGTATAGCGAGCCTGACCACTGTCTTGTAGAGCTTGCTCTTAAATTCTATTGGTAGCCTTCTTGTCTCACATAACTCTCGTCATATATCTACTTTTTTCTTTATAGACCAACACTATACTTCGTCTAGTATAGCGAGCCTGATTACTGTCTTGTAGATCTTGCTCTAAAATTTGCTTGGTAGCCTTCTTCTCTCACATAACTCCCGTCATTTCTCTACTTTTGATGTTGAATGTATATCTTGAATAGAATTTTCCAATCGTTGAAATTGAAAGATCGCTGATTGGTCAATTACGACGAAACAGTCTGGCATACCCAACATACAAATACCCAAAAAATGGTCCTCCCGAAGAATTCACCCTCCCCAACCACTCGATTAAAATAATAAAAGCCACGTTTCTTACAATATAAAAGTAATTTAATCTATAAAATTCCCATTTACTTCAGTTGTTAAAGTCAGGAATCACGACTCAACTCAGCAGACCAGTATTATTATCAATGGCCAATGCTGATTAGTTGCCTCAGAAATTTACTTCGACTGTCAAAAGAACGGTTGGGGAAGCAGAGTATTTTGGCACCTCCAGAAAGGATGCTTCTCTTGGGCTGATCATGGAAAAGTGCGTCGACATTTGGGTCCTGCAATGGAACACAATGACCAAGTTGGTGCACGCCAGGGTCAGGAGACAATCCTGTGTAAGCGATGAGCATCCGACCGTTTTAACATGATGGGGGGAAGATGGACGTATTGTTTTACGCAACGTGTGTTAAAACTCTTGGACGTACGTACGAAGTAACCTATTGAAAAATCAAGAACCAACTATGCACAATATTTCACAAAACAGGTGTTTTCATTTTACTTATTCAACGTTATTTTCTCATGTTATCAAAAGTTAGTCGTATTCACGTGTTTTTTTTATGATATAATATTTTGATTACTTATCGCATATAACACATCGATCAATAAGTCCCGGGACTAACCAACATATGGCGCTTCTAATAACAAATCCATACCATTCTTAGTTAGTACCAGCTTTTAGAAGTTACGTGTCAAACTTTCATGACATTCTGACATTGTGTCATTGAGTTACAGTGGTTTTAGTGACGCTACTTTTGCTGTTTTCAAAACAATGGAAAAAACTGAATTTCGTGTGTTGATAAAACATTGCTTTTTAATGGGAAAAATACCGTTCAAACTCAGCGATGGCTTGAAAAGTTTTATCCGGGCTCCACTCCGTCGAAAACAACCATTTGTTGGTGGTATGATTTCAAACGCGGTCGTTCAGATTTGGCCCCCAGCGACTATTGGGTGTTCGCATACCTCAAAAAGAAGAAAAAAGTTCTCTTTCATCAGGACAATGCACCGTGTCACAAGTCGATGGTAACCATGGCCAAATTGCATGAGTTGAACATCGAATTGCTTCCGCACCCACCGTATTCTCCAGATTTGGCCCCCAGCGGCTATTGGCTGTTCGCAGACCTCAAAAAGATGCTTCGTGGAAAGAGATTTGGCTCCAACGAAGAAGTGATTGCCGAAACTAACTCCTATTTTGAAACTAAAGATAAATCGTTCTACACGGCTGGCATAGAAAAGTTAGAAAAGCGTTGGAATGAATGTATCGCTCTTGAAGGAGACTACTCGTATGTTGATGAATAAAGATGAATTTTGGCAAACAAATGTTTTAGTAATTAGTCCCGGGACTTATTGATCGATGTGTTAGGTATATTCCAGAAACATTTTTGCTAGATAACATTATTGAAGCGAAAAAAAAATGTTAGTTTAAGTTCTCGGTTATAAAATTATAGATGTAAATTGATTAAGTTAAAATTAGTTTATAATCATTTTTTAAACTTAATGTAAAAACAAACAAACATATTCTTTTACTTTTGTTTCTTTTTTCATTGAATTTGGTTAGTGTTAATTTAATCTGTCAAAGTAATTAAAGTACCTATTTTATTTTTTTTATCCTAAGAAACTAAAGTTTTTTTAGGTCGCCAAGTCCATTAAATGCCATTTAATCGCTACATTTAAAAGTTATCATAACGCACGCTTGAATTTATCGTGACAACACATAATTTCAAGCACTTGTAATGAAAATTGTTTTTAATTCTGAACTAATTTCAACCACTAGATAATCCACAATGGACAGGTGCCAATACTTGTTGAATCTTTTAGATATCGCAATAGTGCGATAGCGAATATAGAAAAAAAATCAAACAATAATACATACTAGAAAATACGCCAAACACGATACAAGTTTTCTGCGAAATTATTATTGTAAGAAACTCGCAACATTTTTTTTTGTCTTAAATCGTATGACGGACGCTTCTGCGGCAACTTGTGTTGTGGTTTGAAGTTATATCGTAAGTCAGAACATTTTAAAATCTAAATCGTTACTGAAGAAAATTTATCGATACATTTTAGAAAGAGAAACTAACAAGTTTGACATATTCTGTCAAACTTCTAAATAATGACTTAAGAGGGCGAGACACATTTTACAGATTGAAAATGAATTAAAGAATTAACGACTTAGGTTTTTAAAATATATCGAATTACGCTTTCATTGTATTATATAATTGTATAATCATCTGGATGGCTTATTACCATTTAGCGAGTTCTGTCAATCTACAAGAAAAATATTTAAAACATAATGATTTAACACTAAAATATGGAGAGAGAAAAATCGACACATTTGACTTGATTTAAAGTGACAGACCTTTTTCGACTTAGGTTTTTAAAATATATCGAATTACGCTTTCATTGTATAATTGTATAATCTGGATGGCTTATTACCATTTAGCGAGTTCTGTCAATCTACAAGAAAAATATTTAAAACATAATGATTTAACACTAAAATATGGAGAGAGAAAAATTTTACTTGATTTAAAGTGACAGAACTTTTTCGCTTTTAATAACACTGTCAAGCAGTTTAACAATGCTTTTGTGAAGCGAAATAAGCCTCTCATTTTAATTGAAGTGTATTTTATAGATTTTTTTCTTATTTTTGCGTTAAAACATTGTGTTTTAAAAATGGATTCCTACAATATAAATACCAAATCAATTAGTAAGAAAAATACTATAAAGTCTGACCGTTTCGAACAAAAAAACATTTTTACTGAGATATTTATCATGATTTTACTCCCCAGGAACTAAAAGAGTTTCATCCATTTTGTATACTTTGTCCATATTTCTTAACACACCTTTCCCTTCGTTTTTTTTAATTCACCTTCAAATTCCTTTCGTGCTTTTTAATCATGTGTTTTTAACGACGATTAATAAATAAATAACGGCATCCTTTTTTTTGTGTAGGGCTTCTTTTTCAGATAAATAATAACTATGAAATGCAATAATTTATTTTATTTTATGGTATATGAAATAATTAGCTTAATAATAATAATAATAATAAGCTTAGTACAGTGAAACCCCGTTTTTACGTTTTTGAAGGGACTGATAAAAAAACGTAATTGGAGGGAAAACGTAGATTCGGGGTTAGAAAAAAAAAAAGAAAATTATTTTTTATTTAGATAATCACGCAAATCGGAAAACTTTTTTCAATTGATTTGCTATTTTTTATTATCGTAGCCAAAGTTGTAATGGGTATCTCCAAATCACGCGCTAGCGAAACACGTGAACCAACGTGTTTATTAACTTTTTCGAGAATTTTCCTTTTCTCTTGAATCGATAATATTTTTCTTTGCTGAGACATTATTTGAAGGGATTCAACGAAAAATTAAAATAAATGAAAAAAAATGTAAATTGACACACGAAATACGGGACAATTTAAATTGTATGTACACGACCGACACGTTTAAAACACAAGCACAGATTGACCTGCCTATACAGTCTGCCTGCCTCTGATTCGCTAAATTCCCCACCAATTGCATCGAATTACACGACTCGTGTAACCTTGACCATGAGCGCTCCAGGTGCACTCGTGTCTATAAATAGAAACAACATATTTCTGCTTCCTAATATTCATGTCAAACATTTTAAATCGTCGCGCATTTAATTAAATATGTTTATAAATTGATTTGCATTTTAATTATTTCAAACGTAAATTGCGGGAAATAAAAACGTAAAAGCGGGTACTTAATGTCCTAAAATAAAACGTGATTGTAAAAACGTGAATTCCGGGCAAGTAAAAACGGGGTTTCACTGTAATTATTGTATATGAAATAATTAGCAAAATATGCTCACCACGTCGAACTTCTCATGGTGTATAACTATAGAAGCTTCGAAACAAGAAGGCAAGAATCCATTGCGATATTCCTAATAAAGGTTTTTCAAGGTTGCTTTAACTGCCCAGCGATTCTAGAAGCACTAAGTTTATATGTACCCAATAAATATAGCCGTGCAAGGAATCACCATCTGTTCTACATACCAACTTACAGGACGAATATCATGGCTAAACACTCAGTCACGCGTGGTATAGAGATATTGAACCAACTGAGTGATACTGTTGATATATTCTCGGTACCGTCTAGCAGTATGAGAAGACTCCTGGCTGATATTCTTCCTAACGAATAAGCTAACGCTAGAATCAGACCCTATTTGTGTAACATGAGAAATCCGTGCAAAGTGGATAATTTTGTTTTTAAATCCGTGTATTCTTAATCGTAGACTATTTTCGACGACTACCAAATCGTTTTCTATAAAAAAATGTCACAAAGTTTAAAAGATGGCAAGAGTAACATTTCACAATTACTCGAATACAATATATTGTGGCGTAGTCGATAAGACGCCTGTCTCCCAACCTGGGGATCCCACTGGTACCTATTTATTTAAAATTGTATTTCAGTCTGGTTTTCATTTAAAGCTTCATCTTTCTGATTTGTTGGAAGAGATTGCCTCGTGACCAACGTTCGCTCTAAGGTTTGCGCGTGTGCGGTCGCACATCTGTTAAACATGTTCCGCACACATGTTTCCATCTTCCGCACACATTTCAAAGAAAGGAACTCGTAACCATATTTTGTTTTGCGCAATTATATATTTTATTTGATATTTCATGATGGGTTCTCAGGTTCCTTTCTTTGAGATGTGTGCGGAACATGGAAACATCATATAGAGTCCACGCGCCGTAAGGAGCCTCTTTTTTCTTGCACATTTAAGTTGATGGACCGCACACACAATGATAACAGTAGGGGGGACGTTGCTCTTGGCAAATATACCCGCTAGGTTGTACTGTTTACAACGAAAGTGTGATGATTATTCTCTCCCTGGCTCCATCCTAACTCATTGTCCGCGAAGACTGTTGGGGTCAGCTCTCCTCCTCCTCAGGTTGTATGCTCTTCTGTCCCGCACTACGTCCCCCAGGCCGTGCCTCTGCATCAGGTTATCTTTTTGCACCACCCATGAATTCTTTGGTCTTCCTCTGGTTGTTATTCGAGGAAGATCCATGGAGATTGCCTGGTTCACAGTGTGATCGGGTGCTCTGCGTCCAACGTGCCCATACCATTTCTCCTCCATCTTGCTGTTGATGTCTGTAACACCTAGGCTTCCACGAATGCGTGAACTTTTTATTTAAATTTTTATCTCTTAGGGACACACCAGCTGACCATCTTAACATGCGCATTTCAGCAGTTTCTAGTTACCTGGAATAAGAGTTATACATCGTCCAGCATTCGGAGCCATAGAGGAGTGCGGGTCTGACAATCGTTTGGTATACTTTTCCTTTTAACTTTACTGGCATTTTCGGATCACATAGAACTCCCGTCATTGATCTGTCATTGAAAGTGTGATGATTATTGTCATCGGCAATGCTGAACTAAAAACTTCTAATCAATGTTGTTTATATAACGATTATGGGGCATTTCAACACAATATTTTCAAAGAGATAATAAACTGATCTGTATGTCTCTTATCGAATAAATAATTTTGTCAACAAATATTGGAGTTTATCGAAATTCAGCACATTCTTTGGAAAGTAACAACTGATAGTTATTTAGATAACTGAACACGGTCCCAGTGAAATCACGTTCTCCTATTTGACCATCGGATAAGATAAGAGCGGAATTTGGAGAGAATTGCAATAGTTGCAGCGGGCCAATGACCGCCACGAACGCGTCTCAATCGTGAAAGGACCCGGAGTTGAACCAATACGTGCGCTGCATTATTTGGCGCTCTGCATTGTTTTACTGTGTGCTCTCGATGGCAAACAAAGTGATACAGTTAATTTCCCTTGATTCATGACAACCTCCGTGGTCTAGATGGTAAGATACTTATCTCCCAACCTAGAGATTGCGGGTTTATTCCCGTTAGAACCCAGATTTAAAAAATTTTTTATTCCAGTCTGGTTTTCACTTATGGCATCTTTAACACTTGCCACCCTGTGATGGATAGCGAGTGACCAGGACTTATATTTTATTTGATTATTCGACGTTTTAATACATAATAAAATTATTTTTATATTGTAGCTAATGACAAAAAATAACCTAGCAGATTTTGCATAATTTTAATTTAAAATATACATCATTCACTGGACGCTTAGCGTCCAGCACCGTGGCTGGCGGAATTTTTTAGCACAGTAAGGCAAGTGTTAATATCTTTCTGATTGGTTGGAAGATATTGCTACATTGCAATAAGGCGCCAGGCCTGTACTGTACACAACGAAAGTGTAATACTCGTATAATACAAATAACCGTGGATCAAGAAACCACGATATTTCTGGCTCAATCAGATATACATATATAGGTACATCCTTATCGATATTTAAGAATTAACTAAAGGAGCATTATTTATCTCAAAATATTCCTCTTCTATAACTCTAGCGCCAGACTTTCCTAGCGCGAAACACATATTTCGCTTCTTATACAATACATGCATACTAGGGTGTCCCTTATTTGGTAAAAAAAATTTTTGATAAAAAAAAACGAACCACAAGATTAGCACTTACACTGAAACTTAATTTTACCTCCCGTATGTTATAAAATAAAACTTCCAGCACTTATATATTTGTTGGTAACTTGTGCCCTGTTATTTGGTGTTTTATATATCCTATTAAAAACACACACGTTCCCTAGCACTGCGTAATTGATGTGACATAATGTTATGGTAGCAAGCCAAAAACGCTTGATAACAGACAATGAACTGAATGCACTGCACGTGCCACGTATTAGAGACCTGACTTAGCGTGACAAGTTCGGCCATGTTCTTCGTGCGAGTTCGCGCTCAAGTCGGCACGGTTTATAATGCTTCGATCACAACAAAAATTTTTGTAGACATGTTTTAAAGTCATTCAAACAAAATTGGAGGGTGAGAGTTCAAAAAATTTTAAGTCGGAAAATAAGGGACACCCTAATGCATATACATTTTCATACAGCTCCTAGGATTTCTCGGACATTTTACATTTTTTTCTTTCAAAATACCATTCACTTGATCCAACCATACTTTCATTGATCTTCTATCACGCTATCCACTCAAATTTTCACTGTATATTTTTTTGTTAGTTTTCATTCACTCTATCCACGTGCCCAAACCATCTCATAGTAATCTTCTTCATCCTACTCAATACCTTAAGTTCACATTCATCCCTGAACACTTCATTCCGTATTCTATCATATAATATATTGCCACACCATGTATTTTTCTAAGTGCACGCATTTCTACAGCATTTAATCGCCTCTTTTTTGTCTTTCTCCACGTCCACACGTTTCACTCCTATCCATCAAAGTTGATACTAAAATACTGTTGTGGATTGCCATCTTAGCAGATTTTGATAGACTGGTTTAAGTATTCAAATACTCGTAGATGTTTTAGTACCCAATTGCCTTTGTTTCCTATTGCTACACACATTTCATTGCAATTTATATTAATATCTCCCCTAAAATATTTCAGTAGTAGCTTCTTGGATTTTATGTGACCTCATATTTTATAAAAATGACGAACGTAAACCTCACGTTTCTATTTTATGGTCGTCACCTGATGTTCGATCGTAAAACGTGTGTTTTGTGCTTTCGTGACCGATGATTATTTAATAGCTAAAGCTTTAAATTTCGTCTCTGCTTGTGAAATTGTTTGTGATCGAATTAAAGATAAACACCTTTAAAAAAAATCGCAGTGAACAAATGCCACTCACTTTATACCAGACAGTTACTAAGTTCCATTTCGACTATATACTACCTTGATCAAAAAGTTTTAGGACTTTATTCACAAAATCTAAAATACAATTTTAATCATCAAAATCGATATTGGTCCCCTTCAAAGTACTCCCCATCGACTGCAACGCACTTACGTCAGCGCTTGATCCAATCCTCGAAACACCGCTGGTATTCAATTTTCGGTATGCCCATCAGAGCCGTCTTCGATTTTTTCATGACATCCTCTCGGGTGCTGTAACGCGTTCCGCGAGGCGGTTTTTTTAAATCGGTTGAACAGGAAAAAGTCGCAGGGAGCCAGATCAGGTGAATTCAAAGGCTGCTGGATAGTAGATGTGTTGTTTTTGGTCAAAAACTCATGGAAATCATGTATTTCGCGATTTCAACGCGGTCCTTTTTTTGCATGAAATTGAGGTGTTTCGGCACCAGTTTTGCAGCGACACGTCTGAAGCCCGAATCACTAACCAAAATGTCTTGAGCGGATCCATAAGCGATGTTCAAGTCTTCTGCCAGCTCTCTGATGGTTAATTTGCGGTTTTCGACCAACATTTCTTTGATTATATCGACGTTTTCATCGGTTTTCGACTGCCACTGCGTTCGTCATCCTCGGCCGACTCACGACCACTTCTGAAACGTTCGTGCCACCGAAAAACACTTCTCCAACATTTCCAAGGTTTGCGGACCGTTAAATCCGTTTTTCACACAAAATTTAATGCAAACTCGTTGATGCACAGTTGATGCCATTTTCAAACTTGTAAAAAATCGAAAACACGCACAAAGGTAGATGTACTCAGTACAGCGTAACTTTTACAAATGTCAAGCTATGACGCTGAAATTTGAAGGGAAGTGTCAATGATAGATGTGGTAACCTAACAAAAAAAAAAAAGAATTCCAATCGGGTGACTGACAGCGTCACACGGTGGCCGGTCCTAAAACTATTTGATCAAGGTAGTATAATATTAAAACATTCTAACAAAAAAAACAGACCTCTCGAGAATTGAACATGAACGCCAAAATGAAAAGTAGCGTGTTAATCACTAAATCACCAGCGCTATCATCATTAATGTTAAATCATCTAGAAATTATCCTATTACCCAGGTCCACAGAATGAGCTTATTGCCCATAAACACTTAATCATTTAATTACACCGAGGATAACATGGTTGGATCAAATCGACGGTATTTAAAAAAGAAGGTATAGTGAAAGGTATGCATAAAGAATATTGTGCATAACGAGATGTACAAATATGCAGTAGATGAAGGTTGTGTGCTTGGACAGAAAATTTTAGAGGTCTGTTAACTCTGCAATACTACTTACTACCTTACCGCAAGGGACATGATGTGGTTATATATATGTATATATTATACCATATAACACATTATCACAGAATGAGCTATAGCCAAATATCACAGAATAAGTGTATAATCGATTTCACAGATTGAGCCTGCAACCACAGAATTAACCTATAGCCAGGCCTATACTACAGGCATAATTAACCTATACTACACAATTGACTTGTTATCCATTATCACAAATTGAACTTATAATTCATTATCACAGAATGAGCCTATATCCAATTACTACAGAATAAACTTATAATCCATTGTCACAGAATGAGCCTATATTCAATTACTACAGAATAAACTTATAATCCATTATCACAGAATGAATTTATAGTCCATTAACATAGATTAAGTCTATAACCCATTATCACAGAATGATTCTATATCCAATTACTACAGAATAAACTTATAATTCATTATCACAGAATGAATGTATAATCCATTATCACAGATTGAGCCTATAATGCATTATTACAGAATGAGCTTATATATCATTATCAAACAACAATATCATATTCTGTCAAGAGCTGTCTATCCGATGAGTAATCTCCATAGCACTCAATTAGATTAATCTTTAAGGTAACCAGACCACATGTGAATGGATTATTGATCTGTGTTTGGGTGTGACTAGTGACAAATGTGTACTTAATGCTTACAGTTGAGTAAAGCGATACATTGAACAACTGTGTTGACATTTAAATAACAGATGTTCACCATTGAGAGTACCACGTACAGTTCGCAATGTTCCACTGAATAAGGAAAAATAGAATACGAGCTTCTGTATTAAGTATAATATCACTTATATTTGCACATACGAGTATCAAGGCTCTGCTTCAGAATGCAGTTAGATAGTTACGATTATTAAGAATTGAATTCACTAGAGCATTCTTACTAATACAGCGAATAATTTTACTAAATTAATTTTCTTAATGAATTAATTGATATTTTATCAAAGATTTCGACGTTAACTTTGTGGAACCACATATACGAATATTTAAAATTAAATTTCTTTTGTATTCCACTAATTATATTAATCCCCGCTAAATGCTCTTTCCGATTCTGGATTATGCGGACGTCTGTTATTTGGATGTTACAGAGGAACAGCTGGACAAATTACAGCGTCTTCAAAATGTGTGGTGTATTCTACTCTAGATGCGTGAATTTCAGGCGTTTTTTCAGACTAAATAAAAAAAAACAAAAACTTTTTTCGTATACAATTTTTTACAGTTGGTTTATTGATGATTTGAAAATGTACAAAAAAAAGTTTGGAAAAAAAAATTGAAAATTCAAGATGTTATCAGCTGTTATATCTTGTCATAAAAAAAGGGGGCGAACTGGTCGACATGATTGGAACCCTTTCGTAAATTTGATACAAAAATCATACACAGTTTCTTAATAAGAAATAATGTTGTTATAGTTGGTACCGAAGAGAAAAAAATATCGTAAAATGGCGGCTGTTTGAAAAAGATGTCTATTTTTTTTTACCGTTTTTAAATTTTATTAAAAATAGTAAAAAACGATAGTTTTGAAATTTCGAAGGTAGGGACGATATAAAAACATTTATTAAAGGTTCATACCAAATTTGAAGGCAATCGGTTGAATAGAACTTGAGATTTTATGTCGACCAGGTTGAAAAAAGTAGTTTCGAGAAAAACGCGTTTAAAGTTTTGACATTATTGTCTGAGTTATTCCGGTGCGGCGTAATTGATTCCACATTTATAGCTATAACTTCGTAAATATTGAGAATTTAAAAAATTTGTTTTAAGAACATATTCTTAAAGGTCTAAAAACTTTAAAAATATGCAAAAAACAAAAAAAAAAAAACATATTTGTAAATTCCCCCTTAAGTCAAAGAACGATATACAGCCTTTTTGTAAACGTGATTTGATAGAAAAACGTGCAATATTTTTCGTAGCGTAGATTTCTCATATAAATTTTATTCCACCAATCATCTTTATTATTTAGATTATTTTCTTCTTGAACTCCACTCTTTCGGGGCAAAAAGTAAATTTTATTGAAATTCCCGTAGTATATATTCAGTGCCTGTCGTATTTCCCCGCGCTGCACTCGTAAATAGCCGGCATTTCTGCCATAAATCGCCGTACTCGATACCGGCGTTTTTGCCGGTGGCGCAGACTGGATCGAAAATACCACCTCAGAGCCTTAAAATAATTGTATAATATTTATTTTAACTGTGTTAATTCTTCTTAAAATAATAACAGTTATAACATATTTGGTAAGAAAATCGCAGAAAACTTACCAAGGGAAGATGACCTACAAAGAAACGTTTGTAGATATTCCGATATTTAACAGAAACATATTCGGTTTTAGGTGTAGTGTAGTGTTCATATAACATCATAAACTTTAATAACTATTGTCTTCAAGTATTTCCTAAAGCTGCGAACGCCACCCATATCTAACAATAAGAAGTAGGCCATTCCATTCAACGCCACGCATATATAATTTAAAAATAATTATATTCATATAGATTCTACGTTTTCTATGAAGGTAAGTTCTAGATGTCTTCCGTTGATTTTTAATAGTTTTCGTATTTTTAGGCATAAAGGTATATTGTTTTTTTTTTATCTTGATCGTTAGTTGATTTTTAAATCACAACATTTAACAACATATTCAACAATCTTATTATTGAAAGCAAAATTTCGCGTTCATAGTTTTTTTTTATTATAATAATAAAACAACTTACATGATGGATTGCTCGAAACGTCGTGTATTTAATTTATATATGTTTTTTAAAAACTAACAATCGTAAATAAAGGTTCTTAAAACGAAATATTTGGGGAAATAGTTTCCGATCCAGTGTGCGCTGGGACGCGGGGAGGGCCTCAGGTGGAGCATTTCGGCAGATCGAAGCAGTGTCTCATTCAAATATTCACGGGGCGCCTTTTTACAGCCGCCAAATGCTGCCTTATCTTTGCTTTTTAAATAAGTTTCAACGAGATATTTTAATAATTTTGTTTGAACTACTCGTATATTATCTTCTTGTCCTAGATCCTTAACAACAACAAAAATGGATTACCAAAATCAAACATAAAAAAATCTTAAGCAATGAAGTAGATTTAATCAGATGTCATCAAGCAAAATAACAAGATTAAAAACTTGGTCCAATAGAACTCACAGCTTCCGCATTGAGCATTCTGTTAATTATTCCACAGTAATCTTAAATCATTCTTCATCAAGAATGGGTTGATGTGTTTTTCATGAGTATTTCCTGTTGAAGACAATGCTTAAAAACTTAACCTGTTCACAGATTTGAATATCGATGTTAACCTTTCCCTTCCTGTGCTAAAAAAATCGGCGCGTTCCGGTGCTGTGTATTCAATACACATGTAAAAATGAGCAATTTAATATCGAAAAAATAAGAATATTCATAGCAAATCACTTAAATTAATTAAATTTGAAGTCAAAAGTGATAATAATTTAAATTTAATTGCTGAAAACATGAAAAAAAAAACATCGGACGACGTTCACAAAACGGACGAAGCGACCACCTCAAATGAATGTCCGAAAGCTACTGAAGCGAGAGAAGCGTGCGAACTGAGATTCAATTTTTTGCGTTCCCATATACTAAAGTAGAGTGAGAGTGAGATGTGAATTGCGTCGCTTTCTCACCCATAGCGTTTTTTTTAGAATGAATATACTACGTCACACACTGACACACGTTTGATTGTATTGGTGAATTTATTCCCGATTTTGACAAAATATCTCTGATGTGACCGATAAGTGCTAATTATTATTAATATTATTTTTTTCAGTCAATGCGTAAATGTATTACGGAGGAATACCTAAAATCTGAATCCAGTATTTATTATATTTATAGAGATTTTAAAGTTTTAGAAACAATGTGTACTAGTTACATATCACCGGACTGTAAGGATTAACTAGCTTTTTTTGGTATGGACAGCACTTGACGCCTATTAGTAAATATTACTACTTTACTTTTCGTAGGAGAAATCTTTAAACTATTGGATTGACACCACCCATTCAGAAAATTAAGACATCTAGAAATAGCGAGAACAAGTTCCGACCCGATGTATCATATAAATGACAATATCATCGAATCATTTTGCAATAATCGATGACAAGTCTCCCCAATATCGGCACAGTTAACATTAAATAGATTTGGACTCAACCTTGTGGAAGACCCTTAAACAGTTTTTTGAAATGATATACTCGTACATCGTCTTGGATTCGAATTGTGCGATCCGAAAGAATGTTATGAATTATTTGTTCCAACTTTGCTAGAAGATTTAGAATTAGAAGTCTACTATTATAATAGACTCCACTGATATCAGTGTATTTAAAAAAAACCAGTTGGACCGTGAGTGTCTACGATGAGTTATCCGTACACCGTTAAGACTTACAAAATACTGTTGTGTGCTATAGTTTATATATTATTATGGCGGCAGAGCAGGCGGCCCACGGTTTTTATTGAGAACTATCAAAAAGGCTCGAAACCATTTGCAATTACTATTAAAATGATAAGATGACACAGATGCTGTCCACTTCTTCTTCGATGGCTCTACAGCTCATATCGGGCCTTGTCCTCCATCAATCCTCGCTTCCAACTCCTGTCTCCCGCCGCGGCCTTCCAATCTGTCACTTGTAGCAGTTGGGCCGCGTCCTTTTTCACCTCATCCTCCCATCGCAGCCTAGGTCTACCGACCTTTCTTCTTCCGCCCGGATGTCCCTCAAGGATCCTCTTAGGTACCCGTGATGATGGCATTCTCTGCACATGCCCAGCCCATCTCAGTCTGCTCAGTCTAGCATGTACAGAAAGCCTGAGAGCTTTATAGATGTTATACAGCTCATCATTGTGTCTTATTCTCCATGTTTCGCCATCATTCACGGGCCCCAGAATTTTACGTAACACTCTCCTCTCAAATGTGTCCAGCATCTCTGCGGATCTTGCTGTCATCGTCCACGCTTCGCACCCGTATGTCACTACTGTCCTAATTATGGTCTTGTATAGGGTGATTTTTATTTTTTCTGTGGACACTTCTTGATTTAAGCACTGGGAGAAGAGATAATAATGTTTTATTTCGTGTCGCAATTCTTCGTTTGATGCAATCCACAGCCATTGTAAATATAATACGAATGTAAAGACACTTTTTAAACAATTTTATGACTAATCTGAATTGAATTCCAATTATTTTTACTAGACAGATAGCATGACAGTAGAATTTTATATATAAACCATTTGACACGAGTATAAAATCTGCCTTCGCTTTGGTTGAATTATTCACTTTTAAGATTTATTGACTTTATCCAAGTGTTTTTTTTATATGACTTTATATTCTTTGTTCTTTTTATTGACACGTTGAACTTTAATGCCATAAAAAAGACTTAAGTTAAAAATAAAGATGTTTACTTGAGGCTTCATAATTCTTTCACTTTAACATTTATGGTTTAAGTTTCTTTGTGATTTTTGTTGTTGTAAAGATGAAAATTTAGCGCTCGTTCGGTTCAAAATCATCGAGATTTATTCGCTGGTTTATATTTGTGTAGTGCGAAATTAGGAAAAGAAATTCACAGATTTAACTGTGTTTCAGAAATTGAATCGTTTATAGTCCAAAATATTTTGTATAGCGCTGTTTCGTAAAAAAATATCATTTCAATAGCGTTTTGTTGATGCATTTACGAGTATAAAAGTGCCACTGAATTAATTTGTGCGGAGCACAAGTCGATGGTAACGATGGCCAAATTGCATGAGTTGAACTTCGAATTGCTTCCGCACCCACCGTATTCTCCAGATTTGCCCCCCAGCGACTATTGGCTGTTCTCAGACCTCAAAAAGATGCTCCAGGGAAAGAGATTTTAAGCTCCAATGAAGAAGTGATTGCCGAAACTAACGCCTATTTTGAAACCAAATATAAATCGTTCTACACGGCTGGCATAGAAAAGTTAGGAAAGCTTTGGAATGAATGTATCGCTCTTGGAGGAGACTATGTTAATAAATAAAGAAGAATTTTGGCAAACAAATGTTGTTTTAGTAGTTAGTCCCGGGACTTATTGATCGATGTGCTATATTCTGCGCAATCTCAAAAAATGCGGATTAAAATAAATTTTGAATCTAATAAATGTTTAATCTCTTATATATTCAGATCTAGTAATATAAATAGTTCGGTAAGTTAACGAATCTTGGCAACAAGAGGAAACGAAAATGTGTAGACCATTAACACATGGTGTGACCCAATAAACAACACGACCAAAGAATTTGACCAGATGTCTCGCTGCCAAACCAGAATCGCTTCGTATGGTCGAATACAGATATCATTGAAGGCGCTCTTTTGTAATAAAATATCATCTCTAGATCACATTGTTTTTTATTTATTTATTAAAGCCATGTGAATTAAAAATCAAAAAGTGAAATTAAATCTGAAATTAATTCATAAAAACCAGAGTATCAATAAACAATAGCAAATATACTGTCCATAGGCATTGGCAACGATATCGTGATTATTACTAAATGGTATTTAAAACCTTCTTTAACCTTTCTCTTCCGGTGCTAAAAAAATCGCGCGTTCCGGTGCTATGTATTCAATACACATTTAAAAATGAGCGATTTAAAATCGGAAAAATAAGAATATTCATAGCCAATCGCTTAAATTAATTAAATTTGAAGTCAAAAGTGATAATAATTGAAATTTAATTACTGAAAACATGAAAAAAATATCGGCCGACGTTCACAAAACGGGCGCAGAGACCACCTAGTATGAATGGCCGCGAGCTACTGAGACGGGACTCGGTACACACTGTGTATGTTATACCTCGAAGGAAGAAACAACTGCGAACTGAGATTCTATTTCTTGCGTTCCCATATACCGAAGTAGAGTGAGACTTGAATAGCGTCGCTTCCTCACCCATAGCGGTTTTTAGAATGAATATACCTACGTCACACACTGGCACACGTTTGATTGTATTGATGAATTTATTCCCGATTTTCACAAACTATCTCTGATGTGGCCGATAAGTGCTAATTATTATTAATATTATTTTTTCATTCAATGCGTAAATGTATTACGGACGAATACCTAAAATCTGAACCCAGTATTTATTATATTTATAGAGATATTAAAGATTTTAGAAGCAATGTGTACTAATTACACATCACAGGGAAGGAAGGGTTAATTCATTGTTTGCTTAAACCCCGCTCGGGTCTCAAAACTCACTCATGGTGAAGAAAGTACAGAAAAATATCTATGTACAATATATCTTATATGAGTGAGTTTGATGTACCATGTATCAATGGTTTTATCTTATTCATTCTGCTGGGCATGCTTGGATATAATTCCTTTAGCATACGAAGAAATCTTCGGCCTCTTGTGTACGTTGTCATACTCTTTCGAAGATTTGTGAGCTGTCCAACATTACTAGAAACATTAGCGTTAAATGTTCCTAAAATTACATTAGACTTCGCCAGTAGGAATTGTTCTCAATGACATATCCAAGAACGGGTATCCCAGCCGCATTGACTGTTGCAAAGTCCTTAACTCTTTTTAACGGGCCAGCTTCGGATATTGACATATTTCATATCCCATTGTCAAGAGTAAAAGAAAAAAATCTTCTTAGACTGGATACGTTAGAAAGCACTCGTCGGTTTATTGAAGTGACTTTCGAATATTTTTTTTTAATATGTTAACTAGAAAATAAATAAATAAAATATAATACTTATACAAAAAATAAATAATCAAGAGGATTAGTAAAACGGAGCTCATTTAAGAAATTCAGCGGAATAAATTTTGGAATTAATGAGCACCTTCAACAATATAAATGTCTGGGGATGCTGGCTGAATGCTCAATGGGATCAGCCTTAATATACCTAAAGTGAGAGTGGATATAGCATGAAGTTGCTTCTTGAAAATTAAGAATCTCCTCTGCAATAAGAATTTTTATTTCGGCTTACGTGTGTTCATTTTGCGTTGCTACATACGCTCTGTATTTATTATTATTTAACACTTCATTGCAAATACAATCTGATCGGTTTATTGTCAGGCGGCAATCTCTTCCAACCAATCGTACAAAGTAAATAAAGCAATATATTATTTATAGTTAAGACATTAATTGATTTATAGTTAAGAAAGCCACACATTTTCTATCGATGATGCCAAATTCTTACATATCTGTAGTAACGGAAATAAATTGGACAGATTGGAGGGCCTAGAAATTTCTAAGTCAGTGCATCGAGGTGAACATCTGGCAAACACATATATTCCAAAAATCTCCCCGCTGCTGGCCGAGATCGTCTCATCTCTCCCTCACCCCTCACTTCACCCCAGTCCTCAACCCGAATGTTAATCGTTAGAATCGTGTATATCGGTACCAGTTCGAACAGAATTCAGTCTTGTTTGTGCTCCCCTGAAGATGAGGTGAAAGCCTTGAAACCGGTAGGGTTATACCGTTACAAAAAAGTGTAATAAACAGTGGTTTTTAAAACAAATTACAATAAATAAAGCAAGTTACATGGTCACAAGAAGTATTCAAAAGATTATAAAATTTATGGCTATAAACATGTTAAAGCAAAACTGAGATATCAATCAAAGGAAGAGGAAAAAAAAAACAGGAATGAAAGACAATTATCTTTGGTACTGAAGCATGGACACTCAGCTCTCCACAAATAAACTAGAGGCTTTTGAAACATAGTCGCTCGGTAACGCACTGGACTTCTATGTTGAAGGTCGTCGGTTCGAACCCCGCGCTGTGCTACTCCCCTCGAATGACACAGTCATAGTATTCGAGGGTATAACGATACCTATGACTTCGGTCATATCAATTCTTTCAAAAAGAGAAAAAAAAACATATCGATGTGCTCCGATCATCTCACTTCGGTGTGCCATCGGATCCAGTACAGCGGTGTGGCAGGTGAGTTTGCTGGTGTGTAACGGCTCACTCACTTAAATAAAAGAAAATAAGTAAGAAATAAAACACCGGCACAGCTTCGCTTCCCAACGAGTACAAGGCCCAGCAGCAACAACAATATGTACATACATAAAGTATAACGCAGACAAATGTTAGTATTTTCTTTCTTGAATCATCGAAAAGACTTTAGTTTCACTTTGTGGTGCCATGTTTCATGTAAAATAGAAATAAAATCATGTAAAATGACGATGAAGACGGAGGTCTTCGAAACCGGTAGTAAACTCAAAATAAACCAGTGGTGAACACAATTTTTTTTAATTTATTTATTTATTATTACACATGACAAGAAATATACATAATTTGCGAAAAAATAACAGGTAATTTAATTTGGACACACAATTTTACTGGATCTGGGTTTGTCACCTTTCATTTGTCGTGTGTCCCCAGTAAACTAGGCTTTTGCCTGTATCTCACTGAGAATATTTAGCATGAAAAAATAAATCGATACTTCTTTCCGATTTTTGATTACACAAAAACAAAACCCCGTTGCACGTTCTCATCAACCTGACAAACAGTGACACTCAACTACAACTGGAAACATCATGCGGAATCAAACTCTTCATACATCATCACTCCAGAAAGACCAAAAATGTCCATCCCATAATACACCGCACACAATCATAAGAATAAAAATAAAAACAAAAATATACAGAAACACAAATACAAAACAACAAAAATTAAAACATCAAGATAAGTGTTTTATTTGTTAATATTTTCGTTGCAAGTTTAAAAAAATCTTTCTAAAACAAACGCAAAAATTGCCTTTTCAGTTGAAATTAGTTATTCCAGTTGTCATGGCGATAAGACACGCATTTTAAAGTAGTTGTTATGCATTTTCATGTCTGTATATTTTCATTGCAGCAATTTTATTTCATGCATCAAATTGTATATCTACCATAGCAACGTATAATGAATTATCCATACCAATCGGCTCTGATATTGTATTTTCCCACAGATGTGGAAATCGCCAATACATACTGATATTGCGAAATTTCCAGAACAACAGTATTCAGCGACGCTGAATCGAGCGTGTTTGTTGAATTTATCAATTGATATAACATACGTTAATTAATGTTGTCACTGTCTTATTCGGGCTCAAAATAATAACGTATTATGATAAAATGTTTATTCTCGAAAACATATAAATGTTCTTACATAACAAATTCATAACGCCCAGTTGATAAATCATAACAATTTGCGTTTTAGGTTTGTTACTGAGAAATACGAGTGTATTAATTCATGAAATATGAAATTAATTTATGTCGTTGGGATTATATTGTGTGTGATCCATAAGTTTACTCGTATATAAAGTTCGTATTTCACCAAACGGTATAAAAGTTACTCAGTTTTTCGCCCTGATAAATAGGATAACAAAAAATAGGTGACTTGTATAGAGCTGTTTCGTAATTAAATATCACTTCAAAACCCCTCTGTTGCCTATTTGGTACGACGCTAGATTTCCACCCGGGGTTATAGGTTCGATTCCCTATAGTACTCGATTTTTTTTAAAAGGTTGTTAAAAAAGTTCGCCTGATATTCGATATTCGCGAGCGCTAGACGTGTGTAAGTGACAACCTCCTTGACCTAGTTAATATGACGCATGTCTTCCAATACGATGGTTGCGGGTTGTTTCCCTTTGGTATCCAGATTTTTTAAATGGGTTCCAGACTGGTTTTCACTTCAAACTTGTTTAACAACTTTCTGACTGGTTGAAAAAAATGACACATAACTATAAACCCGCCAGATTGTCATGTATACAGCCCAAATATAATACAAGTGTTGTTGCACCCTCACGTTCGTGCGATGACAAATTGTGAGTTCCGTGCCAGTGGTTCTAAAACCCGAAAGCTCAATTAATGGAGCCGAAGATAATGTCTCTCGGCCACGCTCTACAATATGTCCACAACGTCAGTTCTGATGTGTTAAAGAGTACCATATGAACGAATGAACTTATAAATAATTAAATTGTAAAATTCACTAAATATGTGTATCATAAAGTCAGCAGCAATGGTGTTCGACCATATGTTTAAATCCGGAATGACAATAATAAATTAAATTAGTCCTCGTTTCATCAGAATATTGCCATTGGTAAGAAAAACTTACATAAATGTAAAAAAATAATATCTTAAAATCCTGTTTTGTCTGATTGTAGATTTGTTAAAAACAACTCGACTGGGTAATCCTGGTGATGCTGTTGATTAAAAATATACTACATGTCTATAATTCAGTCGATTTTAGATTGTATATTTGTGAAAAATATACTACATGTCTATAATTCAGTCGATTTTAGATTGTATATTTGTGAAAAATATACTACATGTCTATAATTCAGTCGATTTTAGATTGTATATTTGTGAAAAATATACTACATGTCTATAATTCAGTCGATTTTAGATTGTATATTTGTGAAAAATATACTACATGTCTATAATTCAGTCGATTTTAGATTGTATATTTGTGAAAAATATACTACATGTCTATAATTCAGTCGATTTTAGATTGTATATTTGTGAAAAATATACTACATGTCTATAATTCAGTCGATTTTAGATTGTATATTTGTGAAAAATATACTACATGTCTATAATTCAGTCGATTTTAGATTGTATATTTGTGAAAAATATACTACATGTCTATAATTCAGTCGATTTTAGATTGTATATTTGTGAAAAATATACTACATGTCTATAATTCAGTCGATTTTAGATTGTATATTTGTGAAAAATATACTACATGTCTATAATTCAGTCGATTTTAGATTGTATATTTGTGAAAAATATACTACATGTCTATAATTCAGTCGATTTTAGATTGTATATTTGTGAAAAATATACTACATGTCTATAATTCAGTCGATTTTAGATTGTATATTTGTGAAAAATATACTACATGTCTATAATTCAGTCGATTTTAGATTGTATATTTGTGAAAAATATACTACATGTCTATAATTCAGTCGATTTTAGATTGTATATTTGTGAAAAATATACTACATGTCTATAATTCAGTCGATTTTAGATTGTATATTTGTGAAAAATATACTACATGTCTATAATTCAGTCGATTTTAGATTGTATATTTGTGAAAAATATACTACATGTCTATAATTCAGTCGATTTTAGATTGTATATTTGTGAAAAATCACATATTTTTCAACAATCCAGCTATTAAAAATCACATATATTTCAAAGATACAACTATTATATTTATTTGTAAAGTTGTTGCTTTTTCTATTTAATATAGATTTTGAATATGTTGTTGGAAAATTCACATATATTTCAAAGATCCAACTATTATATTTGTTATTTGTTAAGTTGTTGATTTTTCTATTTGATATAGACTTTGGATATATTGTTGGAAAATTCACATATAATTCAAAGATCCAACTATTATATTTGTTATTTGTTATGTTGTTTATAGTGAAAAAAGTGGAATAAACAGTGTTTGATAAAAATAAATTACAATGTTATTTGTTAAGTTGTTAATTTTTCTATTTGATATAGATTTTGGATATGTAGTTGGAAAATTCACATATACGAGTATTTCAAAGATCCAACTATTATATTTGTTATTTGTTAAGTTGTTGATTTTTCTATTTGATATAGATTTTGGATATGTTGTTGGAAAATTCACATATATTTCAAAGATCCAACTATTATATTTGTTATTTGTTAAGTTGTTGATTTTTCTATTTGATATAGATTTTGGATATGTTGTTGGAAAATTCACGTATACAATATTTCAAAGATCCAACTATTATATTTGTTATTCGTTAAGTTCTTACTTCTTCTTGGTATAGATCTTATATTTGTTGTTGGAAAAATCACACATTTTCAACGATCTAACTATTACATCTTTCTTCTTCTTGGTATAGATCTTATATTTGTTGGAAAAATCACACATTTTCAACGATCTTACTATTACATCTTTTGTTAAGTTCTTACTTCTTCTTGGTATTGATCTTATATTTGTTGTTGGAAAAATCACACATTTTCAACGATCTAACTATTACATCTTTTGTTAAGTTCTTACTTCTTCTTGGTATTGATCTTATATTTGTTGTTGGAAAAATCACACATTTTCAACGATCTAACTATTACATCTTTTGTTAAGTTCTTACTTCTTCTTGGTATTGATCTTATATTTGTTGTTGGAAAAATCACACATTTTCAACGATCTAACTATTACATGTTTTGTTAAGTTCTTACTTCTTCTTGGTATTGATCGTATATTTGTTGTTGGAAAAATCACACATTTTCAACGATCTAACTATTACATCTTTTGTTAAGTTCTTACTTCTTCTTGGTATAGATCTTATATTTGTTGTTGGAAAAATCACACATTTTCAACGATCTAACTATTACATCTTTCTTCTTCTTGGTATAGATCTTATATTTGTTGTTGGAAAAATCACACATTTTCAACGATCTAACTATTACATCTTTTGTTAAGTTCTTACTTCTTCTTGGTATTGATCGTATATTTGTTGTTGGAAAAATCACACATTTTCAACGATCTAACTATTACATCTTTTGTTAAGTTCTTACTTCTTCTTGGTATTGATCTTATATTTGTTGTTGGAAAAATCACACATTTTCAACGATCTAACTATTACATCTTTTGTTAAGTTCTTACTTCTTCTTGGTATTGATCGTATATTTGTTGTTGGAAAAATCACACATTTTCAACGATCTAACTATTACATCTTTTGTTAAGTTCTTACTTCTTCTTGGTATTGATCTTATATTTGTTGTTGGAAAAATCACACATTTTCAACGATCTAACTATTACATCTTTTGTTAAGTTCTTACTTCTTCTTGGTATAGATCTTATATTTGTTGTTGGAAAAATCACACATTTTCCACGATCTAACTATTACATCTTTTGTTAAGTTCTTACTTCTTCTTGGTATAGATCTTATATTTGTTGTTGGAAAAAATACACATTTTCAACGATCTAACTATTACATCTTTCTTCATCTTGGTATAGATCTTATATTTGTTGTTGGAAAAATCACACATTTTCAACGATCTAACTATTACATCTTTTGTTAAGTTCTTACTTCTTCTTGGTATTGATCTTATATTTGTTGTTGGAAAAATCACACATTTTCAACGATCTAACTATTACATCTTTTGTTAAGTTCTTACTTCTTCTTGGTATTGATCTTATATTTGTTGTTGGAAAAATCACACATTTTCAACGATCTAACTATTACATCTTTTGTTAAGTTCTTACTTCTTCTTGGTATTGATCTTATATTTGTTGTTGGAAAAATCACACATTTTCAACGATCTAACTATTACATCTTTTGTTAAGTTCTTACTTCTTCTTCTTGATATAGATCTTGGATCTGTTGTTTCGAGAATCATTTTTGAAAGGCAGATCACCAGCTATCTCTTCACATTTTACGCGGTCTTCCCGGCATGCGATATCCTGCGGGAATCTCGTGTGCCAATATGTATGGGATCCTGTCTTTGCCCATTATATCCACATGGTCACGTCAGCACCGCCTTTTATTCCTATTCCATCCAACGATATCTTCAATGTTACAGGTCTGTCGAATGTGAGAGTTTCTGATCTTATCTCGAAGAGATTTTTCTTCAATGGTTCGTAATATTCTCATCTCAGATATTTGTAGAAGGCAAATAGCTTATGTTAGTTGTGTCGGCTCTGGTTTCAACGTGAGTCATGATCGGCCTGACACATGTCTTATACCTATATTCGATTTTTGTTATCGATTCGCACGTTTATCTTATTCCAGATCACATCTCTTAGACAACCAAGCAATGCAGTTGCCTTATTTGTTTGTTCCCTTAATTTGTTGAAGAGATCATTGTAGCTGAAGATGTCGACACCTAATTATTTAAAGTACAACTTCCTAATTACATTTTTCTTTTTTTTTTCTTTCCGAGACCATGGGTCTATTGATTAGGTAGACCTCTTTTGGGTCATGGATTCTTAGCTGTCTTTCCAACTCTTAGATGCTTTTCAAGGTGGTCGGTTGCCAATTAAGTAGCCATGCATAACAATGTATGATATTCTTGAGTTATTTATCTTTTTAATATGTGTACCCTATTGTCTTCCCCTTACAATGTTCTCCACTTCACAAATTTCGTGACTTAAGATATTTCTGCTATCTTAATGTCTTTCTTGTTATCATCCTGAGGATCATTATCTCTGTTGCTTATGCCCTGGTTTCTATCCCATATGCCATTATTGATCTAACACACGTCACGTACAAGTATTTTATTGTGTCAATATCCTAAAAATACAACTATTTTATTGTGTCAACATCCAATGTCAATCACATTCGTCATGATAATTTTTCAAGACTTTCAACCTGGATACATTTATGTATCACTTGACACGTGTTCCATATCATAATAATCATAGCGAACGATTGATTCACGAGTTAGGCCGATAAGACAATTATTGACGTGGTGTTTCTCTCTCTTACGATATCAGATTCCTCCAATAATATCAAACCTCATCGCGATACCTCAGCACTCAGCGATCGCTGTGACAAGCGCCACTCGGTTATATCAGATGTTTTTTTTTCTATTACGTGGTACTATATTATTTGCAAATATCAGCGACCGACCTTCATTTTCATATCTTCACTATTTAGAAACGTTGGAAATATGTAAAAAAAAAGAGACAAACAATGCCTCTGAAATTGATTTGTATGCGACCTTACATGATAAACGTACATTTAAAATTTTTAAATGTATTATTCTTTCAGCAAACGCTGATGAAAAGCAATCATGAGTAACAAGATGTTGTTTTTAAATAACGGTTGAAACAGACGTATATAAAATAATCGGCTCCCTTTTGAATAGACGTTCATTTTACTTGCTTGCAGTGATATCGGACATTCAATATTGGGTCATACACTGAAGCAACTTCTACATTTGCGACGAAACATTAGTTGGGAGCGGTCGTGTCGTCGATCGGTGGAATAGAGAATTAAATATGTACTTCGAATAGGTGACTTTTAGTTTCCGTATTAATTATTTGAAACGAATTGAATGTTATCGAAAAATTGACTTTTGTTATAATGAAATTTCATTTCCGGTGTTTTGAGATTGTTGTTTTTTTTTAAACTATTCATAAGTGAAGTTGCATGAGATGCCATTAAATTTTATGGTGATTTTGAAGTTGTGCCATTGTGAAAATATTATGCTAGTGAACTGTGAAATTTTTCGAACTTTCGTTAACAGGTGAATTTGTCTAGTGTCTTTGTTTTTGGTATTTAAATAAAAAAATGAAAAGTTGTGATAGTAATCCGAAACTTTTGAAGACGAACGTGGTTTGAATCGAACTTCTGTCGGTTATTGATTGATATGTATTATAGAGCTTTAGAAGTTAATCAAGATGTTGGGAAGATTATACCAAATCATTTTGTGTTTTTTGCTGGCTACACAGCCAGCTTCAAGGAGTCTCTCCACAGATCTCTACTACAGGTAAGGATATCAACAATACAAACGTTACATTCTCAGTTTATCTCTCTGTACCCTATTATTTTTTTATTATCCTATCGAATCTGTATACTTGGCAAAACGTTACTATACTTGAGAAAATGTAGAATGGTCCCTGTAACATTTGAAATGTCATGTCTCAAAGGGATGGGGTGAAATCGGTTTTTTTTTACAAATCGAATCGTTTTTTTATAAATCGAAAAATTGTTTTTCTCTAAACTGACGTTTTAATTCCTAGTTTTCATTATACTGACTTTCTAATGTATTGTATAATTTGTATCTATCTTTAAGTAGGCCAAGATCCACTATGAATTAATACTAATTACGAACATTTCATTTTAGGTATAAAGAAATCGAAAATCCAATGATCGTATACCCCATCTCTAGCCAATGCAGACTAACGTAGTGACTTTTGACAAACGTCACCAAATATTATTAGATTTTAACAAACTGCCACATTTTTGCTAATTTGTAACAAGATGTATTAATTTGTCATTATTGTTAGTTTTATGTAATGTATTTACCTAAATAACTTGCTATTTATTAGAATCGAGGCTTATATTAAAGTTGATAAAATAATTAAAATTACTGAACGTCGTTACAAGGTTGTATTGGGGCAAATTTGTGAACCGTCACAGGGACCATGCTACATTTTATCAAGTATATTTTTCACCAAGTATATATCGTCGTTGTTCTGCGAAAAGCATTTTTGTCCAAATATTGAGTTTTCAGATAAATGCAATTTAAGTTTCGTTAGGCGATGTAAAATCAAGGTTTTAATAAAATAAAATACAAACAGATGTTATTTAAATACAGTTTATTTATTTATAAGAATTATTATAAAAAATGAGTAACTTAAAACCATATTACCTAAAAATTAAAAATACAGACACTTGTTTTGGACTTAATCCTTTCTTGGTGAAATTTTTCATAACAGCGAAACCATATAACTTTTGAATATAAATGTTTTTTCCATGTGTAGATATTTTTATCTTAAGTAAAATGGCATCAAAAAGTCATTTTAAGCAAAAATTGACTTAAATGCTTTTCGCAGAACAACTACAATATAATTCTACTATATTATAAAAACGGAAACATATTTTATTAAATGTTTTTCTTGAGCATTAAAGATGTTTTTTTTTGTCAATTTTCATAAATATTTTATGTATGGATATAGAAAAAGTGACAGATGTGTGTCGCGATAGTAAAGTCTAGCGTTCTCTCCTTTCTGTCCACCACGATAGAGAGACGGCTTGGGGGTATGTATGTAGTAAGTTTTCTGCGGTTTTCTTACCAAATATGTTTTTCTTAACATATGCAGATGCGGGGAAGTATCTAATCTACTGGTCGCAGCCACCACCTTATTTTTATTACACTAAATTTATATATGTATAATTATTTTGTACATACATACGTACTGTCACGTTACCTCTGTTGGAGTAGGCAGAGAAGAGAAAGCGCCACACATTTTTATTGCGACATATATCTTTCGCCTTTCTACATGCATACACCTCATGTAGCGCCTACGATTTCTCCGAACTTTTTACATTCAAAATACTATACACTATATTTGAGAAAATGTAGCATGTTCCCTGTGACAGTTCACAAATTTGCCCCAATACAACCTTGTAACGACGTTCAGTAATTTTAATTATTTTATCAACTTTAATATAAGCCTCGATTCTAATAAATACCAAGTTATTTAGGTAAATACATTATGTTACATGAAACTAACAATAATGACAAATTAATACATCTTGTTACAAATTAGCAAAAATGTGGCAGTTTTTTAAAATCACATAATATTTGGTGACATTTGTCAAAAGTCACTACGTTAGTCTGCATTGACTAGGGATGGGGTATACGATAATTGAATTTTCGATTTTTTACACCCAAAATTAAATGTTCGTAATTAGTATTAATTCATCGTGCATCTTGGCCTATTTAAAGATAGATACAAGTCATACAATACATTAGAAAGTCAGCATAATGAAAATTACTAATTAAAACGTCAGTTTTTCGATTTATAAAAAAACGATTCGATTTGTAATAAAAAAACGATTTTACCCCATCCCTTTGAGACATGACATTTCAAATGTCACAGGGACCATCCTACATTTTCTCTAGTATAGATCCAACTATATTTTCCTTGATCTGAATTATAATATTTTTATTTTGTAATATTTTTTATCTGTCAATAATAGTGGGTTCGAATCCCGAATGACGTCGCTCTTGAGAAGTGTCTGCTTTCTAAACGGCTCTGTGTAACATAATATATATTTTTCTTGTATGATTATAATTTTCTTGTGCTGTAAATTATGAGTAAACTGGTTACGGTATTTTGCCTGCAAGGGCTCGGTAAATTAATTACCTTAATTATTGTATTTTGAAATATCTCATTTGTTAGAAAAATAATAATAAAGTTATCTATAACACAAACATTTGCCAAAGTCTATACCTATATACAAATTGATACCTTAAGAACTAATCTTATTTATATATTATATTAACATATAACTATGAACTAACTTCATTTTAATTTCCTAGATGTCATTTTTATTTAAAAAAATCTTAATATTTAATTTCTTACATACTACCTTATAACTAGATAACAATTTAATAACACCTACTTCTTCTTTCTTCTTCTTCCTGGCACTGTCCCAACTAGGTAGGCTGTTGGGGTCGGCTCTTCTCGTTCTCAGGCTGTATGTTCTTCGGTTCTGGGTGTCGCTTTCATCTAGGCCATAGGTTCTCAACCTTTTTTTGCCCACCGCCCACTTTGAGAATATTTTTTTTTCTAAAACCCCCAATGTTTTTTACTTGCGAATCTGAAACAGCTATTGCCACGATTATATTTAAACGTGTAATATTATATATTATAGTCGTAAGATAGGATATGGTATGGTATAGCCCTATCCTATTTCTGTGTTAAAAGAAGACTGTTTCAATGAGAACAATTAAAACACAAGCATACTTAATTATATTGAAAAGTATTTTTATTAACATTCAAAAGACATTGAATTTATAACTTATCTAATGAGAAGGTTGCATTTGATGCAATTTAAGGAGTTTGTTAATATCAGGGTCGATTTTACTTAAAAACAACCGTTTGAAATCTTCATCATTGGCAATACAAAGCTGACTAAATAATATGTCATTCAACGAGTTACTTCTAATCTCAACGCCTCCTAATTTTCTCTGGGTCTTCTACTGCCCCCCTGAAAGTCTCAAACGCCCAAAAGGGGGCGTTATCGCCCACGTTGAGAACCTATGTATGATCTAGGCCGTTTTAATTTAATAACACCTACATACTTACTTATAACTAGATAATAATTCTTACAACTAATTAATTGTTTATTTCTTTCCAATTTAGTGTTCACAAATTTTCAAAATGTTTTTGTATTGATTTTCAATATTTGCCTTTTCGTTTTAAACGCGGCTTCTTTTTATTTTTGTAAATGGTAATATTGATATTTGTTTTCCCCCGTTTTCTTTTTATTCAACCACCGATGTCGATCTGTGATGATCAAGTGCGCCAATGTCGTCCATGTGAATTGAACAACGAGATCCTATGAAGTGGACATCACTTGACACTGGCGTATACTCTTTCATATATATACAAGCAGAAAAACCACCTTACTCCATGTTTATCTTACAGCATCAGATGTGCATCTATTAGAAAGATTATCTGGGATTGTTTATTTTGCGGCATATATTTCAAAATATCTATTTCACCTCGAAAGATTTTCAAAACGTATTGAGATAATAACATAAAATGGCTGCAAAAGAAGAGATTAAAAAAATATGTATATAAAAGCACTTTTAACGGTTGATGAATTTGATTGTTATGCGTATTGTATACATACATATCATCACGCCGTGTCCCTTGCAGGGTACGCAGAGAGAAAAGATCTCCAAACGTTTCTATCCAAACACACAACTTTCGCCTTCACATTCACACATTTCGTATTGCAAAAAAATTGAAAATCCAATTATCGTATACCCTATCCCTAGCCAATGCAGACTAACGTAGTGACTTTTGACAAACATCACCAAATATTATTTGATTTTATCAAACTGGCACATTTTTGCTAATTTGTAACGAGATGTATTAATTTGTCATTATTGTTAGTTTTATGTAATGTATTTACCTAAATAACTTGCTATTTATTAGAATCGAGGGTTATATTAAAGTTGATAAAATAATTAAGATTACTGAACGTCGTTACAAGGTTGTATTGGGGCAAATTTGTGAACTGTCACAGGGACCATGCTACATTTTCTCAAGTATAGATACAATATTGAAAATAACCAAAAATGACCACACAGGTCTTATTAATTCTAACTTTGCTATCCATGCGTTTGTTTTGAAAATCCTCAGTGTGATGAATGTAATAAAAACATATTTCATGTTTAATTTTGTTGATGTGTTAAGTTCTATCAAGTGACATCAGCCGAGAAATTTTGTTGATGTGTTAAGTTCTATCAAGTGACATCAGCCGAGAAATTTTGTTGATGTGTTAAGTTCTATCAAGTGACATCAGCCGAGAAATTTTGTTGATGTGTTAAGTTCTATCAAGTGATATCAGCCGAGAAATTTTGTTGATGTGTTAAGTTCTATCAAGTGATATCAGCCGAGAAATTTTGTTGATGTGTTAAGTTCTATCAAGTGACATCAGCCGAGAAATTTTGTTGATGTGTTAAGTTCTATCAAGTGACATCAGCCGAGAAATTATAATTAAAATATAACCCGATTTAGTTTTATATTTTACAAAATGGATCTTTATATTTAAACTGAACTCGAGTCTGGAAAACATATTGTGATGATATTACATAAAATTTATTTTAATGTTATTTAAAAGTACTGTTGATTGAAATATAAATATTGAAATTTGCATATGGGATATTCGCACTTGAGTACATAACAAATTATTCGAAAAGTACATAAATTATTATGAAAACCATCAAATAAAAGAGGCCACCTAATTTTTTTTGGATATTTTTAAAATATTTTTTTTAAATATAGAAAATATGTTCACATCAGAACACCGTGTGCTGGGTGTTAAAGGAAGCAATTAAGGGAATGATGGGTTATGCAATGTCTTCGTAAACAAAGAATTTCTAAAGAAGAGGAAACCAACTTTGGCTGGCTGCCTGCGGGGCACTATATGGAGAAACAAACACATGCTAACTGAAAGTAAGGTCAGGATATATAAGACATGTGTCCGCCTTATTATGACATATGGGATAGAAATGAGAGCCGATACCAACAGGACAAAAATCCTTCTCCGAGTGGCGAAAATGAGAACCCTACGCTCCATCGCAGGCAGAACTCTTACAGATCGGATTAGAAATGATACGATAAAGTCTGTCTGTGGTGTTGAAGACATAGTGAGATGGGGAAGAAGTAGAAGACGCTTCTGGAGTGATCATGTGGACCGCATGGAGGATATAAGACCGGCAAGAATCGCTATGACTGAAAACCCTAACAGCAGGAGATTACCAGGAACGCTGCTGAAAATGTGGAAGGACAGCTGGACGTCATCATCCCAGGACAGCCCACCGTCACAAACAGGTCATGCGACCTAAACCAAGAGGAAGAAGATGAAGGAAACCAACTGCTTAAACTGCACTGTGATCCGAACTAGGGAATGACACAGGCATTTTTTTCCGCTTAGTATTCGGAGGCGTAAGGATAGCTGTGTCTTCGGTCATATCTATTCTATAAAAAAAAAAGAGAAATCTTTCCGGTGTGGCTGGTGAGTTTGCTGTTGTGCAACGGTTCACTCACTTAAAACAAATTTCACAGCACACCTTCGCTTTCCAATTGAATTGACATTGGAATGGTGAAGGTATCCTGGACTACGAGGCCTAGCAACGACGACAATCCCAACTAGGATAGGCCAAGTGACGCATGGATGTGGAAAATATGAGTGTTTAAACAATAGTGTTGTGTAGAAAAACAATGTTTAAAAGTATTATCTATGATAAATCAACGGTTCACAAACTAAAATCCGTGGACCCCTGGAGGTTTGCAGACTCTTTTATAAATTAATACTAGAAAATGTGTCCACAAAACATAAATATAGAAACCGGCTGCAGAAGTCAAATCTTAGGATTAAATGTTCAAACATTGCCCCCGACATTAATAATTTGATAAAGGAGACGCAGTATCATCCTTCATATTAAGGCGAAATAAAATAATTTACATTTATTTCGTAATGGCCATATATTAAGAATGAACGAAGAAAAGGTTTATTGAGAAACTATTTAAATAGTATATTTGACTTGACCAATTGAATCTGATTCTGAAAGATTGAAAAGTATTAATAAAAGGAGGGTACATCCTCAAAACATCCACCCAGTGAGGTTGCATACAGAACGTGTGACTGTGTTGTGTGCAGTATCTGCCAACTGTATTGTCGGCCATTACTTTTTTGAAGAAAACGATGCCAATGTTACAGTGAATGGAGAGCGCTATCTAAACATGCAGGAACAATTTTTTCCCCCAGAAATACGCCGAAGACGAAATGTATGGTTTCCGAAATGTATGGTTTCAACAAGGTGGAGCCAGTTGTCACATAACAAGACCAGTAATGGCGGCTCTGCGTGAAAAATTTGGTGAAAAAATAATCTCACGAAACACCGAACATCGTTGGCCCCCAAGGTCGCCTGACCTCACTGTTCCAGATTTTTTTTATAGGGATATTGTAAACAAGAGGTATATAAAACTAAGCCACACAATAAAAACGAGTTAAAAGAATCCATATGGGCCGTTATTGAAGCAATACCCTGGGCAACATTAACAGCGGCAATGAACAACGTTTTGGTCAGATGCAGGGTTTGCTTTAACGAAGGTGGAGGACATCTAAAGCAAATTATTATTAAAAACTAATTCCTATGTTAAAAATTTAATAGAATTCTTGATTTAAAACAAAAAAGAAATATTCATATTTGTTTTTGTAGCAACATTCGTGCCCCACCCTGTATGCATCACAAAGTGTATGGATATGGCAAAAGCAAAACATGCATGCCAGAAATAGGATGATTTGAAGATCTGTTCTATCTGTCAACTTCCCCAGGGCCGCTATTGAAGTTGTGAAATTTTGAAATAATGAAATTTTCACTTAATTGTTCTTTTTTTTCTTCCACAGGTTAGCAGAAACAGAACAGCCGGTCTTGATAACTTTAGTGGACACAGCTGCTGCAGAACTGGCCAATTCTGTCTTGGAGCAGATCAACGTGGACAAAGGATTTAATAACTATACGGATCCTGATGTAGAATATGACGCTAGTCCTGTCAGAGTCGAGATTCACAATCATTCTGATAACATCACAGCGGAAGTCATCCACGCTAAAATCAGTAATGAATCTCAAGACAACATCAAAACTGAGTATATTGCGAGACCAGTATTCAAAGAAAATGATGGAGAGAAGGTAGTTATGGAAAAGTTGAAAGAAGAAGAAATTGATAAAAACGATACCCAGGATATTACTGTTGTGGCAAAAACAGAGAATGACACGGGTTCAGATACAGATGCCACTCCAAAAGAAAATATTGTTAAACCAAGTGAAGTTCAAGAAGAAATACCGTCCTTTGCTGAATGGGCACAGAAGCAACTAGAAGAGGCTGAAAAAAATAAAGAAAATGGTGTGAACCATTCATCACAATCAACTCAAGGCATTGCCGTTCCCAATGTAAATCTTAAAGTTAGATCTAAAAATTACGCTTCACCGGATTGTGGAGCTAAAATAGTTGCGGCCAATCCAGAAGCTGGCTCTGCTAGCTTCATTCTTTCTCCGAGTAAAGATGAATACATGCTTAATACTTGCAATAGTCGAATATGGTTTATAGTTGAACTATGCGAGGCTATTCAAGCCAAAAAAGTGGACTTGGCTAACTTTGAACTGTTCTCTTCCACACCTAAAAATTTTTCAGTTTTTGTCAGCGATAGATTTCCTACGAGAGAATGGGCAAGTGTCGGACAGTTCATCGCTAAAGACGAGAGAGAAGTTCAGACTTTTAATCTTCACCCTCATCTGTTTGGGAAATTCATCAAAGTCGAATTGCATTCCTATTACGGTTCGGAACATTACTGTCCAATTTCTCTGTTTCGAGTGTACGGAACGACGGAGTTTGAAGTTTTCGAAACGGAAAATTCTCCACACCCCCAATCTATCCAGAATGCAGATGATGATGATGATATAATAGAAGATGGAACAGATACTGATAAACAAGACATTTCGAGAAACCTTTTTGGCTCTGCTAGAGACGCTGTCATGTCCATAATGAAAAAAGCCGCCCAAGTTCTGGTGAAAGGCGGTTCTAACAACTCCACAGAAAGTTTGGAAGCTATAGAACCAAAATTGAAAAAATGCCGAACACCGAGTCATATAATTGTATGTGACAATTGTAGTAACTCATTATTTACCGATGTGTATGATTTAATGAGTTGTAAGGTGGATACTTTGAATAGGTTGATCGAAACTCCCATAGTCCGTGATACTCTTTGTAATACTAATATGTGTCAGCAATATGGATTGGATTTCAAAAGTAAAAGGACTTCTTCTATTAAAACCGAGATAGCCAGTTATTTCTCGGCTTTGTTACTACCCAGCTATGTGGCAGCCTTATGTAATATGCTAGCGATCATCGAAAAGAAAGTAGTTCTTAACACGAGTTATGAAAGTGATCTCAATGTAACGACCAATTTGACTATTGATAAAAAATTGCAACAGGTTGTTGAAGATGGAACTCTCAGTGATTTGCTACAAAAACCGTTTTCTACGTGTTCTGAAGAAACTGATCCACTTTGCAAGCCTAAAGCGGAAAAAGAGTTGAAACCAGAAGTAACGCCACCAATCAGAATACCTCCAGATGTAATAGGCGGAGCCTTGACTGACATAAGACCGACGAAAACTTTACCGAAAGATATGGATACCTCGACAGAGTCGAGTGTTCCTTCGATATCCGATAAATCGACGACCGTAGAACAACATGATAAAACTCAACATGAACTTAATAATGATCATGTAAAAATAATTGAGTCTACTTCAGAAAGTTCTGACACTTTGAGTAGAAATGAATCTGAGAAAGTCAAAGTAAATGGATCTATAAAACAAACTACACCTGAAGAAGTAAAACAAGAAGAAAAATACGAAATTCCTACTGTGCATATTCCACAAGAAGTTAACAATGAGACGGATAATATAAATATTGCGGTTGATACAGGAGAGGAGAATAATTTGAAGTTATCCACACAAGACCAGATCTCGCTGGACAATCTTTTGAAAGAGTTAGAGCAAGCGAATTCCGATTCTGCTACTCCAGCACCACCGAACAATGCTCTTCCTTCCCACCAAGGACAAAAGGAATCAGTCTTTTTGCGGCTGTCAAATAGAATTAAGGTAAATAATTTTTCCAATTTCTTAACCATTTTAATCCCACAGGGCCGATCATCGGCCTCAAAGTTTTCAAACAAGTTTTTATAGTGAATGAAAAAAAAAATATATTTAATTTTATGAAATACGAAAATTACTTATTATTTTACACTCGACAGGGAAGTCTCCATAAAAAAAATAGGTTTTAAAACTAACTATTAACGAGATAAAAAATAATATATAAACTACATACTGTTTTTTTGCCAAAAAATGCTTGGGATTTTTCGCACATTTTATGCAAAATATGCTGGGAATAAAAGGGTTAAATATTCAATTTAACTATTTCAAAATTATATTTGCATGAAGTTTTAAACTGGTGCAACAAAATGGAAATAAAAAATCTGCTAATTACATTAATCCCTGCTACGCATGTTTCCATCTCATATCCCTATTCATTGTATTGTATCACTCTTTTGTTGTACAAGTACAACTGGGCGGGCTTATTGCCATGTGTCAATCTCTTTCAACCAATCCTTAAGTGAAAACAAAACTGGATTTTTTTTTAAATCCAGGTGCCAACGAGAATCAAACTCACAACCTCCAAGTTGCAAGAGATCTTTCCAACTGGGACATTTATACATTTAGCAATGTAGCAGTAGAAACACATACATACATCTTTGGCATCCAAAGATGTATGTGCATCTTTGGATGCCACAGATGTATGTGCATCTTTGGATGCCAAAGAGGTATGTGCATCTTTGGATGCCAAAGATGTATGTGCATCTTTGGATGCCACAGATGTATGTGCATCTTTGGATGCCAAAGATGTATGTGCATCTTGGGATGCCAAAGATAACACAATAATATTATTCAACATTTTTTATCAAACGTTTTGGATTTAACATTATGGAACTCCATATTAGAATATTCAACAATAAATTAATTTGTTATCGTATTATTCTGTTATAAAGTTTTACAAAATAAAAGCTTATAAAATTTAAAAAATATATTTTTCAATCAGGGATCGGCAAACTTTATATCCAGGAGAACTTCTTTAACCTTTCCCTTCCTGTGCTAAAAAAATCCGCACGTTCCGGTGCTGTGTATTCAATGCACATCAAAACACATGTAAAAATGAGCTATTTAAAATTGGAAAAATAAGAATATTCATAGCCAATCGCTTAAATTAATTAATTTGAAGTCAAAAGTGATATTAATTGAAATTTAATTGCTGAAAACATGAAAAAAACATCGGCCGACGTTCACGAAACGGGCGAATAGATCACCTCAAATGGATGCCCGAGAGCTACTGAGATCTGAGACGGGATTCGGTCTCGGACTGTTATACGAGTACCTCGAAGGAAGAAACACAATTGCGAATTGAGATTCTATTTCTTGCGTTCCCATATACCAAAGTAGAGTGAGAGTGAGACGTGAATAGCGTCGCTTCCTCACCCATAGCGGTTTTTTAGAATGAATGTACCTACATTACACACTGACACACGGTTTATTGTATTGGTGAATTTATTCCCGATTTTCACAAAATATCTCTGATGTAGCGGATAAGCGCTAATTATTACTAATATTAATTATTCTTCATCTCCCTGGCTCCATCCCAACTCACTGTCTGCGAAGACTGTTGGGGTCAGCTCTCCTCGTCCTCAGGTTGTATGCTCTTCTGTCCCGGACTACGTCTTCCAGGCCTTGCCTCTGCATCAGGTTATCTTTTTGCACCACCCATGAATTCTTTGGTCTTCCTCTGGTTGTTATTCGAGGAAGGTCCATGGAGATTGCCTGGTTCACAATGTGATCGGGTGCTCTGCGTCCAACGTGCCCATACCATCTCAATCGCCTCTCCTCCATCTTGCTGTTGATGTCTGTAACACCTAGGCTTCCATGAATACGTGAGCTTTTTATAAGTGCTAATTATTATTAATATTATTTTTTCATTCAATGCGTAAATGTATTATGGAGGAATATCTAAAATCTGAACCCAGTATTTATTATATTTATAGTTGTTAAAGTTTTTAGAAGCAATGTGTACTAGTTACACATCACAGGGAAGGAAGGGTTAAAAATGAGTGTTGCGATTATTGATCACACCTTTTTCATCATAGTTGGTGCTTAATGGATTGCTTCGAATCCTTTTTGCTAATCTCTTGGGTTTATTTTAGTTTCAGATTATTAATATTAAGGATCTATCGGTCACTTATAGGTTTTGACATATATTAAAATAAATATGAGATTACATAATAACATTCTAAGTACACATAATGATAATTAAGAGAAAGTAGAAAATTGAACACTAAAAATTTTAATTATACAATAGTTTAAATCTGATGTGTTTTCTACATTTATTAATCTATTTGAGAACATGCATAAGGTTTTTCGAAGTATTTTACCGCTGTTTGAGAACATGCATAAGGTATTTCGAAGTGTTTTACCACTGTTTGAGAACATGCATAAGGTTTTTCGAAGTGTTTTACCGCTGTTTGAGAACATGCATAAGGTTTTTCGAAGTGTTTTACCGCATGGTTTGGCTTACGATGCCATCTTTTCAAAACCATTGTTATTTTCATCTTCAGGGTTTGTTTGTTGTTAATTTCACTGTAAGTGGATGCACGCCGGATATCGCTGAATTACAGCACAGTCTCAATTGCAATGTGAGCGCATGGGAAAGGAATCATGTGACAATGTATGCAATAATACAGAATGAAGTGATAAGGGATGAATGTGAACTGAAGGCTGATGTGTTGAATAAGATGAAGAGGAGCACAGAAGAGATGGTTTAGGCATGTAGAATGAATGATTGAAGAAAGCTTAAGAAAACTAATATATGATACAGTGCAAATGTGAGTGATGTACAGGAATACTTAGGAAAGTATGGCTGAATCGAGTGAATAATATTTTGAAAGAAGGATATATTAAAAGTCAGAGAAATTGTAGTTATTTGAGAAGGTGTGTATGGATGTACAAGAGGCGAAGGATGTGTGTTAAGATAGGAAAGTCTAGTGCTCTTTCCTTTTTGCCTACTCTGATATGGAAATGGCGTGATGGTATGTTTGTTCTATTTATTTTTACTGAACTAATTATAAAAACTGATTGTATAAATAAATTTTGTAAATTTGTTTTATCAAACACTGTTTATTCCACTTTATATAACTCTACCGGTTTCAAGGTTTTCACCTGGGGTAGGGTTATACCGTTACATAAAGTGGAATAAACAGTGTTTGATAAAACAAATTACGATGTCTTTAAACCTCCACAATGTTAATGCCTTAATTATAAATAATATAATAAATTTTGTTTTGTTTTTTTACAGGCATTGGAGAGGAATATGTCACTGTCTGGACAATATCTGGAAGAGCTTAGCAGACGCTACAAGAAGCAAATGGAAGAAATGCAAAAGACATTTGAGAAAACATTGACCGTGATGAACGAGGAAAGTAAAAAATCCGGAGACAGGGACCTCAAGAATACTGAAGAGATGATCCTCCTTCAACAGCAGCTTGCCCAACTGTCAGTAGCCGTTAGTACTTTGCTGATGGAACGGGATAGCTGGTTTGGAATCGGATTTATAAAATTTCTCTTTTCTCAAACATTAATAACAATAATAATTGTATATATATTTCGGCGATATAGCTCAGAAGCAAATGCTGCTCCTTCAAGAGTAATAAACTCTGTAAAAGTTGATAAAGTAGAAAAAGCTAAAATCAGGCGAAGATCAACCGAAGAGCTCCCTAATAAATCAGGAGATAAGCGCTCGACAAAACATAGACGTCGTTCTGAAGAAGCGCTGAATATTGCCAGAACAGCTACGGAAAACACTATGTTAAAAGTCGAAAGGAAGAAAAGAAAAAGAAAATCGCCTGTTATTCGAAGAAGTTTTTCGATTGCGGCTCCCTGTGACCCGGAATTGGCAAATATACAAAATCAAATAGCTACAAGAGATGAAGATGTCTGGATAAGACCTGATATAGATAATTCAACAATAGATACACCCATCGCTTTAGACGAAGCAGAATTTTTAGTTCCTGAAATGGAACCATTGGATTTTAATAGAATAGGTGAAATAAAAGTGCCAAACATAAATGGTGTCACTCCCAAAAAAGAGTTCCCTAAAACGAATGGGTCAATATTTGGGAAAAAAACTCCCGATTCTGATAAGACTGGTAAAGTGCGTAGACTCAGTTCTCCAGCTTTTTTCAAAGCTGCTCTTAATCTACCCAATTCTAAGAGTGGAACTTCACCCACGATGGGACGAGGAGTCTCGCCAGTGATGGAAGCCACTCCGATAAAAGTGGTCAACGTGGAACGTCAAATTAAATCCGAAGAACGGACTGCGAGGGCCGGTACGGAATCACCTCAACTGAGTACCTGGTCCAGCATCGGAGACGTTTCCGACACTGGTAGCTCTTCGCGGACAGACTCGCGGAGTAGTAAAAAGAATAGATCGAAACGTTCGTTGAAAAACATTTTCAAAAAAGTTTTTTGAATTTAAAAAAAAAAAGTGAATTTTAGCGACAGTTGTATATTGAAATTTTGTGTTTTTTTTTTGTAAACAAATATTGCCATGTGATCGTACTGTGCTTTCATGAATATTTTAAAAGTGTTAATTTATTTAATGAAAACTTGTATTTAATGTAAAAAATGTGCAAAGATCTGCTTTACCTAGTCAATGTGTAAAACCAGTCAACATTTATTACCATTTTGAGTTAATTGAAGTGTTTTTAGATGTTTTCTTTTAAGACAATTTAATAGTTCAACTAAAAAATGTACTGCTTTCGTCACACCAGGATAATAGACACTTATTGAAAAGGTTTATGTGATCTCGCAATATGTGTATCTCACTTTTAATAGCATTTGTTGATTGAACTTTGGTCTAACATAGTTTGGTGTTAATTTAAATTTACACGTACGCACTAGGTCTTTTTAAACTGTATATGATTGATGTAACATATGAGTATCTAGGAGATGACACTTTCACTAAGTTTGTTGATATTTGTATATTTTCTATTCTAACTAAAATGTAAACTGTACGATTTATGTAAACTGTACGATTTATGTAAACTGTACGATTTATTTAAACTGTATGATTTATTTTTTCTTTTTAAATTATTATTTGCTACTTTAAATATTTCAATGTTAGTTTTTTAAGAATAAATATCATCAATTTTCTTTTCTTTTCGAGTGTGTTTAGAAATTTCAAGTCACATTTTGAAAATCTAGTATCACCTTTTTGTTATTTATTGCTTAATTTTTAGATTTCAAAAATGATTTTAGTACCAAAGAATTCTAGTTTTGAATAATGTCTAAGTATATTAATTCTTAAAAAAAATGACAAAACAATTTAATTAAGCTTTCTTTCTTCGTTGTGTGTTCAATGCGGATTGTCGTAGTTATCAGCTATTTCTCGAACTTGGTTCACCACCTGTCTGCATCCCTCTCGGTCTTTGACAATGTGGAATGCAACGCTTAAAGAGGACCCTGTTATTTTATCTATCCATCTCACAGGACTTCTTCCTCTTGCTGGTCTTCCCCCAACTTCGGTTACCTCCAATTAATTGGAGATAACTGAATTAATTGAATGATAGAGACGTTGGTGCACCTTGCAATCCATAAAAGAGCTTTAAAGTAATAATGAAACAGAAAATAATACAAATTAAACCACATTGTAATTTGTTTTATCAAACACTGTTTATTCCACTTTTTGTATCGGTATAACCCTACCGGTTTCAAGGCTTTCACCTCATCATTAGGGGAACACAAACAAGACTGAATTATGTTCGAACTGATACCGAGATACACGTTTCTAACGGTAAACATTCGGGTTAAGAGAGGCATGGGACAACCTCGGCGAGCAGCAGAGAGATGCTTGGGATATATGTGTTTTCCAGATGTTCACCTCGATGCACTGACTTGGAAATAATCTGTCCAATTTTGAAGAAGAAAAAAAAATGTTTTAAAGAAAAAACATTGCAAACCTAGCTAAGTATCTGCTGAATATATTCATATGTGAATCAATAAATTTGAGTTTGTTTTTTCTTGAATTAATTTTAACATTCAATTTTATTATTTTTTCACAAGTAAAGGGAGATTATTTATCTTAATTGAGCGTGAAAAATAATTGTAATGAGCTTGTTAGCGCTTTATTATGATATTTTTGTTTTATGTGTTTTTTTTCATATCACAATTTTGTTATTTAAATTTCAAATAAGAAATGTATTACGTGACAAATAATATTTAATGACATTTTAAACATTATTTTTAGTAAAACAGGTAATGCAATGATTTTGCACAAAATAAATGACTGATGGAGTAGTGATGATTGAAGATCGATTGTCAAAAATTTTCTTTTATTAAGGAATATTGATTATTATTGATAAAAATAAATTAAATAATTATTATTGTCCTACTTTGAAGATCGGCAATGAACATATTAAGTAATAAAGTTCTGAATTGCAATTCATTAAAATACACAATGAAACTGTTTGCATTTTTTAAATTGCCGTTTAAAGTTTACTTTCCTCTCAAAAAGAATTGTTTCATATTTATAATGGGATAAATGTATACTATATATTGTTTGTGGAAAGACTTCCTTTGATATGCTTTCTGATACAGTTATGTCAAATGTTGACACTATTTAAATTTGAATTTATTACACGAAACTGATATCATTTTAAATATTCTGTTATGAAAAGTATTCTTATTATGTTTTTCAAATATCAGGTGTACTTTATTAGAAAATATGAGTATGAAATATAGTTATTCGACATTTTCAAAACCAAAATTAATAATTTATTGATATTTAATTCTGTACCCTAGAGCAGTGCTCCGCAACCTTTTCTCCCCCACGACACACCAAAATTCTTCCTAGAATTCCGCGGCACACCAAAAGCTAAAAAATATATAGGTATTAAATTGATACACAAATTTTACAATAAATTTTTGTTTTTTATTTGAAAAGTATACATACATAAAACTATAACATATTTATTTTTACGCAATCTTGTCTATGACTAATTTGGTGCGGCCATGGTGTGTACAAAGCACACTACGCAGTTTTCAACAGTTGGCACCAGGCGCTGGGGGACCATTGAAAAATTATTTAGTTATAATTATTCTGTACTACATTTTGAAAAATAGACAATATTATGAAAAATAATTTGTCATTGTGTATTAAATACATAATGAAAAATTGTAAAATGTCAAATACATTGAATTTGACCGCGGCACACCTGTATCCGGCTCACGGCACACCGGTTGCGGAGCACTGTCCTAGAGGATAAACCACGGAAGTCACTCTGTACCCTAGAGGATAAACGTCATATGCGTCATACATGAATTGTATGATGCAACGTCGTTTATCCTCTAGGGTAAAATGTGACTCTCGCGGTTTATCTTCTAGGGTACAGAATTATAGTCCAACTTAAACACCATAGGGTCTCTCTCATTTATAATTGAAAATGTCTGTCTTTGTACTTAAATTTCCATATAAAATCTTGAAAACATGTTCATACAAATATTTGTTAAGTCCATATTAAATTATAGGCATTAAAATCTATATGAGAACAAAATGTATATTTAAAAAAAAATCTTTAAATTAGCAGATTGGCAACAAATTGGGCACGTCTCTATAAATAGTATTTCTGTTGAAAAATTATCTATTGTATAGAAATTATTTTCCTACGATCACAGTAAATGACCCCCATAGCCTAATTGATAAGATGCCTGTCTTCCAACTCAGAGGTTACGGATTTGAATCCCTTTAGTATCCAGATTTTTTAAAAAGAATTTTAATCTGGTTTTTACCTTAAGCTTGTTTAACCACTTGTCAGTTTTGCCCGAGCGGGACTCGGGCACGAAGTCTCTTTTGATACTGACAAGCCCGAGCCTCGTTCGGGCAAATCTTGTTTCGACTTGTTGGGAGTGTTTCTCCCGAGCGTCGTTTGGGCAGATCTTGTTTCAACTTGTTTTCTCCGAACGGAATATATTTTCGTATAGAATTTATTCGTTCACAGTTCGTCATTGTGTTACGTCGCGTGTTAAAACACCTTTCTGGTAGTTTGGAAGAAATTGCAATAAAACCGCCAGGTTGTATTGTATACAATATAAGTGTAATGCAATACAATTAATATTGTAAATCGTACATTTTCAGTTACATAGCTAAAAATATAGCTAACTTCTTTGTTTTAACTGTGCATTTATATCAACTATAGCTTCAACAATGTTTATTCTAGAATTTATTATTCTACCAATATTTCCTAATCAATCATTAAATTCATGTCATATTAAATACATTTATGTTTCAAGCTGGTTCAACTTAAGAATTTTTATCATTGTGGATTTCATCTACCATAAATGTAATACAACCAATCAAAATGTGATTGAATATTTCTTGAATTTTTTTTTAGAACATAAACTTATTCAAATTATCATTCCAAATTTCATTAAAAATAAATTCTCAAGTAAATTCTTTTATTAGTTTCAATTTATTTTGTTTATATTTGAGAAAATGTAGCATGGTTCCTTTGACAGTTCACAGATTTTTACTTGCTAAAAGTAAAAAAAATTGGATTTGAAGATAAAACAAACAATTATTTCTTTTATGGCATTTTATTTAATTTTTATTTCTTATTTGTTTTTTTTTTTAGTTGTATCGTGTTTTCTAACAGACAAATGTGTCGATGCATTATTCGATGATTTTCTACTAAAAATTGTTACAACTTCAGTATTAAAATTACAGTAAAAGTCCGTTGATTCGAAATTCTGCAGATCATATTTCGTGAAAAAAATCTAATTGCGAATTAGACAATCACTAAAAAAAAAAAATAAGAATTTGCACAGCACTACTCAATGGCTGAGAATATCGTGGCAATTTTTTCTTACTGTAAAAATGATATAAGTCAAGTAAAGTTTTGTCAACATATTTCCCCAATATGGAGGCATAATAACATATTTAATGGTGAAGTAAATAAATTAAGTACTTTTTTTCATGGGCAGCCAATGCATACGAATTTGACAAAAACCACTATAATTATCACTTATTTGATTTTAACATGGTCACTTGTTTACACAGATTATTCACTTGTATTATTATATGCACGTGAATGATGTGACTGGTTTTTATTTTATCATGCACTTGATTATATTATAATTTACGATTCAAAGTTTTTGACAAATTAATGTGCACAATTGTGAAATAAAATAAAAATAATTATTATACTAGAGAAAATGTAGCATGGTCCCTGTGACAGTTCACAAATTTGCCCCAATACACTCTTGTAACGACGTTCAGTAATTTTAATTATTTTGTCAACTTTAATATAAGCCTCCATTCTAATAAATAGCAAGTTATTTAGGTAAATACATTACATAAAACTAACAATAATGACAAATTAATACATCTTGTTACAAATTAGCAAAAATGTGGCAGTTTGTTAAAATCAAATAATATTTGGTGACGTTTGTCAGAAGTCATTACGTTAGTCTGCATTGGCTTTTCGATTTTTTTATACTTAAAATTAAATGTTCGTAATTAGTATTAATTCATAGTGGATCTTGGCCTATTTAAAGGTAGATACAAATCATACAATACATTAGAAAGTCAGTGTAATGAAAATTAGGAATCAAAACGTCAGTTTAGAGAAAAACAATTTTTCCATTTATAAAAAAACGTTTCGATTTGTAAAAAAAAAACAATTTTACCCCATCCCTTTGAGACATGACATTTCAAATGTCACAGGGACCATCCTACATTTTCTCTAGTATAATTTATATAAAAAGAACACTCAATCTTATACTTACGATAATAATCTTGAGATATTTCTACATTGAATCTTTTTATATAGGGGGAGTCCTTGGAGTTGAACCACTCGCAGATGTGTAATACACCAGTCGTCCCGCCACCAGGGTCATTTACTACATGGATCCGTGATTTGCGTGTTAAATTTCGAATTATTAAAATTCATAAATACTTTTTTGGTAAAAAAAAACATTACAAAATACGCAGTTTTTCTTAATTTACAATAAAATTAAATGAATTTAATTTTGGAAAAATTGTTTTTGGGAGTTAGAAAACTGACGATAAATACGAATAATCATTCTTCTAATTAGCGAACTTTTACTGTATATACAAGGTTTATAATAATGAAGAATTTCACATAGCTCGCTATTTTTATGCATACACATGGCTTATCATTTATTTTTATTTATTTCATTACATCTCTTTGATATTTAACTTCAAATTACTTTGTGTATTTATTTAATTAGCATAGATAAATAAGCAAAAATATCACAAAACGAAAATAATTATTTGCCCACGGCATATTGTGTCAACTGGTTTTATTTCTACTTGTAAAGAAATGACTAATGTTGATTTATTTACTGTATTTCCTCGAACTAGACTGTTATTATTAAAGTTAGTTCATTACCATGTCACATTTCTTAGCGAGAAATGTACAATGCTTCTACTCTGTGAGTATTATTTAATGATAGCTTTGTTGAATAATCATTTTAAGTTAATTTTAATGTGGTATTTACAATGTGTTAGTAAACTTTCAAATAGGAAAGTTGTGTAACAGCCAAGACATCACACAGTACTTTAGGATTAATTTTAGTTTTAAACTGATTGTTTCTAGTATTCTTATTGTGTCAATGTTTAGCAACAGTTGACGATAATGTTCACCAAAATAGTCAATGTAAATACATGGTATATTTTTAATCAAATTGTTGTTTTATTTATTCCTTTTATATTGGACGTGCTATAATTTACAAAATAAAATGTAAGAAATCCTGAAATTCGAAAAATCATAATAACAGAGGTCGATGGTATTAGGGACATTTTTTTTTTTTTTTTTTTTTTTCTTATCCACTTTTCACGGATTTCTCCTGTTACACAAAGAGGGTCTGCTTCTAGCGTTAGCTTATTCGTTAGGAAGAATATCAGCCAGGATTCTTCTCATACTGCTAGGCGGTACCGAGAATATACTCGTGTCAACCGTGTCATTCAGTTGGTTCAACATCTCTATACCACGCGTGACTGAGTGTTTAGCCATGATATTCGTCCTGTATGTTGGTATGTAGAACAGAGGGCGATTCCTTGCACGGCTATATTTATTGGGTACATATAAACTTAGTGCTTCTAGGATCGCGGGACAGTTAAAGGAATCTTGGAAAACTTTATTAGGAATATCGCAATGGATTCTTGCCTTCTTGTTTCGAGGCTTCTATAGTTACACACCGTGAAAAGTTCGGCATGGTGAGCATATTTTGGGTAATCGCCCTTTGTTCTGTTCCATAGATATCTGAGGATTTTTTTTTTTGTATTTGTTCTATATTGTTTTTATATTTGAGCTGATGAGGAGCCCAAACCGTAGATGTATATTCTAATTTGGTTCTAATTAGATAATTATATGAGTTTCGGAGGATATCGGTGCTGTTAAATTCTCTTGATATTCTCATTATAAAACCGAGTAGTTTGTAACAGTCCGATATCAAACGTGAGACATGGTTAACGAACATGAGTCCACCATCGAAGGTTACGCCCAAATCCTTGAATTCAGAAACTCTGTTTAGTGCCACTCCCTGTATAGTATACTGATGGTGGATTGGTGAAAACGATCGACTATAAGATACACAGACACATTTATTAATGTTGAACAGAAGATGATTTTGCTCACTCCAGGAGACTAGGGAGTCTAGGTCCTGTTGTAACTGTGCACAGTCGTGAGGTGAATTGATCTTTTTGAAAATTTTCAAGTCATCAGCGAACAATAAACATGTCGAGTGACTTAAGGAATTTTGAATGTCGTCTATTAATATGAGGAATAATAGGGGACCTAAATTGAATCCTTGTGGTATACCAGATCTTGCGATAAATTCCACAGAAGACTTGTTACGGATTGTTACATATTGAGATCTTTCTTTTAGGTATGATGCAAATAATCCAATTAGATTATCGCTGAAGCCAAGTTTGTGCATTTTCTTAAGTAATATATCGTGATCAACTTTGTCGAAAGCTTTCTGAAAGTCTGTATATATTACGTCCGTTTGTGATAGTTCGTCTAAGTTTGACGCAATCTGTTGTGTGAGTGGTGGCGAGGCCTTCATCCTGTAGTGGATTGACATCGGCTGAAGGTAATGTTTTAACAAAGTACCTATATATATATATCTGTTTTAACAAAGTACCTATATATACAAGACCTGTGTCCGCCCCATAATGTCATACAGCATAGAGTCCAAAGTTGACACTCAGAACCAAAAATCTCCTTTGAACCATCGAAATGAAGGTACTCAGGAGTATCGCTGGCAAAACCCTTCGTGATAGAGTACGTAACACAGAAATCCGAAGGACGTGCGAAGTTGAAGATATTGTCAGATGGGGACGACAGAGAAGAAAGTTCTGGAACGAGCATGTATCCAGAATGGCGGAACCAAGAGCCGTAAGAATGGCCAGGGACAATATCCCCCAAGCAAGCAGACCTCCAGGACGACCTCCCAAAAGATGGAAAGACAGCTAGCAGTCGACGTTGCAAAAGGCAAACAATGATGCGGGACCTAAAATAAGATGAAGAAGAAGACCTATATATAGGTTCATAAGCTATTCATTGTGAGATAATATTGCAGCTTTAATGGTATCACAAGTCTTGATGACATAGTTTGGAGTTAACAGAGTTTTACATAAATACATGCTATCGCATCATTTCTCTGTTGTAGTAGGCAGACGGGGCAGTGTCTAACATTCCTATCTCTACACACATCGTTTCCCTCTTCCACACCTATCTACCAGGTATGTAAATATGAAACCGGAATTTGCTCATAGATGGCTCTAGTTGTCAATGTAGTGACTTTCAAACCGCGTCATTGCCGCCTTTTTCTTGTGTTTCATTTGTCAAAAACTTTTAACTCACAACAATACAAATTTAATACAACTACATATGTTTTCATAGCGTTGAACATGTCTGTTTTTGTGCCTGAAAACTATGATTCGCGGACAGCATTGATTTTCTGTTACCATTTGAAGAAAACTGCTGCAGAATCGCATCGAATGTTTGTCGAAGCTTACGGTGAGCATGCTCTTGGTAAATCACAGTACTTTAAAAAAATCAAAAGTAGCGATTTTGACGTGAGAAACGAAGAACGTGGAAGATCACCGAGGAAGTTTGAAGACGCCGAATTGCAAGCATTGTGGATGAGGATGACGCTCAAACGCAACAACAACTCGCGGATCAATTAAATGTGACACGAGAAGCCGTCTCCATACGTTTGAAAGCCATGGGAAAGATTCAGAAGGTGGGAAAATGGGTTCCACATGAACTGACTGAAAGACAGCAGGAAAACCAAAAAACCACTAGCGAAATGCTGCTCGCCAGGTATAAAAAAAAATCATTTCTCCATCGAATTGTGACTGGCGATAAAAAATTGATATATTTCGAGAATTCTAAGCGTAAAAGATCATGGGTAACTTAACTCCAAGCAAACCAGCGACATCGACTGCAGGGCCAAATCGCTATGGACAGAAGACAATGCTCTGTGTTTAGTGGGATTAGAAGGGTGTTATCTATTATGAGTTGCTAAAACCTGGCAAAACCGTTAATACTGAACGCTACCGTCAACAAATGATGGATTTGAACCAAGCATTGCGTGTTATACGACCAGAATATCAAAAGAGGCAACACAAAGAGATTTTGCTTCATGGTAATGCACCATCGCACACAGCAAAACCGGTCAAAGAAACGATTGAGGCGTTTAGTTGGCAAATACTTTCGCATGCGGCTTACTCACCAGACTTGACTCCATCCCATTACTGCTTATCTTCATCGATAGGACACGCACTTGCTGAACAGCGTGCTTGCACTTCTTACGAAAATGTACAAAAATGGCTCAATGATTGGTTTGCCTCAAAAGAGCAACAGTTTTTTTGGCGTGGCATCCACAAATTGCCAGAGAGATGGGAAAAATGTGTAGCTAGCGATGGGCAATACTTTGAATAAAATATTGTTTACCATTCTCATACAATAAATGTGTATTTTCTATAAATAATTCCGGTTTCATATTTACACCTTATACAACCCGTATAATTTCTCTGACTTTTTACGTTATGAAAATATAACAACTTTTTAATTATGCATATAAAATCAAAACTAATTTGTAGTATATAAATGGAATTCTACAATAAGTTAGCAAATAGAAAACCTGCAAAAAAATACTACCTTTGTCTATAATTTTACTACAACTGTCTCATTCAACCTGTACACCGCGTTTAAAATCAAATTCCACGAATCCTGTGCGCGGCACAATTTCGGCGTTTTTTAATTTCTAAGTTTAAATGCGTATTTTGTTTAGAACCTGTGATATTTGATTACACCAAGTAAACATGACATTCAAGTAATTTTCTGATAATAAATAATAGTCATTACTCTTAAGGAGACTCATTAAATAAAGGGGATAAACTAAACATTACGTAAAATACACAAAGGAATGCTACATATCAGATCACAGGCGTTAGTGCTTCCCGCGAGGAACACGTTAAAAAGAGTCTCACACATTGTTTTTTTTTATAATATCTGCATCTTCGAAATATACAGGGAAATGGAAACTTAGTAAAATGATACAAAATTTTATTATAAATGAGTTCATTTTTAATACAAGCTATGCGTTAATACTTAAAGTGTCCAAGAGATTGAACACATCTATCAGTTGTGCATTCTGCATTTTAAGATTTTTTGCTATTGTGTTGACTTCTTTAGCCGCTTTCTCCAACTGCTTTGACCACTGGTTATCGGCTTGAAAGTTGGTGCAAAAGAATATTTCATTCACTTCTTCTTCTACTTTGGACGAAACCATATACTTGAAAGATAATTTTACATCTTCTATAATTTGCTTCCTTAAATTTTCATTGCGACAAACTAAATTGAGCACAAAAAATCCTGAAAGACAAGAAATATACGTTTAATATCATCAAAATCGATTAACTCTGTGGCCTAGTTGGTACGATGTCTGTCTTCCGACCCGGAGATTGCGGATTCGAATCCCGCTGGAAACCCAGATTAAAAATAAAGATTTTCAGTATGGTTTTCAAGTAAGACGTCATAAAGGTCATTCTGGATGGTTGGAGAAAATCGCCACATGATAACAATCCCACAAGGTTGTTTTTATACAAAGAAAGTGTTATACATTATTGATTTGGGTGCCGTTATAGCTGCCAGACGTGATTTGTTTAATAATAGTGGGTTCAAAATTTGTTTATTCGAGAAAATATACAAAATAGCACATTTTGGATGGATATTTCTACCCGATTCCTGCTTCCTGATCAATAAATTCTATTGTTATTAAATACTACCTTGATCAAAAAGTTTAAGGACCGGCCACCGTGTGGCGCTGTCCATCACCCAATTGGAATTCTTTTTTTTTGTTAGGTTACCACATCTATCATTGACACTTCCTTTCAAATTTCAGCGTCATAGCTTGACATTTGTAAAAGTTACGCCGTACTGAGTACATCTACTTTTGTGCGTATTTTCGATTTTTTACAAGTTTAAAATGGCATCAACTGTGCATCAATGAGTTTGCATTAAATTTTGTGTGAAAAACGGATTTAACGGTCCGCACACCTTGGAAATGTTGGAAAAGTGTTTTTTGGTGGCACGAACGCTTTAGAAGTGGTCGTGAGTCGGTCGAGGATGACGAACGCAGTGGCAGTCGAAAACCGATGAAAACATCGATAAAATCAAAGAAATGTTGGCCGAAAACCGCAAATTGACCATCAGAGAGCTGGCAGAGGACTTAAACATCGGTTATGGGTCCGCTCAAGACATTTTAGATGATTTGGGCCTCAGACGTGTCGCTACAAAACTGGTGCCGAAAGACCTCAATTTCATGCAAAAAAAGGACCGCGTTGAAATCGCGAAAGACATGATTTCCATGAGTTTTTGACCAAAAACAACACAAATACTATCCAGCAGCCTTCGAATTCACCTGATCTGGCTTCCTGCGACTTTTTCCTGTCCAACCAACTTAAAAAAACCACTTCGCGGAACGCGTTACAGCACCCGAGAGGATGTCATGAAAAAATCGAAGACGGCTCTGATGGACATACCGAAAATTGAGTACCAGCGGTGTTTCGAGGATTGGATCAAGCGCTGGCGTAAGTACGTTGTAGTCGATGGGGAGTACTTTGAAGGGGACCATATCGATTTTGATGAATAAACTTGTATTTTCGATTTTATGAATAAAGTCCTAAAACTTTTTGATCAAGGTAGTATGTATTATATGTACCATATTAGCCCAACTATAAGGCGAGATTTTTATTTAAAAGGCGACACGTAAATACGGGGGTCGCCTTATATTCGAATCACAATAAATTCACTACTCGCGATTAGCGAAATGGCAACATTGTAATGAGAGTGTTCAAAAGGTGTCATTGTTTACACATAGCCTGTGCGTAGTAATTTCTGACAGTTTTTGTGGTGTTTTTTTTGTACTGTGCTTCGTTTTGCATCTTTGCTACCTTAAAAAATATTATGACTGGCCATATTGAAAGACGAGGAGCTCGAAAAAATCAAGCGAATCAAGGAATATGCAGAAGCTATGATTCCAATTTTAAGGTTATGGTGGTGCGTGCTGCAGAAACAACCATCAACTGTGCGGCTGCCATCAATGGATTTAAAAAATGTTGCATAACCAATAAAATGGACGGTGCTGAAGATGATATTTTGTGGTAAAATATAATTGAGGATTCCGAAGACGATAATATCACTGAAGATGAGATGAGACTGATGCTGAGGATGCTACCTATACCATATAGCCATATGTGAATCTGACTGAGCTGATAAGCTACTGTAGTTGGACTTTTTTATTTCTTCTTTTCATGTTTAAACATGTACTTTACTATTATCTGGGTACTTTGTTTTAATAAATATTTTTCGTTAAACATTTTGCATTTTATTTTTCATAATATAATGGTGACGAAAATGTTTTTTTTCCAAAAAGCAGATAAAAAAATAGGGGTCGCCCTATAGTCAGGCCAATACGGTAATATGATTAGAAGATATATTGATTGAGAAGAGTTGATTTCATAAACTGTTAAACAGATAAATACAAATATTAAAACCAGAAAGCTGCTCCTAATGAGTGACAATGCTTGATCTTTCTAACTGTTATAATATTAACACTCACTTTTTAGATTCACATATCACTCTCACTCACTGTATACTGTTATTCAAATTAATTCATTTTCGTTGTTAATAGTTTATGTCAATTTTTCTGTCAATAAGATATATATACTCTATTCTGAGTTTCTTTTCATTTCAACTTTACATACATTATTAAATATATACTGTTTCATTCTGGATTTAACTCATCATTATTATCTGGGTACTTTGTTTTAATAAATATTTTTCGTTAAACATTTTGCATTTTATTTTTCATAATATTATAATGGTGAGGGAAATGTTTTTTTCTCCAAAAAGCAGATTAAAAATAGGGGTCGCCTTATAATCAGGGTCGCCCTATAGTCGGGCCAATACGGTATATATTTTTTCTGTTCTACATATTTTAGAATACATTGTAGATTTTTTTCAAATATTTCATTGAAATATTTTCTTCATGGAACACGTCATGCACTCAAAAAATTTATTATGTATATACGGAATTTTGATTTACAAACAATTTTTCTGAAACGTATCTGTTCCAGATAACAAAGTAAGTATAGGTGTACATAATAAAGACTTTCCTCTGCTTTGGAATAAATGTTGCCAATAGTGGTATATTTCATAGATCATTTTATATTTTTATTTATTTACGTACATCTTTTCCATTTCAGAAGAAAATAATTTGAGAGATAACAGTGAACATAACTTTAATATTCTTTATAAGTTAAAACATTCTTTATGTTTTGCATTGTCCTTTACTCTTCACACTGTCAGTTTCTGAAATGAGCTATTTATCCCACGGGGCCGATTATCAGCCCCAACTGGTGTATACGAAAAATCCCACGGGGCCAATCATCAGTCTCAAAGTCTCAACATACAAGTTTTTATGTTGAATAAAATAAAAATCTTTTATAAAATATGAAAATTACTTATTATTTTACACTCGACAAGAAGGTCTCCATAAAAAAAATTAGGTTTTAAAACTAAATATTAACCGAGATAAAAAATAAAATATAAACTAATGTTTATTTGCTAAAAAATGCTTGGGATTTTTCGCATATTTTGCTTAAAAGAGTTAAGTATCATAAAACTTTATTATTCTCGTTGACCTGTTTTGAGGCTCATATTATATACATATTAAGTATTTTATATCCATAAACCTTCTCACACAGCTTCTACGATTTCTTTTAATTCCTACTTTTCCTATTTTCATAATGTCATTCAATTGATCCAACCATACTTTCTTTGCTCATTCTCTACCACGCCTTTCACTCACATTTGTACTGTATATTTATTTTCTTAGTCTTTCTTCATTCGTTCCACATGCTTACATAATCTCACATTGCTCTTCTTCATCTTACTCTACACATCAGCCTGTCATACATTGTCACCCGGTGTATTCTTCTCAACATATGCATTTCTAAAACATTTATTCGACTCCTATCAGTAATTTTCCACCTCTGTGTTTCACTCCCATTATATTCTTTCAATCCAGCTATACTTTCCTTGGTCTTCTTCTCTCATGCCTTCCACTCACATTTGCAGTATCTATTTGTTTTGTTAGTCTTTCTTCATTCATTTGTTCTACATGCCCAAACCATCTCAGAGTTCTCTTTTTCATCTCAGAGTTCTCTTTTTCATCTCACTTAAAATATCAGCCTTAAGTTCACATTCATCTCTAAAATCAGTTCATTTCTTATTCTGTCATACATTGTCACCTCGTGAATCTTCTAAGTGCACGTATTTCTACAGCATTTATACATCTATTTTTAGTGGACTATCATCTCAACAGATTGTGATACTTTCCAGTTGGATCGATCATGTACCATACCCGGCGGTAAGTAATACACATCGGTCTTAAGAACGAGATTGTCGACCATAATCGGAGGGTCATATCTGTCATTCATACACGTGTTCCGTCAATCGTTGTCAACTGGACTGTTAGCGCATCATGCGAGACGGGTACTGTATTTTAATAGGGTAATATTTTTTTTCAAATTAGTAATAATACTATATGTACCTCTTTCACCAATACAAGATTTCACATTATTCAAAACTTCAGCTTCCAAAAACTGTTTGGGTGGACAAGACATTCCGACACTTGTATCTTTGCTATCAACATCAAATAGTATGGCGCTGTACCGGTCTCCTGAAAGAAAATGCAATTCAATATTAGAAGTATTAACTTTTTATCTCTTATTTGTTCAACGCAAAGGACTGTCAGTAAACATTTCTCTCGAATTATGTATAACTCTTACTCTAGGCAACTAGAAACTGCTGAAATGCGCATGCTAAGATGGTCAGCTGGTGTGTCCCTAAGAGACAAAATAAAAAGTTCACGCATTCGTGGAAGCCTGGGTGTTACAGACATCAACAGCAAGATGGAGGAGAGGCGATTGAGATGGTATGGGCACGTTGGACGCAGAGCACCCGATCACATTGTGAACCAGGCAATCTCCATGGACCTTCCTCGAATAACAACCAGAGGAAGACCAAAGAATTCATGGGTGGTGCAAAAAGATAACCTGATGCAGAGACACGGCCTGGGGGACGTAGTCCGGGACAGAAGAGCATACAACCTGAGGACGAGGAGAGCTGACCCCAACAGTCTTCACAGACAGTGAGTTGGGATGGAGCCAAGGAGAAGTTGGAAGTAATTTAGAAAGAGATAACCGGAGTTAAGCTCATATTTTTTTCAACTACGCATTTTTGTGAATTCTAAAATACTAGAACCTGTTTCAAAACTAGCACTCACAAAAACTATAGATATGTGTTTGAGTTGTAATTAACATCCCATTCTGTCTGTCTTGAGGTGGTGAGGCCATTCGTATATGTCTTGTGTTTCATCGGCAATTTAATAAAAATATCCAAATTTCGGGAACTTCTGGATAGCATTGGATCATGCATCACTCATTGTGCAACATTTTTTTACATCTCAAACACAATTGTCATACCCCCTTCATACTGACACAACCTCATCCCGAAACTTTATCCTCTAAACAAAGGAATTTTTTGTGGATAAATTTCAAGAACTTCTGGGTTTAAGCACTTTGTTATCATCAATGATTTAAAAGCAAAAAAAAAGAGCTTAGTACACCATTTTGTTTGGCATCATTTTTTTGTGCTAAATTAGCTTCATGCTATATAGAAAGCCTAAAAACAATTTATACTTGAGAAAATGTAGGATGGTCCCTTGACATTTGAAATGTCATGCCTCAAAGGGATGGGGTAAACTGGTTTTTTTTTACAAATCGAATAGTTTTTTTATAAATGGAAAAATTGTTTTTCTCTAAACTGATGTTTTAATTCCTAATTTTCATTATATGTACTGATTTTCTAATGTATTGTATGATTTGTATCTATCTTTAAATAGGCCAAGATTCAGTATGAATTAATACTAATTATGAACATTTCATTTTAGGTATAAAAAAATCAAAAATCCAATTATCGTATACCCCGTCCCTAGCCAACGTGGACTAACGTAGTGACTTTTGACAAACATCACCAAATATTATTTGATTTTAACAAACTGCCACATTTTTGCTAATTTGTAACAAGATGTATTAATTTGTCATTATTGTTAGTTTTATGTAATGTATTTACCTAAATAACTTGCTATTTATTAGAATCGAGGCTTATATTAAAGTTGATAAAATAATTAAAATTACTGAAAGTCATTACAAGGTTGTATTGGGGCAAATTTGTGAACTGTCACAGGGACCATGCTACATTTTCTCAAGTATAGGACAGTTAGGAGACTTATTATTATTCAAAGATAATTTATATATGTGAAAAATCAGCATTATAAGAGAATTCGGAAAAAAATCACTTTTGTGACTTAACTTTACCTTATACAACATATTGAAATTAAAAGCACATGAAATTGATGTATAATAGAAGTAAAACCAGTTAGATATTATTTGTCAAAAAAAAATTCATATCAAATACATGTTACAATTATGAGTTGTACAAAACATAACCAATTTACAGTAAAAAGTGTAACCTTTCATAAAACACAGATAAAATTTCATATCAAATAGAAGTTACAATTATGAGTTGTACAAAACATAACCAATTTACAGTAAAAAGTGTAACATTTTCATAAAACACAGATAAAATTTCATTTCAAATAGATGTTACAATTATGAGTTGTACAAAACATAACCAATTTACAGTAAAAAGTGTAACCTTTCATAAAATACAGATAAAATGTGATATTTAAGAATTTACTGTTTAAAAATGGTAAAAAAACATACCTTTAACCGCAGAGTCTTTTAAAAATTTGATTCCGTCCTCAATCAAAACATCCAATCTATCATCTAATATAAGTCCGAAATACTGTTGCGCTACGGTGAGTATTGCTGGATCTATGTCAATTGCTTTGATGTGGAGATTATCGAAACACTGACGAAGGAATGTGCACAAGCTGCCACCGCCGAGCCCAATCACAGCTGCCCGAGGAGTCGTTTCATCCTCGAGCAGATTTTGAATGGCCAGTTGAACCCCAACAATCATATATATGTGATGTGCACAGCCTAAGTATGTCGGGTCAATAATTGATTTAATTTTTCCATCCATCATTTTAGCAACTGAAATCAGAATGAAATTGTTAAACTGAAAAACCCAAACTAATTTTCATAATAGCCCTCTGCTTAATATGTTTCCTATTTAAAATCCACCCCCCCTGGATATCCAGACCTGACCTGCCCGAAAGATTCACTTTCATTTTTCCCTGCCCCATTTACCATTGTATCACATCTCTGCCCACTTCTCTCCCCCTACCTCATTCCTCTTATATTATTTACACTTGTACAGGAAATATATTTTTAGCAATTTAGTTTATCTTCACCTGACGATGAAGACAGTGGTCATTGAAACCGGTTGTAAACCCAAAAATAAACCTGTGGTGAACACAAAAATATAAAATAAGTTTTTTATTTACTTATTTTTCCTTTTACATAAAAAAACCATTATTTTTTTGACTTAACAATAACTTAGAATAACTAAACAGGTCTGTTTCACCCTATTACAGCATTTCTGAACTGTTAAAAAACGCTCGAGTAGAATGAATCAGGCCTGCTATTTATTTTAATTTCATCGTATAGATTTTTGCCATAATTTGGATAGTTTTCGAGTCGTGGTGTTAATTTTCCACCAGTTTGTGTTTTTATATTTCGTAACATGCGAACGCTGATTTGATAATTAAAAACAAAATCCTTATTGACCATGTTGTAACGTAATAGACTTGTTATTACTATAGAACACAAACTTGAAATAGTTAAAAAAATCCTTATTGACCATGTTGTAACATAATAGACTTGTTATTACTATAGAACACAAAGTTGAAATAATTAAAAAAATCCTTATTGACCATGTTGTAACATAATAGACTTGTTATTACTATAGAACACAAAGTTGAAATAATTAAAAAAATCCTTATTGACCATGTTGTAACATAATAGACTTGTTATTACTATAGAACACAAAGTTGAAATAATTAAAAAAATCCTTATTGACCATGTTGTACCATAATAGACTTGTTATTACTTTAGAACACAAAGTTGAAATAATTAAAAAAATCCTTATTGACCATGTTGTAACATAATAGACTTGTTATTACTATAGAACACAAAGTTGAAATAATTAAAAAAATCCTTATTGACCATGTTGTACCATAATAGACTTGTTATTACTATAGAACACAAACTTGAAATAATTAAAAAATCCTTATTGACCATGTTGTAACATAATAGACTTGTTATTACTATAGAACACAAACTTGAAATAATTAAAAAATCCTTATTGACCATGTTGTAACATAATAGTTGTAATGTAATAGACTTGTCATTACTATAGAACACAAAATTGAAATAATTAAAAACTTCCTTATTGACCATGTTGTAACATAATAGACTTGTTATTACTATAGAACACAAACTTGAAATAATTTAAAAAATCCTTATTGACCATGTAACATAATAGACTTGTTATTACTATAGAACAAACTTGAAATAATTACAAAAACCAAATTTCAGCAATTAAATTTAAATTATTATCACTTTTGACTTCAAATTTAATTAATTTAAGCGATTGGCTATGAATATTCTTATTTTTCCAATTTTAAATACCTAATTTTTACATGTGTATTGAATACACAGCACCGAACGCACCAATTTATTTAGCATAGGAAGGGAAAGGTTAAGCAATATGAAGAAAGGAGCTTTAAGATGGTTTGGATATGTGGAGAGAATGAATGATGAAAGAATGAGTAAGTGAATATAGAAGTGCAAGGTGTTTATGGAAGAGGTATACTGAGGAGGACCAGATCAAGAAAGTAAAGCAAGAAATATGAATAATAGAAGATTGTGCATGACAAGATGTACGAATTCGGAGGAGGCAAAAGTTCTTTGCTTGGATAGAAAACTTTGAAGATCTGTTCTCTCTGCCTATCCTACAATGGACACGACATGATGATATGTATTTATATTATACCAGGTCTGTACCTATGAAACCGGAATTTGCTCATAGAAGGCTCTAGTTGTCAATGTAGTGACTGTCAAATCACGTCATTGGCGCATTTTTCTTGTGTTTACATTTGTCAAAGACTTTTAACTCACAACAATACAAGTTTAATACAACTACATATGTTTTCATAGCGTTGAACATGTCTGTTTTTGTGCCTGAAAACTACGATTTGCGGACAGTATTGATTTTCTTATACCATTTGAAGAAAACTGCTGCAGAATACCATCGAATGCTTGTCGAAGCTTACAGTGAGCATGCTCTTGGTAAATCACAGTTATGATTACTACTTATTTGCATCGATGGGGCACGCACTTGCTGAGCAGCGCTTCACTTCTTACGAAAATGGCTCGATGATTGGTTTGCCTCAAATGAGCAACAGTTTTTTTTGGCGTGGCATCCACAAATTGCTAGAGAGATGGGGAAAATGTGTAGCTAGCGATGGGCAATACTATGAATAAAATATTTTTTACAATTTTCATACAATAAATGTGTCTTTTCTAAAAAAAATTTCAGTTTCATATTTACAGACCTATGTATATGATTTTTATAACATGAATTAAACATGCACTGAAATCATTAGGTGTAATTACAGTAATTAAGTATTTATTTGATAAGAGATAAATATTATGGATTACTTGGTTTGAGTCTGGCTTCTGACTGTATGAGGAATTGGTTCTTGAGGAATATGAGTCTTCTAAAAGTGTTACCAACTCCACTTCCCACATCTTCAACAACAAATTCGCCGGAAATATCAGAAACTCCTTTGTGAATAGTTACCCTTTTTCCGACGTCTGAGCCTAAGGACAAATATGGTATCTGGAATGAAAAAATATATTAATTTATTACAACGTTTTATTTATAAACAAAATAGAAAAAATTGTATTGCGCATGTTTTCAAAAAAACATATTATACTCAAGAAAATGTAGGATGGTCCCTGGACGTTTAAAATGTCATGTCTCAAAGGGATGGGGTAAAATCGTGTTTTTTTACAAATCGAATAGTTTTTTTATAAATGGAAAAATTGTTTTTCTCTAAACTGATGTTTTAATTCCTAATTTTTATTATACTGACTTTCTAATGTATTGTATGATTTGTATCTATCTTTAAATAGGCCAAAATCTGCCATGAATAAATACTACTTACTAACATTTAATTTTAGGTATAAATTTTTTTTAAATCAAATTATCCTATACCCCCATCCCTAGCCAATGCAGACTAACATAGTGACTTTTGACAAACGTCACCAAATATTATTTAATTTTAACAAACTGACATATTTTTGCTAATTTGTAACAAGATGTATTAATTTGTCATTATTGTTAGTTTTATGTAATGTATTTACCGAAATAACTTGCTATTTATTAGAATCGAGGCTTATATTAAAGTTGATAAAATAATTGAAATTACATGGTTGTGTTGGGACAAATTTGTGAACTGTCACAGGGGCCATGCTACATTTTCTATAGTATAGAATTAAACAATTTAAATATAAAACATTTGGGGTTTGAGAAAAATATAAAAATGATGTATAAAAAGTTCAATACACTGTTTCACACCTCATCTAGGAAGACATTTGATAACATTGTCCTCGGTAAGATACAGTTTACTGGGGACACGACAAATGAAAGGCAACAAACCTAGATCCATTAAAATTGTGTCCTAATTAAATTGCTTGTTGTTTTTTCGCAAATTGAGTATTTATAGAATTTTTCGTCATGTATAAATAAAATAAAAATAAAAAAATAATTTGATATTTTCAATGATTACTTCTGTTTACATGATAAATTTGAAATATAACTAACTATCCTTTCAATCAAAATTTAATCCAAACTAAACTTAACCCTTTTAATCCCAGCATATTTTGCATAAAATGTGCGAAAACTACCAACCATTTATTGGCAAAAAAACAGTAGTTTATATTTAATTTTTTATCTCAGTTAATATTTAGTTTTAAACCCTATTTATTTGTGTTTACCACCCTGTAGAGTACAAAATAATAAGTAATTTTCATATTTCATAAAAAAAAATATATATTTTTTTATTCAACATAAAAACTTGTATGAAAATTTTGAGGCCCTGTGGGATTTTTCACATACACTTATTGGGGCCGATAATCGGCCCCCGTGGGATTAACCCTTCCCTTACGGTGATAAAAATAATACGCGTGCTCCGGTGTTGGGTAGTGAGTACGCAATAAAAAATTAGCGATTTTAAATCGGAAAAATAAGAACATTCATAGATAATCCCCTTAATTAATTATAATTGAAGTTAAAAATTATAATAATTGAGATTTATTTGCTGAAAACATTAAAAAACCATCTGAAAACATTAAAAAACGCTCACGGAACGGGCGTACGTCTAACCTATTTGCAAGCCTAGAGGCTACTAGTGGCGCGGAACGTCAGTCGCATACCCCGGCGCTTACGCCTTTGCTTGCGACGTTGAGACAATTCAGGTTCTCGCAATTCAGTCTAGTATGTAAGAGTGAGATGCAAATATAGTGTCGCGCTTCCCGCATACTATTCACCTATCGTCAAGACGAAGCACTCGCAGCGTTCAAATGCGAATTTGTTTTCGATCTTTACAAAACACCTACGATGTAGTCGATAAATTCTGATTATTATTAATATTATTTTTTAAATCAATGCGTAAATATATTATGGAGGAATACCTAAAATCTTAACCTTGTATTTATTATATTTATAGAGATATTGACGGTTATTAGAAGCAACGTGTAGAAGATACCCAGGGAAGGAAAGGTTAAAAGAGTTAAATAATATAACTAACCTGTCCAGTGATCCCTCTGGGAGCCAATGACTTGACACTGCTGGACAGTTCCTCCTTCACATCGTCCAAACTGCTATATTCCTGGTCTCGGTGCATGCTAACGATGGCCAAACGGTTGAAGCCAGCCGATTTGAGAACCTGCCTTCTTCCCTCTGGAGTGGCGAAGAGCCAATCAGTCTCCCTAAAAATAATGTTACATCATGCATTGAAATTACTAAAATATAGGATCTATTTTACTTTGAAAGATAGGAACTATGAATCTGGAATGTGTGTTGAATAATTAGAATATTTAATAATAAATTACTTCGTTATTCCACAAATTACATTGATCCCGCTACACATGTTTCTGCCTTCCATCTTGAGGCTCTCTTCAGGTGCTTGCATATTACACCAAAAATAAAGACAAGAGAAATAAATAATGTAAGAGCGACATATATGAAATAGAATGTACTTTCGAAAACATATATGTGTCCACGCAAGTTCAAACTGAGCAGAACGGTATTTTGTCCCTGATCACTGAAAACTATACAGGTAGTCCTCGACTTACGACGGTTCTACTTACGACCATTCGCACTTACGACAAAAAAAAATAGATTTTTTTTTTAAACTTTTTTTTTTTGATTCTTTTTTTGATTTTTTTTTATTCATGCGTAAACAAAGATGACGCAATAATGATGTCATAAAAACTTCCTGCCGGTCAGTAGATCGCGGGATGTGCGCAAAGAATGTCGTTTGTTTCTCACTTCGTCCCTTCGTTGTTTTAAAATTATGTATACATAATTCAGTTAACACAGTGTTTTTGAACATGGACATATATACACATTTATATAATAAGATATAAATAATACATATACCCATTTAATATCTGAAGTGAATAATCAATAAATCGTGCCCATAATGACTGGCAAACGGAGTAGATGTGACAAAAAAAGAGAAGTGCAATAGATTTAGAAATAAAACTTAAAATAATTAAACAATATGAGAGTGGTAAAAGAGTGAAGGGCATAGCTCGCGATCTACACTTATCACATTCAACGATCTCTACAATTTTGAAAAATAAACTTAGTATCAGTGAAGCTATTAAAGGAGCAATATCCATACAATCTACAATAATAACAAAAAAAAAACTTGGACCCATTTACGAAATGGAAAAACTATTGGTGATTTCGATGGAAGATTTGATAAAAAAACGAATCCCCCTTAGCCTTGTGACCATAAAGACAAAGGCGCTGAGCCTTTTTGAAAACCTAAAATTAAATGAGCGAACTAACTACGAGCAAAAATTTACTGCCAGTAATGGTTGGTTTGCGAGATTCAAAAAACGGGCGAATTATCAAAATTTGAAAATAAGTGGAGAGGCAGCTAGTGCCGATTACAAGGCTGCTGAAGATTTTATCGACATATTTGACACATTTGATTAGGAAAGAAGAATACGTCAAGGAACAAATTTTTAATGTTGACGAAACCGCGCTCTATTGGAAGAAAATGCCTCAGCGTACCTACATTAATAAGGAAGAAAAAAGTATGCAAGGCTTCAAGGCATTTAAGGATCGTTTTACACTTTTACTGGGTGGCAATATTGCTGGATATAAATTGAAACCATTAATGATATATCACTTTAAAAAACCGAGAGCCCTCAAAGGAATCAATATCGATATGTTACCACTATATTACCGCTCAAACAAAAAAGGGTGGATGACACAATTTATTTTTGAAGACTGGTTTTTGAATTTATTTATTCCAGAAGTAAAACAATATTGTAATCAGAAAGGAATTTCATTCAATATACTTTTAATACTAGACAATGCACCAGAACATCCACCACATATCGGAAATTTACACCCTAACGTTAAAATCGTGTATTTACCCCCTAATACCACCAGTATTTTGCAACCCATGGACCAAGGAGCTATTGCCACATTTAAAGCCTATTATTTAAAAACTACATTTGCCCAAGCAATAGTAGCGCGTGACGAAGGAAAAACGTTTAAAGAGTTTTGGAAGAATTTTAATATTCATCAAGCAATTAAAAATATTGGAAAGGGATGGCAAGAGGTCACATCATCGTGCATGTATGGAATATGGAAAAAGCTTAGTAAACGTTTTAAAAACATAACTCAGTCGCAATTTGAAAAAGAAAATGAAATTGAACACACTACAAATCTCATTGTAGAGCTTTGCAAGAAACTTGATATTAATATTGATCGTGAAGACATAGACCAACTTATAGAAAATGATTTGGAAGATCTTACGAATGAAGAATTATTATGCATCGAAAATCAAAGGGTTGAAGAAGAGACTAAAAAAAAAAATGGTCTTGGAATCTCCAAAAAAATTTGTATTGAAAGAAATGGAAGCAGCGTTCCTTCAAATTGACCAAGTAATGCAAAAATGGATTCGGATAACGAAAGATTTTTGAGTATAAACCGCTGTATTCAGGAAGATCTTGCTTGCTACAAAGAAATATACAGGGAAAAAAAACAACAAACAACTCAACTAAAATTGGATATGTTCTTTAAAAAGACTACTACTGCTTCTTCTTCCACTACTGTTGATGAGCCAATGGATTGTACATATGTATTTATATAAGTACAGATGACGAAAGGTTTTAAATATTAATGAAGTAAATATTTTATTTTGTATTAATAAATAAGTATAAATTTAACAATAAAAAAATATAATTAAATACACATGTTTTATTTTAATAGTAAGCACATACATATTTTGTATGAACTTCGACTTACGACCAATTCGAATTACGACCAAAGTCTAGGAACGTATCTCGGTCGTAAGTCGAGGACAACCTGTATATATAAAATGATGTGTATTTTTTAGAATTGCTTTATAGATGACATTGTGTTTTCAAAAAAACTTCTTGAAACTCAAGTCAGTAGAAAAAATAAAGCATATTTCAATTTGGACATACCAACTTTTGAAAATCGCCCATTGAAAATGAGTGTTTTCAATACACCACATGGACATACCCGAGTTTGATTGTTGTTGACAGTACGACTACGCTATGACTGATCGGCCATCTTGAATGATGGCGCTCTCTGATCGGTCTAAATAGACATGTCTGACTTTGATAAAAACAACCTTGTGGGCATATGAGTTTGAAAAAAACACTTTTTTTAATCACCATTTTGCATTGATCTCACGAGATATCTTATTTTGAAAAATGCAGATTTATCCAGAACTACATAAACTATATATTGGTATATTTATCTAAAAAATGTCATAATGTGGACATACCTGGGTTTGAAAAGCGTCGACACATATATAATATATTTGAATGACACAAAGAAACACAGGCACTAGAATACAAGAGTGTTGTTTATCCGATAACAATTTTTCAGAATTTGCCAACCATATTACACTTTCATTGTATACAGTACAATCTGGCAGGCTCATTGCCTTTTGGTAATCTCTTTCAACCAACCAGGAAGATATTAAAGAGGTATTAAGTGAAAACCAGACTGGAATCCTTTTTTTAAAAACATTTGGGTCCCAGCAGGATTTGAACCCGCAACCTCTGGGTTGCGGTGTCTTACCAACTAGGCCATGGAGATTGTCTAATTTCAAAGATAATATTGGGTGTTAACATAAGTTGTGTCTGTTTTTTCCACATTTAAAAATGAGCACCAAAAGTAAAACAAACCAAAGGTTATACGTCGTTCGAAAGAAAATTTTCTGCTCTACAAGATATTGTGTTTGCTTTTACTTTACATATATTATTTTGTTTGATTACAAGCCTTCAACATGGAATGTCAAGTAGACGAAAGTGAGCATTTTCGAAACCTCCTGTTCGCGTTCAATCGAGGGAATAAAGCTGCCAAAGCTGCTCGTAATATTTGCGAAGTGTACGGTGACGATGTTATGAATGAAAGGACAGCTCGTCAATGGTTTTTGCGTTTTAAAGACGGTAATTTCGACCTGAAAGACATGGAGCGTTCTGGACAACCAGTGGACTTCGATAAAGACCGCTTAAACCATATTCATGAAGATCCACTTCAAACATTTTTCATCACCATTTTCAAACCATTTTTCATCACCAGTAATGATGCGGTAAAGGAACCTTTACTTGTGGCCATGCGTAGCTCGATGACGCACGAGCAATCCAGCAGAAATTGTCGAATGTTGATTTTTGTTGAAGGGGATCTTCATGAATAACATGGTTTAATCGGTCCTCATCGAAGTCCACTGGTCGTCCGGAACGCTCCCATGTCTTTCAGGTCAAAATTACCGTCTTTGAAACGCAAAAACCATCGACGAACTGTCCTTTTATTCATAGCATCTTCACCGTACACTTCGCAAATATCGCGAGCAGCTTTGGCAGCTTTATCCCCTCGATTGAACGCGAACAGAAAGAGGTGTCGAAAATGCTCACTTTCATCTACTTGACATTCCATTTTGAAGGCTTGTAATCAAATAAAATAATATATGTAACGTTAAAGCAAACACAATATCTTGTAGAGCAGAAAATTTTCTTTCGAATGACGTATAACCTTTACCATTTTGTTTTACTTTTGGTGCTCATTTTTAAATTGGAAAAAAACGGACACAACTTATGTTAACATCTAATACAATATTTGTTATAGTTTTTTGCGTTTTTATTTTGTGTTATCTTTCTTAAAAGAATAAATAAATAAGAGAATAATAGAGAAAGAGATGAATCTAATTAGAATACACATAAAAAAGTTTCGATACCTTAAAATGTTTCAAAAGCTAAAGAATTTTTTTTCTCACGAAGAATAATATATTTGCACTCTATATTCTAAAAGTCTTTGTTTGTTTTTATTTCAATCAATTAATATTTGATTTTATTTCACAACACACAAGTGAAACGATCATAAAAAATGATTGGGAAATAAATTGAGTATGCCGCCAAAGTGTTGGCAACGCGTCTTGGAGTGGAGCCGCTCACTGGAGAAAGTGTGGAGTAGAACTAAGTGGTCAGATGGACTCCGACAGGTACATTAATAAAGCAGGTTGACCCAATGTAAATATTTGTGAATATTAATAACAGGGGTACGTGCCGGACTCAACACACACGTTTATGTCAGAAGTTATAAACCTTTTGCCTAAAAGTTAAATAAACTTTTATACATACATACATACGATAATGCCATTTCTCTGTAGGCGTAGACAGAGAGGAAAGAGTGCTATAATTTTCTATCTCGATACACATCCTTAGTCTCTTTTACATCAATACAACTCATAAAACTTATAATATTTCTCTGACTTTTTACATTTCCTTCTTTCGCTTGATCCAACCATACTTTCCTTAGGCCAAGGCCACACCAAAATGCTTCGTTAGGTGCTAAGATAGATTTTACTTGACTCATATGACTTCATGCATGGCCACACCAAAGTGCTACGCACAAATTCATTTTACAGTTGAGAGCGGTTGAGTCAACACACGATGTCACTCTCAAAACTAACCAATTTCAATATAACTTACCATCTTTATTTAGTATCTGTGCAACTTTCCAAAGTGATTTTATTACAGGTACATTTTTGTATAATTTGCTCGATGAGTTCCACAAAGGCTCTCTTTTATACACAGCTGTCATTAAAACTTCTTGTAAATTAACCAACACGTCTGTTCTTTGGGTGATTCACTCGATGACTAATCGTCATACAACGTGGCGTGAAGCGTGCAGTGTGGCCACTGCAATAGTATGCGGTACTTTGGTTCGCTAGGATATGTCGCCTAACTCGCAACATAACTCTAAGCATCAAGCGAGGCTCCTACCTGTGTGGCCGAGGCCTTAGTCTTCCTCTCACACACCTTCCACTCTCGTTTGCACTATATATCTGTTTTGTTAGTCTTTCTTCATTAATTTGTTCCACATGGCCAAATCATCTCATCTTCACCTTGCTCAACACATCAGCCTCCAGTTCATATTTATCCCCTATCACTTCATTCTGTATTCTATCATACACTGTCATTCTATGTATTCTACTCAATGTACGCATTTCTACAGTATTTATTCGGCTCATTTCAGTCTTTTCCATGTCCACGTTTCATTTCCATATTTTAAAGTTGGTGCAAAATATTATTATGGACTAGCATCTTAGCAGATTTGAGCTGTTGCACACCAGCAAACTCACTAACAACACCGCTGCGCTGGATCCGATTGCACACCCTTTATTTATTTTTTTAGAAAAATAGATATGATCGAAGTCATAGGTATCCTTATACCCTCAAATACTAGGCGGAAAAAATACCAATGTCATTCGAGGGGAGTAACACAGCGCGGGATTCGACACGACAATCCTCTGCATGGAAGTCCAATGCGTTACTGCGCGGCCATGCACCTCATTATGAGTACCTTTATATCATATGGGTAAAGGGAGAACTCGAGTTAGTTCTACAACTCTCCCACCGGAATATATCCTGCAGACTCATACTTCTTGAAGAAATTCGAAAGTCAATCAATTCCAGTAACTTGGAACAGTTAATCAATTCCAGTAACAGTAAAGTCAATCAATTCCAGTAACTTGGAACTTGGAACAGTTACTGGAATTGATTGAAAATTATCCCATTCGCTATTTTGAAAAGCAGGATCAAATTAAAAATCACTCTATGATCAGAAAGTCTCATCAAGTTGAGACCCGATAAGGAAATATCATTTCTAAGTCAGACGTGATGAAAAATTTACACTGCACCCTCTTCAGATTATGATGATAAACATCAATTTGTGCTGCACCCTCTTCAGATTATGATGATAAATATCAATTTGTGCTGCACCCTCTTCAGATTATGATGATAGATATCAATTTGTGCTGCAACTTCTTCAGATTATGATGATAAATATCAATTTGTGCTGCACTCTCTTCAGATTATGATGATAAATATCAATTTGTGCTGCACTCTCTTCAGATTATGATGATAAATATCAATTTGTGCTGCACCCTCTTCAGATTATGATGATAAATATCAATTTGTGCTGCACCCTCTTCAGATTATGATGATACATTATAATTTGTGCTGCACCCTCTTCAGATTATGATGATAAATATCAATTTGTGCTGCACCCTCTTCAGATTATGATGATACATTATAATTTGTGCTGCACCCTCTTCAGATTATGATGATAAATATCAATTTGTGCTGCACCCTCTTCAGATTATGATGATACATTATAATTTGTGCTGCACCCTCTTCAGATTATGATGATAGATATCCATTTGTGCTGCACCCTCTTCAGATTATGATGATAGATATCAATTTGTGCTGCACCCTCTTCAGATTATGATGATAAATATCAATTTGTGCTGCACTCTCTTCAGATTATGATGATAGATATCAATTTGTGCTGCACTCTCTTCAGATTATGATGATACATTATAATTTGTGCTGCACCCTCTTCAGATTATGATGATAGATATCAATTTGTGCTGCACCCTCTTCAGATTATGATGATAGATATCAATTTGTGCTGCACCCTCTTCAGATTATGATGATAAATATCAATTTGTGCTGCACTCTCTTCAGATTATGATGATAAATATCAATTTGTGCTGCACTCTCTTCAGACTATGATGATACATTATAATTTGTGCTGCACCCTCTTCAGATTATGATGATAGATATCAATTTGTGCTGCACCCTCTTCAGATTATGATGATAGATATCAATTTGTGCTGCACCCTCTTCAGATTATGATGATAGATATCAATTTGTGCTGCACCCTCTTCAGATTATGATGATAAATATCAATTTGTGCTGCACTCTCTTCAGATTATGATGATTAATATCAATTTGTGCTGCACTCTCTTCAGATTATGATGATAAATATCAACTCAAACTCTTTATATTTATGTAAGACAATAATTATGAATGAAATAAAGTGGAATCAGAATCCAGAATCAACCGAGAATAATGTATGAGATAACAGACATATAGTGTCACAATATGCAGAAAGGACAATGTCAACATAATGCATAATTAAAATAAATTAGAAAGGTAGATAAAAATAGAACAAATAATCATAAAAAAATGCTTCATAAATCATCGAGGAAATCTGAATATTTCGGGGGAAAAAAACATTGGTTGGCAACAAGTCTAAATTTTCTCATAAATATATTTTTTATAATAAACACAATGTTGTCTGCAAATGAGAATTAATCAGAGGTGATGAATCCTTTGTTTGTATTATACATTTACAATTTACTTAAATAAAAACGACAAAATATTATTAGTTATTTCAAGTTTATTTACATTAACTACTTGCTTTATGATGACTAAAGAAAAAAATGTTCATAATTTGTCATAGTCACTCAAAGAACAAACATCGTAAAACGCTCTGAAAAAAATCACATAATTGATAATGATCTTGTCTAATATGTCAATCCAAATATTCCACATCTCTGACTTAGAGAAAAAGCTGTTAATAGTGGGTTTGGCAGGCTGCCAAATCCCAAATGTACGGTGCTAATCTTCCTAAAACAAATGTTTACCAGTTGGAGGTATTTTTAGCATTCAAATTGAGACCGCTAAGTTGAAAACATGTGAGGTAAACATGTGATGGCGCCGAAATGATGTGAAAATAGATTTCTCGCAATACACTCATTGTTTATCACACCCACATCAGCTTAGCAGAATTTACAAGCAATGACAATAACAACAGAAAGAAAACAAATTTTATGTTTGAATACAATCAGAAGTTTCATTAAATATTACTGTGTACGTAGAATAGTAAAGGGTCTTTCAAATTGAGCGGATTTTTTTATTTAAAATTTTTTTAATTCTTAAACAAAACACACAATTTGTTTTGATTTCAAAAAACTTTTTATTGGTTATTGAAGAAAATTATTACGTTATTGTTATTTATTTAAACATAAAAAAAACAATATCCAACAAATGTCCACCTGCAGCTCCACAGATGTTCACTCTTTTGTCAAAATTTTCCATGACATTTTAGCATAATTGCGGTTCTAACTCATCAATAACGCGAATAATTTCGCCCTTCAGCTCAGGAATTGATCGGGGGTCATTCTTATAGACCTGGCTTTTTACGTAACCCCAGAGAAAATAGTCCAACGGTGTCAGATCACATGATCTTGGTGGCCAATTAACATCAACGTTTCCGGAGATCACAATACATAAAATAATTCAACAATTTGAATGCGTTGTTGTATTGTATACGACTCTATTTTTATAAATGTCATACATTACACTTCTCAAATGTCACAAGACTCAGGCAAGTTCGCGACGCCATCTGTGTTTTATCCAAGAATTAAAAAAAAAACGCTCAATTTGAAAGACCCTTTATAACAAAAAACTCAAATAGTCATGAAACAGATACGTTGGAGGTCACTGACCGTCTTCTTCCGCACCAGTCAGCTGATTGCAATCCACTCAAGAGAAACCCATTCATTGTATTACACTTTCAATGTACTGTAGTACGATCTGACAAGTTTATTGTTCGATAATCTTTTCCAACTAACCAGAAAGATGTTATAAAGTTCTTTAGTGAAAGCAAGACTAAAGCCCTTTTTAAAAAAAATGTCTTCTAATGGGAATCAAAAATGCAACCCCCAGGCTGGAAGACAGACATCTTAATAACTAGGTCCTCATTATTATCATCGCCATTCCTTAGCTTGCTGGAACATGGGGCTAGTGGTTAGTCAGAGTTTCAACCATGAACTATATTGTCTTTTATCATTCTTAAACCTGCCTGAACAGGATTAAGTCAAGTCCATTTGTCTGACACATAATCACTTAGATAATTTTAAACATCAAATCTTTGATTTTTAACAAAAATCAGTTTAATAATCATATAATTCAACCTCCATTTGCCTAGATCAGTGCTACTCAAACTCTTTCGTGGGGTGGATCGGTATATGACCTTTTCAGTGTCACCCTTAAATTTTTTAAGTTGGAGTGGATACTAAAAAAGGTTTAATAAATATAGTTTTAATGAATGAAAAAAAAATACAATATATATAAATAGTTCGACCTTACTATACAGCTGCAACCAGCCCGTGAACCAGCTCCCACCGCACCATGGGCCGCCATAGGTGTGCAGACCACTTTTTGAATAGCACTGACCTAGATACCATGTATAATGCCATAGCCTAGATGTCGCCTGTATTCCAACCCTGGATTGCAGGTTCATTTCCCATTAGCACCCAATTTTTTTTAAAAGGATTTTAGTCTAGTTTTCGCTTAAGGTCTCTGACATATTTCTGGTTGATTGGAAGAGATTGTCACAAGACAATAAACCCGAAAGGTTATATTCAACGTTCCCCCTAATTTTTTCATTGTGTGTGCGGCCCATCAACTTATATGTGCAAGAAAAAAAGAGGGAAGTGCGTAAATATTTATGTATAATTCTAAATTTATTTATGTATAGTAAATTAAGTTCTTTTTATGTTGTATTGTAATGTTAAATAAAATGTATATACTGTGTTTCTTAACCAATACGTTTCTAAAAAAACAAACATTTCTATTTATTTTAAATTTTCCATTGTGTATTTGTGAATAAATATAAGGTTTGTTAGAAATACATAAAACTTCTTGTTTCTTTCAAACTTTCATTTTATGTATCAATAAACAAATATTTGTTTTAAACAAAAAAATCCACTTCTGTATTTTTAAATGAATAATAAATAAATAAACTAAATAATCTGAATATATAATAAATAAAAAAATCATGGTCACCCTTCTACACTATTCTTTTCTTACGGCGTGTGGTCTCTGTATTGTTTCCATGTTCCGCACACATCTCAAAGAAAGGAACCTAAGAACCCATCATAAAATATCAAATAAAATATATAATTGCGCAAAACAAAATATGATTACAAGTTCCTTTCTTTGAGATGTGTGCGGAAGATGGAAACATGAGTACGAACAATTTTTAACAGCTTGTTTTATTTGGTACTGAATGGAGGCAATTATAGTTTGGCATTTTGTTGAAGAACATAATTCCTTAATTTTTGTATTTTAATACTAGAAAAAGACAAACTGTCCACATTGACATTTCAATCTTTTTATGAAAACCGGTTGTATCAGGTCTTTCCGAGTATTGTACTGGGTGGGTTGGGTTAACCCTTCCCTTACGGTGATAAAAATAATACGCTTGCTCCGGTGTTGGGTAGTGAGTACGCAATCAAAAATTAGCGATTTTAAATCGGAAAAATAAGAACATTCATAGATAATCCCCTTAATTAATTATAATTGAAGTTAAAAATTATAATAATTGAGATTTATTTGCTAAAAACATTAAAAAACGCTCACGGAACGGGCGTACGTCTAACCTATTTGGAAGCCTAGAAGCTACTAGTGGCGCGGAACGTCAGTCGCATACCCCGGCGCTTACGCTTATGCTTGCGACGTTGAGACAATTCAGCTCCTCGCAATTCCGTCTAGTATGCAAGAGTGAGATGCGAATATAGTGTCGCGCTTCCCGCATACTATTCACCTATCGTCAAGACGAGGCACTCGCAGCGTTTACAAAACAAAAATTTACAAATCTTTACAAAACACCTCGATGTAGTCGATAAATTCTGATTATTATTAATATTATTTTTTAAATCAATGCTTAAATATATTATGGAGGAATACCTAAAATCTTAACCTTGTATTTATTATATTTATAGAGATATTGATGGTTATTATAAGCAACGTGTAGAAGATACCCAACACAGGGAAGGAAAGGTTAAGATGCCGACATTTTGAAAATATCTGTAACATTAGCGCATGGTTCTATCCTACTGCGGAAGAACAAGCACTTAGCTTCTGTAAAGGTCGAAATTAGGAAACCAAAAGTTTTCACGGCCGATTAATCAAAGAGGCAATGGAAATCTGCAATAACAGAAAGGATGGATTCCACCTCAAATCGGCACGTTGCTTTAATCAAATCAAAACTACAACAAAATGGAAATTAATAAAAATTTCAACCTTTGTAGAACCGTGTGCTTATTCACCGGTAGTGGAATGGACCCACACGCTCATGTAACGGTTGCGAAACGAGACGGATCGATACTCACACTACGGTTGAGACTTTGTTACAAGCCAAGCAGTATCCAGTGTGCATTCACTTATGGCAAAGTTGACTACAAACAAGCCCTGAAGATGAAAACTGCAACATTTTCGAAACATTGACATCATAAGCCAAACCGCGTGATACAACACTCTAAAAGGCCTTAAACAATTGATAGGAAGAACCGCGAAAGCCTCAAAATATATTTAATTCACTTTTAGTTGTCAAAGCATTAGTCTTGAATGAGCATTGTTTTTCATTAGACATTTTCCTCTGTTGAATATTTTCATGGTTAATTCTTTACCCTTCCATTCATAGATCCTCTCAAGTAACATAAATTAATTCCTATTAAATATATTTGGTGTCATCTTTATGGATTCCTCAAGGGAAAAAAAATATTTGAAGTTTAAATATTCCAACTATATATTTTTTTCACGTTTAAATTTAGTTCAGGAAAATAAATAATATAATTTTTCATAGCTAAAACAGTGTCAAAAATATACACCTCCATTGGAGGCGGTCTAAATTTAGAGACACTTAATTGCTTGTGACTGACAAATATACGTAAAACTTGACTGCTATAAATTGTCTCCGTCACATTTGTCAATGCAAAACGACGTGTAAACCGTAAGCAAAACGTTGACGTAACGTTATTCACGATCTCAGAAATAACATAGTGTGAAAATAAATCTAGCTCTTAAGAATTTGAGTGCTATAAATATGGGACATGTGTAGGATTCGAAAACTCTAATAAATCTCAAAGACGTATTTCAAAAGTATAATATTCCGACGATACACCTGTGAAAATCTAAATTTGAATGAAGATGAGATGTGGAAAACATTTTGTATTGAAATTTATATTTTTAACCTTTCCTTCCCTGTGTTGGGTATCTTCTACACGTTGCTTATAATAACCATCAATATCTCTATAAATATAATAAATACAAGGTTAAGATTTTAGGTATTCCTCCATAATATATTTACGCATTGATTTAAAAAATAATATTAATAATAATCAGAATTTATCGAGTACATCGAGGTGTTTTGTAAAGATCGAAAACAAATTCGCATTTAAACGCTGCGAGTGCCTCGTCTTGACGATAGGTGAATAGTATGCGGGAAGCGCGACACTATATTCGCATCTCACTCTTGCATACTAGACTGAATTGCGAGAAGCTGAATTGTCTCAACGTCGCAAGCATAAGCGTAAGCGCCGGGGTATGCGACTGACGTTCCGCGCCACTAGTAGCTTCTAGGCTTGCAAATAGGTTAGACGTACGCCCGTTCCGTGAGCGTTGCCAGATGGTTTTTTAATGTTTTCAGCAAATAAATCTCAATTATTATAATTTTTAACTTCAATTATAATTAATTAAGGGGATTATCTATGAATATTCTTATTTTTCCGATTTAAAATCGCTAATTTTTTATTGCATACTCACTACCCAACACCGGAGCACGCATATTATTTTTATCACCGTAAGGGAAGGGTTAATTTCATAACTGATATTTATAAAAATATAGTGGAAAATTTAAAGCCAATCTTGTGTATCAAACTCAAAGTAGCGCATAACCCTCATCTGAATAGATGATGAAAGTAGAAATTCTACAGCTTTCATCATCTGAATAGATGATGAAAGCTGTAGAACTAGACTAGAAGAAAGTTCTGAGAATTTTATAGAATGTGTTTTCGTGTTTCCACTTATTTGATCGATTATGCCAGTGATTTCAGGAAACACCTTTTCCACTGTTGTGTCATCTACGTGAGTTAAATATTTGTTATGTATAGAGTAATTTGTCCCGTGATTCGAGATGAGTGGTTTTAATACTTTAATCTCTCTCTGTAGAGTTTGTCATTGCGCCGTGCCGCACATACGTTAACCAGAGTTGTTAGTGGTGAGCTGATCCAAAGGTGTATATTCACATGTCTATTCTTGGCCGGACGAACTGTCAAGGTCCAGCAATTGCCCACTCCATCCCGCCAGCATAATCTACTATCCTGATGGCGCAGACAGCTGATTGCAATCTTGCGGACATGTCACGGGCAAGAAGACGTCAACAACAATACAACATAATAAACAGAAAGTAATTAATCGGGAAGGAAGATATAATTATATTTAATACGTAAGTTTTATGTTGAGTGTAGGGATGAATTGAAACTTCCCCGCATTTGCATATGTTTGTAGATATTTAGTGAGAAAACCGCAGAAAACTCATTCAGGTAAGGCGAACTACAGAGTACCTCTGTAGATATTCCGTTATGTGATATTAACATATTTGTCTCTAAGGATGAAAGCTATTTATATTAAATTCTAATTTGTTCAATGTTCTTCAAATTTATCTCCAGTACCACATAATAAGAACATTCATCAATCTGTAGTACTTTGATTTAATGGCAACATCAGGAAAATCAGAAATACCATATACTTCATGTGGTTCATTTTTCAGTCAAATCTTGAATATATTACAGGGCCATACCATTCACAGACCAAAATAACTACAAAGATGTTTCTCTACAGCAGATTTAATCATGTTTGCTCAAATTTCTCTTCCATAAACAACAGAAATAGATAATCCTAGGTAAACTGAAAAAGTCCGTTTATCCAAATTCAGGGGACCAAATTTCACAAACTTATTTAATGGTAAAATAAATTTTAAAAATACATAGTATTTATTTTACATTAAAAAAACACTATAATTGTTACTTATTTGATTTTGACACGGTTACAGATTACACATATTAACTTTTTTATGTTTATACGCATAGTATAAATATGTCGCTGGTTTTTATTTGGTCATGCATTTGATTCCGAAATTATTATCTATGATTCAAAGTTTTTCACAAATTAATGTTCTCAGTGAAATAAGTAAAAATTAAATAAAAAAACTTATAAATAGGTAATAATTTATATAAAAAGAACACTCAAACCCCCATACATAAAACAACACTCAAAACCCCGTAGAATAATAATCTTGAGACATTTTGAAATAGAATTTTTGGATTTAGGGGGATCCCCGGGACTTAAAACCGTTCACTGACGCATAATACACCAGTCGTCACACCGCCACGAACGGCTACAATGTGGATACATGATTTTCATGTAAAATTTCAAATTATTAGAATCCTTTAATACTTTTTCGCGAAAAAACATTATGAATTATGTAATACGCAGTTTTTCTAATTAACAGACTTTTACTGTATTCACAACTTCAAAGTCGCCACTTCACAAAACTGCTTCATGATTCTTATTTGCAAGGTGATTTAATCTTTATAAAAATTATTTAATTTTTAGAAATTAGAAATATTAAATGTTTATAAAGATTATATTTCATTTATAGTTAAGGCATTAACGTTGTGGAGGTTTAACCCTTTTAATCCCACAGGGCTGATTATCGGCCTCAACTGGTGTATGCGAAAAATCTCATGGGGTCGATCACCGGCCTCAAAGTTTTTATGTTGAGTAAAAAAATATATAAATAATTTTTTTTATGAAATATGAAAATGACTTATTATTTTACACTCTACAGGGAGGTCGCCACAAAAAATTATGTTTTAAAACTAAATATTAACTGAGATAAAAAATAAAATAAAAACTACTGTTTTTTTTGTCAAAAAACGCATGGGATTTTTCGCACGTTTTATGCAAAATATGCTGGGATTAAAAGGGTTAAAGACATTGTAATTTGTTTTATCAAACACTGTTTATTCTACTTTTTGTAAAACAATTTGTAACACAAATTCTTATTTGTGTTCCCCTGAAGATGAGGTGAAATCCTTGAAACCGGGGTTATACCGTTACAAAAAGTGGAATAAACAGTGTTTGATAAAACAAATTACAATTTATAAAGATTGTAAATAGCTATGTACAATCTTTATAAAAATAATGGTAAGTTGAATGAAAAAATTATAAAGGCCGGATTCCTATTTGACTATATGAAAATTTTGAGCATGCAAATACTATGAATTTGTATGCTCAAAATTTTCAATAGTCGAAAAAATTGCAAGTATGCAGCCTTACAATCTAATTGAACACACTATAAGAAAATTATATGCAAGCCCTGTCATATTGTGAGCATGCTATGGTCAGCTCACAGTGGACCTGAAGGCAACAGCAGCATGTGGTATTTACATGATCAATAGGTAATCTAGATTTAAGAAGAACTGTTTTCAGTACCTGCCTTGAGGCACGATGAAGGTTGCAAACTTCCCATTGGCGCGCACTGACTTCTGATCCATAACATGGACTGTGTATCGAGGCTTGTCTTCCCCAGGATTGAATAGATCCAAATATACCTGTTATTGAAATTCCAAAGAATAAAGCAAAAATCTCCAATAAAGTTCGTTAAAAGAAAAAATAAAATAAAAATCAATTTAGTTTGGAAAATCGATACAACTAAAGTAATTTTATGAAAACATGAATAAGCAAATATATATTTTTTTTAAATACAATGATTAAACTTTTGCAAACATACATATGTACGATCACGTTGTTTCCCTGTTGAAATTAGCAGAAAGGACAGAGTGCCAGGCTTTTCTATCTCGATATACATATCTCGCCTTTTTCACATCCATACTATTTCTCATACAACTGCTATGATTTTTCTAACTTCTTACAAAGATTTCCTTCTTTCTAAATATCATTCACTTATTCCAACTGTACCTTCCTCGGTATTCCTTTACCATACCTTCCACTCACATTTGCACTGTACTTGTATAATTATTTTGTCAGTCTCTCTTTATTTATTCATTCTTACCATCTCAAAGTGCTCTTCTTCATCTTACTCAATACATTAGCCTTAAACTCACATTTATCTCTTATCACACTCACTCAAATAGTGCATTTACTTTTCTTTTTACACTTTTATCACAATGACTTTGAATTTCCCAACAATCATTTTCTGATCTTTCTCTTACCATCTCTCATATAATTTAGTTATCATATTCTGTAATTCATCTTCACTCTTCCCCAACACTACCATGTCATCGGCCTACAGCAATCCTCACTCATTACCATTCGACAGTTGTATGCCACCGATTGACCTCTGTAGTTTATAAAAGTGAATTACAACATCCTTGCTTTATCCCTTTTGAAATATTAAACCACTCAGTTAAGGCACCATTCACTCTAATACATGCTCTACATCAAGAGTTCTCAAACTTTTTTCGGCCGCAGACCCCTTTACCAAAAACTTTTAAAACCGTCGACCCCCTAGTCATTTACTTTACTTACTCAAATTAATAAGTTTGTACAGTACTCGATATTAAATATTTCACTAGATATCAAACTTTTCATTTTAATCACTTGTAATTAAGGATCAAAAAAGATAAAAGTACTACGGATTATGGCATTATCTTGTGCAACATTTAATATTGAAATCTGCACTGACGAAAATTAAAGCAAAAAATAGACACTTTAAATGACACATTTTACCTTTTTGTTCACAAGTTTGGTATGTAATGTGTTTTTATCAAAAAAGTGTTTTTTTTTTTTATTTTACTTCTTAATTAGGTACCTATTGGAATCATAGATATTTTGAAGTAACAAACAAATAGCAGTAGTAAGGTGGTCTATTTTTGCTGTCGTCGACCCCCAAATTTTTTTATTGAAACTATCGACCCCTAGAAAAATCAAATCGACCCCTTTGGGAACTCTTGCTCTACATGATTATACTTTTTTTGCAATTGCTTTGTTACTATTTATTTAAAAAAAAAAATTAACAACATTCTAAATCATTTTTTATCAATTTTGGGTGATTGGTACAACCTATAAAAACAAACTCAGAGTGCGAAGGGTTAATAAATCAAAATACATTTCTCACTTACTTCGTTAAGCCCAACTAAGCTGTTATTAACTAAGCCATTTGTGACGAGAGAAGCTTCCTGCGTAGACTTGATCATGGAGATCATTTCTTCTTGTGAAGATAATCGTTGCATTTTTTCACCAGCCATGCATGCTTCAAGAATCTGAAGAGAGAGAATATAAAACAGTAGCTATCAGTGTATCAAGTGTCAATCTTTTGTCATTTGTGTTCATTTGGTTGGACCCTAAATGGATCCTGGACCAAAAGCATCCCACCATATATTCTTTTAAAGGGTCTTTCAAATTGAGCGTTTTTTTTTAATTCTTGGATAAAATACAGATGGCGTCGCGAACTTGCCTGGGGCTTGTCACATTTGAGAAGAAGTGTAATGTATGACATTTATAAAAATCGAGTCATATACAATACAACAACGCGTTCAAATTGTTGAATTATTTTATGAAAATGGGCATACAGTGAAAAATGTTTTTAGAAAGTTACGTAATATTTACGTGTTGCATAATCATCCATCTGAAAGCACTATCTATCGAATTATAAAAAAAATTCAAGGAACTGGTTCGGTTGAAGATAAAAGAAGAGAAAGATATAGCCGTAGCGGTCGTTCACAAGAGCATATTGATTTGGTTCGTGAAAGTGTTGCTGAAGATCGAGAAATGTCCATTAGTCGACGTTCACAACAAGTTGGACTCTAAATGTGAATGTGAATCTAAACATTTTAGATTCACATATAAATATTTAACTCTGAAGGCATATAAGGTTCAAATAACACAGGAACTTCAAATAACACAGCCAATGGAAATGCAAAACATCGTGCATTTGTCAGTTGGATCAAATAAATTTAAAAAACTGCTCAATTTGAAATACTCAATTATATAAATATAAAATATTATTGTTAAAATTAAAATTAGCTTACCAATTGTGGTAACTGCTTAAATTTTGTAATTATTATAGCAAATACAGGCATCACTGTACTCTCTCCACTGTCTGCAGCCTTCTGTTCAGCATCGTGGCATCTCACAATTCTAAACATCCAATCTCTGGTTGCAAAATATTCTAACATTTTTTTCAATATGTGTTCTTGTAATAGGGATATACAAATATATCTCCCTCCCAACCGCAGCACTCGTGTTATTTCACTGAAGAATTTATCTATTCTCTTGGACACTTCTTCCGAGTCATCCGACATTAAAGCATCAAGTGTTCCTTTATCTAGCACAACGCTAAACTCTCCATCATTAAATGTCATGTTTAACGCATCCATGTGAATGAATTTCATGTCAGATCGCCTTTCTTTATTTGCTTCTTGCATTTGTTTGATGACTACCTGAGATATATCTATGTTTGTTATTTTATTGCAACCAACATCATAGAGATCGGAGCTAAGAGTTGAGTTACCACAACCGACCATCAATATGTTGTCTTTTGATTTAATATACTTATGAAGTTGACCACAGAGTTCATGATATTCTCCATACCTAAAATAAAATGTATAAGAAATTTAAATAATTAAATTGCTAAAAAATTGTTTAGAATGTTGATGGAAATTCTGAGATTTTTATAAAAATTTAGGAGTCATTCTGCATCAAAAAGATGCACAACTTTGAAATTTCATCTAGAGTTTGATGTTATGTAAACAAATAAATATGTTATAATTTGTTTTATCAAACACTGTTTATTCCACTTTTTGTAACGGTATAACCCTACCGGTTTCAAGGCTTTAACCTCATCTTCAGGAGAGCACAAACAAGACTAAATTCTGTTCGAACTGGTACCGATATACACGCTTCTAACGGTTGGGGATATTCGGGTTGGGGACTGAGGACACAAGTAAAAATGAGCGATATAAAATTGTAAAAATAAGAATATTCATAGCTAATCGCTTAAATTAATTAAATTTGAAGCTAAAAGTGATAATTGAAATTTAATTGCTGAAAACATGAAAAAAACCATCGGCCGACGTTCACAAAACGGGTAAAGCGACCACCTCAAACGAAAGACTGTGAGCTACTGAAGCGAGCGAACTGAGATTCTATTTCTTACGTTCCCATATACCGAAGTAGAGTAAGAGTGAGACGAGAATAGCGTCGCTTCCTACCAATAGCAGTTTTTTAAAATGAATACACCTACGTCACACACTGGTACACGTTTGATTGTATTGATGAATTTATTCCCGATTTTCACAAAATATCTCTGATGTGGCCGATAAGTGCTAATTATTATTAATATTATTTTTTTCATTCAATGCGTGAATGTATTACGAAGAAATACCTAAAATCTGAACCCAGTGTTTACTATATTTATAGAGATATTAAAGTTTTTAGAAGTAATGTGTACTAGTTACACATCACAGGGAAGGAAGGGTTAATATTGCCAGACTTGGGTGCTCTAATTCGAGTACCGAGTTAGAGCGCCCAAAAGGAGAGTTAACTCTCTGCGCTAAACGGCGCTGTATGTTCTTTGAATTGAATATCAATCTTCATGAAATTCAGATCTCTCAATAGCAAGAAATTAATAAATTATTTGAAAATGACCAATTATGGAAAGCAATAAAATCCCCAAGTCTATATTAGTTGTCTTGATTCAATAAATATTTGGTAAATTGAACCCGGACTTTTAAGCAATAGAATTCAAATTATTCTATCCAATAAAAATACAATTTCCCCGGCTTTTGATGTAAGCCGACGATGTAACAAATGAAAAGGGCTCTTAATTCAATTAAACCGTATCTATTGCATATCAGAGAATTTTAAGACTATACAAAGAACTTCAGTAGAATTCTGGGACTGTTATTAAAAGTTATTAGGATGTGTTGATCATGTTTTATTTTGATTTTGGAGGTTATGGTAACTCACCATTCAAATGCCTTTTTCCCTCTTTTTTGGAAAAAGGTATTCCAGTATTCTTTATGACCGAACTCTTGGCGACTTTTAGGCAAGAGATTCATTTTGATTCAAAGATTTCGAGCGACGGATTCAACGATCATAAATAACGACATAAAATCCCTAGCACATGTTAAAATAATTTGACAGCAGTCTATTTGACAGTTCATGTAAAGATCAATCAATTGCTATATTTCAAATAAGAAAACTAAGGAACGGTAAGAATGTACTACTCGTTCGTTTAGGCAATAAATTCATTTTTCTTTTTCAATTTTTTTTTATACATTATTGTGTTCAAAATATCATCACTATCGAGTAACATTTTCGTAAGAAAGGAAAACAAGATTTTTAATGGAATGATAATAATACTGATATTTTCATAATAATCATCTCGAGATAAACATGAATATAGCTTGCTTATGTACTTGAACGAACGCATTCAAAATTTGTCAACGCTCAGATTTTTTTAACTAAATATAAGACATTGAGAATTTTTTTTAATGAAATCACCATAATTGGAATTCTTGATCTCTCTTATAATGCAGATCTAAATTTGAAAAAATGTTTTGTGCAAACATTTTACTTAAGTAATTTATGAACATTTCATAATAGTGTGTTTTAAATTTGATGAAAACGTTACGTTAAACATTGTTTTTGCTTTATTTATTAAAAATTACTCATTAAATAATTGATCTAACATCTTTACATCCCTAAAATCGTTTATGTTTTTGTGTCACAGGTAAAAACGTTTTCTGTTATCAACAAAAATAGAAATTTAGTTCGACATTTTCTCAAGAGATGGCAATAAATATTACACAGAATGGAAAAATTCTGTGTATATACAATAATAATATTGTTCAAACATAATATATAATTAAAGCTAAACTAAAAACGTACATCACTTGACACTGGCGTATACTCTTTCATACATAGAAGTTCACGGCCATTATTCAAGAACAAGAACACATACGATTCCTTTGCAAATTCAAAATAAGTGTCGTTATTTGCGCCTGATAATAGGCAATTTATTAATCATATTTATAATTTATAAAATTTGTTTTTCTGTGCTACAAAGTACATGGGTAGTAATTTTAATAACGACATTTTTTTACGTTTTTAGTAATGGGTTCTTATTATAGGAAAATCCATATGCCTTATAAGATATTTAGTTTCTCCCATCCCACTTCGAAATTCCGCTGAAAGTCAAGAATGTGAATTAAAACTGTCAGATTTTGACCACAGAGCAGTTTACTTATGTTACTTTATGGTGTTGAAACATGGCCCATGAAGGCCAGAAAGTTTAATAAGCTAAAAGTATTTGAAATGTAGATTCATCATAGAATGTTCAGAATTTCTTGGTTTTGTGGCGGTCGCCCACTCGAAATACTGTGGGCGTTCATACATACGCTCAATGACCGATGAGATGACCTTCGCACTCCTCGACAATCTAAATAGGCAAGTCCGAAGTTCACCCGCCGGCCATTCAACCCATAGCCGAGCGGACCGCATTCCATACTAGAGAGAGAACGCACCACGCTTGTCTCGCCAGTTCCGTATTTGAATGATACCTACATACAACAATTAATCGTTTTGCATTCACAAAAACGAGACGTAGGCATATCGCGAGCGCATTCTCGCGCACATTCTAAAAAGATATAAATACCTACGTTACTAATTAAATTGGACTCTCTTTCCGCATTGCGATCTAACGTGTTTTATTATTTATCAACAAATCATCATCATCATCTCTTCCCTTAAGGACCGATCTCCTAAAGTTTCATCGTATCTCAAACACCGAGGTTTGGTGTCTAGCAGGTATAAAACGAGAGCTCTTAAATACCATGAATTGTCGAAAGATTAGCTATCTGGGTAATATATTGAGAGGTCATAACTTCCCAAAATTAGTATTGATGAGCTGAGTTGAGGGTTGACGCGATTACGCAAAATTTGCAAACATACATGTATGATATACAATCAGTTGAGTCACTGTTTCGTGCTGCCAAAGACAGAGATATTTTCTCAAGAGTGATCGGCAACGTAATCGAGAACCGTACACGGTACATGAAGAATAAAAAGCGGTTTTAGTAGTTATTTTTTAACAATAATATTAAATAGCCCTTGTTAAGAATTATTCAGACGAGAAGGAATTGTTTGATTTCTTGCTGACGCTTGTTAAGCCAAAAATGAGAATATGCATGGAAAACTGCATGTATTTGAAAGAAGCGAAATTTGTTTGCTCGCATTTAGTGATGTGGATAAATGTTTTCTTTGCCTGCTCTAATAGAAGCATGATGTGAAGGAAATTATGATGATATCCAGAAAATTAGCTCTCGTGAAAGATAGAGGGTTGTGATTTTCATTTCCATTAATTTTTTCCATATGTTATATTTTCCACTTTTCTAGGCGTCTAACCAGAAGTAGCGGTCATTGAAAATTGAATTATGGGCTTTCTTTATAAGTGCTAATGGATTTATCATTCTAAAACGTAGTGTCGTAATAATCTCAATATCTGCCCAAACACCAAAGGCAATATTATCGGTACGAATAGTCTGAATAATAAGAAACTTGTTATTCATAATTGGCATCCTTGTTTTAAGTATATTTTGAGACATACTCTATCTCATTTCATTTAGTGGCGCTTGTGAAGTGTCTTGGAAATTAAAATATAAAGTGCTCTTGTTACATTACATTACAAAACAGATTGAATAGTGCTTTACAAATTATTTACTTGTAGTACCAATTTCTACGTCATTACATATTCGTATCAAGTATGACAACGATCTATTAAGGCTCTAAGCCACCACACAATTTTTGTATCATATTTATGATAGATTTTAATATATTATATAATATTGAACGTCAAAACTCTCATCGAATAACAAATATTTTTTTGCATTGAATTTATTATTTAAATAAACTGTACATTTCGTTCATTATTCTAAATAAAAAATGCTCGTTACCACAACCTCTTGGTTGATGTAAAACTAAATTTGTCCTTTTGGATGTGTTTTTGTTATCTATGTATCAATAAGTATAAATTTGATTGGTTTAAACGTAAAGGTTGGAACCAATCAAGTGCCAGTATTTTTTGAAGCTCCATCTTCATTGATTGATTGCATACTAAAGAAGTATGAAATTAGAAAAATATTATGTTTTTGCCAAATTGTATAATTCCGCATCCTGAGTACCTAAAAAAATTTATCTCTTCTTTGTGCAATTTCGACAACTATATTTTTCTTACATTGTATTCAATGCCAATTAGTGATCTATATGAATTGTAATCATCGAGATATTCGACGAATGTTGGCATTAAGTAGATTTGATAATGTATGTGTCTTCGAAGGGCATGAAATGACCATTAGTATTATTAATTGAATTATTGTTACTATGTTTCATATTGAACGGTGTGTAGCGATAGGAAACAAAGTAAATGTTGAACTTAAAAATATACAATACATTTGAACCCGACATTATCAAAATATGATAAGATGGTAGTTTGTTACATAAAAGTATCTTGGTGCCAACTTTGTTGTATGGAAGTGAAACGTAGACCTGGAAAAGACTGAGAAGAGCTTATACAGAAAAGTGTGTAATGAAACAAATAGATGAAGTGACAATGTATGACTGAGGAATTAAGTGATTAGGGATGAATGTGAACTTAAGGGTGATGTGTTGAGTAAGATTAAGAAGAGCCCACTGAGATGTTTTGGGCGTGTGGAATGAATGAATAAAGAAAGACTAACAAAACAGATATATAGTGCAAATGTGAGTGGAAGATGTGTGAAAGGAAAACCAAGTAAAGTATGGATCGATCAAGTGTATGGTAAGTAAGTTTAAGGTGTATGGATGGGGAAGAGGCTAAGGATGTGCATCAAGATAGAACAGTCTGGAGTTCTGTATTCTCTGCCTACCCCAACCATGGTAATGACATGATTACATGTATGTTTTATATGGATTGTGCTTCATTTTATATACGTATATAATTAAATTCTGTTTTAAATAAATATCGGTTTATTGATAGCAACATAGTATGTACATAACACTTTGAAATATACTTCAAGAACACATAAATTGTAAAGAATACATTATAGACAGAATATATCAAAAGGTCTGGGCTCATCTAATAACATCCCTCCGGCCAAGATACACCCCAAGTTTTATTGAAGACTAACTGGAATTTCATATATGTAAATTCTTAATTTAACCCTTTAGCCAAAAAAATGCCTAGACCTGTTTTATAAGATCGTACGTTAGTTTTAACGTTTATCTTTCTACTACAGAATTTGCATAAGGTGAATATGAACGTATTAAATATTCAAACCAAGTGCTGATCCAACATATTGAGTAAGTATTATTGTTGATACAACAAACTCAAGTTCAAGGACCGGCTAATGATAAAATTAAAACAATATTTCATTAAAATATTTACTTTACAAATTTCTATCCACGAGTAAATGAACAGATGCAAAAATATATTTTTGTCAAAATATTAAACAGATTAGGTATATTAAACAGACTGGCGTGGCGAGTTAAAACATATTTGTTTTACAATTTATTCATTATGTGTTGTCAATTCAAATATACTTTTCATCATTGAACACTTATAATCTTCGTAGCAATAATTATTCATAATAAGTGAATGCCCTCGAGACGCTGACGTGCCAGAGGTTTTAGGTTCGATTTTCAATGTTACCCAAAAACAGAATAACAAAATATTACTAGTCTGGTTCAAGAATTCGTACATACCTACCATCACGCCTTGTCCCTTATAGTATAGACCAGGGGTGAGCATACATGAGGTCAACGAGAGTCACATTCTGGATTTTCATATATATATATATATATAAAGAGCCACTGGCTGCCTTTGAGATGTGGTGCTACAGGCGCATGGCCAGGGTCCATTGGTCAGATCACATCCGAAACGACGAGGTATTGAGCAGGGTTGGAGAAACAAGGCAACTCCTAAATAGAGTTGCCCAACAACAATCCAGTTGGATAGGTCATAACATAAGGCACCCAGGCCTGCTCCTTACCATCGTCGAGAGAACGATTGAGGGCAATAACCGTAGAGGCCGCTCTAGATATAGCTACATGGACCGGGTGAACAGGGATGTGCGCTGTGACAGCTACCAGGAGATGAAGAGACTGGCGAATGACAGAGATGAGTGGAGGAATCGAGTGCTTGGTGCAGACCAATCCTAGGATTGTAACCCAGAAAAAAAAGAGCCGCACCATAGTCACGTTCTCACGTAGTATTAAATACACTAATTCAAATTTATTACATATTATTCTACAGAAAACTTAATTGCTTTACAAAGTATAAAAAATACACGTATAAGAAAATACATAAATAGCGCAGAATACGGTTTGCATGGTTTGCGCACATAAAGAGGCAGGAGATGCGCGCGCATCCTACACATTGAAATCACAGCACACACGTATACACCGATACGTGCGTCTTTGACAGTTGCATTCATACATGTGCATCTTGTCACTTACAACATTTAGAAAGTAAAATCGCGAAAATAGAAGTATAATGGGGAAAGAAAGTACGAGTATATACACACAAACATATGATACACATATATTCACAGTCACTTAAGTATGTTGATGAGTGCTTTCTAACGCACTCAATCTAAGAAGAAAATTTACTTTTGCTTTTGGTAATGTGATATGAAATATGTCAATATCCGAAGCAGTCCCGTTCAGAAGAGTTAAGGCCCTTCCAACAGGCATAGCGGCTGGAAGACCCGTTCTTGCGTATGTTATTGAGAACAGTTCTTACCGGCGCAGTCTAGTGTAATTGTTAGGAACATTTAACGCTAATCTTTGTAGTAATGCTGGACAGCTCACAACTCCTCGAATGAGTTTGACTACCTACCAGGAGACGCAGATCTCTTTTTACGCCTTTTTATACCCGAGCATGCCCAGCAGAAACTGAGTAGGATAAAGCCATGGATAGACACCGAATTAAACAACGTTTTGAGCACCAATTGCAAGTTAAATACGTGCATCTCGAATGTTCCGATCATTATTCACGAGTGCCGTTATTTTAGTATAAACTAAGCATTTATATTTTGTTACGAAATACGATTTTAATATTTTGTTAAACGATCAATCGAGTAAAATGTTACGAAACACTAAGATATGAAAAACGATCGACACGATCTATTTTTGCGTGTTTTGTATGGAATACATTCTGGACTGAATAAAATAAACAATACATAAGAGAAAACAATAATTCGAAGAACAATCGATCGAGGTTTTACTGTATATTATAATAAAACTGCTAACCAAAAATATGTATTAAAAAGATTCGTTATACTACTATTGATTTAGACTTTCTAAGTCCTGCAGACAGCCCTGTTCACGGGGCAGTGTTCCATTAATCACATAATACGGGCGGGTCAGTGCACACACGGAGGCGCATTGTGCACCGCGTTACCTCACGGCCCCCACCAGTTGGGGGGCTTCTGTTGCCCCAGCGCAGGGCTGTCTCAGCCCCTCCACTAAATCGCATTACAGATTTAGGCACTCGCCCGTACTCAGTCACTGGGGCAATATCCGTTCTGAATTTTCACCCGCTGAATCATCAAGATATTTTTTTTCAGTAAATGCGTAAGTACTTAATTCTTTATTACCTCATTCTTTACTACCCTGAACCGATTTATGAAGGCTCTATGAAGTCGTATTATATCATGGTTATATATCTGTTAAACTGCAAAATGGTCCTTGTATACTCGATGAGAAAAGCCTTATCTTGGGGTAAGTATGTTATTCATTGATATATACAAACATACCATCACACAGTCTCCATGTCAGGGTAGGCAGAGAGAATAGAGAGCCAAACTTTTCTATCTCGACACAGATCATTAGCCTCTTCTACAATACCTACATCTATACAGCTTGTACAAATTTTCCGATTTTCTACGTTTCTTCCTTTCAAAACATCATTCACTTGATACAACCATACTTTCCTTGATTTTCCTCTCACACACGTTCCATTCACATTTGCAATATACATTTGTTATGTTAATATTAATATTTCTCCATTCATTCGTTTCACATGCTGAAACCATCTCCTAATCATTTCATTCCGTATTCTGTCATACATTGTCACTCCATATACTCTTCGAAGTTCACGCATTTCTATAGCATTTACTCGAAACTTTTCAGTTTTGTTCCATGTCCATGTTTCACTTTCATACATCAAAGTTGATAGTAAAATACTCTTCTGGACTATCATCTTGGCAGATTTTGATACATTAATTCTTCTTCTCCGTGTCATGTCAGGTCGCCCCAACGTTGAATATCACCTGAGAGTAGGCATCTTTGTCCCCGGCAGCGTGAAAAGGATCTCCAACGCTCCTTAAACCAGTCCAATCACGTATATTGCGGAGCCAGGCGATTTGCCTCCTGCCAACACCTTTTCGACCCTCTATTTTGCCTTGGATGATACAGTACGGTTCATATAAATGTTTTAGTGCCTCATTGACTTTGTTTACTATCGCTGAACGCCATTCGGTATCCTTCGTAAGTTTTCCGTCATCTATAAAATACTACCTATATAGAAGAATTCTTCAAACTTCGCTTGCTCTATTTTTTTAAATTATTCACTCGCATTTGCTTTTCCTTGCACTCGGGTATATCACCATTACTGCATTGTGTAACATTATTTCTTAGATTTTTCTTTAAATTTATGATGTAGTTATTGATATCTACATATGCAGCAAATATTTAAGCAATTAAGACTGATTTATTATTAGACAATAGATTAATTAGATGCACAAGTGTTGACAAGAAAATAAATTACCAATTAATTTGATACCAAATTAAACTAATGTGTTTATTTTCTTCTTGAAGTGCAGTCTGCCATCGGAAATTGGCCACGATCATGATTTAGTCCAGAAATGTAATATTCTAAACTTAGTCAAAATTTGGAGCATCTATTTATTTATTTAACATTTCATTGTAAAAAAAAATAATCTTGCGGACTTATTGCCAGGCAGCAATCTCTTTCAACCAAACAGACAAAAGTAAGTAAAGGAAGTCGAAAAAGGTCGAAAAAATATTCAAATGATTGTTCATCTTTGTAAAGTTTATAAACATTTATTTTATTTATTTAACACTTTTATTGCAAATACAATTTGCGGGCTTATCTCCAGGCGGCAATCTCTTCCAACCAACCAGAAAAAAGTAAATGAAGTAAGTTACTTGATCGCATTAATAATTCAAACGACTATCCATCCCCATGAAATCCATAAACACATACGTGAGCATATGCCCACGAGCCCCACAAAGACGGAAAATCACCCGAACATTATTTTTTATATAAAGTGACATATCATCAATCAAAAGGAAAGGAAGGAATGGTGGAGAGGAAAGGAAAAGAAAAATCAGGAATGAAACACGTTATTTTACTGACTAGAAATTAAGTTTTTTCAGTCGCTTCTTAAAGCATGCCAAGGACGGAGCGAGTCTTATATTGGTTTGTAACTGATTCCAGAGTCTCACTGCATGGACAGTAAAGAACGACGTTAAAAAGAGGAGCGGTGAACTGGAAAGACCAATAAACAATCTCTGTTTGACCGTAGCGCTAATCTATGATTGGAAAGACACCGAAAACTTTTGGCGAGATAAGAGGGGGTGGCGGGACAGTTAAGGGTATTATACAATATACACAGTATGTGAATTTGACGTCTGTTTCTAACATTCAACTATTTTTAAACATATACTCGTACATAATAAAAGTAAAAGTGAGATATCATCAATCAAAACAAAAGGAAGGGATGGTGGACAGGAAAGGAAAATCAGGAATGTAACTCGTTATATTACTGACTAGAAATTGAGAGTTTTTTCAGTCGCTTCTTAAAGCATCCTAAAGACAGAGCGAACCTAACATAGGTTTGTAACTGATTCCAGAGTCTCACTGCATGGACAGTAAAGGACGACGTAAAAAAAAGAAGAACGGTGAATTGGGAAGACTAATAAACAATCTCTGTTTGAGCGTAACGTAAGTCCATGATCGGAAAGACGCTAAAAATTTTCGACGAGATAAGAGGGGGCGGCAGGACACATAAGGATATAAAACAATAAAGGTAGTATATGAATTTAACATCTATGATATACTCGTACATCAGGGGTCGGCAAACTTTTTTCGCTAAAGGCCAGATCGTAATTTTTTTTTGGCTCGGCGGGCCAGGAAGCAAACTCGAGGATATTTATATAGATAATTCTACTTAACATATGTAGGAAAAAAAGTGAATATTTTTTATTAGACGGTGATAATATTTATACACATTTTGCTTACACACAAAAAAACTAATTAAATATTTTCATTTATTAATTAAGGTATTATAGAAACAGACAAAATGTTCGTATTATTGAACAACAAATGTTACGTAATAATGTTATAATAAGTTCTACTAATGAGATGAATGTATAATAATTGCTTTTTCTGAGATAACATTTCTATCAAACTGGGGTTCGAAGTTAGTACTTCCTATCATCAAAGTTCGAAGCTAGTACTTCCTATCATCAAAGTTCGAAGTTAGTACTTCCTATCATCAAAATTGGTTGAAAATGCTCATATGTTAATGCTGGTCTGTATTGTGATTTTACTTAAGTACTTCATTTTTGAACATTTAAATATTTTTTGTGATAACTAATATTTTCTTGAGATAAAAATTTTGTTCGCGAGAAAATAATTTTATTTAATTAAAATATCTATTTAATTAACGACAAAACAGTATATTTATATACAAATGAACATGTGACAGGTTATACAAGTACTTAAAATTATTGACAAATAATACAAAACTTTATCTTAAACTAACATGGAGATACAAAAAGCAGTAGTAATAATAAATTAGTCATTGTTTTAAAATTATTTAATAATTATATGTATATTTAAGTTCAATATATGTTGTGTATGTATACCACAAAATATTACCAAACTTCACCAAGAAGACTTACGTAATTGTCGAAGACTTATTTGCAAATAAACTTAGTACTTATTGCAATAAACTTAAACCAACTATGTACTAAATAAAACAATACATATACAATTGAACTAAAACAATTTAACAAAACAAATACATAAAATATATTAAAAATGAGATTGGTTCTTATTAGCTCGCGGGCCGGATTAAAATATGCATCGGGCCGTAGTTTGCCGACCCCTGATATATGATTAAAAAAAAAAAAAAAGGGCAATGAAACATTTCAAGTCGTACGGAATCTTGTTCACAATGAAAACACTCGCCAAGTCGATCTCATTTAGTGTGAAGTAATTAGAAAAAAATAAAACATACTATATAATTTATTTAATAAACTTTTAACCTAGAAATATTTTTTGTTTGATTACAGGAATCATATTCTCTGTTTGATATTTTTGGTAATGTAATTAATCTAATGGTACAATTAAAATAATTATGCATATCATGTTTCTAAAGGTATTATTCAAAATATTATAAAATTGGTTTTACGGTTTACTTCATTAACCCTCCCTTCCCTGTGATGTGTAACTAGTGTACACATTGCTTCTAAAAACTTTAATATCTCCATAAATATAATAAATACTGGGTTCAGATTTTAGGTATTCCTCTGTAATACATTTATGCATTGAATGAAAAAAATAATATTAATAATAATAAGCACTTATCGGCCACATCAGAGATATTTTATGAAAATCGGGAATAAATTCACCAATACAATCAAACGTGTGCCAGTGTGTGACGTAGGTATATTCATTCTAAAACACCGCTGTGAGTGATGAAGCGACGCTATTCACGTCTCACTCTACTTCGGTATATGGGAACGCAAGAAATAGAATCTCAGTTCGCTCGCTTCTATCGCTCTTCAGTAGGTCGGCGGCTTTCGGTTGAGGTGGTCGTTTTGCCCGTTTTGTTAACGTTGTCCAATGTTTTTTTTCATGTTTTTAGCTATTAGATTTCAATTATTATCACTTTTGACTTCAAATTTCATTAATTTTACATGTGTATTGAATACACAGCACCGGAACTATTTAAAAATTACGTCTTTTCTTCTGGAAATAGCGTGTGTTTTCTTTGATGTTGTTATTTATGTGAATCATTAGAAATCAAGAAAATTAAATGTTGTCCGAAATAGAAAATCGCTAACATAAATATATAATACCTCGGTCATTATGAAGAAGTTTGTAATATCTAAGCTTGGAGGCATAAAATAAAATAAAGCTGAGGATATTTATTTATTTTATTTTTTATACAGGGTTAACCCTTAAATAAAAATATAAAAAAAACAAAATACAACATAATAACCAAAGAAAAGAAAAACAATGCTTCCGTGTGAAGTAACTGTTTATAGCTAAAGATTATTTGGGTGATTACTTCTTAATTTATCCACCGGGATGGGGAAGATATCGATAACAGAAAATTCATTCATCAAGTTCATTCCGTGTGCGAGTGCTCTTAATAGCTCAGTTCATGAATACAACGCCGAAAACAATCTTAATTCGCGATGGCGTAAATAATTATCCGGTACATTAAACAAAAGTTGGTAAATCAACAAATGGTTTGCTATCTTCTCCGTTCGAAAATTATACATGTATAAACAAGTGCGTAAATGTCTTCTAATGCTTAAGAATTAATATCCAAGCATACACGTTAAAAACGTAAGATACAGCTATAGGTAAAATACACACTTTTTGGAATAAAGGTGCTGCATAAATCCATTTTGGTTTCGCAGAACTATCAAGGGATCCTAGATTCCTCTCGGTTTTCCAAATTATTAAGCTGTACTAAAGAGATCATCTAAAGAGATATCATAACAGCGCCGCATATACAAAACAATAACCAATATTTATTGTTTCTCATGGGGAGAAGTCATTAACAGTGACCCAAGGATGACAATGTTTCATAGTCTGATTTAAGAATAACGCTTTAAGAACAATCCAGCGCCCAAGACCTGACATTGCTGTAGGAATCTGAAGATGTTGAAACAATGTGGGGATCCTGGCCTTGTTCCCTTGACCTAATCTTAGAAGTACTATTATATCTAGTAGGACTAACATACTCGTATAATATTGTAGTTTAGTTATGTATTCCGGGTAGGCAGTGACCGGGCAGGACCAGATAGCGTTACAAAGACAAGCTGATCGATGTAGAAAGCTAGAGGAAATGGAAGAGTAAGAGGAACAGAAAGATTGAAAGAATCATGAAAGTCTGAAGAAGCTGGTGATCACGGTAACAGTTATGTGGCGTTATGGCAGAAGTTGATATGTCCGGTTTACCTTAGTTTACAGGAGAAGCAATATTAACTTTGATAAGCTGTTAAAATCAGTACAAATAAGCATTTTTAAAGTTTTTCCAAACAATGTATATTTAATTTGGATAATGACTGACACACCAAGTTTTGCCACAACATGCTGAGAAATATTTTCTATAAATTGGGAGAATAAACACAAAATTACAAAAAAACGGACATATCAACTTCTGCCATAACGCCACAGAGTTAAGGAAAGGCGATCAAGAGGAAGGTGTCCTGTAAGTGGGACGGATAAAATAAATGAGTTAAAAGAATTCTCTTTAGGCGCTGCATTCAACATAGCTCAGGACCGGGAGGGACGGAGATAGGTGGTGCGTCGAGTTCTGAGAATTGGGCATGACAACGACGCTCTGAGAATTGGGCATGCGATGAAGAAGAAGACTACTTTTGTTGTACAATATAATATTGTGTTACACTTTCATTGTATTCAGTACAACCTGGTGGATGTATTGCCATATGGTAATATCTTCCGGTCAACCAAATAGATGCTAAATATACCTCAAGTGAAAACCAGACTTAATTCCTCAAAAAAAATGTGGGTTGCATCATATTAACAAAATCTGGGCAACCCCCGGGCTACAAATCAATAGTTTTATTTACTAGGCCACAGAAGTCGTCAACTGTTTGCAGAACTTTTGTAATATTTTTATATTTTTTAAACGTATTACTATCATGCTTTTGAATTTCAATTATTCTGTCAAGAATGCAATTTATATGCTTAAAGAGACAATTTCCACAAAATAAATAATTTTATTCCACGTAACACGTCTCTATTGGTTGGTTCACCTCTCCCTAGTTTCTTGTAAAGACAAAGGGGTAGTTTTAAGGCTTACACATTTGTAAGGTTTCTGCTTTCCCAGCCAATAAGCTCATTAGGAAATCTAGTTGCCGCCGGATTTGTATAGTAGGGTTAATAGTGAGACCTGTGCAGTGCCGCTTGCAGGCTGCATGGTGAGCCCCTCCCAGAAGTTGGGTGGGTAGTGGATGGTGGACAGTAGCTGGGGGATGGGGGATAGGGGTCTTGCCTGCTAAGGGCTTCTCAGGCTGTTACCACTTCTCAGGGTGGTATTGCAAGTGCTTCTATCTCTTGGTTTCCTTCATTATCCAATAAAGGGGTTTACATACTAGAGTTACACAATTTATACTAATATATCAGTTTTATAACCAAACGCAGCGGTCTTTATGTTATATGTAAATTGCTTCGGTGTTTTCTGAAACAGGCCCATTTAATTATAATTATCAAACAATGTTATATAATACCGTGCAATCTAGACATGTGTGCAAACATAAGAGGTAGCATTATTGGTGTTTTCTTCACCTTCTCTAAAAATAGCTATGAACTTCTATATTATATATGAAGGAGTATTTTATTTATTGTATTTAACACTTTAATTGCAAATACAATCTGGTGGGCTTATTGCCAGGCGGTAATCTTTTCCAACCAACCAGACAAAAGTAAATGAAGCAAGTTACGTGGTCGCATAAATCATTCAAATGACTATCCATCCCCAGGAAATCCATAAACACATATGTGGGCATATACCCACGAACCCCACAAAGACGACCTCCATGGCCTGGTGGTAAGACACTTGTCTGCCAATTCGGAGGTTGCGGGTTCGATCTCCGCTGGAACCCAGATTTTTTTAAAAAGGATTCCAGTCTGGTTAACACTTAGGGCCTTTAAAACATATTTCCGATTGGTTGGAAGAGATTGCCACATGGCAATAAACTCGCCAGGTTAAAAAAAAAAAGACGGGCAATCACCCGAACATTATTTTTCATATAAAATGAGATGTCATCAATCAAAAGGAAAGGAAGGGATGGTGGAGAAGAGAGGAAAAGAAAAATGAGGAATGAAACACGTTATTTTATTGACTAGAAATTAAGATTTTTTTCAGTCGCTTCTTAAAGCATGCCAAGAACGGAGCGAGTCTTATATTGGTTTGTAACTGATTCCAGAGTCTCACTGCATGGACAGTAAAGGACGATGTAAAAAAAGAGCAGCGGTGAACTGGAAAGGCCAATAGACAATCTCTATTTGAGCGTAGCGCTAATCTATGATTGGAAAGACGCTGAAAATTCAATGCTGAGGAACTAGACTCGCAAATTGTTGAGCATATAAGTCATGTGAGTTTTTTTGGTAAAATAGTGCGGTGGTTTCCTATTGTTGTCTTCCGTAACGCAATAATATATATATTAAACAAATTGTATATGTATAATGTTGTACATATTGTGAGCCCTGCTGCCAACAAATAGTATTTTAGGGTGTAGTAACATACTAGGTCTCAGATGAAATGTACACTTGTGGATGTTAAGTGGGAGCAGGAGTGTTTATTGATGTTTTGGGATAAACTAATGTAGATAGAGGCTGGAAGAATTTGAAGAGAGAATAGGGTAAATGCAAAAACAGAAATGTCTAGCCTCTGTGTCTCTCCACCAAGTTAACTCTATGGGCCCAGACAGTTTACGGGATCTGGCCGCTGTCCGTGCTCTGACAGTTTCTTGGAGCCAAATGTGAAGAGTTCGAGATGTCATGTTCGGACCAGGGGTTACTTTCTAGGCAACCTAGACTTGCTTGTACTGTCAACAAGGTACTACAGTCTAGAACCTCGTCTATGTTAATATGAAGAAAAAAAAATGTTATTATGGAGTAGAATCATGGACCCTCAACGTTGGTAGTATGAACCGACTGGAAACATTCGAAATGTGGATGCACCAGAGAATGCTACGGATACCCTGGACGGATATGGTCAGCAATACAAGGGTTCTTCAAAGAGCCAAAGTTGATAGAGAGTTGCTGATTAATATTAAAATCCGAAAGGTGTTCTATTTGGGTCATGTAATTAGAGGAGCAAAGTACAAATTACTGCACCTGATCATTCAAGACTAAATAAAAGGCCGAAGAGGTGTTGGGAGGAGGCAAATCTCCTGGCTCCGCAATCCGCATTGGAGATCTTTTTCAGGCTGTCGTGGACAAAGATGTCTACTCTCAAGTGATATTCAACGTTGGGGGGACCTGACATGACACTGGGAAGAAGAATGAAAAAATATCGGGACGGGGGAGATAAGATGCTTAAAGTATTAGAATATAAGATGCTTAAAGGGTCGAATTCGACCGATTTCCCAGCCCTATTTTAATTGCCAACTCGCCACTGTATGTTAACATATATTACCTATACTTATGTATAAATTTATTGGACCTAACACTTGGAAATGTGATTGGCTCTAGTAAAATAGTGCATACAAAATGCTTATGGTGCGTTGACCTGAGTGACAGTCGTATCTATGGTCGTCATAGATGGAGTTTTATGATTTGTGGTCATTTTTATTGATCTTTCTGTGAGAGCCTCGCTAATTCCCCTCCAAGGGTTCATTACCCGGAGGCTTTGATGGATGGTAAAGATACAAGGCTATTGAGAGAACTCGTTTGTTTATGTTTTCTATATATTTTACTTATTATATTATTTCGATTTTGTCTATGGTAATGATTTTAAGATGATTTTTAACTTTGGTCAAAAATATGTGTTATAATAGTTATTAAATATATATGTATCTTTATCATTAACACCATTATGGTCCTTGTTGAGGCAGGCACATGGTAAATTGCAGACTCCATAGTTCGGATGCTTGTGTATGATTGTTAAGTGATATAACATTTTTTTCCTGACTCGCTTCATGAAATATGGTAGTATCTTCTAACAAAAAGAGGGATGTTGGTTGGTTGGTGATGATTCTGATCTTTCATTTCTTTTCCAGCTTTGGATTTTTTTATCCCCTCAGCCTCGCATCCTCCATTGCTGGCAATAATAGCCTAAGTAAATAATAAATAAAAGTTACAAAATAATGAACATTTTGAAGTGCTTCTAATTGAAGTTTCTTGAATGCGGTATTTTTAGGTTACAGCTAAGTTAATGCGACCTTCCAACAAAAAAGGTTTCGCACCTCTTGACTAGATGAATTTAGATTGTGCTTGAACGTAATGCCCACATATTTATTTATTTATTTTTGCAAATACAATCTGGCGGGCTTATTGCCAGGCGGTAATCTCTTCCAACCAACCAGACAAAAGTAAATGAAGCAAGTTACGTGGTCGCATAAAACATTCAAATTATTATCAATCCCCACGAAATCCATAAACACATACGTGAGCACATGTATATAAACCCCACAAAGACGTGCAATCACCCGAACATTATTTTTCATATAAAGTGAGATATCATCAATCAAAAGGAAAGGAAGGGATGGTGGAGAGGAAAGGAAAAGAAAAATCCGGTACGAAACCCGTTACTTTACTAACTAAAAATTAAGAGTTTTTTCAGTCGCTTCTTAAAGCATGCCAAGGACGGAGCGAGTCTTATATGGTATACTAAAGGCCTTAGTAAATAAAGTCAGTAACCATTTCTAGACCATGATTCACATTATTTGGTGTTTCAATAACCGCTTCTAGGCCATGATTCACATTAGTTGGTGGTTCAGTAACCACGTCTAGGCCATGATTCACATTAGTTGGTGGTTCAATAACCACTTCTAGGCAATGATTCACATTATTTGGCGGTTCAGTAACCACTTCTAGGCCATGATTCACATTATTTGGTGGTTCAATAATCACGTCTAGGCCATGATTCACATTATTTGGTGGTTCAGTAACCACTTTTAGGCCATGATTCACCTTATTTGGTGGTTCACTAACCACTTCTAGGCCATGTTTTACATTAGTTGGTGGTTCAGTAACTACTTCTAGGCCATGATTCACATAAGTTGGTGGTTCAGTAACCACTTCTTGGCATGATTCACATTATTAATATATTTAAGCATCATATTTTGAAAGGTATACGAGGACGTATCTTACATTGTAAGTTTTTTTTGGAGGACATTGATACATTATCTTTTGTTTTTTTAATTGTTACTGTGTTATGTGATGTACATTTAATTGTTACTGTGTTATGTGATGGACATTTAATTTTCATTGATGTATTTGGTAAATAAATAAATAAATCTAGTAAAACCTATATTTTTTGCGTTGTATTTCTCTATGTTAACTTACAATTTATGATATAATACGAGTATTATTGATAAATAAAATTGTGACGTTTGCGGACGGGCTACTGCGTGGTGACTACTCATTTTTACAGAATGGGTATTGTGTAGAATTCCGGCTGCGAGTGTGGTCTGGATGATGAAACTATAGACCATACATTTTTTGGTTGTCCATTGCGAGACAAATTTGATTTCATAAAAGCCATATCTTTACCGCATCCCAATAAATGTTGCATTTCTTCTTTCTTCGTGGAACATTTTCACTTATAGATCGATTGTTAGTCAGTTGAAACTTTAAATTGTTTAGAATGGTAATTTTTTAAAGTTAATTTTATTAAATTGACTCATATATTGTAATTGCCAGTCTTTGTGGGGTTTGTGAGCATATGCTCACGTATGTGTTTATGGATTTCGTAGGGATGGATAGTCATTTAAATGATTTATGCGACCATGTAACTTGCTTCATTTACTTTGTCCGGTTAGTTGGAAGAGATTGCCGCCTGGCAATATACCCGCCAGATTGTATTTGCAATGAAAGTGTTAAATAAATACAAAAATATTTGCATAAAGAATTTAATTTGGTGGTACGAATCTTCCAAGTTTGGGTGATTTCCTATTGTAAAAAAAACCTATTAAATTAAATTGTGTTGTATTTGCATCAAATATGAGAGTGGAACAAAATTAAATGTGATATATGGGTGAGTAAATAAAGATTAAAGAAACTTTGAGATATATTAAAGAGTTGTGAGAAATATTGAACGGCGTGTAGCGATAAGAAATAAAAACAAGTCAACGGGCCACTAAAATATATTATACAAGTACATATTCAAACCGGACAGTATCTTAATCTGCCACGATGATAGTCAAAAACACCATTTTAGTACAAACTTTGATATATGGGAGTGAAACGTGGACGTGGATCAAGATTGAAAAGAGCCGAAGAAACGCTATAGAAAAGCTTACACTTAGAAGAATGCATGGGGGGACTATGCAATACAGAATATGGAATAAAGTAATGAGGGATTAGTTTGAACTTAAGGCTGATGAGTTGAGCAAAATGATGACCACTCTGAGATGGTTTGGGCACGTGGAACGAATAAACAAAGAAGGACAAACAACACAAAATACAGTACAAATGTGAGTTGAAGGCGTGGTATAGGAAAATCAAGGAAAGTGTGGTTGGATCAAGTGAACGATATTTTGAAAGAAAGAAATGTAAAAATCAAAGAAATCGTCGGAGCTGTATGAGAAGATGCGACAGATGTGTATCGCGATAGAAAATTCCGGTACTCTCTCAATTCTGCCTATCCCGGTAGGGAGACGATGTAATGGTATGTATGTGTGTTAATATGAGAGTACATCTTCCGATCTTCGTCCGAATAGCTTTGAAAGTCTTCAGTCAAATTGAGACGAAAGTACAGTTTGTGTGCTGACCAGTGTTACGCCAGAGATCGCTAATGACATTCCTATCGATTGTGTTGCAATTAACCGATTGATTCGTGTTTATCAGCTCCAATCGCTGCCTAATATCCCCGGGGGATGCCCCTGCTCCCTGATCCTACCCTCCAAGGGGGGTGGACTGATGCTCTAATCGTCTGTCTCTATTGCCCATTCTGATTTCAGCCGACTGATTGGAGTGCCACCGATTACATCGAGTGGATTGTGATTACTTACATAAATCATATAAACTTTTTTGTTCCACATTCCGTGGAAAAAAACTTATCCATTATTACGTGTATTACGGTGACCTCCGTAGTCTAGTTGATGAGATAAGAGCGCCCTTGAGGAGAGTCTGCTCTCTAAACGGCGGTATTTAAATTCTCGTTTTATTATTGTTATTCAGAAATTACTGGGTTCGATTCCCGATGATACTCAAAAATAAAATAAAATCCAAGAGTTACTTGTTAACACGTCTTCGACAAGGTGGTTATTTGTCCGCAGGCTATTACATGTGATAATGAACTTCGAATTACGAGCTTACTCTTATGGTTTTAATCCAGAAGGGTTAATTGATTGTACCGAAAATAACAATAATTATACTAGATGAAATGTATCTCTGTGACAGTTCACAAATTTGTTTCAATACAACCTTGTAACGACGTTCAGTAATTTTAATTATTTTATCAGCTTTAATATAAGCCTCAATTCTAATAAATAGCAAGTTATTTAGGTAAATACATTACATAAAACTAACAATAATGACAAATTAATATATCTTGTTACAAATTAGCAAAAATGTGGCAGTTTGTTAAAATCAAATAATATTTGGTGACGTTTGTCAAAAGTCACTACGTTAGTCTGCATGGGCTAGGGATGGGGTATACGATACTTGGATTTTCGATTTTTTTATGCCTAAAATTAAATGTTCGTAATTAGTATTAATTCATAGTGGATCTTGACCTATTTAAAGATAGATACAAATCATACAATACATCAGAAAGTCAGTATAATGAAAATTAGGAAATAAAACGTCAGTTTAGAGAATAACAATTTTTCGATTTATAATAAAAACGATTCGACGTGTAAAAAAAACGATTTTACCCCATCCCTTTGAGACATGACATTTCGAACGTCACAGGGACCATCCTACATTTTCTTGAGTATAAATGACAATTATATAGTGCCGTTTAGAAAGCAGACTCTCCTCAAGGGTGCTCTAATTCGAGAGTTAAACCTACTATTATTGACAGATATATTAAAAATATTACAAATAATAAAAAAAATTAGCATAAGGATGGGAAGGCTATGGCTGCGGTCATTAGGTTAGATACTTACCCGGATGTTCATATATTCATGGAAAACATTGTATTGTATTAAACTTTCATTGTATAGAGTACAAACGTGCAGGCTTATTACCATAGCAGTCTCTTCCAACCAACCAGAAAGGTGTTAAAGAGGCCTAAAGTGAAAACCAGACTGGAATCCTTATTAAAAATATCTGTGGTTCAATTTCCAAGCCGTGTTCCAACATCTGGTTCATTTAATCCAGCGACGTTTTTTTCAGTTTATTTCTTCCACGTATACCTTGCACTTGTGGCTAGTCTAGTCGCTTAGTCATTCTTTCGTCATTCGTTCTATTCACATGTCCAAACCATCTTAAAGCTCTTTTCTTCATCAAAATCAGGAGTCCAACGTGAATAGAACAAAGAAAAGTCTTATCAACTAAGCTACGAGGGTCGTCAATGTCCCCATCACCAATGCCAATTTGTTAAAGAGTGGCATACGCATTTGTGATGAATGACAGAATGAAAATTGTTATTGTCAATTCTGATTGAAGATCAAAGGAATGAAATATTGTCTTCTTAATTTATTTGAAGTAGATTTGAAACACAAATCACATTATTGATTTAATTTTCAACTCGACGTAGTAACGTTTATTTTATTGAACATATTTTACAAATACAGTGAAACCTCTGTCTGTCGTTTTTGAAGGAACTTATCGAACTAAAAAAATAATAGTCGAAAACAATTGATGCGGAAATTTATGGAAAAAAAATTGTTCCAAAATAATCAATGTCTTAATAACATTGGTATATGTGTGCAAATAAAAATAAAATTACATTGTAGCACCAAAAACAAAAAAAAAAGAATATATTTTCATTTGTTTTTGCGGCTCTATGTCCATAAGGAAAGTTTTTTTTTTCAGTACAGTAGTTTCTCATTTTGAAAATGGCATTCATTTTGGCATCTGTATTATACATGGAAAAAAAATCTTTCAATTTTTTAGATGCCACACATGCTTTTGAAATCTAAGCTCGAGGAGGTGGATCTTCTTTATCAACATATAACATATAACTTGTAATTTGTTTTATCAAACACTGGTTATTCCACTTAATGTAACGGTATAACCCTATCGGTTTCAACGTTTTTCAAGGTTTTCACCTCATCATAAGGGGAGCACAAATAAAACAAATTATAATGTCCTTCAACCTGCACAATGTTAATGCCTTAACTATAAATAATATATGTATAGCTTATTTTGTTGTTTCCTCCTGTCCTCTTTAGGGTGAAGGGTGAAAACTGCAGCAATGTCTAATGTTTAACAAGTATTCTAGTGAAACATGTGCATCTTGAATGATTCACTCATTGTCAATTGTAGCACGGTTCAGAAATTGTAGCACGGTTCCTGTGACAGATCACAAAATTGCCCCAATACAACCTTGTAACAACGTTCAGTAATTTTAATTATTTTATCAACTTTAATATAAGCCTCGATTCTAATAAATAGCAAGTTATTTAGGTAAATACATTACATAAAACTAACAATAATGACAAATTAATACATATTGTAACCAATTAGCAAAAATGTGGCAGTTAGTTAAAATCAAATAATATTTGGTGACGTTTGTCAAGTCACTACGTTAGTCTGCATTGGCTAGGGATAGGGTATATGATAATTGGATTTTTGATTTTTTTTATACCTAAAATTAAATTTTCGTAATTAGTATTAATTCATAGTGGATCTTAACCTATTTAAAGATATATACAAATCATACGATACATTAGAAAGTCAGTGTAATGAAAATTAGGAATTAAAACGTCAGTTTAGAGAAAAACAATTTTTCGATTTATAAAAAAACTATTCGAATTGTAAAAAACACGATTTTACTCTGTAATTGTAAAAAAAACGATTATTTTGGAACAATTCCCACCCCTTTGAGATATGACGTTTAAAACGTCGCAGGATCCATCCTACATTTTCTGAAGTATAGTTCGGTTATTTAAGTCTAAAATAAGCATGTGTATTTCGCTACCAAACGTAGTTTTTATAACTTATTCATTGAATAAATTAGTACAAAAAAATGTTATGTTCTGAACGAATATTGCGGTAAAACAATGCATAGAGGAACGACGAAAACGATATAATTTTATTGTTTTTTATGAAATAAATTTAAATCTGTATAAACTATCCGATACACGAGGGAAAACGATTATTCGAGGTTTCATTGTAATTTCATTTTCGTGTTTGTCAAACTGCATGGTACGATTGCAAAACAATGAAATATTATTGTATATTAATTTGTTTAAACAGCTATCTGATTATTTAGAAATAATTGATATTATATCAACATTATTAATAGTATCGATGATTTAATTCATCGATCGTAACGCAAACTCTTTCGTCTCAAGTTTGAGTGTCGTTATGTAAATTAAATAACACTGTATTTTTTTTCTTTTTGAAATATTACAAACTCTTACGCATTTTTTTAATATGCATAATGTATGTAATTTAAACCCTTTTAATTCAGATCCCTTTATGGGATGTTTCCATTGTATGTATTTCGAATCTATATCTGAAAGATGTTCCTTCGAAGAGACGTCAAACTTCAAATTAATTTTACGAATTGATTGCTCCTAATTAATCCATCAGGATGAGATATTATGATTACGCTTTTGCCATTGCTGGTTCTGTGGCGTGGAATAGTATTTCTCTTAGTGTTAGAAATACGAGTGGCATGTGCAGCGTTAGGACACATTAGAAGACCATCCTTTTTGGGAGGTTTTATAAAAATGTGTGATTATATATTTTATTAATTTATTTATTAAACATGAAAAGAAATATACATAATTTTCGAAAAAACAACAGGGAATTTAATTTGGACATACAATTTTAATGGATCTGGGTTTGTTGCCTTTCATTTGTTGTGTTCCCAGTAAACTAGGCTTTTGCGTGTATCTCACTGAGGATATTTAGCATGAAAAAACAAATCGATACTTCTTTCCAATTTTCGATTACACAAAAACAATACCCCGTTACACATTCTCATCAACCTGACAAACAGTGACACTCAATTACAACTGGAAACATCATACGAAATCAAACTCCTCACACATTATCACTCAAGAAAGACCAAAAATGTTCATCCCATAATATACCGCAAACAATCGTAAAAATAAAAACAAAAATATAAAACAACAAAAAGATATATGAACACATATTATTTATAGTTAAGGCATTAACATTGTGGAGGTTTAACATGTAAGCGAGTATGAATGCACGAGTGCGTGTGAACCTAACTTATCTCAAGTTAGTACGAACGCACCGATGCGTTTCACATTGGCATACAAGAAAAGCATATATTATACCAAAAAAATAATTGTGTATTGTTAATTGATATATATGGATAAATTGTCATAACAAATTCCAATTCGCAATACAGTTTTTGCTTTTACCGATATATAATAATAAAACGCAATATTATATATTTTAATTCTTCACTCTCACATTAAAAATATACGAGTATGTTAAAAAAATAATAAAAAACTCACTCCCTGGTAACATATAGTTCCTATAAAACTCACTAATTCACTCCCTGGTAACATATAGTTCCTATATATAGTAACTTACAGATTAAAGACGTTGTTTGTTTTATCAAACACTGTTTATTCCACTTTATGTGTTTGATATAAGTGTTTGATTAAACAAATAACAATATAACATATTTATATGAACGCTACATATATACTATATTGGTAAATTTACTGCTGTTTTCATAATACATATGTTTTTTCTGAACATATGCAGATGCGGGGAAGTTCCTAATCTAATGACCACAGTCACTTGCATCTAATCATTGCAATCAATTTATATGCAAGAATTTAGTAATATTTTTAATGTGTCAATAATAGTGGGAGCGCCCTTAACCTTTCCCTTTATGTGCTAAAAAAATCTGCCCGTTCCGGTGCTGTGTATTCAATACACAGGTAAAAAAGAGCGATTTAAAATCGGAAAAATAAGAATATTCATAGCCAATCGCTTAAATTAATTAAATTTGAAGTCAAAGGTGATAATAATTGAAATTTAATTGCTGAACACATGAAAAAAAAATCATCGGCCGTCGTTCACAAAACGGTCAAAGCGACCACCTCAAACGAAAGCCCGCGAGCTACTGAAACGAGTGAACTGAGATTCTATTTCTTGCGTTCCCATGTACCGAAGAAGAGTGAGAGTGAGACGTGAAAAGCATCGCTTCTTCCCCCATACCGGTTTTTTAGAATTAATATACCTACGTCACACACTGTCACATGTTTGATTGGATTGAGGAATTCATTCCCGATTTTCACAAAATATATCTGATGTGGCCGATAAGTGCTAATTATTACTAATATTATTTTTTTCATTCAATGCGTAAATGTATTACGGAGGAATACCTAAAATCTGAACCCGGTATTTATTATATTTATAGAGATAATAAAGTGTTTAGAAACAATGTGTACTAGTTACACATCACAGGGAAGGAAGGGTTGAAGAAGAGGAGAACACCCTTACTCTACAAACGGCGTTTTATAAAATTTCTTATTTATTATTCAACCGCTAAGCGAGGTATTATCGCTTCTAATAGTTTTCGTAAATAAAAAAATTGTTGAATTTACATATTCTTGTGATAACAAAAACTCAATTAAGCCGATTTAAAAATACAGATAAGTAATTTTCTAATTAAAGTGATATTAAATACTTTTTACTCCATAAAATATGTTTGTTTTGAAAACCATCTTTTTTGTTTTAAGATGCAGGGATGTAATTTCAAGAGATTTTTATAGGGAAAAATTGTTTTTTCACGTAACCCCAGAGAAAATAGTCAAACGGTGTCATATCACATTGCAGCTCCACAGATGTCCACTCTTTTGTCAAAATTTTCGATGACATTTTGGCATAATCTAACTCAACAATAACGCAAATAATTTCGTCCTTCAGCTCAGGAGTTGATTAGAGGTCATTCTTATAGACCTGGCTTTTCAGATAACCCCAGTGAAAACAGTCCAACGGTGTCAGATCACATGATCTTGGTGGCCAATTAACATCACCGTTTCCGGAGATTACAATACATTAAATAATTCAACAATTTGAACGCGTTGTTGTACTCGTATTATATCATATACAACTCCATTTTTATAAATATCTTACATTACACTTCTCAAATGTCACAAGACCCAGGCAAGTTCGCGACGCTATCTGTGTTTTATTCAAGAATAATAAAAAAAAACTCAATTTGAAAGACCCTTTATTAGACATTTAAAAAAAATGCATGTCGTTTCTTTTTTTGAAACGCCATTACAGTAAGGTATTTGATACTTGTTCCAAATACTTGACGTGTAGGTCGTTGTAATAATTATGTATGTACATAATCGACTAGACAATAAAAGCATTTGGACAATCAAAGAAAAACAACATTATTAAGATTTGTCCATAATTAACTTTTGCAACAGTTGGATATATATCTGTATTTGACATGTTTTATTAAGTGGGTGCTCATTTCTAGCAGTGTTTGTCAACATTTACATTGTAATTATTGTCTTATTTACTATATTAATACATTCTGTCCACTTCTTTAAATTAAACGAATCAGTTCAGAACAATAGAAATTCCTAACCGCATATTGTTTGCGTTTACTATTTTTGATTAAAAATATGTCTTGTGTAAGTATTATTTCTATTATGCGCAGTAGACATAAAATGTAATCGCGTAAATTAATTAAATTTGAAGTTAAAAGTGATACTAATTGAAATTTAATTGGTGAAAACATGAAAAGACATCGGCCGTTGTTCACAAACAGGCGAAGAAACCACCTTTAATGGATGCCCGAGAGCTACTGAGACGGGACTCGGAACACTAGCACTGTATGTTATACCTCGAAGGAAGAAACAAACTGTGAACTGAGATTCTATTTCTTGCGTTTCCATATACCAAAGTCGAGTGAGAGTTAGACGTGAAACCGTCGCTTCCTCACCCATAGCGGTTTTTAGAATGAATATACCTACGTCACACACAGACACACGTTTGATTGTATTGGTGAATTAATTCCCGATTTTAAGTCCTAATTATTGCTCATATTATTTTTTTTATTCAATGCGTAAATGTATTACGGAGGAATACCTAAAATCTGAACCCGGCATTTATTATATTTACAGAGATATTAAAGTTTTTAGGAGCAATGTATACTAGTTACACATTACATGGAAGGAAGGGTTAAGGAAACATGTAATGTGCAAAAGACCTAAATAAATATTTAATAAATGTTTAATTAATTATGTGAATTACTCGTACTTTTCTCGATCTTCCTCTTAAACGACCCTTATACAAGTTCGCGTTGTGTTGTATAAAATTTTAAGTAATAAAATAATAATTTTGTTCGGAAAGTAGTTTTATATCTCTCAGATAAATATCGTTAAGAAAAAAATTTCGTGCTAATAAAAGGTAAGAGTTTAGCGCATTTTTCTGCCAATGTCTACCCGAATTGACAGAGCGATTTTTTTGACACAATTTTGAAGATGGGTTAAAGTACGTTGTTTTTTCAGTGCTTGATACTTTTTTACTACCGCAAAAAATGCGACACATGCTAAAAATATATACAGTATACGGCTACGATGCAGTAAGCGATTGTGTGTGTCAAATGCCGATTAAAAAATCTGTAATGAGATACTCAAAGACGGTTTCTGCTTTGGAAGAACGATTGCCATTTATGACGATAAAATCAAGGGTTTGGTCGAGAATAACCTGTATTCAATGAAACGAAAGATTGGTGAAATAATGAAACTATCAAAAACCTGCATCCACAATTCAATTATGTTACATCTAAATATAATAAAAATTGCTTTCAACTTTGAAATAAAAATACAAAATTTCTTTCCGAACAACCTAAAAATGTTTTTCACTTGATTTTAACATTGATGTTTTTTTATATAGAAAGATCCGAATAAATGCTGTTGAAATGCGTGCACGTAGAATAAAACATGGAGTGAAAATGTATGACAGAATACAGAATGAAGTTATCAGGGATGAATGTGAATTTAAGACTGATGTGGGGAGTAAGATAAAAAAGAATGATACGAGATGGTTTATGTACGTAAAACGAATGAACGACTTACAAAACAAATATACAGTGCAAATGTGAGTAGAAAATGTAGTAGAAAAAGAGCATAGAAAGTATGGTTAGATTAAGTAATATTTTAAAAGAAGGAAATCTAAAATGTATAAGTTGTATGTGCAAGTGTATTGATGTAGAGGAGACGAAAGATGTATAGTATGTGTGTCTAGATAGGAAAGTTTAGGGCACTGTTATATTCGCCTATCCCTACAGGAAAGTGGTGTCATGGTTTGTATGTACTAAAATGTATAAGTTGTATGTGCAAGTGTATTGATGTAGAGGAGACGAAAGATGTATAGTATGTGTGTCTAGATAGGAAAGTTTAGGGCACTGTTATATTCGCCTATCCCTACAGGAAAGTGGTGTCATGGTTTGTATGTACTAAAATGTATAAGTTGTATGTGCAAGTGTATTGATGTAGAGGAGACGAAAGATGTATAGTATGTGTGTCTAGATAGGAAAGTTTAGGGCACTGTTATATTCGCCTATCCCTACAGGAAAGTGGTGTCATGGTTTGTATGTACTAAAATGTATAAGTTGTATGTGCAAGTGTATTGATGTAGAGGAGACGAAAGATGTATAGTATGTGTGTCTAGATAGGAAAGTTTAGGGCACTGTTATATTCGCCTATCCCTACAGGAAAGTGGTGTCATGGTTTGTATGTACTATTTTTATACATGCATTATCTATAGTGAATGTCATTTGGAAACACAATGAAGTATAAATAGTTTCCTACCGTAAATATTTTCCAACATTAAGATTGAAGTAATGGTGCAACAAACAATCGTCCCCCATGGAAGCGAGACCAGGAGCTGGTCATAAAATATCAAGCCTCCAAGTACAGCCAGTTGGCAGCATGGGGGCCAATGGTCTTAGCTGGTAACTGGATGAACCTATTTCCCATTATATGCTCAGGCCCGTCGTTAGTGGTTGTATCACCTGTTTGCAGAAACTAAAACGGCCATAATATAACATAAATTTTAACAATAACAAAAAGTTCTGCATAGCGCCCTATCATATTTAAATTTCCACCTCAAGAGCGCTTTGCGTGATTATAATATTAATTTTTGATGTGCTTGTGCCTTTTTACTGTTTTGTGTATATATGTTTTTCTGTTTTGTACATAAATGTGTTTCTGTTTTGTACATAAATGTATTTCTGTTTTGTACATAAATGTGTTTCTGTTTGGTATATAAATGTTTTTATGTTTTGTATATAAATGTATTTGTGTTTTTTTATATGAATGTTTTTCTGTTTTGATTACATACGTTTTGAATTTTATTCTTGATTAAAATTTTTGTTTTGTGTAATTTATTTTAAAATTTGTTTAAAGGCTGTGATAGCTGTAAATTAAGTAATATAGTTTATCTATAAAAAATATACCATCGCTATGGACGGAAGTCAATGCTGTGCGTTTGGTGGAATCAGAAGGGTGTTATCTATTATGAGCTACTAAAACCTGGCGAAACCGTTAATACTGAACGCTACTGACAACAAATTATGGATTTGAACCAAGAATTGCGTTAAAAACGAACAGAATATCAAAAGAGGCAACACAAAGTGATTTTGCTTCATGATAATGCACCATCGCACACAGCAAAACCAGTCAAGGAAACGATTGAGACGTTTAGATGGCAAATACTTTCACATGCGGCTTACTCACCAGACTTTGCTCCATCCGAGTACTACTTATTTGCATCGATGGGACACGCACTTGCTGAGCAGCGCTTCACTTCTTATGAAAATGTACGAAAATGGCTCAATGATTGGTTTGCCTCAAAAGAGCAACAGTTTTTTTGGCGTGGCGGCATCCAAAAATTGCCAGAGAGATGGGAAAAATGTATAGCTAGCGATGGGAAATACTTTGAATAAAATATTTTTACCCTTTTCATACAATAAATTTGTATTTTCTATAAAAAAACCGGTTTCATATTTACAAACTTATGAATTTATGTAGGATATAATTTAAAGTCGTTGGAAACTTATGAATTTATGTAGGATATAATTTAAAGTCTTTTATTGCAAATATAATCTGGCAGGCTTATTGCCAGGCGGCAATCTCTTCCAACCAACCAGACAAAAGTAAATGAAGCAAGTTATGTGGTCGCATAAATCATTCAAATGACTATCCATCCCCACGAAATCCGTAAACATATACGTGAGCACACGCCCACGAACCCCACAAAGACGGACAATCACCCGAACATTATTTTTCATATAAAGTGAGATATCATTAATCAAAAGGAAAGGAAGGGATGGTGGAGAGGAAAGGAAAAGAAAAATCAGGAATGAAACACGTTATTTTACCGACTAGAAATTAAGAGGCTTTTCAGTCGCTTCTTAAAGCATGCCAAGGACGGAGCGAGTCTTATATTAGTTTATAACTGATTCCAGAGTCTCACTGCATGGACAGTAAAGGACGACGTAAAGAAAGAGGATACTTACCGAATAAAAATTTCACTTGAGGTGAACCCAAAATGAAAATAAAGGATGTTATTTTTTTTTATATATAAAACCAAAGTTGAATGAAACTGTGGTATACTTTTTATTTTCCATGGATGATATACTCGTAATTACTACTGACCGCAAGGTTTGCGCGCAAGATGGCTGTTTCTGTGCATCGAATCCCCTCAACTCGTGCCCATATGTCAGCCTCTTTTTTTGCTTAATCTCGCCACGCTTTGACAGCTGGTGTGCCAATTTAACTGCTGATACATGCTGCCCTTTTTATTGCCTCATAATGCCTCAACAGTAATACAGTTTCACTGTCGAATGGTTAACGTCCTTTCTCGGCATGTTGATCCTATGTTTGATTATCGATACAATCCGTACTGCTTACTAACTTTTTTTCTATAAATTGAAAGATAATTATATATAGTGAAAAAGAAATCATTTTAATAGGCTGCGTTACCAAAAATGTTGCAAATTAAATATAACAATTCTAAAGAATCAACAATTTGATATGACAAATCTATGTTTTTGCTAGAATGACGTAGTTCGTCTATCCACAATATAAATTGATCACGAAGTGTGTACGAGGAATGGATCACGTCGTTATAATTTAACTATTTTATTTGCTTATTTTTACTTTTTATTTTTTTCAATTAGATATGTAAAGTACTCTCCTGTCTGCCCGTCCTAAAGCAGATAGTTTTTTCAATTAGATATGCAAAGTACTCTTCTGTCTGCCCGTCCTAAAGCAGATAGTTTTTTCAATTAGATATGCAAAGTATTCTCCTGTCTACCCTTCCTAAAGCAGATAGTTTTTTCAATTAGATATGCAAAGTACTCTCCTGTCTGCCGGTCCTAAGGCAGATAGTTTTTTCAATTAGATATGCAAAGTACTCTCCTGTCTGCCCGTCCTAAGGCAGATAGTTTTTTCAATTAGATATGCAAAGTACTCTCCTGTCTGCCCGTCCTAAGGCAGATAGTTTTCACAAATAAAAACGAAAATTTAAAGAAACATAAAAAGCATAGAAAAGCATTAGTGTAGAAATCAGTATAAAATATCAAAATCATAAGTTTAAAAAAATCCCAACGCAATCTCATTTTACAAAAACGAGTATTTAAATTTAACGAAAAAGAAACATTTATTTGTCTAAGTATCATTCCCTAATTAGTATAAAAAATATGGTAATTATCAATCAACAAAAAAGAGGTTAAGAAAAAGAGAACTGCGCAAGAAATACCATATTTCTCCATTCCATGATTTTAGTTTTCATCTTGTTTTGACATTATTTCTTTCTAAATCTAGTCTGAATTCTATCAGCCATTGTTTAATTCCAGTTTAATATTTATTATAGGTATATTTTAATATCACTTAAAGCTTTTACTGTTTCTAGGTAAATACTTGCCCTTTACGTGACATATTTGATTTGATTTTTGATTTGATTTGACTAAATACAATTTCTTTGGCGTATCCAATGAACGTTGTGTCTCTAATTTCTTAGAAAAACTTTTCGACGTAAAAATCGATTATTATTAATTTTTTTTAAATTAAATCAGTTTAAAGTTTCAAATATATTAGTCTATATTGTTGTAAATTTTCCTTTATATTGACTCTTATAATAGCATTTTTGGTTTGATGTAGTAACTCAAATTATTCAAGTGTAGGTGAATTGCCTATTAAAAAAAAAGCTATTGGCGGCACTGTTCAAAACGAGTTCCAAGTTAACAGCTTATGTGTCATAGAACTGGCTCATTATTTAAGAGAAAAACCTGATGTGGTATAACGTTTAATTTTCATCCGAAGTTTTAGGGTTCGATTCCATAATACTTCCGGGTCGTTATTTATTTAATCACTGAATCGAAGTGTATTACAAAATAAGGCACTGGATATATATTCGAGGCATTATCTAAATGATCAAATCGATATTGAATATGTTTCCTATATTAGTGCACAAATTTTGATATTCTTTTTAGACCTTAGACCACCTGGATCAATATAGATTGCTAAATAGCTGTTTTTTTTAAATGAAAAAAAATACACTTGACATAATATATTTTCATAAAACAACACTATACAAGTTGTCTGTTTATAATGATTATTGGGAATTGAGCGTAATATATTTTCATAAATCAGCACTATACAAGTTGTCTGTTTATAATTATTATCGGGACTTCTACAAAAGTAATCAAAAATGGAAGTCTTATGAAAACAACATAAAATAATACAAAATAGAATACCTCTCACCGATCCGAACATCTGGTGAACAGTTATATCCCAAAAATTTCTCCGCTCTTGGCCGAAATCGTCCTATGCCTCCCTCACCACCCAGCCCACAATCGTTGAAGCGTGTATATCGGTACTAGTTCGAACAGAATTTAGTCTTGTTTGTGCTCTCCTGAAAATGAGGTGAAAGCCTTGAAACCGGTAGGGTTATACCGTTACAAAAAAGTGGAATAAACAGTGTTTGATAAAAATAAATTACAATATCTCTCATGTGGTTATCCGAGATTTGATAAAAAAAAATAACGAGAATTTTCTATTTTGCCAAAAAGTGTTTATTTAATCATCAATATTAATATTGTCCCCTTCAAAGTAGTCCCCATAGGATAAAATACACTAATGGCTACGTTTTTTTTTTCCGATCCGCAAAACATTTGTGAAACGCACTTTTGAGATAGCCTTTAGCTCACCCAGCGATTTTGCCTTTATCTCCTCTATGGTTGCAAAACATTGTCCTTTCAATGTTCTCTTCATCCTAGAGGACAGGAAATAGTAGCAGGGGCCATATCTAGTGAATACGGTGGCTGTGGCATCACGATGGTGTTGGTTTTGACAAAAAATTCATAAATTAGTAGTGAAGTGCGAGCCGGTGCATTATCGTGGTGCAAAATCCTGAAGTTGTTTGCCTACAATTTTGATCGTTTTAATCGGTTTGCCGTGTACAAACGGCGTAAAAGCTCAAAAAAATTAAAAAATCGCAAACGTGACAAAATGCGTTGTAAATACTTGCCTGTCAAACACAAACTGTCAATTCAATATGGTTGCAAATTTAAATGTACATCACATACAGTGTCACCAACGCAAGGAAAAAAGATGGGCTCAATCAAAAATATAACTAAAAAATGCATAAAATTGAATATCTCATCTCGTGAGGTTATATAATATAGTATTTTTAGGTTTAAAAAAAAGCCCCCCCCCCTCCCAGTCAATACCTTGGATTGACAAAATGCCGGAGAAGGACCCTCCTGAACAACCAACATTTTCATTAAAAATGTCCACCAAAGCAGACATGAAGTTATCCAGTCGTTACAATGTGCAACGAATTACAACTTATAATACAACTGTAGTTAATAAATAGTAATAAGCAAAAAATAAGTGTTTTAGGGGTTGAACCATTTTTGAAAATATAAGTTCTAATAAAGTTGTATATTATTTTATCAGGCGATACCACTTTATTTCACTACGTAGATCTTATAAAAGTGCAACAATCTTTGAAATATATTTATATCTATTTTTTCTTTTCGTTTTTATCAAATACGCTGATTTAGATTCGGAAGATTTACCTACCTGAAAAATATTTCGAGATAATACCACGTCTGTAGTCAAATTTTCGATTTTGCAATATAATTTGCATCTGCTAAGTGTCGGGAATAGACAACCCCGCCATTTCAGTTTGCACGCCCTCCTGCCTGGCATCTTCTAATCGTGCTAATGGGGGGGTTTGTGGACCTCGATGCAAATTCTGCTGTAGGCCATTCGATCATTTTATCACGTGTGAATTCATTCTATCACGCATTCAAAGTTAATTCATACACTTGGATCTACGTACGAATATAAATGTTACATTATAAATTCTTCATAACATACAGATATGAAGGAAATCTCAAAAGTGACTGTTGACAAAAAAAATGGAAGATGATGCGAATTCAGTTTAAACTAATCACCTTAACAAGGAATATTTTTGAATTCTACGAAAAAAAAACAAACCTCCCAGATGCGTAATTTTGAAGGATTGTCTTAAGCATAATCATATAAACACTGCATAGTGATACATAAATACCATCACGCCGTTTCACTGTTGGGATAAGTAGAGAGGGCAGAGTACCAGACTTTCCTATCTCATTACATATTTCGTTTCTTTCACACTCAATACATTTTTTTTATTGAACCATACATTTCTTGCAGAGTGATCACTTCCCTTAACCTTTACCTTCCTGTGCTAAAAAAATCCGCCCGTTCCGGTGCTGTGTATTCAATACACATCAATATACATGTAAAAATGAGCGATTTAAAATCGGAAAAATAAGAATATTCGTGGCAAATCGCTTAAATTAATTAAATTTGAAGTTAGTTAAATAGTCCATGACTAAGATAAACAGTGGCGGACTAAGTACCGATCCTTGATGTACCCCCACCTTTACAGGAAGTTCTGGTGAAGTTCCCGAAGTGCACCTCACTTGCGTTTTCACGTTATCATACATGTCCGGGATGGCAAGTACATACTTTTCTGGTACATGAATTGTAATTGAAATTTAATTACTGAAAACATGAAAAAAAAAACATCGGACGACGTTCACAAAACGGGTGAAGAGACCACCTCGAACGAAAGCCCGCTGGCTACTGAGCGAGAGAAGCGAGCGAACTAATATTCTATTTCTTGCGTTCCCATATACTGAAGTAGAGTGAGAGTGAGACGTGAGTAGCGTCGCTTCCTCACCCATAGCGGTTTTTTAGAATAAATATACCTACATCACACACTGGCACACGTTTGATTGTATTGGTAAATTTATTCCCCATTTTCACAAAATATCTGACGTGGCCGATAAGTGCTAATTATTATTAATATTATTTTTTTCATTCAATACGTAAATGTATTACGGAGGAATACCTTAAATCTGAACCGAGTATTTATTATATTTATAGAGATATTAAAGTTTTTAGAAGCAATGTGTACTAGTTACACATCACAGGACAGGAAGGGTTAATCATGAAAACACGAATATAAAGATTTTATCTACGTAATGATATTGTTATCCGTTTTAACATCAGATGGTGACAAACTTCGTCTGTGTTAATGATCTGATAGTGGAAATTTTAGCTTAATTTTTAACGGTCGGATGGCACAGATGTGCAGAAAAAAAAACAATTTGATGTTGAACTATTGGACACCAATTATTATCGCATTGTATCTTATTCACTATAAAATGAGAAAAAGTCAGTTCAAAGAAGTCACTTTTATAAAATTAACAAAGCATTTTATTTTTATTAATATGTTTTAGTTCATTTTTTATTTTAATCTTAAAATGAACATATCATGTATTTAAAATATAAAAGAGTGAAAGAAGATTCCATGAAATAATTCTCCCCAACTGACGGCTACAAAATTAACAAAGCCTTTTATTTTTATTAATATGTTTCAGTTCATTTTATTTTAATCTTAAAATGAACATATTATGTATTTAAAATATCAAAGAGTGAAAGAAGATTCCATGAAATAATTCTCCCCAACTGACGGCTACAAAATTAACAAAGCCTTTTATTTTTATTAATATATTTTAGTTCATTTTTTATTTTAATCTTAAAATGAACATATCATGTATTTAAAATATCAAAGAGTGAAAGAAGACTCCGTGAATAGTTCTTCCCAACTGACGGCTACAAATAAAACATTAATAAGTCATAAGGGTTGTTTTGTCGTCCATTATGCTCATGATTAGTTCTAATGCAAATTTTATTTATAGTTAAGGCATTAACATTGTGGAGGTTTAAAGATATTATAATTTATTTTTTCAAACACTGTTTATTACACTTTTTTATAACGGTATAACGCTACCGGTTTCAAGAATTTCACCTCATCATCAGGGGAGCACAGGTCAGACTTGTTTGTGCTCCCTGATGATGAAGTGAAAGCCTTGAAACCGGCAGGGTTATAGCGTTACAAAAAAGTGGAATAAACCGTGTTTGATAAAACAAATTACAATAAAATATTTTCCATTTATCGAAGGTGGTTGGTACATACATAGAAGTAAGATTTTTTACAAAATCATCATCATCCTATCCTGTAGCTCATGACTGAGCGGAGTGACTCCCATGATAGCCTCCGACGACTCCTCTCCATCCATCCCTGCACTCCAAGGCTCGAAGGGCAGATGTTAAGGGTAGTCAAGTCGCGTCTCTCATTTGGTCAGTCCAACGCATTGGAATTCTTCCTCTTGTACTTCGTCCTTCTGCGCTTCCAGCAACCACAAACTTCTTCAAACTGTCTCCTTGGCTACGAGCAATGTGCCCAAAAAATCGGAAGACTCGTCGAAGGCATATTGTTGACAATCTGTTGGTGACTCTCAGTTATTTGAGAATGGAGACGTTAGCTCGCCTTACTGTCCATGGAATTCTTAACACCGCAAATGCATCTATTCTGTCTCCCGCTTGTTTTCACAACCCAAGTTTCCGTGCCACACATAAATATTGCAAAGACAAGAGACTTAACTATAGTTCAGAAATTCTAGGATGGGTCTTGTGGCGTTTTAAATGTCATGTCTCAAAGGGATGGGGTAAAATCGTCTTTTTTTACAAATCGAATAGTTTTTTTTATAAATCGAAAAATTGTTTTTCGTTAAACGGACGTTTTAATTCCTAATTTTCATTATACTGACTTTCAAATGTATTGTATAATTTGTATCTATCTTTAAATAGGCCAAGATTCACAATGAATTAATACTAATTACGAACATTTCATTTTAGGTATAAAAAAATCGAAAATCCAATTACAGTATACCCAATCCCTAACCAATGCAGACTAACGTAGTGACTTTTGACAAACGTCACCAAATATTATTTGATTTTAACAAACTGCCACATTTTTGCTAATTTGTAACAAGATGTATTAATTTGTCACTATTGTTAGTTTTTTGTAATGTATTTACCTAAATAACTTGCTATTTATTAGAATCGAGGCTTATATTAAAGTTGATAAAATAATTAAAATTACTGAACGTCGTTACAAGGTTGTATTGGGGCAAATGTGTGAACTGTCAAAGGACCCATCCTAGAATTTCCAAAGTATAGGCGCATATTCGCCGTCATAGTGATACTTCTGCTCTTCCATAACCAGTTCTTCTTTTCACCTCAGCCTCGCATCTTCCACTGTTGGGAATACTGGAACCCAAATAAATCATAAATTTAAATAATAATGTACGTTTTGAAGGGCATGTAATTGAAATTGGTTGAATGCGGCATTTTTAGGTTACAGCTAACTTATGTATGGAGTATCTTGATGTACGGCTGCGAGACATGGTGCCTATCCGAAAGAGATAGACGAAGACTAGAGGCTTTTGAGATGTGGTCCTATAGAAGACTATTAGGAATTTCCTGGAGAGACCACATCACAAATGAAGAGGTTCTCCAACGAATCGAAGGAGGAAGGCACCTGTTCAGGATCCTGTCCGAAAGGCGTGCAGGATGGATCGGTCATATAATACGACAAGAGGGCCTCTTGCATGCCATAATGGAGGGTATGACCGAGGGGACAAACTCTAGGGGACGCCCACGCCGAGAGTACCTGGAGGACCTGTTGGTGGACGTGCGCTGCTCAACATATACAGATTTAAAAAGAGCCGCACAGGACAGGGAGGAATGGAGGAGAAGAGTTGAAATTGCTGCAAACCAGTCTTAGGACTGCAACCACGGAGAGGACAGAGCTAACTTAATACGATCTTCCAGTAAAAAAAGGCTTCCCACCCCTGTACTAGATAAATTCAGACTGTGGTTGAACGTACTGCCCACCTTCACGGCATATTATTTAGTAGGTACGCATTATTTTATTGCACTCTGAGTCGTTCGTTGAATGTACTATTTAAAAGTACTTTTCAACGATTTAGAAAAGGTACTTTATGTTTACCAAACGCAACTTGATGAAGACGATAATTAACTTGAAAAAGAAAATGAGATGTTTAATGTTTTTTTGTTTCTTAAAAGGTTATAAAGATAAACTATAATTATTCTGACCAAAGATCACATTTTGTCCAAAGTAGAGTTTTTAGATTACGTGATAAATAATCGTAACTTTGAAAGATTCAGGTCCACAAATTATTTGCAAATACATCGGGGATATTAAAAATGACATATATTAGAGTGCCAAAAACAAGATGTCCTTGAGTTTTGTTTTCGAAAATCGAGTAGCGTGGAAAAAAAACTTAAATTACAAGACGAACGACATCTTTCCGCAATTAGGTGGCATTTTTTTTTAATCAATTTCGTGTTGTTTATTTTATTTTAATGAAATATTTAAGCTTGATCAATTCAATTAGTGGTCAATTCGTTCTACGGCTATTAATGTTTTATGCGGATTTTATGATCGATGAACGGATACATATATTAGCCAATTTTTTTTTCTATCAAGCAACACAATTATTTGCAAAATAATAATTAAAAAAAATAGCACATACGGAGTGTACAACCGAAATGACCTCTGTTACCTAGTTGGCAAGATGCTTGTCTCCCAGCCCGGAGGTTATGGGTTCAAATCCCGCTGGAACACAGATTAAAAAAAAAGGATTCCAGTCTGGTTTTTACTAAGGGGCTCTTTAAGATCTTTATTTATTTAACACTTTTATTGCAAATACAATCTGGCGGGTTCATTGCCAGGCGGCAATGACTTTCAACCAACCAGACAAAAGTAAATGAAGCAAGTTACGTGGTCGCATATATCATTCAAATGACTATCCATCCCCACGAAATCCATAAACACACACGTGAGCATATGCCCACGAACCCCACAAAGACGGACAATCACCCAAGCATTATTTTACACATAAAGTGAGATATCATTAATCAAAAGGAAAGGAAGGGATGGTGGAGATGAAAGGAAAAGAAAAATCAGGAATGAAACACGTTATTTTACTGACTAGAAATTTAGATTTTTTTTAGTCACTTCTTAAAGCATGCTAAGGACTGGACAAGGACTCTTTATGTTTGGTTGGAAGAGATTGCTACATGGCAATAAGCCAACCAGGCTAAAATGTATACTGTTAATTCTAATTTTAGTTTGATATGTCAATTCTAATTTTAATTGTACAATGGTATACTAGTGCCTCATCATCATAGTCATCATTGTCAACCAGGGTCGATCCACTGCTGGATGAAGGTCTCCCCAAGTAGACTCCAAATAGTTCGGTTTTTTTGCTCGTTGATGCCATGTGATGCTGACATGCTTCCTGATTTCATCTATCCAGCGTACCTTCGGTCTTCTTCTGGGCCTCTTTATGCCTCATGGGTACCATTAGATTATTTCGGATGTCCATCGGGAGTCTGACATTCTGGCTACGTGTCCTGCCCATTGCCACTTCATTCTTTTGCACACCTTTATAACGTCTTCTACCTTTGTTATATTGCGAATCCAGGTGTTTCGTTCACGGTCTCTTTTAGTACTCGTATATATCTCCATGCCCCTTTGTGCGGTCTGGAGCTTTTGTGTGTTCTTTATTGTGAGCGTCCATGTCTCGCAGCCATACGTAAGTACTGGGAGAATACATTGGTTGTAGACCCTTCGCTTCAAGGATATGTCTACCTTGTGAGTTTTACTCATATAATACATAATATTTTGGAACGTAGTACTGGGTCCTAGATCAAATGTACACTTGTGGATTTGAATGTTATACTAGTGTCTACCTTAATGTATATGGAAGCAGAATCTGCTTATTGAAGATAATAGCGTTATTGGATGTTATTAGGCATTAAGCGCACAATATGCACTTTACCTGTTCTGAGATAAATGAAAAAATCGAATATTGTTGCTTTGTATGAATTTGTATTGAACAAAAAAAATTCAAGAAGTAATTTAACTATAAAATACCCATTTCACGGGCTTGATATTTGTGTACAGATACTTTTGCTTCTGTCTTTTCTCTATCTTCTCTCCTAACCAATCCTTCCAACTCCTATCCACATTAGTATATCCCAAAACATTTCTACAACACTCCTGCTCCCACTTAACACCCACAAGTGCACATTTGCTGTGGGATTCAGTACAACGTTCCAAATGTGATGAGTAAGAGGAAAAAGAGCACTCTGAGGTGGGTTGAGCATGTAGAACGAATAAATAAAGTAAGACCAATAAAACAAATGTATAGTACAAATGGAAAGCGCGTGAGACGAAGACTAAGGAAAGTATGATTGAATAAAGTGAATCATATTTGAAAAGAAGGCAAGTCAGAAAAATCGTATGATTACAGTATTCGCTGGGAGGACCAAGGTCTGAGTGAATGTGATGGAATGCAAGTAGCCTGAACGAGTGGACGTGTACGAGTGCTTACTAATAATTAGTTGTAATAATTGTTATCTAGTTTCAAGTAATATGTAGGTGTTAACTATTTCTAAGAAATTATATATTAAGATTATTATTAAATGACATGTAGGAAATCAAAATTAAGTTAGTTCATAGTTATAATATATAAATTAGATTAGTTCTTAAGATATAATTTGTTTATAGTCTTTGACAAATGTTTGTACGATATATGGTATTACTTGAGGATTTATATGAATGTGGAAGAAATGAAGGATGTGTGTCGAGATAGGAAATTCTAGCGCACTGTACTCTCTGCCTTCCCTATTAGGATATGGCGTGACTGTACATGTGTTCATTTATTAAAAAAAAAACAGCTGCTTAGCATCACTTAATAAATAAACTCAGATGGACTTTTCTGTTTAAATTTTATTCAGCTTTCGCAGAAATTAATTTGTGCATAAGATGTTAATACGTGTTCATGCGTGAAATCGCCTGCCTCGCGGCAATTAGCACACGGCCTCCAATAAGGCGCTAATTAGGTGCTAATGCGTTGCGCACTGCGCGCTCAACACTGCGTTAAGGCGGTGCCGCGCGCACTGCGCAATTAGGGGCGGGGACTTACGGCAAATTTGCGTTTAGCTAACACTTATTTTTGGCAAAGGTGGTGAAACCATAGCACTTTTTCTCACTCACCAAAGACTCTTAAACCGAATCAAAATAAATATTTTTAGAGATTCCTAAATTTTTTTTAAAACTTTCTTTATATACAGTACAACCTAACGGGGTTTATACCATGTGGTAATATTTTCCAAGTAATCATATGTAGCAAAAGTTTTAATTGAAAACAAGATTGGTGAAACGTTTTTTTTTTTAAGTCTTAGTGTCACCATGAATCAAATCCACAACCTCTCTCTTAACAGGCTCCGTACCTAAATTGGGAGAACCAAGACCAACATTTCAGTATGGGGAATGTCTCCTCATGGATCTGTATCTGCTTTGAAGAGTAGTCCACGCGACACTTGCTGCAGCATCCGAGGAGCCGAAGGGGATTAGATTCGTGAAACACTCAGTGCTATCCAGGTGGTGGAATTCTGGGCGGAAATTCTATAGTACCTTTTATACGAAAAGATGAAGAAAGATTGTCATAAAATCGATAAACAATCTCTTAATATATACGAGTTTAAACAAGTGATTTTACTTGCAACTAAACTACAAGCAATAATAAAGATTTTTTAATTTTGAGAAGTGAATCTAATAATTCGAGATTGGTGGATTCATGTTGATTCATAAATCTCGAATTATTGATTGTATTTTTAATGTGTTTCACTCGAAGATATTGATGTGTTTCACTTGGATTTATAATATTGACGTGTTTATAAGATTGGTGTATTTATAAGAGGTTGATGTGATTCACTCGGATTGATGTGTTTCACTCGGAGAGATAGATGGATTCATTGTTGATTCATAAATCTCGAATTATTGATTGTATTTTTAATGTGTTTCACTCGAATTATTGATTGTATTTTTAATATGTTTCACTTGAATCCTTGATTGTATTTTTAATGTGTTTCACTCGAATTATTGATTGTATTTTTAATATATTTCACTCGAATTATTGATTGTATTTTTAATGTGTTTCGCTCGAATTATTAACTGTACTTTTAATGTGTTTCACTCGAATTCTTGATTGTATTTTTAATGTGTTTCACTCGAATTATTGATTGTATTTTTAATATGTTTCACTCGAATTATTGATTATATTTTTAATGTGTTTCCCTCGAATTATTGATTGTATTTTTAATATGTTTCACTCGAATTATTGATTGTATTTTTAATGTGTTTCGATCGAATTATTAACTGTACTTTTAATGTGTTTCACTCGAATTCTTGATTGTATTTTTAATGTGTTTCACTCGAATTATTGATTGTATTTTTAATATGTTTCACTCGAATTATTGATTGTATTTTTAATGTGTTTCCCTCGAATTATTGATTGTATTTTTAATGTGTTTCACTTGAATTATTGGTTGTATTTTTAATATGTTTCACTCGAATTATTGATTGTATTTTAATGTGTTACGCTCGAATTATTAACTGTACTATAAATGTGTTTCACTCGAATTCTTGATTTTATTTTTAATGTGTTTCACTCGAATTATTGATTGTATTTTTAATATGTTTCACTCGAATTATTGATTGTATTTTAATGTGTTTCACTCGAAGGATTTATAAAACTTGACTTTATTGTTGTTAATGCAGACAAATTATTTTCGTAATTGATTTCAATACATACTCTAACAACCTCCTATAGTGAGTAGTTGAAGACTTAGTCGATAAACATGTATTGACCACTTTATCTAGCATAAGATAGCCGACATAAAAAGGCTTTGAAGCTAAGTCATCAGTAAGTATACCACTCGTCAGATCAAGAATACACTTTCTGTGTAATGTATTAACTGACCTCCAAAGGGCCGGTGAGACTTTGGCAGAGATAAAATATGTTTGGAAAATGAAGGTTAAGTAACGTAGGGTTGTCTGGAAAGAAGGTTAAGTAACGTAGGGTTGTCTGGAAAGAAGGTTAAGTAACGTAGGGTTGTCTGGAAAGAAGGTTAAGTAACGCAAGATTGTCTGGAAAGAAAAATATAAATTAAATAAATAAAAACTGTACGATGCAGCTAGTAGAATTTCGCAATATTTCTTTGAGGAGACTAATTAACATACATAAGTTCTTATCATCATGTCATTTCCCTGTCGGGGTAGAAATAGAGAACAGATCGTTAGACTTTCCAATCTCGACATACATCCATACACCTTTCTACCACTCTTACAACTTTTTACATTTCTTTCTTACAAAATGTAATTCACTTGATTCAATTATACTTTTTTGATTTTCCTCTACCACGTCTTCCACTCACATTTGCACTGTACATTTGTTTTTTAGTGTTTCTTCATTTATTCGTTACACATGCCCAAACAATCTCAGAATGTTCTTCTTCATTATACTTAACACATCAGTCCTAAACGCACATTAATCCCTGATCACTTCATTCCGTAATCTCTCATAAATTATTTGATTTACAGCTTTTATTCAACTCCTTTCAGTCTTGTTCTACATTCACGTTTCACTCCCATACGCTGATGTTGGTACTAAAATATTATTATGAACGACCATCTTGCCATATTCTCCGGTTTCAGGAAACAAATTATTACACTAGTTAACAAATTTTAATTTTTTGTCTGCAACAGAGATTAAATTAACTGATTCTTACTGAATCGACCCTGCTGATTACGAAAATTGCAACAAAAAGTTTGTAACTCGTAACATTTTTGTGTGACAGAAAGGGGAGTGTTTTAATAAAATATATACGTTTTTGCGCATTTCAAAAGTCGTAATTATAACAATGAAAATGAATGAATTCCTGAAATATTAAATTGAGACACAGAATGCAATGTTGTTACATAGGAAAATAAAAAAAAAAACAGAATACAAAATAATCACTATGAGAACAATTTACCTTATACTCGTATACCATTTTTTGTTAAAAAGTAGCCTTTTTTTAATTTACCTTATACTCGTATACCATTTTTTGTTAAAAAGTTGCCTTTTTTTAATTAAGCTTATACTCGTATACCATTTTTTGTTAAAAAGTTGCCTTTTTTAATTTACCTTATACTCGTATACCATTTTTTCTTAAAAAGTTGCCTTTTTTTAATTTACCTTATACTCGTATACCATTTTTTCGTAAAAAGTTGCCTTTTTAAAAATTTGATCGAATCAACAATTTTTTTGGAGATTTTATTTTAAATTGAATGATAACTCTAATTAGATAACTTAGGAGCCCCTACATTACAGTAAACATCCATATACAGATTACTAGCAATAAATCATTATTTAAAGCTTTCCTGAAATTTTGTTTCAGTTTACGATTCGTATTATGCTTTTAAAAATTACAAATGAAATTTAAAATCAGTTTACTTTTTGCGCTCGTGTTGTAGGGCAGGCTTACTTAAACCTTTTAACCCGGCAAATTAGTATTGCAACGTATAATTTTCAAATTCACTGGCGAATGCAGCGCGAGTGCGGCGCGGTGTATTAAATATGGGTACTAGGGGGGGTTGCACCATCCCTAAGCGCATTCTGCCACATTTACACCTCAGATTAACGATTATTAACTAAATTCGATAATTTTTACTTGCATATATCATATAATTTCACTTACACCTTGTTTCTTCATGAAATATGCATACTACTAGCACCTTTATCATAATTTTGTTCATAATTATTTGAACGCATGTATTTTCCTTTTTATTTAAGCATGATAGAATTATTCAAAGTTACACTTAAAAAAAAAGGCTTTGATAATCGCTAATAATCAGACTCTTAATTAATAGAAAAGAGTCTTTCAAATTGAACGGTTTTTTTAATTCTTGGATAAAACACAGATGACGTCGCGAATGTGCCTGGGTCTTGTGACATTTGAGAATTGTAATGTATGACATTTATAAAAAATGGAGTCATATATCATACAATACAACAACTCGTTCAAATCGTTGAATTATTTTATGTATTGTAATCTCCGGAAACGATGATGATAATTGGCCACCAAGATCATGTTATCTGACACCGTTGGACTATCTTCTCTGGGGTCACATGAAAAGCCCGATCTATAAAAATGCCCCCCAATCAATTCTCGAGTTGAAGAACGAAATTATTCACACCTTTATAACGTCTTCCACCTTTGTTATATCATAATATATAATATATTATATTATATTATATAATATAATGTATATTATAATATACTCGTACATTATATTAAATTTATATATAATTTATGTAATATTTAAATAAATAATAAATTAAGATTACTTATTATTTATTTAAATATGAAATGTAAAATTCTTCTTTTTCTTCTCAGTGTCATGTCAGGTCCTCTCAACGTTGAATATCACTTGAGAGTAGATATCTTTGTCCCCGGCAGCCCGAAAAAGATCCCTAACGCTCCTTATGCCAGTCCAATCACGTATATTGCGGATCCAGGAGATTTGTCTCCTGCAAACACCTCTTCGGCTTCTATTTTGCCTTGGATGATCAGGTGCAGTAATTTGTACTTTGCTCCTCTAAGTACATGACCCAAGTAGGACAAAGGTAATGTAAAATAATATTATTAAATAAATAAATTTTAATTATTAAATATTATTACTTTTTTTTTGAATTAAGTGTTTCACATAAAAGGAAAAAATAAGTAAAATAAAAAACTTATTTTATATTTTTGTATTCACCACAGGTTTCATTTAACCTGTGGTGAACACAAAAATATAAAATAAGTTTTTTATTTTACTTATTTTTTCCTTTTATGTAAAAAATGGCACCACAAACTGAAACTATAGTCTTTTCGAAGATTCAAGAAATAAGTGTTTCACTTTTCGTGACGTTCAGGCCAATTTGCCCTACCGCACCTATAGAAGTTTTACTTCAAAAATAAAAAGAGATTCCAGTTAAAGAATCTCATTTTCTATACACTTCTCACTGCTCGGGTTCGTGTTACGCGTTGTTTTTCTGAACTGCAACAACGCGTAAATTGAAGGATTACTATACATACACGTATGTCATAATTTCAAAGTCATGGGAGACAAAAATATAAATTGTTAAAAAAAAAGCAAAAGTCAAATAACTTTTACTTTCCCAAGAACATTTCAATCGATGAACCGGACATTGGTCACCGTAGATATTTATATTATTTTGTGTCTAAATCGTCGATGGTTTATTAAAATTATCAAAACAACGATTTTCGATGAGATAACATATTGTGTAACCAAATTGTGGAGGTTGTGACTCAGTAACTAATTTTTTAACCAAATTGTGGAGTTTGTGACTCAGTAACTATTTTTTTTACTTTATTTGAGACATCAATTTTAAAGATGACACTTCTTCTAATTCAACTTCTTGCTATTGATCAATTATATGATATTTTTTCAATTGTGTAGAACTAGTATTTTCAGCCAATATAACACTGCCAAATTTTCAAAAATATCTCATTTAAAAAAATAGGAAATTCAGATCGGTAACAGGAGTTTTGTATGACCTAAAAATGCCTATAAAACTTAAAGGAAAGGTATTACAGACTATCGTTAGACCAGCGATTATGTACGGCTCAGAATGCTGGATTATGTACAGCTCCTACTCTAGGCAACTTAAAACAGGAAAAATGCGAATGCTTAGGTGGTCGGCAGGAGTATCACTAAAATATAGAATTAAGAGCTCGCGCATTCGTGGTAGCCTGGGGGTCACTGACATAAACAGTAAGCTGGAAGAGCGACAGCTGAGATGGTACGGGGCACATAAGACGGAGACCACCAGACCATACGGTAAATCAGGCAATGTCTGTGGATATTCCTCGACAGCCTTCCAGAGGGAGACCAAAGAACTCTTGGATAACAAAATGCTTCAAAATCTTGCAGATAAACGGCCTAGATGAAAGCGTCACCCAGAACCGAAGAATATACAGCCTGAGAACGAGAAGAGCCGACCCCAACAGCCTACCTAGGCAATGAGTTGGGACAGTGCCAGGAAGAAGAAGAAGATATCATTTAAAAAAATATTCACTTAACGATTAGTCCCAAAACCCGACGCAATAAAGCAAATAAGGGAGTTCTAACATTTACGTTGAAAGTTAGAATTACGTGTAGCCCGTGTGTTTCGTCTTTTATGTCAATTATCATATTTCAGGAACTACTTTTCCACTGCTGTGTCATATGTGTGTGGGGTATTTATGTAACATATCTTTACTTTGAGGAAGTATTTGAGTCGAAAATAACATTCAAATTGTACAGAAACGCTGATTATTAAAACGTCAACATTTAAAATAGTATAAAGTCTGGCGCTCTGGACTGTCCGCCTACTCTGACAGGGAAATCTGGTGATGGTATTTATGTATCATATGTATTTATGAATCTTTGGGCGCATCTTTTGCCTTGTCAGCCCTAGAAAAATGTCTGAGTTTGCCTATTAGCAAACACGACTCTGTTTATACCAATGCATAAGATGCGCGAGGCAATGGCATCCCGTCAGAATGCTACAATCACCATGAACCTGCTTTACTTTCACCATTACTCGGTGCAAGAATGTATGCATTGCAGCCGTTCTTAAAATAATGAAGTTTTCGTTCACTTATTTAGGTAAACCTGTATCGTGTTCGTGTTGTATCGACGTCAAAATAATCTTAAATGGAGTGTCCTAGTTATTAATAAATTGGTGTTTAAATTTATTTTGACCTGATGTAACTATTCTTAAAACTGATTTTTTTACACCCATCCAATAAGCATACGTAAAGATTTGACTGTTAATAATCATCATAATTCTAAACTTAAGAGGTAGCATTGCAGGTGCTGATGGTCTGATTAATTAGTAGTAAAGTTGTTATTAATTGACAGTCTTGTTGTAAACTTTCATACTACATCCCAATTATTTAATAAATGAAAGTGCCGAATCCAATAAAGGCAAAAGAGAGCAAAAAATAGACAGTCGATCGGAGCGTGGTTGTTATTGCGACAGGAGTTTGAAACTTGGGATTGCACGAGTAATGACTTGCAGCAAAGGTTTGTGCGAACTTTTGAGTGTGGTGTGATTTTGATGATTATGTGCGGCACATTATGGGATGAACTTTTTGGTATATCTGGAGTCATGACATCTGAGGGGTTTTATTTGCGTGATATATACATATGTTATTGAGTGTCACTGTTTATCAAGTTAATGAGAGTATGTAACAGGGATATTTATTTGCGTGATATATACATATGTTATTGAGTGTCACTGTTTATCAAGTTGATGAGAGTATGTAACGGGGATATTTATTTGCGTGATATATACATATGCTATTGAGTGTCACTGTTTATCATGTTAATGAGAGTATGTAACAGGGATATTTATTTGCGTGATATATACATATGTTATTGAGTATCACTATTTATCAAGTTGATGAGAGTATGCAACGGGGATATTTATTTGCGTGATATATACATATGTTATTGAGTGTCACTGTTTATCAAGTTGATTAGAGTATGTAACAGGGATATTTATTTACGTGATATATACATATGTTATTGAGTGCCACTATTTATCAAGTTGATGAGAGTATGTAACAGGGATATTTATTTGCGTGATATATACATGTGTTATTGAGTGTCACTGTTTATCAAGTTGATGAGAGTATGTAACGGGGATATTTATTTGCGTGATATATACATATGTTATTGAGTGTCACTGTTAATCAAGTTAATGAGAGTATGTAACGGGGATATTTATTTGCGTGATATATACATATGTTATTGAGTGTCACTGTTTATCAAGTTGATGAGAGTATGTAACAGGGATATTTATTTGCGTGATATATACATGTGTTATTGAGTGTCACTGTTTATCAAGTTGATGAGAGTATGTAAAAGGGATATATATTTGCGTGATATATACATATGTTATTGAGTGTCACTGTTTATCAAGTTGATGAGAGTATATAACAGGGATATTTATTTGCGTGATATATACATATGTTATTGAGTGCCACTGTTTATCAAGTTGATGAGAGTATGTAACAGGGATATTTATTTGCGTGATATATACTCGATATATAGCGATCCTCATTGGCAGCCCTCAGCTTCTCGGTAAATTCAACACTGACTTACTTCCTCCAATATTACTTGATGGCTCTATTATACCATTACATAAAACTGTTAAAAACCTAGGAGTGCTAATAGATAACACTCTCTCATGGCGAGATCAAATAAATGAGGTAAGCCGAAGGATCTTCTTCAGCCTTCATTCCCTTAAAGTGTTGCAAAGATTTCTACCAACTAAAACCAAAATTTTACTCGTACAATCTCTGCTCTTTCCGATTCTGGACTATGCGGACGTATGTTACTTGGATGTTACAGAGGAACAGCTGGACAAATTACAGCGTCTTCAAAATGTGTGCCTAAGATTTATTTTCAACCTACGAAAGTACGATCATATAACTTCATACCAGAAGGCATTGAACTGGTTGAATGTTAGAAATAGACGCCAAATTCACATACTGTCTCTATTGTATAATATCCTTAACTGTCCCGCCGCACCCTCTTATCTCGCCGAAAATTTTCAGCGTCTTTCCAATCATGGATTAGCGCTACGCTCAAACAGAGATTGTTTATTGGCCTTTCCAGTTCACCGCTCTTCTTTTTTCACGTCGTCCTTTACTGTCCATGCAGTGAGACTCTGGAATCAGTTACAAACCAATATAAGACTCGCTCCGTCCTTGGCATGCTTTAAGAAGCGACTGAAAAAACTCTTAATTTCTAGTCAGTAAAATAACGTGTTTCATTCCTGATTTTTCTTTTCCTTTCCTCTCCACCATCCTTTCCTTTCCTTTTGATTGATGATATCTCACTTTATATGAAAAATAGTGTTCGGGTGATTGTCCGTCTTTGTGGGGTTTGTGGGCATGTTCTCACGTATATGTTTATGGATTTCGTGGGGATGGATAGTCATTTGAATGATTTATGCGACCACGTAACTTGCTTCATTTACTTTTGTCTGGTTGGTTGGAAGAGATTGCCGCCTGGCAATAAGCCCGCCAGATTGTATTGCAATAAAAGTGTTAAATAAATAAATAAAATAAATATACATGTGTTATTGAGTGTCACTGTTTATCAAGTTGATGAGAGTATGTAACAGGGATATTTATTTGCGTGATATATACATATGTTATTGAGTGCCACTGTTTATCAAATTGATGAAAGTATGCAACGGGGATATTGTACAATCAACAATCGGAAAGAAATATCATTTTATCTTTTCATGTTATATGTCCTCAGCATGCAAAAGCCTAGTTTTCTTGGGACACGACAAATAAAAGGCAACGAACCCAAATTCATTAAAACTGTGTGTCCACATTCAATTACCTGTTATTTTTTCGCAAATTGTTCGCATATTGTGTATAGTTAAGGCATTAACGTTGTGGAGGTTTAAAGACATTGTAATTTATTTTTATCAAACACTGTTTATTCCACTTTTTTGTAACGGTATAACCCTACCGGTTTCAAGGCTTTCACCTCATCTTCAGGGGAGCGCAAACAAGACAGTGTTTGATAAAAATAAAATATTCTTGTTGAAATCCTATTAGAACATTAGTTTACATTGCACGTGTAAACAAATATAGTTTATATTGAAAGTCTTATACCAAATCACGATAGAAGAATCGTTGTCGTGTATTCACAACCAAATAATAAAATTTTATAAAATTAATATTTCTCATATATAATACTTATTAATAAAAGTCGAGGGCCGGATGAAAAGTTTGGAGGGCCGGATCCGGCCCGCGGGCCGTAGTTTGGTGACCACTGCAATAGACTATCAATTATCCGGGGTTGCATTAGCCTGGTCATGGATTAATCGGGGCAGTAAAAAATCCATATTTTTATATTGTAACTTTTCGAAAATACTTTTTTATTCAACTACATAATATAATATGTACCAGAAAATGAAGCTCGCAAAATGGGTAATATGTAACAAATAATAAAACTGGCGTAATTATGAACACGTCATTGACCGGGATTTCCAGTCGCAAATTATTATTTGGGTGCGCTAAGATTCAGTGTTTACTTTGATGCAAGCGAGCGGGCGCATCACGTTAAATTTAAATCACGTGCGCATTGTTGTTGATTTATAATTCATACTGTATTTCTCAAATTGTGTATATTTCTTGTCATGTATAATAATAAATAATAATAATAAATAAAATCCTCAATTTTGTATTTTCGTGTCATAAAACAGTGCGCTCTAATTCTATGTATTTTTTAATAATCTTTACAGAGTTTTCGATTCGTGATGTCAATTTTACATCTCCACATCCCAAGTTAATGTTATGCAATTCGTTTAGTACCATTTGCCGGAAAGTGAACAGACGAAACCAATTTTTTGCTGTATTATTTCAAATAAAAGTTTTGTATAGTATAATTCTTCTTGTAGGGTTTTTGTTTTGATTTTTATTCAGATCAATTTTTTTCCTACCATACCGGATAATCGAGAGTTTACTGTACATTTAAAATCAATACTCTTAAGGATGTACTTTTATTGCGCTATACAATTAATTATTGTTTTGAATGACTTTATCAAAATATAATATTGGATGAAGAACGCTTCTACCACGTTTAAAACTAGCAGTTAAGGGTGCATGTGTATTATTATAACATATATACGAGTAGGGACCTTACCTTATTCACCCTTAAGGCGCGTTCTCACGATTCAAGTTTAGTTGACCGATTAAAGTTGATCAACAAAAATTGAATGAAATCTGTAGTGAAGGCGCGTTCTCTCGGTTCAAGTTTAATTGACCGATTATAGTTGATCAACAAAAGTTGAATACGACTTGAATCAGTTTTTGTTCACACGTTTCAATAGAAACTGATTCAATAAACAGTTTCAATTTAATTTAGTTAAAAATGGCGTCGAAAGCATTGTCTCTTGCATCTTTCTTTTTATATTTATCGAGTTGAAAGCAAACTTGACAATCAACTTGAATTCACATGTTCACACGTTTCTAGACAGGTTTCAACTTGAAAGCAAATGACGGATGACTCATAACTTGAACGATAAAGTTTGACTGGGTCAATCTTTTCTTGATCAACTAAAAAGTTGATCAACTCTATTAAAACAAAGGTTCTCACTACAGATTTCGTTCAACTTTTGTTGATCAACTTTAATCGGTTAACTAAACTTGAACCGTGAGAACGGTCCTTGAATCAGTTTCTATTGAAACGTGTGAACAAAAACTGATTCAAGTCGTGTTCAACTTTTGTTGATCAACTTTAATCGGTCAACTAAACTTGAATCGTGAGAAAGGTCCTTTAAGGACCAAATCAAATCTAAATGGCTTACCACAGTCACAATGTTTAAATCAGGGAAGAATCTATCACTGAAACAAAGAATTCCTGCGCATAATTTATTTTTGTAAATCTGATGCAATTAACATCGTATTAAATTACATTTACTTTTCATGTTCAATCCCACCACCATGTACGCTGTTATGGAGGACAAATTAAGTGCCCATCCGGCGCGATCTACACTAGAAGATCGAAACCTTATTTTTTTATGATCGCAACACCACGTAGTGACGAAAAAGGGACTGCCCAATGGGATTCCTCCTCCAATGGCAACACGTCTTAGTGTGATAATAATATCGACGACAGTCTTGATGTTCGACGTCACGGTATAATACAAATTATGTTACTTGCAGCGTTGTAAATATAAATTATTTATAAAACAACTTAAAGCCTGGAGTTCAAATAATTTTGCCAAGTGGGCAGTACTTTCACAGAATATAATGTATTAAAACTATCCTTTGAAGGTATGGAATATAGGATGGGAATAGCTAATCGGTTTATAGATGAACCAATCGAAGACAATATAAGTGTCTTAATGGGATTGAAGATAATATTTGTGTCTTCCAATAAATTAGACTTTCACTTAAGCCTATTTAACATCTTTCTGGCTAGTTAGAAGAGATTGCTACATCGCAATCTATCCACCAGTTAATATTGTACTGAACTAAAATTTACTACTTCAAAGTTGTTAAGTTCTGTGATCAAATTTATGAAGTTGGTGAAGATTTATTCAAACAATATCAGTGATCGTTTGATATATTTAATATTTCTATAGGAACTACTGTCGTCGCTGAATATTGTCGTCACACACGGTCAACGACCGACGAAACGACCTTCGGATATGTCCAAAGGTCGCATACCAAAACATTGAAATTGTTTACTCACAAATACTATTTACGATACATTCCACAGTAGAAAGAGAACGCATCACGCTGTCTCGCCGTTTTCGCCAACAAATTGTCTACCCACAATATTATTTGCAATATTTCAATCGACCACTTCTGCACGCACAGAAGCGAGATAAAAATATATTGCGGGCGCACTCCCGCGCCCATTCTGAAATGTATAAATACCTACTTACCGATAAATAAAGCATCATTAATCATTTATTATTATTCATTGATTCATTCACTCTCTCTTTCCGCATTGCTAATTTGACGTATTTTATTTAAATACCAAACAATCAAAATCATTAGCGCGTCCTTCAGGGACATTCGCTAAATTTCTATTAAGTACATAATTAAAACGATCAAAACACTCTATTATTTTTTATATTATTCATGCAACAATTATTTCCATGTCCGGAATATAAATAAAGATGCAGATTTGGGTAATTGAAATCACGAATGTTAAATTGCACCGAGAAAACTGGAGCACAGTTCGAGAGCCGCGTTCCCACGGCGGGAATCCCGCAGGCTGGAGTGGCGCGACCGCTCCGCGTACCTCTGTGTCCCTTGTAATGGCCAGACGCGCCCGGCTTGACCCTGCCATTACAACTCTTTAATGGCCCTGCCGAAGATATTTCATTATCAACTTCACTTTTAAAACGCTTCCCGCGGATTTCTTTCGATTTCTATATCGTGGTAAACATGTTCAATTGTTTGGTAAAATATCGTAAATGGTTAACGATGATTCTTGCACGAAAGAAACGTATAGTGGATATGATATACGTCAAAATATCCTATTGTTCCGTTTCATGCTTTGGGCAATTTTTATCTGGACGACAGGAATTCAAAAGAATCGCTTTCCATAATAGCTGCATTTTTTTTAACAACCGAAACTTTACTATTTTTTTAATGTTTTTATAAATTATTTTCTGAGTATGTTAAAGACGTATGGTCTAATATCTTAGTTTTGGCATTTTTTTAAATTCGAAATAGATAGAGATGTTGCAAATTCCAAAGTCAAAGCGATAAATATCAGTGAGGAAAAGTAAATTCAAAATATGGATATAGAAGAAAAATCATTGCAAGCTGAAGAATTCTGCTGTTTGGGTAGTAATTTCCCAAATGATGTAAGAGTTAAGAGGACATTTAAACATGTATGTATATTCGAACAATATTATTTAAGTATCTGATGCATGGGAGTAAAACGTAGACTAAAAGGATTCGAATAAATGCTGAAGAAACACATGCACTGAGAAGAACACGTGGGGTGACAATGTATGACATAATAGGCACCCGTTACCCGGTCAATCTGGATCGCAATCAACGATCGCGGTCCAGATTGACTGTGTAAGAAGCGGATTGATGGATTGATCAATCAGATCGCAAAATATCCAGATATTTTGAAATCACGCTTGCGATCCGCTGCTCGCGATCGGGATTGTTCGTGTAAGGTCGTGTAAGATCGCGTCAGTCAACGCTTGCGCACCGATAGAGATGGACGTATGCTCTCCACCGTTAACGCCGCCGGCGGCAGTAATTCCAACAGATTCACCGACCCTGCTTACTTTAGAAGAGAGTTTTATGATCGAACTTGAAACTCTCCCTGAGCTCTGGAATGCTCAGCACAGAGATTATTCCAATAAATACAAACGTAGCAGGGTATCAAAAGTTATTGGGAATTTTAAATAAAATAAAGCCACAATCAACCGTTGACGTAAGAAAAAAAATTGTCTGAGATCGAATTATAGGAGAGAATTAAAAAAAAATTACAAATTCAAGCTTCACTGATAGATGCAGGAGACATGATAGTAGAAAATTTAAGGTCTTCAATATTTCTGCCTGTAGCAAGATAACGCAATGTTACTGCTAATTTTTCTTCAGGTGTTTTACTTTTTCTCATACAAGTATCTTGTTTAGATATGTATGGGGTGGGGTGGTTATCATTTCTAACAACTCATCAAAACATTTTCCACTCATCCTGAAGTAATTTTTATAGTCATCTTTTTAAGCAGTTAATCGTATTTATTTTAGTAGATTTAAATGGGTATACAATTCTCTCTTTCGTAGCCACTGTTTAACCCAATGTTTCCTTCGAACTCGTTTTTTTCAAAGTTACGGCCAGAACTAGGGCTACAACAGCTTTTACTTCATCTACGTCCATTTTGAGTTGAGAAAGATGTTGACGCAGCGGCTGCGGCGTGTGGACTGAAGGCAATCGGATTGATCGTCTAATGTAGTCGCGCGATCCGTCAATCATATTTTGAATCATATCAATTGAATCATATTTTGTAAGAAGAAAAAGTCGAATAATTCGTAGAAGTTGTATGAGAAGGCGTATTAATGTAAAAGAAACGAAGGATGTGTGTCGAGATAGGAAAGTCTGAAACTCTGTCCTTTCCACCTTCGCCATCTCCTTGATGGGGTGGAATATGTAGAGATCACATATTAAAGCTCTTCATTGTTTTGATATACGAGTAAAATTAGATAATAGTTAGTTGGAGACTGAAAGCGGCAAAACATTCCCACAAATAAAATACACATGCATCTTTGAACACATTTCTTGTCGGTTGGATGATAATGTTACATGACAATGAGTCCGCCAGGTTGTACTGCATACAGTGAAAATGTAATACAATACATTACATAGTCATTGTAATTTGTTTTATCAAACAATATGTATTCCACTTTTTGTAACCCTACCGGTTTCAAGGTTTTCACTTAATCATCAGGGGAGCACAAACAAGACTGAATTCTGTTCGAACTGGTACCGACGTACACACTTCTAACGGTAAACATTCGGGCTGGGGATTGTGGGTGGAGGGAGGCATGAGACAACTTCAGCGAGCAGCGGCGAGACTCTGAGAATATGTGTGTTTGCCAGATGTTCACCTCGATGCACTAACTTTACGAATATTTACCGTTAGAAGTGTATATGTCAGTGCATCGAGGGGAATATCTGGCAAACACATATATTCCCAGAATCTCGCCGCTGCTTGCTGAAGTTATCTCCTGCCTCCCTCCACCACAGCCCCCAACCCGAATGTTTACCGTTTGAACTGTGTACGTCGGTACCAGTTCGAACAGAATACAATCTTGTTTGTGCTCCCTGATGATGATGTGAAAACCTTGAAACCGGTAGGGTTATACCGTTACACAAAGTGGAATAAACAGTATTTGATAAAACAAATGACAATGTCTTTATACCTCCACAATGTTAATGCCTTAACTATAAATAATGTATTACATATCATATGATAGTCAAATTTTCTTACAACTTTAATTAATTTTTTGAATATTTATGTGTTTTAAAAAATCAATTTGACTTGCATTTTGACTTTTATAGGTTATACTTTAACTTCGATTAAAAATTGCATTACATTGTTATGCAGTTTCAGTGAATGTTCGAGTGGATGTTCAACATATTTAAACTCGTAAAAATTGTTGCGCTAATTATATGCAGAGATCTTGATTGACTCCGGGCTGCCGATTCGAGGACCGTCAATGGGTCCGGCTTCGCTTTTTAATAACACTGGACAATCCCGCCTTGAAAAAACCTTTATATTACCGATAACCTCTTCTGTATGGAACAATTTATTGTTATTCTCAAATAACAATTAATTTTTCTACATTTCGTATTTTGGAGGCATTTCAATTTTATAGAAGTATTTTTAATTGTAATATGGAAAAAAATACATTAGATATCAACCTATAGAACAAATTCTTCTTCGTCTTGTTGGTAAAACACCTATCTTTAAGCCTGGAGGTTTAAAATTGATTCCCATTGGTAATTTTTTTTTTAAATAACTTAACCTTATATTTCTTATGTAAATTTTTGATTGTTTGGAAGATATTGCTAAATGACAATAACACGCCAGGTAGTACTGTATATATTGTACAATAATACAATTATACAATAATTAGGCGAATTTATTTGACGATCTCTGTAGACTAGTTGGTAAGATGCTTGACTTCTCACCCAGATGTTTTGAGTTAAATTAGGAATTGCATCTAAAATTAAAAAAATAGTAATAAGTATACTACTAGTAGTCTGATGACAATAATCTCAGGCGCTAGAGTTGTGAAAGTTTTGTTGCCTCGTTATGTGCGGGGTAGTATTCCTACGACGAACCGTGCCTTCTCCAGTGGTTCTAAAGCCCTAATACTTAATGAAGTCGAATACATTGATGTCTCCCGGCCACGCTCTTCAATATTTGTGAATCACCAATTCAGATATTTTGAAAGATTGCCATACGAATGAATTAATGAAATTGGGAGACTAAGAATACTTATGTATAATATATCATAGCTATGGCGTTTTGGTAAAGAGGTACAAGTCATCAATTACTTATTTTGTCAGTTTGAAGTTTTGCAACACTTGTATTCCTGAAATACAGACCTCAGGTAAATTTTAAAGGTACACTTTGAACACATAAATTATTTATTTATTCAAAGTTTACCTGAGGTATGTATTTCAGGAATGCAAGTGTTGCAAAACTTCAAACTGACAAAATAAGTAATTGATGACTTGTACCTCTTTACCAAAACGCCATAGATAGTGATGTTAAGTATCTTTTTATAAAAAATAGTTTTTTTCATATTACTCATAAAAGATGTCTACTACCCAAGTTTTGGAAATTTCTAATTTATAGCTTCATATATTTTTTTCAGGGCACTAACTCTGCAAGGAAGGCACTTTTCAGCGGTCCGATGGGGCGTAAGAGACAAAGGAGTTCATGCATGAGATAGATGGGTGATGTGACAGAAAACTTCCGCATATTTGGTATAACCAATTGGATAATAAATGCTGTTGAGCATTTGGCATAACCAATTGGAGAATGAACGCTGTTGAGCATTTGGCATAACCAATTTGAGAATGAATGCTGTTGAGCATTTGACATAACCAATTGGAGAATGAACGCTGTCGAGCATTTGGCAAAACCAATTTGAGAATGAATGCTGTTGAGCATTTGACATAACCAATTGGAGAATGAATACTGTTGAGCATTTGACATAACGAATTGGAGAATGAATGCTGTTGAGTATTTGACATAACCAATTGGAGAATGAATGCTGTTGAGCATTTGACATAACTAATTGGAGAATGAACGCTGTCTAGCATTTGGCAAAACCAATTTGAGAATGAATGCTGTTGAGCATTTGACATAACCAATTGGAGAATGAATACTGTTGAGCATTTGACATAACGAATTGGAGAATGAATGCTGTTGAGTATTTGACATAACCAATTGGAGAATGAATGCTGTTGAGCATTTGACATAACCAATTGGAGAATGAATGCTGTTGAGCATTTGACATAACCAATTGGAGAATGAATGCTGTTGAGCATTTGACATAACTAATTGGAGAATGAACGCTGTCTAGCATTTGGCAAAACCAATTTGAGAATGAATGCTGTTGAGCATTTGACATAACCAATTGGAGAATGAATGCTGTTGAGCATTTGACATAACCAATTGGAGAATGTATGCTGTTGAGCATTTGGCATAACCAATTGGAGAATGAATGCATAGGTGGTAAAACTAATCCTGGGTTGTAGAGCTGATTGTGATAAATATGTTTTTTGACCACTGTACAATTTTGGCATATCCATTTACAATAGTTTTTTAACATCTATTTAAATTATTTACAACTATTGCCCAATCAACCGTGTCTCAAATTGTAGATCGACTCTCGCAGAGGGTGGCGTTGAGATATCAAGGAGTGACGAAAATAAAAATAACTTCAATGTACAAGAGGACAATAACACATTTTCTAAGAATAACGAAAACATTCATTTTCAGTCATTGTTATATAAAAAATTGTTTATTCCAATGGCTAAAGCTATATATTTATTATATTACACAGCTAGTAATTATATGTAGTAAATATCGTAAGTAATGTAATCATAATAAAGCTTTTAAAGTAAAAGACAAATAAGTTAGTACTACCGACTGAATTTTTTTGCGACAAGTGAACACTGTTAATATCTTAACAGTCAGAACTTATCCGATGAAGGAGTAAGGTGTCCTACCATCGGACCGAAACTCCGAACAAGCTATCCATCACTTGAGAAGCTACCCTGTTAGTGACGTAAAATAATAGATATTCTTACCGGATGCAGCTCATCGTCTTTGTGCAAGTGCTACATTTGCATGGCCACGTGCATATGCATGAACTAGCAATTGAGTTTTAGCAGGTGATTCCTGAAGTGTTAAGGTATTTTTTTTATATAATTAAAAAACAATGGTGTAATCGTTAAAAAAACATATTTTATACATCTGTTTCAAACTATTAAAACGTTAAAATCATTTCGTATATCCATTACAAAATGGACTATTACTTTAACCTTTCCTTTCATGTGCTAAAAAAATTCGCACATTCCGGTGCTGTGTATTCAATACACATGTAAAAATGAGCGATTTAAAATCGGAAAAATAAGAATATTCATAGCCGATCGCTTAAATTAATTAAATTTGAAGTCAAAAGTGATAATAATTGAAATTTAATTGCTGAAAACATGAAAAAAAACATCGGCCGACGTTCACAAAACGGGAGAAGCGACCACCTCAAACGAAACCCCGCTAGCTACTGAAGCGAGCGAACTGAGATTCTATTTCTTACGTTCCCATGTACCGAAGTAGAGTGAGAGTGAGACGTGAAAAGCGTAACTTCCTCACCCATAGCGGTTTTTTTAGAATGAATATACCTACATCACACACCGGCACACGTTTGATTGTGTTGGTGAATTTATTCCCGATTTTCACAAAATATATCTGATGTGGCCGATAAGTGCTAATAATTATTATTAATATTATTTTTTTTATTCAATGCGTAAATGTATTACGGAGGAATACCTAAAATCTGAACCCAGTATTTATTATATTTATAGAGATATTAAAGTTTTTAGAAGCAATGTGTACTAGTTACACATCACGGGGAAGGAAAGGTTAAAGAAGATAAAAAATTTCTCCACAATGTGGTAGAAGTCAATAAGCACATAATATGAAAAATAATAAATTGCTTTAAACAATACATGAGAAATTTTAATTTCGCTTTATATACTCGGCGGATAATCAATTCATATAAATGAGTACCACTTAAGGCCCGTTCTCGCGGTTCAAGTTTAGTTGACCGATTAAAGTTGATCAACAAAAGTTGAATGAAATCTGTAGTGAAGGCGCGTTCTCACGGTTCAAGTTTAATTGATCGATAATAGTTAAATACAGGCCTTCAACTATCATTCAACTTTGGTTGATCAACTATCAACCATAATCAACTATAATCGGTCAATTAAACTTGAACCGTGAGAACGCGCTTTCACTACAGATTTCATTCAACTTTTGTTGATCAACTTTAATCGGTCAACTAAACTTGAACCGTGAGAACGTGCCTTTATGGTGGAAATTCACTTAAAATAGTTTTTTGCGCATTTGTACTTTATTTCGAACGTAAATATGCATTGACCTTTTTAATTCGAATTTATGGTGCACTTGTCTGTCATTCATGTTATGTTAAAAATGCGAATGATTATTGACAGTCAAGATTCTTATTTTGTGCCAAAAGAAGTTTTTACAGTTAAATTTAATTAATTGCTATTCAAATTTACAATTCTTACCAAATAAGAAACGGAAAAAATATACCCAAGTACGACGGTTCCTTGAGAAATCTTATTTTTTTATTTACGAGTATATTTGTAACTTTATATACGATCGGGAGGTACTGTAGCTGTCAGACAATTTGATCTTCTCCGTTTGATTTTTCAAAGTTTATTTTTGATTTATTAAATATTGTTATTTGGGCATTCCTAAAGCAGCGCAGAATATTTGACTTTATTTGTAACCGATTTTTTGTTAGGTTTTAATCGACAATCGTGAATTTTTCGTCATGTTAACGGGTCCATTTAGTTATCACAGCATTATTATTGAATAAACTAATAATGTTTATTTTATGAATGAATTTTATTGCGTAGAAAGTAAAATGAATCGTAGCGGCTGTATAAAGGGTATGGATGTAGAAGAGGCAAAGGATTTGTCGATCTGTCCTCTCTGCCTACCCCGACAGGGAAATTAATTTTGATTTATTCAATATTCCTATTTGAGCATTCCTAAAGCAGCGCAAATATTTTACTGTATTTGTAACCGATTTTTTGCTAGGTTTTAATCGACAATCGTGAATTTTTCGTCATGTTAACGGGTCCATTTAGTTATCATACCATTATTATTGAATACACTAATAATTTTTATTTTATGAATTACGTAGAAAGCAAAATAAATCGTAGGGGCTGTATAAGAGGTATGGATGTAGAAGAGGCAAAGGATTTCTAGATATGTCCTCTCTGCTTACCCCGACAGGGAAATAGTATGTATATATTCTTATTACTTTTGATTAATATTCGTTCACTCAAGAAATATTTCAATAGGTTTGATCTTGGTCTGCCTCCAAGTGTTAGAGATGTGGGGGGCGTGTGCAGCTTTAGGAACCAATCGAAGACACCCTTTTTTAGGAGGTCTTATCAAAATGTATATGAGCACTACACATATACGAGTATACTGCGCTACACCTGACGCCAAATGTGTTACTATCGTATATGGGGATATCAACAATAAAAATTTTGTAGTTCGTCTTCCCTTGGTAAGTTTTCTGTGGTTTTCTTACCAAAAATGTTTTTTCTAAACATATATTTTCGAAATTTATGATTATACATGTATTACACAAATACACTTACCTAAATCCGAATGTGTTACTATCATGTATCAGAAAATCTAAAATGATTTATTTGTGGTTCATCTTACTTTGGAAAGTTTTCTGCAGTTTTCTTACCAAACACGTTTTTTTTTCAACATTTGCAGATGCGGGGAAGTTTCTAATCTTATAATCGCAGCCGCCACCTACTTATCTCTACACTCGACCTGTTTTTTTTTAATTTTAATATTTTTAATCTGTCAATAATAGTGCGTTAGAATTCAGATTTAATACGTTCTTGAGAGTTAGCTCCATATAACATATAGCGCTATCTAAATTGCCTTTTAATGACAAAATATGTATAATAAATCAATTCAATAATGTCATAATCTATTAAAAGTGCAAAAATATACATTTGATTGAAAATATGCTTTTCTGACGATGATGTTTTCCTCAAATACTGTAGTTATCGCTTGTCTCGCCTCTTGTGTGCATTGCACATGAGTGCACGCACCCTGATGGCTCATGGAAAAAGTGTAGGATGTCACATCGAGACAAGATTTCCGTCCGAAAAGTAATGTTTTACATGATATTTAATGTTATGCGCATAATTTCTGCGACGCGCGGCCAGGCGGGCGGACACCTTTTACAACGCATGCCGTTATCTCACCGAGCCAAGATTTCGCTTGCGCCCCATACAAGGCGCACATCAGCTGCTGAACTGTCATTTATTGCTATTTTTTTTTATAAAGCAGGGCCGTTACTTATGCAATGTGTCAGATACACGCAGGCGGCTCATTCTAGGGGCAGCCGCATGCCACTTTTCCATCACTGCACGGTATTTTATTTTATTGTGTTTTTTTTGCTTTGTACCACATCGTATTGGATTATCATGTATCCTTATACTTCCGAATACTAGACGGAAAAAATGTCTGTGTCATACGAGGGGAGTAGCACAGCGCGGGGTTCGAACTGGCAACCTTTCGCACGGATGTCCAGTGCGTTACATCACTTCGTGAATAATAATAGAAGTGCAATTAATGTAACGCAGTTTAGAGAGCAAACTCTCCTCAATGGTGCAATTAAATCAATCGAAGGCCAATAGATCAGTGCTTCTTCTTCTTCTTAGACTTTCTATAGACTCAAGAGTCTGTTACTGCAGGATTGTCTTCCTGTGATGCTGAGCTCCAGCTATCTCTCCATCGTTCCGGGGGTCTCCCTGGTGAACACCGTGCATCCGGCACCCCATGCAGAGCTATGTATGGAATTCTTGGGAAATTCATTCTCTGTACATGTTGGTACCAGTATCGTCGACGCTGCCGTCCCCATCTGACCACATCTTGGACCTCACAGACCTCTCGGATTGTGGTGTTCCTTACACGATCACGCAAAGTCTTCCCAGCAATAGCGCGCAGAGTTCTCATTTCCGTTGTCCTTAGCATACTTTTTGTCCTGACAGTGTCCGCATTCGCTTCGATGCCATATGTGAGGATAGGTCGCACACAGGATCAGTGCAATAAAATTAAATCGTGTACCTCTCATATGGTGATATATTTTATAGTACTGTACTGTATTGCATTGCACAAAAACGCATCACTTTCGCATTCTATCACATTGCATTGTACTATGTAGTTTTGCATTAAATTTCCTTCAATTTTATACTATACAACTTGGTATTCATATTTGAATAACGATTTTTTTTCAATCAACCATAAATGTTAAAGGTCTCGTGGGAGAATTCACAGAGGAATCGTTTTTGGTTTCCATCGACAATCGAATTCAAAACGTTCGGGTTGAAAGCCGAACGTTCCACCAACTAAACTACAGAGAGACAGACATTCGTCATTCATATTTGCTTACATTTTATTGGAAATCATGTTACATAGAACTATTGTAGATTTAAGACACATCGAATGATTCGTATTTGAAATATTTTTATAGAATTATATAAGGTTAATTCGTATCCAAAACATATGGTTCTTAATAAATTTGTGTTGCTTTCATGCCTTAAAGAAGACAATCCCAGTTATCTAATTCGAAAGTTACGGATTCGATTTCCTTTGCTACTCAGATTTTTTTATAAAAGTGTTTCTAGTCTGGTTTTCAATAAAGGCTTGTTGAAACACTTTTCAGGTTGGTTGGAACATATTGCTACATGGCAATGCACCCCCAGGTTGTACTGTATACAATTAATATATTTAGATGGCAACTGATCGAATGTTCACCACCCTTAGAGTTAAAACAACTTTTGCCCAAAGGTACCCCATGACATACAATGGGGTGCCGAATTCACTGAAGGTAAAGGGAGGAAAACCATTTAGACAGTCGATCGGAGCGTGGTTGTTATTGGGACAGAAGTTTGAGTACTTGGGCTTGCAAGAGGAATGACTTGTGAAAAAGGTTTGTGTGAGCTCTAGAGTGTGGTGTTTTTTTATTGTTTTATATTTGTTTTTTTTTTAATTTTATAATTATGTGTGGTAAATTATGAAGTGAATGTTTTTTGTCTGTCTGGAGTGATGAAGTGTGAGGAGTATGATTTCACGTGATGTATAAATATCTAATTGAGTGTCACTGTTTATCAGATTTATGAGAATGTGCAACGGGGTTTTATATAATCAAAAAATTGGAAATAAGTACAGATTTATTTTTCCATGCTATATGTCCTCAGGCAAAAGCCTAGTTTACTGGGGACACGAAAAATGAAAGGCAACAAACCCAGATCAATTAAATTTGTGTGTCCAAATTGAATTACCTGTTGTTTTTTTTTACAAAATATGTATATTTCTTGTCATGTGTAAAATAAATAAATAAATAAAGATGTTATTATATTATTCAATTTAATAATGTATTGAATGTTGTAATATACCTTATATGGTAACAGTGATGCCTTCTTAAACATCACTGTTATAATATTTATTACTATTTTCTTAGCATTATTATGCTAAGAACATAGAAATAAATTTTGCATTATTATGCTAAGAATATAGTAATAAATTTAGCATTATTATGCTAAGAACAAAGTAATAAATTTAGCATTATTATACTAAGACCATAGTAATAAATTTAGCATTATTATGCTAAGAAAATAGTAATAAATATTACCGAAACCGTTTTGAAAATAAATTTCATTTGTAGTTGATTATTTATTTTATTAATTTAAGTAAATATATATATCTATGGTATATATATTTTTTTGCAATAAAATGCCCGCATTTCATAATTTCACCCAGGTGGCACGAACCTGGCGTGGATCCTGGATAAAGGATAAAAACAATTGCTAGGATGTCAGAATCGAATATTTTCACGTATTTCTGTATGTAACACCTTAAAATTATTGTCTCTTGAATACTAAATGATATTATAATGTACGAGGCGTATCCACAAAGTAAGTGTACTGAGGCTCTCACGACCGGATGGATTTTATTTTCGACATGTTGGCTACACTTCCGTGTAGCCTGACCCTTCCCCTCCGCAACGAGATCGGTTCGAGGTCAGTACGTTGAGAAGTGTTAACGCGACAATACGTTTCGTGAAAAATGTCAACCCAATCTCCCGCCAAGTTGAATCGAGTGGAGGCCGGGCAAGAGTTTTTGAGGCGCTGCAAACTCCATGGAGATGAATTTCTCCGCTCCATCGTTACTGGAGATGAAACTTGGGTTGCACACTACACGCCTGAAACTAAAAGGCAGTCTCAACAGTGGCGTCACACCTATTCACCCTCCGCCAAAAAGTTCAAAACCACAATTTCAGCCAAGAAAATCATGGCATCCGTTTTTTTGGGACTGTCAAGGCATAATTTTAATTGAATATATGCCTCAAAGGGAGACCATCAACTCTGCAAGATACTGTGAGACTCTAAAAAAATTGCGGAGGGCGATTCAGAACAAGAGGAGAGGCATGCTGACAAAGGGAGTCTGCCTTCTGCACGACAATGCCAGACGGAACTGCTCGCCTCGTTTAAATGGGATGTCCTGAACCATCCCGCGCATTCCCCTGACCTAGCACCTTCAGATTACTATCTCTTTACCTCCTTGAAGCTGCACATGGGTGGAAAAAGGTTTTCAACCGCCGAGGAGCTAAAGGAGGAGGTGGAGAAGTGGACGGAGGGGTTGGCGGGAAACTACTTCGAGGAAGGCATCAAAAAGTTGATACCCCGCTTCACCACCTGCAATGAGAGGAATGGCGACTATGTCGAAAAATAGCTTACATATGTACTACGGTAACCACGTAATTTTTTTGTTTAAATAAAAAAAATTGTAATCTACAAAAATTCAGTACACTTAGTTTCTGGATATGCCTCGTACAATGCAGTATGGAATTATATCATAAGTATAATTGAGAAACGAATCACGAGATGGTTTATCCACGTTGAAAGACTGAGTTACGAAAGTCTTTGAACAAAAGTATTTGTATCGAACGTATGCATCATCATAAAACATATTATGATTCATTTCTTAATTGTTTAATAAAAAAAATCGAAAATCAAATTATCGTTTACCCCATCCCTAGCCAAATGCAGACTAACGTAGTGACTTGACGAACGTCACCAAATATTATTTGATTTTAACAAACTGCCATATTTTTGCTAATTTGTAACAAGATGTATTAATTTGTCATTATTGTTAGTTTAATGTAATGTATTTAACTAAATAACTTGCTATTTATTAGAATCGAGGCTTATATTAAATTTGATAAAATAATTAAAATTACTGAACGTCGTTACAAGGTTGTATTGGTGAAAATTTGTGAAACGTCACAGGGACCATGGTACATTTTCTTTAGTATAGTACATTCGCATGAGTCATTGAATGTAACAAAACTATCTATTGACGCCACTAGATTGGAATAGCAATACAAAATGAAAAAATAAGGGATAGTGGAGAGAAAATGAAATTGTTGGATTACTGACTTGAAATTAAGAGTTTTTTCAGTCATTTTTAAAATACGAGGGTCATCCAGAAAGTAAGGTTACAACATTTATGTAAGATCGAAAAATGCTTATATTTAATTGAAATTCACAGGATACTTCACAAATATATTAAACTATTTTTCAACGTCGCCGTCGAGATCGAGACATTTCTGTAGTCGGGGCACCAGCTTTTGTATGCCAGTGTCATAGATCTCCGCCGCCAGCTCTTTCAGCCAATTCTTCACAGCTTCCTCGATCTCCTAATCGTTGGAAAAATTTTGGGGTGTAGTGACACACCCACGTCTCATCCCCCGTCACGATAGAGTCCAGAAAGGCTTTTCCCTCCTGTGCAAAACGATCCAAAAGTTCACGCGCGGCGGTCACGTGATTTTGACGGTGCTACGGTGTGAGCATTCTGGGCACCCATCTCGCACACAACTTTTTATAACAAAGTTATTCCGACACAATATCACCAAGGAGACTTCGAGAAATGTCAGGAAATTCTTCGTGAAGGTCGTCAAGCGTCACACGGCGGTCATTTCGCATTTGTTCTGCGCCGTCGTGAGTATCAGTACGGCCTTTTCTGAACAACCTAACCCACTACGTGACATGTTGTCGACTCATCACATCACTACCATAAACTTCCATGAGCTTCCGATGAATATTCACGGCGGAATTGTTCTGCAAAGTCAAAAAACGGATGACCGCGCGGATCTCGCACGGACGGGAGGTGGTGGGAGCGCGCGACGACCTCTCCATCGGAAGAATTTACTGTGACTGAACAAAATGGCCGACAAACACGCGGGACCAAACAAACTGACCGTTAAGATCCCCCTGCACGCCAGGTGCACCACCTTCGAAACAAAAAATTTCCTCCGGCCTCAGGAGCCCTTGTAACCTTACTTTCTAGATGACCCTCGTATACCCATGTATCAAAATGTTAATTATATATTTAATTAAATAAAACATGTATCATTATAGCAAAGTAAGTAATTAACATTTAATAAATGATATTTAATTTTCATAAAATACATTTTACTACAAATATGAACATAAAACAGTCCCTTTTATTTTCATGTATCGTGTTTATTTTGAGATATAAACTCGTATATATGTTAATAGATCGACGGTATTTTAAGAGTTGCAGGTGCTCTCAGACCAGCAGACAGTCTGCCGATCTGACTGCAGTTGCATCGATTATTATCATTGCGAATATTGTAGGCAATGTGTCTCCAGCCTGCACTCGGAGCGTGCTCAAATCAGCTGTGGCATGTGTGTATGACTAAGCAAAAGAACTGGGCTTTAAATAAAGGATTGCAAAATTATGATAAGCAGATAAACGAGTTGAGTTTCCTTAGTGGAACGGCATATCCGTCTTTATTTTTTTTTGTAGAACTGACGTGCTAAAGAAATGGGGTTTATTGAGTTATCTTGGAAAATAAACCTTACTACAGTTGACCGTATAAATATAAATTGAATAGGTGCCGCGAATAAGGTGGTAACTAACAAATGTTGTATTTTACAGCATTCAAGAAAAACACTTTTTTATTAAGTGTCGATATTTTAACAGTTTTTTTAAATCAAAAGATATATTTTCATACATACACTTTATTTAAAAATAAAAAAATACCAAACTATATTCAAAACAACCAAAAATAAACATGAAAAACACTATAAACATGTGGAATAACGTGGTCCGCGAATGCAGTTACAACGTTATTCCACAACTTTTATATAAAACAAACAAGTTGTGTTGTTACAACTTTTATATGAAAAATCAATCATGTACGTTAGTTGCCACGTTATTCCACAAACCTCTGCTGATCTTCTTTTACTCGTTACTTCTTTGCCTTTTCTGCTTATATAGGATTGTCCGCTGTTTCTCAGTTTCTTCCGTTTATTATCTGACCATTCTGCAACCCTTGCTTGTCGTTTTTTTTACCGAAATTAAGTTTATTTTCTACACTAGCAGAGGGAACGACGGGCGCCTCTCCAGACATGTTGATACTTGAAACCTCGTTATTCCACTGAGCGCGCGCAAAAATCCAACAGCAATGTTGGCTTACCAGTAGAAATGAAAGATATAGAGAATGTTTTTATAGAGGGGACGAAGGGCGTAACCACATAGCGCGTTATTTCACAAAAAACTGGATTTTGAAAAAATGTTCGTTACCACCTTATTCGCGGCACGCATTCAATTGTTTCTCGACCTTTTTAGCTTTGCGGCCCCGCAAAAGATAAAAATACATTAAAATTAATACTTAGCATCCCCTTGCAAGAAACAAATACCTTGTTGATGCATGTGCACGTGGCCGTTGCCCTGGCGTTACTTATGCTATCTTCTACACACTTTTTATTTATTTATTTAACACTGTTATTGCAAATACAATCTGGCGGGCTTATTATCAGGCGGCAATTTCTTCCAACCAACCAGACAAAAGTAAATGAAGCAAGTTACGTAGTCGCATAAATCATTCAAATGACTATCCAGCCTTCATTGTTTTAACTTAACAGATTAGAGGCCCTAGAAATTTCTAAGTCAGTACATCGATCCGAATATCTGTTGAACAGTTATTAGGTGTACAAATAAGTTTCCGCCGTTTTTTATCAAAAATTGGGCATTTATTTTGAAAAAACGGAACCTCATGTTTTATTCGAAGTATTGCCCATCGCTTGCCACTACCTTTTCCCATCTTTCTGGCAGCATACGGATACAGCGTCGGAAGAATGCTTCATCTTTTGAGGCTATCCACGAATCGACCCAATTTTTGGTATCTTCATATGATGTGAAGTGCTGCTCAGACAGGTCATGCGTCATCGATCGAAACCAGTGAAAATCAGAAAGAGCAATGTCTGGTGAATACAGCGGGTGGGGTAAAACTTCCCAATTGATTGTTTCCAAAAAGGTTTTGACCGGCGCCGCAACATGTGGACGAGCATTATCATGCAGGAGAATATTTTTGTCGTGTCTGGAGTAGCAGTGGGCGCGCTTTTCCTCGAGTGCTCGACTCAATCTCATCAATTGTGCTCGGTAGACAGCCCCAGCAATGGTTTCGTTCGGTTTGAGCAACTCATAATACACGACACCAAGCTGATCCCACCAAATACACAACAAGAGTTTTTTTCCATGAATATTTGGCTTAGCTGTAGATGTTGAAGCATGGCCAGGGGTTCCCCATGATTTCTTCCTTTTTGGATTATCATAGTGGATCCATTTTTCATCACCAGTGACTATACGGTGCAGAAAACCCTTTCGTTTATGCCTGGCAAGCAGCATTTCACATGTGGAAAATCGGCGTTCAACGTTTCTCGGTGTCAGTTCATATGGAACCCAATTTCCTTGTTTTTGAATCATTCCCAATGATTTCAACCTATGTGAAATTGCTTGTTGAGTCACTCCTAATGTAAGTGCAAGTTCTTCTTGCGTTTGGCACGAATCTTGATCCAATAATACTTCCAATTCCGCGTCTTCGTACACTTTCGGCCTTCCGCTACGTTCTTTGTCTTCGATGTCAAATTCACCGTTCTTAAACTTTTGAAACCACTCACGACAACTTCTCTCACTTAAGGCAGCCTCACCATATGCTTCTACAAGCAATCGATGCGCCTCAGCTGCAGATTTCTTCAAATTGAAGAAGTAAATCAAAAGTTCCCGCAAATGACGCTTATTCGGCTCAAAACTTGACATTTTCGAACACAAAAAAATATGTTATACTGATAAAAATTCACTAATATTTCAAGGTCATGTTGTTGACAGATGTCCAACCTTACGATAATGACATTTTACATCTGACAATTTTAACCATAACTTACTGGTGGCGCCAACTTTTGTCAAACGGCGGTGACTTATTTGTACACCCAATATATCCCAAAAATCTTTCCGCTCTTGGCTGAAATCGTCCCATGCCTCCCCCACCCCTCAGCCCCCAACCGTTGAAGCGTGTATATCGGTACCAGTTCGAACAGCATTTAGTCTTGTTTGTGCTCCCCTGAAGATGAGGTGAAAGCCTTGAAACCGGTAGGGTTATACCGTCACAAAAAGTGGAATAAACAGTGTTTGATAAAAATAAATTACAATGTCTTTAAACCTCCACAACGTTAATGCCTTAACTATAAACAACATAATAAACTTTGAGTTTTAGTAAAAACAATCGTACAAAGTAAATATTTGTATTTAACTTTTTATCATAGACTCGCAGCATGTTTAACTGCATTTTTTTCAGTTAAACTCGTAGTTTCGTTTATTTTGTAAAACGCAGTCTGCAGGTGTAATGCATTGATCTTTCTGTTTATGGGCTAACTGCAACTCGTTACGGTATACATTTGTATCACAATTATGCATAATTACTGATGCACTATTTCTCCTTCCATTAATTTAAAACAAGGTGAAAAAAATACTTGCAAACAATGTTTACATATGCACTAGAATGGTTCTTGAATTCGAAAAATTGGTTCGATCTCGAATTTCATTTCCAGACATTTTCTTCGAAGGTTTCGTGCATTGTTGAATAGTGCGTTGCACTATTTTCCATAGACATTTGAAAAATGTGCTTTTTTTTAATGCAAAAATTATACATAACCCAAGGTGAATACAAATTAATAAAACTTTTCTTTGTTTTAACTTAATTTGTGTTGACTCATTTTTTTCCAAGTGAAAAAATCTATTCGAATAGTCCTAAAAAAGTACGAAAAATTTGGCAAGACTTGAGGAAAACGGGATATAATCTGATTTTGATAAAAGTGTGGACAGTCTTACAAATACAATATGATCAAAAAATCAGTTAAACAAACCAAAAAATCAGTTACAATACGATCAAAAAATCAGTTACGATATCATCAAAAAATCAGTTACACAATACACAATCTTCTTCAATTTTACGGTTCCGTCTGACACATATTATAGTTACGCAGAGGAAACGCATGTTTTTTGAATGGCTAGTATTTTGCAAAGAGAGGAAACGCATGTTTTTCATTTAAGCATAATATTGTTTATTTTCAAGATAATTTTTTGATTAATACAGGAAAATGAAGTAATAATATTGCACCTTTAAATTAATTGTGAAAAATAATGTCAGGCAAGTGTTGCCCTTCTTCGCGGTCACATATCTGCAGCCTCTCTTGAAAGTTATGCATCACTCTCACAAACATTTCTTCTGGTATTCCTTCGATTTCTTTAAGAATAGAAACTTTCAGTGGGCGAAGAAGGGCAACACTTTCCTGACATTATTTTTCACAATTAATTTAAAGGTGCAATATTATAACTTCATTTACCTGTATTAATAAAAAAAAATCTTGATCATAAACAATGTTATGCTTAAATGAAAAATATGCGTTTCATCTCTTTGCAAAATACTAGCCATTCAAAAAACATGCGTTTCCTCTGCGCCATCCTGTAGCTCAGGGTAGATACAAGTATTTTTCATTTGTAATGCGAAACTAGAGCATTTAGGGCGTTGGGCACCATAAGGCACCATAATAGTTTGTAACTTGTTTTAAATAAAATAAAAAAAAAAGAAGCGAATAACCTTTAAAGAACCTTCTGCTCAAAAAGTAACAATTAAGATTGTTGTCCCTAAAGGTTTTAATTAGTAAAGCAGATGAAGCAGGTGGCGCTTACAACGACAAAATGTAAATTATGTGTTCTATTCCGATTGTCGGAGATTCAGAGGAGGTGACGTTCACATCGCTGATCGAATTATTTCCATGAGATTTGTTCAGCTTTGGTATTTTTGGAAGCAGAGGTACTTCTTGTGGAATAACAGAGCCTTTGTAACGACAACCTTCGTAAACTAATTAGTGCGATGCTTCTCTTCCAGCTGGAGATTTGGGTTTAGACAGCAAGTGTCACCCGAAAACAAATTACGTTAAAGTCTTATTTATTTATTTTTTTTTTTTTTTATTTATTTATTAGTTAGTCTCATAACAATACTAGAACGCGTTATACATGTTTTTTTAACAAATAATAAATGTAATTTTGTGTAAAAATATATTAAGCAACCTCCGTGGCCTAGTTGGTAAGACGCCTGTCTCCCAATCCGAAGGTTGCGTGTTCAAATCCCGCTGGAAGCCAGTTTTTTTTAAAGGATTTCAGCCTGATTTTCACTTTAGGCCTCTTTAACATCTATCTGGTTAGTTGAAAGAGATTGCCGCATGTCAATAAGCCAACCAGGTTGTACTATATACAACGAAAGTGTAATACAATATATTATATACGAATACGTCCTTTACTGTCCATGCCGTGACTCTAGAACTAGTAACAAATCAATATCAGACTCTCTCCGTCATTCGCAAGTTTTAAAAAGCGACTGAAAAAAATCTCCTAATTTCAAGACGTGTTTCTTTCCTGATTTTTAATATAACATGTTTGTTTCCTGATTTTTCTTTCCTTTCCGTCATCCCTTCATCTTCCTTAGATTGATTATATGTCACTCTTATTTTACTATGTTTACTTGTTCATAAATCTCTTATTTGATCATAAATCTCTTATTTGTTCATAAATCTCTTATTTGTTCATAAATCCTTATTTGTTCATAAATCTTTTACTTGTTCATAAATCTCTTATTTGTTCATAAATCTTTATTTGTTCATAAATCTTTTATTTGCTCATAAATCGTTATTTGATCATAAATCCTTATTTGTTCATAAATCTCTTATTTGTTCATAAATTTTGTAAAAGTCTTATTTCATATTTTTGTGTTCACCACTGGTTTATTTTTGGGTTTACTACCGATTTCGAAGAAGATCATCGTCAGGGGAAGATAAACTAAATTGCTAAAAATACATTTCCTGTACAAGTGTATATAATATAATATAAGAGGAATGAGGTAGGGGGAGAGAAGTGGGGAGACATGTGATTCAATGGTAAATGGGGCGGGGAAATATTAAAATGATTAATTATCATTTTAATTTTTCCCCGCCCCATTTACCATTGAATCACATATCTCCCCCCTTCTCTCCCCCTACCTCATTCCTCTTATATTATGTACACTTACACATGAAATGTATTTTTAGCAATTTAGTTTATCTTCACCTGACGAAACCGGCAGTAAGCCCCAAAAATAAACCAGTGGTGAACACAAAAATATAAAATAAGTGCTTTATTAACTTATTTTTCCTTTTATATAAAACATGACCCCCCAAAGTGAAACTATAGACTTTTCGAAGATTCAAGAAATTTATAAAAATCATTTGAATATTTTTGCGACCATGTAACTTCCATGCACGCACACTTCCAGACTCACTGCAGTGGAAACAGAGAAAATAAATAAAAGTTTAAAATTTATTAACACAGATAAATATACTGAAAGATAAATTTTTACTGTGATTTCAATTCACGCAGCTGAAATGTCTAAATAAAAAAAGAAATAATTGTTATATCTTCAAGTTATTCTAGCACAAGAAAAAATAACAACAATATAATTAAATTATTAGAACGTACGAGTACATGTATGAGGAGGTAACATTAAAAAGAGATCATGTCCGTCGATACAAAAAATGAGTTGATAAAGCAGATTTCTTCTTATCGATGGTACGGAGCCGTTTAATGTTTTCATTTCAATAAAAAAATCACATATATCATTCTAAAATCATAATAAAAAAACCAGTCTTTTTTCAAAAAGAATCTTGTCCAGGCTTCAATCCAATCAAAGAAGATTATCTCCGAAATGATCAATCATAGCTTTCCGATTGTGTCTAGCTTCATACCAGTTCACCAGCAACTGTCAGTTTTAAATCGTACGTGCAGTGTAATGTCATTATACAGCTTTATCTACCTAAATATATTTATAGTTTTATAGTAATATTTTCGTCTTATTTTGTAGCACTTTACTTATTTTATTTGATTAAAATTAAAATAAATTACTCTACCCAATTATTTTTTTATCATTTTTTGTATAATATTTTGGAAATCGAACAAAAAACATCATTTCCCAGACCTGTTCAATCAAAAAAGATTAAAGTAAAAATTTTCACTCAAAAAAGGATAATGCCCATATTTTAAACTATGTAGAATAACTATTTTAATTATTATGATTCGATTTTAAACAACAAATCAAGTCACCTTAAGTGATTTTAAGGATTTCAGATATTGTTAAGATGAATGATTATGATATATACTCGTATTTTTAATACAAACAGTTTTTTGGTGATTTCTCAACATTCTGATTTGGTGGGCATGTTCTTTTTTGAATATCACCTCCTCATATACGCAAAAAGGGTCTAACACGTATTTTGGTTCACTTAACATATCGAATAATCATAGTTAAATCTTCAATGAGTAAAATTATCAAGTAAGTGCCACGTATATTTCATAATTAAAATCCTTTTAAAATATATTCCATACACATTTAGGCAAATCGATGCATCCCTTTTTAGCTTAAAACCATTGAAATATTGATAAAAAAAATTGTATTTACCTATATTTGTGATATTAAAATATAGTATTTTTCTCGATTTATGTGACCCATCAGTAAACTAACTATCTGTTATATTTTGTTTATAGTTAAGGTATTAACGTTGAGCGGGTTTAAGGAAATTGTAATTTGTTTTATCAAACACTGTTTATTCCACTTTTTGTAACGGTATAACCCTACCGGTTTCAAGGCTTTCACCACATCTTAAGGGGAGCACAAACAAGTCTGAATTATTTTCGAACTGGTACCGATATACACGATTCTAACGGTTGGGGACATTTAGGTTGGTGACTGAGGGAGGCATGGGACGATCTCGGTCAGCAGCGGAGAGATTTTTGGGATATATGTGTTTACCAGATGTTCGCCTCGATGTACTGACTTAGAAATGTCTAGGGACTCAAATCTGTCCAATAATTGGAAATAAATTGGACACCTTAGAGTCCCTAGAAATTTCTAAGTCAGTTCATCGAGGCGAACATCTGGTAAACATACGAATATATATCCGTTGCTGGCCGAGATCGTCCCATGCCTCCCTCAGTCACCAACCCAAATGTCCTCAACCGTTAGAAGCGTGTATATCGGTACCAGTTCTAACATAATTCAGTCTGGTTTGTGCTCCCCTGAAGATGAGGTGAAACCCTTGAAACTGGTAGGTTTATACCGTTACAAAAAGTGGCATAAACAGTGTTTGATAAAACAAATTACTAACTATCTGTTTATTATCAAGTAGTAGGTATTGTATTGTTCAATATGCGGAAAAGGTCGACGTTAGGAACTCGGAGCTAGAGATGGTCTCGATATGTCATAAGTGTTTAGAAGAATGTATAAAATGTACATATTTAAAGTACTAAAATATTGTATAAAAGTATGAAAATAATCGAGGGATAATCCAATTGATGGCAATATATTTAAACTAAACTTCATTTAAAGTTTGTATCATTTGCAAAAAAAAAAACTATAGATACTCGTATTATGATTTTAATGAACGTTTTGTTAGAAAAAGCAGTTTTCTTCACCTGCTGCAACCTTGTGGCGTTGTCAATCCTCCAGTATGGCCGTCTTGCTCACTGCTCACTCGGCAGCCTTCAAATGTCAAAATATTTTAATTTATTTCTTCATTCCACCGCCTTTAGAACCTCAATTTTTAACAGACTTAAAATAGTATCACTATACAAATAAATAAACGAGTTAATTTGTAGTTTTTTATTAACATTGTGTATACATTTCGAATACAACACATATTATATTTGCTTTTTTCGCTCCGTTTTATAAAATACATACGGATTAGACAAATACAACAGAGCGCCAGACTTCACACACCTTTTATAACTACTTTCTCTGACTTTCTACATTTCCTCCTTTTAAAATATTCACTTGATCCAATCATATGTTCCTTGGTATTCCCTCCGCCACGCTTTCTACGCACATTTACATTAAATATTTGTTTTGTTAGTCTTTCTTCATTAATAAATTCATTCGTTCTACATTCCCAAACCATCTCATGGGGCTTTTCCTTCATCTTACTCAACACATCAGCCTCAAGTTTACAATTTACTAAGATGATCAATTTTAACTTTTAAAGTTGATTTTTTAGTTTTCTTCTTGTTGTTTTAATTTTGGTTGTTTTTGTATTTCTGTTTTTTGTTTTAATTTTAATTTTTATTCTTATGATTGTGTGCGGTATATTGTGGGATGAATATTTTTGGTCCTTCTGGAGTGATGATGTGTGAGGAGTTGAATTTCGCAAGATGTTTCCAGTTGTAGCTGAGTGTCACTGTTTGTCATTTGTTGATGAGAGCGTGCAGCGGGGTTTTGTTTTTGTGTAATCAAAAATCGGAAAGAAGTATCGATTTATTTTTTCATGCTAAATATCCTCAGTGAGATACAGGCAAAAGCCTAGTTTACTGGGGATACGACAAATGAAAGGCAACAAACCCAGATCCATTAAAATTGTATGTCCAAATCAAATTACCTGTTGTTTTTTCGCAAATTGTGTATATTTCTTGTCATGTGTAATAATAAATAAATAAATAAAACTATCAATATTTTGTATTAAAAAATATTTCTAAACCTTCGCGTATTTTGGAGTTCACACTGTGTTTTTGTGAGTACCCACAAGTACCCACATTTTAACCTTTCCCTTCCGATGCTAAAAAAATCGCGCGTTCCGGGGCTGTGTATTCAATACACATGTAAAAATGAGCTATTTAAAATCGGAAAAATAAGAATATTCATAGGCAATCGCTTAAATTAATTAAATTTGAAGTCAAAAGTGAAAATTGTTGAAAACATGAAACAACATCGGCCGACGTTCACAAAACGGGCGCAGAGACCACTTCATATGGATGCCCGCGAGCTACTGAGACGGGGCTCGGAACACTAACACTGTGTATGTTATACCTCGAAGGAAGAAACAACTGCGAACTGAGATTCTATTTCTTGCGTTCCCATATACCGAAATAGAATGAGAGTGAAACGTGAATAGCGTCGCTTCCTCACCCATAGCGGTTTTTTTAGAATGAATATACCTACGTCCCACACTGGCACACGTTTAATTGTATTGGTAAATTTATTCCCGATTTTCAAAAAATATCTCTGATGTGGCCGATAAGTGCTAATTATTATTAATATTATTTTTTCATTCAAAGCGTAAATGTATTATGGAGGAATACCTAAAATCGGAACCTAGTATTTATTATATTTATAGAGATATTAAAAGTTTTTAGAAGCAATGTGTACTAGTTACACATCACAGGGAAGGAAGGGTTAAGAACGTGGCAGTTATTTATTAAATACAATGGGAAATGTATTTTTAATTTTATTAATAATATTTACAAAATAATCAATAAAAAATCATTATTCGGTTACTCATTTTGCCTGTCTCGATTGCAGTTTTTCTTTTCTTCTGCAGCTTCACTAACTTCCTACCCTTAGACTAATCTGTCAATAATGTTAGGTTCGAGTCCCAAATTGGATCACCCTTCAGGGAAGTTTACTCTCCAAGTGGCGCTGTATAAATTATCATTTTATTATTATTGATATAAGAGCTACTTTCAACAACTTTCCTTTAACGACCAAACCATACAATTATAGCATACTAGTATCTTCTTTCTCATTTCCCAATCAAAGTGTCGAAAATGCTCACTTTCGTCCACTTGACATTCCATTTTGAAGGCTTGTAATCAAATAAAATAATATATGTAACGTAAAAGAAAACACAATATCTTGTAGAGCAGAAAATTTTCTTTCGAATGACGTGTAACATTTACCATTTTGTTTTACTTTTGGTGTTCATTTTAAAATTTGAAAAAAAAACGGACACAACTTATGTTAACACCCAATACTTTAGTTTCATTTTGTGGTGCCATGTTTTATGTAAAAGGAAAAATAAGTAAATATAACACTTATTTTATATTTTTGTGTTCACCGCTGGTTTATTTTTGGGGTTTACTGCCGGTTTCGAAGACAACCGTCTTCATCGTCAGGTGAAGATAAACTAAATTGCTAAAAATTCCTCTTATATTATATACACTTGTACAGGAAATGTGTTTTTAGCAATTTAGTTTATCTCCACCTGACGATGAAGACGGTTGTCTTCGAAATCGGTAGTAAACCTCAAATATAAACCAGTAGTGAACACAAAATTATAAAATAAGTGTCATATTTACTTATTTTTCCTTTTACACACATATTATATCATTTAGTTTTGTTTGTGCTTTCTTAATGATAAGGTGAAAACCTCAAAACCGGTAGGGTTATACCGTTACATGAAGTGGAATAAACAGTGTTTGAAAAAACAAATTAAAAAACAAACATTATATAAACAAGTGTTCTATGATAAATACCACGCGATAACATCTTATTTGCAAAATCGACTGCAATTTTTATTGCACCTGATATAAGAATCTTAGTTGAAATTAGTCAAAATTTAAATGAAGTATTGAAAAGGATACGTTTAAATAAAAAATCAAATTATATTAGCAGCTTGCATAAAGGTCAATGGAAATTAAATGACTTGCAAAAGATCAAGATTGATTCAACGAATTCTTTTTTTAATATCTCGACCCCCGTTGTTTAACGAACCAATAACGCCATGTTCGATCCAATAGACTTGTAAAAAATCTACCTGTGCCTCTATTTTTATAAGTTACTATAAAATATTATCAATCATTAACTCATTTAAAAAAAAATCGATTAAAAATAATATAATTTAGGAATGAAATCACGAAGGAAATAAAAGTCTGAAAATTTAAACCAGATCAGGCAGCTAGCAATCTATTTATTCACTGACAGCAAGAAAATATCTTAAAATGCCAAGAAAATACTCATAATTTGGTTCCAGAAAAGGGTTAGAATTGATGAGATGCTAAAGGTTTTATTTCTTACTAAATTATGAATTTACAGTAAAGTACCCGGCGGTAAGTAATACACATCGGGCTTAAGAAAGAGACTGTCGCTTTGTAGAGCATCGTCTCTGTCGCACGGACTGTTAGCGCGTTGTGGGACAGCAGAGACGCCGCTCCACAAAGCGACAGTCTCTTTCTTAAGCCCGATGTGTATTACTTACCGCCGGGTACTATACTTGGATTCTCGTATATACTGATAGGGGGATTTTAGTAGGGCATCACTCTTCCGTTGACAAACTATTTCTAGATCAATTGTGACCATTATATTAACATTCTGCATGGTTAAATCAGAATTATGCACTTCCATGATAACAGAAAACTTTAATTACAATTATATATACATATCAGAGTCTAATCGAAGTACACATGGATCTAGAAATACAAATTCAATACATACATTTATTTTACAAAAATTTCACACTCATATACAGTGGCGGCTGGTCTAGAGGTCCGTTGGTGCGCTGAACCGGAGAAATAATTCGCAATAATTAAATTATATATTCGCAAACATGACTTCCAAACTAGTTGTATAGATTAAATATGTATAAGAATACTGACAAATAATAAGATTATTTTTATTTAAGTGAAAATTTAAAAAAATCGAATAAAATAAAAAAAAACATTCCTTTTAAATTGACCGGAAAAGTTTGCCAATACTACCGGAGTGATATCCAATACGCACCGGACGGAAACGTAAATTCATATAGGGCAGTCAGAGATGTACAGTTAACCGTGAGATAGCGATAATTCATATTTACTCAGCATCTCGAGGTGCAATGGAGCTCAGCGCACCAACGCATCTCGAGACCAGCCGCTGCTGCTCATATCAGGCCTCAATAATGACCTCCTGTATTTATAGAGTCGAACAATATTAAAACAATGAGTTATTTGTTGTTTATAGTTAAGGCATTAACGTTGTGGAGGTTTAAAGACATTGTAATTTATTTTTATCAAACACTGTTTATTCCACCATGCCTCCCTCACCTCTCAGCCCCCAGCCGTTGAAGCATGTATATCGGTACCAGTTAGAACAGTATTTAGTCTTGTTTGTGCTCCCATGAAGATGAGGTGAAAGCCTTGAAACCGGTAGGGTTATACCGTTACAAAAAAGTGGAATAAACAGTGTTTAATAAAAATAAATTACAATGAGTTATTTATCAAGACCAAACTGTTCACTTGAATGAATATTCGGAAAACTAGATTATAAATGCAAAATTATACAAATCAATAGAAAATATTATCTATTTACAATTGCAGATGACATTATTTACTTGTCAAATAACCCAGAAGATAGACAATGCTTGAAAGTGAATGTTAACACATAGTTTTTCTAGAAAATAAATGGTGTAAACATTTTAGCAATGCTCTCTACAATGCTACGAAATATACTTTTCACGCAATCTTTTTATGGGTGGAAAAAGCTTTCTACTAACTAGGGTCTAAAATAAGTCTTTTCTCTTGTATATATCTGATCTCTGGTCTACTTTTGTCTTTGTGTTCATGATTTTTTTCCCTAAATCTCCTAGGATAGAAATATTGGTTCAATATGAGCCGTCATCTTAAAGAAATTTTTCGATTAATTAAGCTGTAAGACATCATATATGTCATACACTTTCATAATATTTTAATTAACTGTTTAAATGTTAGTGACTAATGTATGATTATTGATCGTGCATTAAGGTAAGCGCTTGACTTCTGAGCAGAGGGTTGCCAAGTAAAACCCCTCGCTTAAACCCTATCTCTTCTCGAATGCAAACAGTATTCCACTCAACTCCCGTGGTATATAGATAGATACTCGTATATACGATACATATTACTTTTGTCAGCTGTTTAGTATGCTTGCTTAGCATCCAGGCGTCGTGAGCTGCAAAATGTTTTTTTTTCATCTGTGTCTATGGTATGTTGTCCTAACTCTAAATAACTGGCAAATTTAAAAAAAATGGGTGGTCTAAGATTAGGTTAGGTTTAAATTCTTTGTTGAATTTAAATCATAATTTAAATTTTTTGATCGTTTTAAGGTTACCCAGTTGTACGAAATAGTACTTACATATATAAACTCCATTTTTTTAATTGAGTTATCTGCTGTGCAATCAGTCACCAGTGATTAATAAGTACAAACATTAAAATCACAACACGTACTCGTATAATCCATTAAAGGGTTCATCAATATATCATTTTTATTACAGTATACTTATTGGCTCATGCCCGTCTTGAAAGACTATAAATATGTAGTTACAAATAAAATGCACATATAATATTGTTTATTGGAAGGAAGTTTGGGGCTTGCAGCAACTTTTCTGTTACGGTGGAGACCAATTCTCGACAGACACAGTGACACCAGCAACACCACATCTATTCCTTTTTTTGGGCGCAGTTTGGGTATGTGGAATAAATTAATAAAGAAAAAATGATAAATTATACATAATTCAAATATGACTGGAAGCTCTGTTAGAGAAAACCCAAATAAAGTATGTTTGTATCAAGAAAATGACATTTTGAATAAATTAAATATAAAAAGGCAGAGACATCGTAGGAACTGTATTAACCCTTACAGGCACAGGTTAACTTCACTTATTTTTACTCAGGCTGCACAAAAAAATGAAAAGTCAAGTTTCTCATTATTTTTTTTAATGTGTTTGAAAAATGATACATACTATACAAATGCTAAATTAACATATTTCCACTTCTTCGGTAGGTCAAGGAACTCCCGGTGAGGTGGTACACTTTATGTACCACTAGTCCATATTTCCACTGGTACTTCTAATGTACCACCAAATAATGCTGAAAAACATCCAAGTAAAATTAATTTTTAACCTAAATATAAATTTACCACAAAAACCGAAGTCAATTTTATCACGACACAACTATTTTTTATTAAAATTTAATACAAATATATAACGTTTTCTTTTATACGCACAAGTCGGCACACCGAGAACAACTGACTGTCAATAATATTAGAAGCTAAATGAATTTGAACAGGACCAGTCCTTCAGCGTACATAATCTGAGCGTTCGTGCAGCAATAGAGAGAGGTTTAATAAGTGGTACATTGCGTGTACCATTGTCAAAAAAAGGTGGTACATAACGTGGACCACTAAGCCTGTAAGAGTTAAAAGGTATATGGATGAAGAAAAGTTTCTGTTCTGCCTACGGTGGTATGTATGTATGTATCGAGAATCGAACCCGAATATTCCAAGTTAAAATACAAACTTTCTACCACCTAGGCTACAAAGATCAGTTTTCTTCTTCTTTCTAGTGTCATGTCAGGTACCTCCAACGTTGAATATCACCTGAGAGTAGGCATCTTTATCTCCGGAAACCCGAAAAAGATCTCTAACGCTCCTTATACCAGTTCAATCACGCATATTGCGGAACCAGGAGATTTTCCTCCTGCCAACCCCTCTTCGACCCTTTATTTTGCCTTGGATGATCAGATGCAGTAATTTGTACTTTGGTCCTTTAAGTACATGCCCCAAATAGGACACCTTTCGGATTTTAATTTATTTATTATTACACATGACAAGAAATATACACAATTTGCGAAAAAACAACAGGTAATTTGATTTGGACATACAATTTTAATGGATCTGGGTTTGTTGCCTCTCATTTGTCGTATCCCCAGTAAACTAGGCTTTTGCCTGTATCTCACTGAGGATAATATTAGTCAGAAACTCTCTATCAACTTTGGCTCTTTGAAGAACCCTTGTGTCGCTGACCATATCCGTCCAGGGTATCCATAGCATTTTCCGGTGTATCCACATTTCGAATGCTTCCAGTCGGTTCATACTACCCACTTTGAGGGTCCATGATTCCACTCCATGCAATAACATAAAGATCACTCACCAGGATAAATTAAATTTAACCAAAATAATTAATCTGGTAAACCTTGATTTATCCTTAATTGAACTATAAAATATCGTTTCGGCGGCAAATCCTTCCCACCATTCGGGGACATGTTACCTCGGCTGTGATTAAGCCAGTGCGTTATGACGCTCCCCGCTCACCGCGCGCCCTCGCCCAGCCGCTCACTCTCGATTTCGATGGAGATTCTACTACATTTTCACCTGCCGGCCAGTCCCGACACTCGTTAACGTCAAAATTTTATCGCCGATAAATATTGCGCAAATAATACAAAATCTTAATATACTTACGAAACATCTGCCTAGACTCCATCATATTTTTATTTAATTATTTCCCAGCGTAAATGAAGCTTAAAAGGAAACTATACCAACTAAGTTTTTTTTTAAATATTTAATGATAAATTATTCAATAAATATTTAACAATAAACTCGGAAACCTTCCGAATCGGTAAAGGAGTTCGTCAAGGAGACACTATTTCCCCAAAATTATTCACAGCTACACTGGAATACATATTTAAAAAACTAGAATGGGAAAGTAAAGGGCTGGCGATTGATGGAAAATACCTGAGCCATTTGAGATTTGCAGACGATATCGTTATATTATCACAAAACCCGAATGATCTTCAGCACCAACTGCAAGAATTGGCAGAGGTCAGCAGGGAAGTTGGTTTAAAAATGAATATTTCAAAAACCAAATATATGATGAACGGCTTTGCTACCCCAAAACCAATAAACGTAGATGGAAAACCGCTAGAACTTGTCCAGGAATATGTGTATCTAGGCCAACTTATTTCCTTTGTAGGTGGCATATCGGAGGAAATAGCACGAAGGACCAAACTGGCGTGGAGCTCATTTGGACGTTTGAACAACATCTTCAAAAGTAATCTCCCAATATCCTTGAAGCGAAGGGTCTACAACCAGTGCATTCTTCCAGTACTTACGTATGGCTGCGAGACATGGACGCTCACAGTAAAGAACACGCAAAAGCTCCAGACCGCACAAAGGAGCATGGAGAGATGCATGTTAGGATATACTAAAAGAGACCGTAAACGAAACACCTGGATTCGCAATATAACAAAGGTAGAAGACGTTATAAAGGTGTGCAAAAGAATGAAGTGGCAATGGGCCGGACATGTAGCCAGAATGTCAGACTCCCGATGGACATCCGAAATAATCCAATGGTATCCAAGAGGCATAAAGAGGCCTAGAAGAAGACCGAAGGTACGCTGGATGGACGAAATCAGGAAGCATGGCAGCATCACGTGGCATCGGCGAGCAAAGGACCGAACTGTTTGGAGTCAACTTGGGGAGACCTTCATCCAGCAGTGGATCGACCCTGGTTGACAATGATGATGATGATGATGATTTAACAATAAACCACTAATTATTTTATCCCGACTTCACGCCGAACATCGAGAAGAAACTCTACAACACCACATCCTCGCTTGGGCGATGAATTTCTATAAAAGCCAACAAAATCACAGCAATCCCTTAGTCGCTGCCCTGGGGACTTACGAGAGTAAATCCGACCTACCCTTCCGTTATAAGCACAAGCTCCCGAAGCATTATCTGTTGCCTGACTAGTCCACCTACAGTATTAGCTGGGACGACCAAGGTCTGAGTGAATGTGATGGAATACAAGTAGCCTGAACGAGTGGACTTGTTTTTGCTAAATAATTAGTTGTAATAATTGTTATCTAGTTATAAGTAGTATGTAGGTGTTAATTATCTCTAAGATCTCATATATTAAGATTGAATAAATAAAATAAAATGATATGTAGGAAAATAAGATTAAGTAAGTGCATAAATGATAACATATAATTAAGATTAGTTAAGTAATAAATGTGTATATAGGTATAGCCTTGACAAATATTTGTACAATATATTACTTTGTTTAATTAGAAGAAAAAAATCTTATTTTTGGCTACTTAAAAATACAATCTGAGCATCCCACACTTTCTTCTCACTCCTTCTATCAGAACTTTTCCATACAGCAGTAAACACTAATAGCTCTGTAACTTCCGCATTTCATGACTGTACCCTTACCGTTGTATAACGGAACAATTTGCACTCCTCAGGTGTGTAGTCTGATTCCCAACATTTCGGTGTGTAGTCTGATGTCCTTTCGGTGTGTAGTCTGATTCCCAACATTTCGGTGTGTAGTCTGATGTCCTTTCGGTGTGTAGTCTGATTATCAACATTTCGGTGTGTAGTCTGATGTCTTTTCGGTGTGTAGTCTGATTCCCAACATTTCGGTGTGTAGTCTGATTCTCAACATTTCGGTGTGTAGTCTGATGTCTTTTCGGTGTGTAGTCTGATTCCCAACATTTCGGTGTGTAGTCTGATGTCCTTTCGGTGTGTAGTCTGATTCTCAACATTTCGGTGTGTAGTCTGATGTCCTTTCTGTGTGAAGTCTGATTCCCAACATTTGTTTAAAAACTGTCTCAGCCTCTCGAACATTCGTTCGTCCCCATACACTATAAGTTCTGAGCTCACTTCATCGCAGCCGAATCCTTTCCCTTTTTTCATGTATTTTACAGTCGTTCCTACTTCTTGTAGACTGATCTCATTCAGATTTTCCAAACGCTCACCATTATCAGTTATATCAAACTCACCGTTGTTTTTTCTAGTATCATTTTTGGCTTTTAAAATATTTCGTCAAAGAAATAATACGAGAATTAAATTTTGAATACAAAAGAGCGAGAGAGGAATACTTGGATTCTCTCCAAAGTAATTCGAAATTTGAATCTCGGTGGGGCCGTGATAACTCAACGAATTTTAAATACCTAGCTAACAATTTTTGAACCGGTTTAAAAGGGGACGATGTATAAATGATATATATATATATATATATATATATATATATATATATATATTATATATATATATATATATATATATATATATATATATATATATATATATATATATATATATATAATATATATATATATATATATATATATATATAGTATATATATATATAATATATATATATTTGTTTTAAGATTTTCACGGATGAATGAATATGTCATTTTGGTTTTACGGTTTATCCGCGTAATTTGAGATAATTGTCTCCGAGCTTTCGACAGAATCGCATCTGTCATCTTCTTGGGAGTTATTTGCAAACTGTTTTGTGTAGTGATGTTGACTTTTGTTTTTAATTCGTCTTCTTTTTCTTTTTCTTTCCTTTTTTTGAATCGGTTGCTCTGTCTTTCACTAGTTCTTTTAATATTTTCAGGTAAAGGTTTCAAGTAGGACGTTATTGATTGGTTTTTGGTAGAGGTATTTCTTATTGTTTTGCTGTTATCCGTTGGAATTACAGGATTATACGTTTCTGGTGCATT
>OX463841.1:18001704-18049204 GCA_949825065.1 Odontocerum albicorne | reverse complement strand
ATATATATATATATATATATATATATATATATATATATATATATATATATATATATATATATATATATATATATATATATATATATATATATATATATATATATATATATATATATATATATATATATATATATATATATATATATATATATATATATATATATATATATATATATATATATATATATATATATATATATATATATATATATATATATATATATATATATATATATATATATATATATATATATATATTATATATATATATATATATATATATATATATATATATATATATATATATATATATATATATATATATATATATATATATATATATATATATATATATATATATATATATATATATATATATATATATATATATATATATATATATATATATATATATATATATATATATATATATATCTATATATATATATATATATATATATATATATATATATATATATATATATATATATATATATATATATATATATATATATATATATATATATATATATATATATATATATATATATATATATATATATATATATATATATATATATATATATATATATATATATATATATATATATATATATATATATATATATACTATATATATATATATATATATATATATATATATATATATATATATAATATATATATATATATATATATATATATATATATATATATATATATATATATATATATATATGTTTATTTTAGGTTTTCAGTTACTTCGCGAACTGTAAATATTGGATTCTGACATCAGATCTACCTCGAGATCCCTCAGCAGCTTCCTTACAGCATTTTTTATTTTTTGGCCTGGATGACTCTTTAGTAACATAGTTCTCTGTTTTGGATGTACAGGAGACGGTATCTATTTTAATTGGTATTTTGTGGGCTTATGACCACCTTTGAAGGCTGAGTTAAGTGCTCACTTTATGCCTAGGCAACATTCCTCATTATACCATAGATTCATCTCTATACATCATTTAAATGTTTTTATTCTTAGTCCAGACAAGATGGTTTTTAGTCTGTATGCCATTTGTTGACGAACAATAGTAAGATTTTTTTAACAGATGTTGAGGAAACCCCTTTATTCTGTCAATACCTCATCATTGTTTGCTATACAAGCCGGATATTTTTTGGCTTTTGACAAAGCCCATTACTCTTCTGTAGAGGTTAATATGTGATTTTTTGTTTGGTTTTAGCGAAGGGTTATATAAAATAAACATATATAACCCTTCGCTAAAACCAAACAAAAAATCACATATTAACCTCTACAGAAGAGTAATGGGCTTTGTCAAAAGCCAAAAAATATCCGGCTTGTATAGCAAACAATGATGAGGTATTGACAGAATAAAGAGGTTTCCTCAACATCTGTTAAAAAAATCTTACTATTGTTCGACAGCAAATGGCATACAGACTAAAAACCATCTTGTCTGGACTAAGAATAAAAACATTTAAATGATGTATAGAGATGAATCTATGGTATAATGAGGAATGTTGCCTAGGCATAAAGTGAGCACTTAACTCAGCCTTCAAAGGTGGTCATAAGCCCACAAAATACCAATTAAAATAGATACCGTCTCCTGTACATCCAAAACAGAGAACTATGTTACTAAAGAGTCATCCAGGCCAAAAAATAAAAAATGCTGTAAGGAAGCTGCTGAGGGATCTCCAGGTAGATCTGATGTCAGAATCCAATATTTACAGTTCGCGAAGTAACTGAAAACCTAAAATAAACATATATATATATATATATATATATATATATATATATATATATATATATATATATATATATATATATATATATATATATATATATATATATATATATATATATATATATATATATATATATATATATATATATATATATATATATATATATATATATATAAACAAATTTTACATTTATGAAAATATATTTTCATAAATGTAGAATTTGTTTTACTTCCATGAATATTTCACGGGTTGCAACTAGTTTAAATAAATAGGTGATCTTTATTTTTGGTTAACTTTGGTTTTCTCAAGTGATATTTCATTTCAGTTAAGAGATGTGGGTTAAGTGAATAATATTTAGAAGGAATGAAACGAAAAACAATCAGAGAAATCGTTAAACTACTATTGATGTATGGTATGTCAAGGTAGAAAAGTCTGGCGTTATGTTATCTCTGCAATCCCCGACCGGGAAGTACGCATATATGTGACCGGGAAGTACGCATATACGAGGGTGTGGGCTGAAAAACATTTGGTTTCCCCGTGGCTGGGCTCGCCCTATATTGGTGGGATGTATCTTGGCCGGGGAGATGTTATTAGATGAGCCCAGATCTTTTGATAGCTTATGTCTTTAATGTATTCTCTGCAATGTACGTGTTCTTGAAGTATATTTAAATGTATTATGTACATACTATGTCGCTTTCAATAAACCTATATTTATTTATTTATTTATATATTATCATCTTCATCAATGATTTTTTTGCGTTTAAATTTTAAATGATGTATAATTTTTTAATAAAGTTGTATCTATTTGCTCCTATAGCTGTGTTTAATTGCAAGCTAGACCTCAGTATAATTTATTTCTCGCGAAAACGTTGAGTCCATCGTAATAAACCGCGTAGGCCTCCTTAGTGGTCAGCACCCTGAGACCAGAAGGTGGCCTGTGGCTGTCGGCCCGCGCAGGGGGCTAATTAAACGATTTTACGAAAGGTTACACGTCAAGGCTCTCGCGACACATGTCCCGGCAACGGCTGAAATGCCGGTAAACTCTAAACACCTTCAGCATGCAATATAGAGCACGCGCGCCACTGCGTAAACTGTAAAATCTTCTATCCAGTGAAGTAACATAATGTCAATTACAATTATTTTAATGGTGCCTTTCTACGAATAAATATTAAAAAAATCAGTATTATCGAAATTCGAAAATAGTTTAAGTTTTCTTCGATCATATGACTTAAGAAAATTTAACAATAAATCACTTCGTTATACCACTAATCTCCACTACACGTGTTTCAATCTCCTATCCCGAGGCTCTCTTAGGCGAAATGATCCCTGAAAAGAGTCTTAAGATAGGAGGTAGGAACACTTGTAGCGGAGATTAATGTAGTTAGTGGGGTAAAAAAGGAATTTATTGATAAATATTCTAATATGGAGTTACACAAAGTTAAAGTCGAAACCTTTGATTTGGTGGTCAACTCCTCCATAAGGGGTTCTCCCTCATTCCTGTTCTATGTCATTTCTATGACTAGGAATTTGCACAAAGAGGTGCTCTATTCCGTTCAGTTTTCATATCTTTGTATTTAAAATAATATCAGGATTTGAAAAGGAATTGAAGGCATTTTGAGTCACTTTTTGTATTTTTTTATACATTATATGACAAGTTTGTGTAATTATTATGAAAAACAACAAAAAAACTTATGTAATTTAAAGTGGACACTCAATTTATACAGATCTGGGTTTGTTGTCTTTCATTTTTCGTGTCATCTGTAAACAAGGTATCTGCTTGTATCTTACTGAGATTCTATAAATTTGTAAATAATTTTTTGATGCTGTTTATCAGTTGTTTGTTTATTATTTAACATATCTGCCATTCACCCTCACAAACTTGATAAGTTGTGAGACAAAACTATCTCTGTCATTAACCATCACAAACTTGATAAGTGTGAGAGCAAATTATCTCTGTCATTAACCCTCACAAACTTGATTAGTAGTGAGACCAAATTATTTCTGTTATTAACCCTCACAAATTTGATAAGTTGTGAGACCAAATTATCTCTGTCATTAATCCTCACAAACTTGATAAGTTGTGAGACCAATTTATCTCTGGCATTAACCCTCACAAACTTGATATATTGTGAGACCAAATTATCTCTGTCATTAACCCTCACAAACTTGATAAGTTGTGAGACCAAATTATAAATATGTATCACGTGAGTCAACCCTTGATTTACATCATAATTTCGAAGAAAACAATAGTCTATCTCAGTGTCCTCCATGCATTCGAGCACACCCTTAAAAACACCCCACATTTTAGAGGTCACGCAAATTCATGAACAATCATAAAAATATTATTTCAGCACTTTATTAATTTTAAATCACGTATTATACAAAGGAGATTAATATGTTTGTAGAAACCATGTAATCAATAGGTATACATATATATGGTCGGTTTGTTGAAAATGCTATCAAAAACGTTGTGAAATGATTTAAACACCAGATATCTAAACAAATTGAGTATGCATCATATTAACGATATAAATAAACCCATTTTATTTGGTGTACAGGATACTGTTAAGAAAATGTATTCATATTATTTTTTTTAATATAATAAACTCACTAAGTTCACACATGTCTGAGGTTGAATTAAAAAAAAACTAAGTTCACAGATACGTTTTAGGTTAAACACAACAAAAAAATACTAAGTTCACAGATATGTCTGAGGTTGAACACAACAAAAATTTACTAAGTTCACTGACATATCTTTAAAGGTTGAATACAACAAAAGTTTTCTAAATTCAGATATATTTGAGGTTGAACACGACAAAAACTAAGTTCAGATGCGTTTGAGGTTAAACAAAAATTCACTAAGTTCACAGATATGTCTGAGGTTGAATACAAGAAAAATTTACTAAGCTCGCAGATATATCTGAGATGGAATAAAACAAAAGTTTACTAAATTCACAGCTATATCTGAGATTGAACACAACAAAAATTCGCTAAGTTCACAGATATATCTGAGGTTGAACAGAGGAAAAATTCACAGATATATGTTATCTGAGGTTGAACAGAGGAAAAGATTAGGGATAACAACTTAAGAAATTCAATGGCACCCAAGGCTCTGCATTACTTTTTTTTTTCTGAAAAAAAGATATTGATTTGATATCTAAATTTCAGTACATACTCGTAGTTACACACTGTTATCTGTGCCATGAAAAATATATATTACTTTCATCATAATTGCATTTTAAATTAATATATTTTCAAAGGTTAGGTATTCAAGGTTAGGGGTTCCAATGGGTAGTAGGTCTACGATGGAGTATGCTTGGCTGGAAAGTATACTTCTACAAAATGTAATGCGCCACTTTGCAATATCACCAGTAACACTACTATCAAGTCCAACTCTCTAGCGTCCACGAGTGGTCTCTCAGACCCCGCGAACCCCGGGCAATGTGACCACTGACATTTCCATCAGTGTCATGGCAGATAGAGAGTGGACGAATGGTGAGTTTCCAGCGCCATAAAACTGGATCCACCCAGCTAAGGGAAGGTAGCCCCAACATAAAATCCTCCAGAGAAGGCAAGGGGAAACCACTCTGGATATCCCTCCCCAGGAAATCACTATGGAGAGAAATCAAGCCACGGCCCCGAGTCCCGCTCTACCCTTAAATGGGTTAGGGGTACTATGTCTACTCTCAGGTAATATTCAACGTTGGGAGGACCTGACATGACACTGGGAAGAAAAATAAGGTATTCAATAACATATTCATTAGTTTTTCAAGTAAAACAAATAATAAAATTAATTCCATAAAAACGATCACATCAATGTACTGAGTATCGATTGAATGGGCAGTTACGAGTATTTATTCTAAAGTAACCTAAATATTCTGACATAAGTATCAAAAGGCAGAAAATCTTTCGAATGAATCGGCTCGCACACTGCCTCTTAAATCATCTGTTATCACAGACGCAATCATCAGCAGCTTCCCCGACACTAATCGGCGAGTCTCTGCGTTCAAGTGCCTCGTACTATATTCTCGTATCTCCCGGGCCATCACCGCCAATCGTGACGCTGCTTTATGGGTGCGCGAGACAAGAACGCAGAAAAAAGCAAAAAACAATTAATCCATCCACAAAGTGTATTGTATGAATAATTATTACCCTTTCTGCAATTTCAACTGTTAATTTAAAAATTCATAAATGCGAACCAAAAGCTTGCCCCCGAATCTGCGAGTATCCGGAGCACATGTGGCGCGAGGCGATTGCACCTTGCGTTGTAAAAGCTTCAGATTTGTACGATTAATTTCGAAAGTAATTTTGCAATATTCTTAAAAAGGTATAAAATGTTCTCTCTTTAATCTTAAAGAAAATACTTTTTTATTTTAACCTTTTTCCAACAGGCTCAAATATTAATTGTTATACACACACACTATCCGATTGAATAAAAAAAGGCTTATCAGGTGGGGGACGACAGACGTTTTTACTTGGAGACGGCTGCCACGCGCCGTTCATGCTTGAACAGATAAGTTTTTTATACGCCCTCTTCCTTCCTTATGCGATCCGGATAATAGCGATAATATTTTAACTTTTCCTTCTTCATATATATTAATTATATCTCGGGCATTCAGAATTGCACATGCACCCACCATACATGTACATACATAGACATTTTTATGGTAATTATTATGAAAAACGTTTAAAATGTTTACATGTTGACTGACATCTGACATAATACATTTTTGTTGTATTTTTAAGATGGTATACAATTGAAATGTTTAATTACTTTTGTAAATATGCAATAATACCTAGGTGAATAATTATTCTTAATTATAAATGTATTTTTAATGAAGACGTATTGTAAAGTAAATATTGTAAATAAATAGCAAAATTACTTAATTTCAATATAAAATATTGAAACACAGTATTTTCTTTCGAGGTGAAATGAAAATAAACAGCAAAGTAGATTTTTTTAAAAGTTTTATAATACATCAGTAGAAAAATTGCATGGAAACATATTTTACTACTTCCATAAGATACATTATAAGGACGTTTGATAAAGGATATATTTCAGGGCAGCTCAACCCAGTAATACATATAGGTATGCAAAAATACTTATTTATTCACGTAAGCTACTTTCTTTTGAAGGACGCCGTCGGGATCTACTAGTGTACAAGGAGATATTCATAATTGTAATCATGTATAATAATTTAATATTAATTATGAACGAACAATTAATTATTGAGTATTATTTACAAATCAAAAGTACTAGAAACACAATAAATGCTGGTGTAAATAAAATAAATGATAATTGGAATCTTTGACATTCATTGTCCAGATTTGGAATATTTTCCAAAGTTGTGATAATACGACCGAAATGACCTTGAACACTAATTAAATGTTCATCATTTAAAAAAAACTTTTTTCTGATTTTAAAATGTTCATAACGAAAAATGCGAATTTTGCACAAATATCTACAGCCAAGCTATTTCGAGATATACAACGCTAACAAGAACAATTTGACTTGTTATATCACCTGTTGAGAATCATAGTGGCGAAACTCCAAAAAATAAATTTTCGAGTTAAGTCTTCCAAATGGCACTAAAATGACTCATTTTTTACATGCGTAAGTAGCTAAAGTATATTTCAACTCCTTGAGGCTTCAAGGAGTTGAAATATACTTTCGCCACTTACGCACGTAAAAAAGGAGTCATTTTAGTGCCATTTGGAAGTCTTAACTCGAAAATTTATTTTTTTGTAGTTTCGCCACTATGATTCTCAACAGGCGATATATGCATCTATTGACAAATTAAAGAACTAAAATCTGTCATTCGTTAAGGTACATTTTAAGTTGAAATTCTTACAATTCATATTTAAAAAAACAACCAATTAAACGTCATATTTCTTATTACAATTCGCTATTAAAATAATATTTTGTAATTTGTTTTATCAAACTCTGTTTATTCCACAGTGTTTGATAAAACAAATTACATTGTTTTTAAACCTCCACAATGTTAATGCCTTATTTATAAATAATATATAAAAATAAAATAATATTATTTAGTTTATGCGATGGAAGAAAGAGTAAAGATCTACTTAAAAGCATGTCGCGATCGACAAGTTGGTTACCCCTGGTATATGTGATTAAACGTCGCACTTAAGAGTATCATATTAACATAACATTTTTAAAGAAAATATATAACCGAAGTCATAGATATTCTTATACCCTCGAACACTAGGCGGAAAAAGTGCCTGTGTCGTTCGAGGGGAGTAGCACAGCGCGGGGTTCGAACCGACGACCTTCCGCACGGAAGTCCAGTGCGTTACCGCACGGCCATGCACCTCTAACATTGAAATTAACATTGAAATCCTGTTTTCATTTGATCACTTTTACCGAAATGGTAAAAAAAGAAAATGATCAGCCTGTTTCGTTTCAAAAGGACTTAAATAAAATATTAAAATTATTTCTAAAACAGTTCTTAATCTTATTGTGACTTGTAACATGGAATAATATTTACATATATTTTTTAACTATAAACGAACAATGCCTTTTTATCATGCCCCTTGTTCTATTAAATAAAGTTTAAAGATAAAAAACGTAAGAAAAATAATACAAGTGAAAAATCATGATTTGGAATGAATGAATAATAATAATTTTTTTTCTATTGTGATCCTAATAATATTGTTTGACTTTTTATTCTTGGACTCCAATTTATATTATTTGATTGAAAACTTAGTCAAGATCAGTAACAAAAAATATTTTTGGCCAATGAAATGTATTTGATTATGAAATTTTATGAATGATAGAATTTTATGTATGAAAGAAACCGGAACGAAGTCATCACAAATGAATTCATGAATAAAATTGATGTTTCAAGTAAGACAAAGAAAGGAGCTTTAAGATTGTTTGGGCTTGTGAAGATAATGGATAACTAAACGAGCACAATTTAAGAGTGCAAGGTGTGCGTGGAAGAGGTAAACCGAGGAAAATACGGTTAGATTTTAGATAGGCCAGATTTTAAAAGATAGTATGAATGAAATATTGTGCATGACGAGATGTATCAACATGCAGGTGTTGAAAATTTTACGCATGGAGAGAAGAGTTTGAAAATCTGTTAACTCTGCTTGCTCTGCAAGGGACACAGCGTGATAATATGTGTGTGTGTATTTTTTTCCCAATATTAAAACCTTTTAACACTTGCCACCCTATGATGGATAGTGAGTGACCAGGACTTACATAATAAAATAATTTTATAGCTAATTAAAAAAAATATCCTAGCAGATTTTGCATAATTTTAATTTAAAACATACATTTTTCACTGGATGCTGAGCGTCCAGCACAGTGGCTGGCGGAATTGTTTAGCACAGTAAGGCAAGTGTTAAGCATTGAAGACGAAAAAAAAATCATCACTTTTTTTTACCTAAAATTCCATTGTATACTCGTATATTGGAATTTTACAGAATTTACATCCACCGTTTGTCAACAATATGCCTCCGATTCTTTGAGAACATTGCTCGTGACCAAATAGACAGTTTGTGGTTAATGGAAGCGCGGAAGGATGACCTACAAGAGGAAGAATCCCAATGCATTGGACTGACTAAGTGAGAGATGCAACTGAACTACTCTTAACAACTGCCCTTCGAGCCGCGGAGCGCTGAGGCTACGACTATCATGAAAGTCACGTCGCTCAGTCATAAGCTACACGATAGGATGATGACATCGACCTCTTAAATTCTTAACACCATGTCACAAGTTCTCTATTATGTTCCTATAGTGTGAATATATTCTCAATATGAGCCTGAAAAATTATTTTGGTGCATCAAACCCTTCAATATTAAGCCACTATCTTCCTACCCTTACACTTAACTAATAAATATATTTGTAATATTTTAAATCAGTGAATAAAAGTGGGTTTGCGTCCCTAATTATAGTGCCTTTGAGGAGAGTTACCTCTCTAAATGGCACTGTAAGCTAGCTATCATTTTATTGTTATTATTCAAAGCGAAAAAAATATTTGCTTAATCAAAACGTTCACAAGTAGTAATGAAATGGAATGCCTCGTAAATGTTCACAAATAGTAATGAAATGGAATGACTCGTAAATGTTCACAAATAGTAATGAAATGACTTGTAAATGTTCACAAATAGTAATTAAATGGAATGAATGACTCGTAAATGAATACTATCTGAAACTAAAAGCTGGAAATTTATTTTGTTCCCTTTTACAACTGTAACAAAATAATTTATGTATCAGATATATTCTGGGATAATCAAGATAAAAAGGGAAAAGTTTTTGATTCATTGATTACCGCATTTCTGGAGTGTAGTGAAGCGCAGCTGTTAAAATGGCCCAGTTAACGGGTTCGCCATCTTGACATTATGCACTTAATCCCAAATATTTGGCTTTTGATGGGTCTTTTTATTTTGTGGTTATTGGAGGACCATTGCGGTTTATTCATTATGGCCGTATGGTTATACCTTTAAACGTTCATGTTGTTATTGTTGAATGAGATTATTATGAATAATTTTCATTTTTTGATGGCGAATTGGCAACTTTCTTCATACGGTTTGATTTTTTATACGTAAACATAATAAAATAAGTAACTATATGCTGTCCCTCAAAGCAAGAATAAAAAATAAACATGACTTTTATAGCTCAACTTGTAATAGAGTCGCCACCGCCTTTTTATTCTTACAATGAACTTATTTACATTTATTTTGTAATATTTTCAATTGTTAATAAATTATAAAGGGTTTGATTCGAGAGCTAGAGAGTGTTTGAGGAAATTTTGCTGTAACGGCAATATATAAATTGTCCACTTTTTTGTAACGGTATAACCCTACCGGTTTCAAGGCTTTCACCTCATCTTCAGGGGAGCACAAACAAAACTAAATTATGTTCGAACTGGTATCGATATATTCGCTTCAACGGTTGGTGACATTCGGGCAGGGGACTAAAGGCTGAGGCCCTGGAAATTTCATTAGAGGCCCTAGAAATTTCTAAGTCAGTACACCGAGGTGAACATCTGGTAAACACAAATATCCCAAAAATCTCTCCGTTGCTAGCCGAAATCGTCGCATTCCTCTCTCAGTCCTCAGTCCCCAATCCGAATGTCACCAACCGTTGAAGCGTGTATATCGGTACCAGTTCGAACAGAATTTAGTCTTGTTTGTGCTCCCCTGAAGATGAGGTGTGCACCTTGAAACCGGTATGGTTATACCGTTACAAAAAAGTGGAACAAACAGTGTTTGATAAAATAAATGACAATGTCTTTAAACCTCCACAACATGAATGCCTTAACTATAAACAATATATAAATTGTCAATTTATTATATTGTAATTATTATAAAAGAATCACGTCAAGGGTGCATTGGTTTTGAACGTAACACAAAAAGAACAATTACTAACCGCCATTAAATAAATTCAGATGAAATGATGACCGCAAGTATTTTGAAATTCATCAATAATGGATATGCCTTTGGCCAGAATATTATCAAAAACAACACTGCTTCTGATGTTCGGATAAATATCAAGATTATCACGACATTTTATGGTAAATTCAATGGATTTGGTTAAATAAAGCTGATATATTCATAGATTGTCAATCAATCAATTAAAGACGACGTAAAGACAATATTTTACTTTAAACATTAATTATCACAAATTCGTTGGTATTTTTTTAACTGTACACCTATTCCTCGATTACCGAGGTTTCTTTTTACGCGTTATAATTTTTTTTAAAGATGATCTTTTTTCTCCTTGTTTGAAGTTTGTCTAGTATATTATACGTGTACCTCAGGACAACTGTGCACTCGCCTCAAAGATTGTGCTCGTCACTGAAGTTAAGGTCTAAAAGGTAAACTAGCAGCATGATAAGTAACTTCTGCATTTTTTCCATTTAATTTTATTATCACATTAAATAGTTAATATGGTTGGTACACGATATTTTAATAAAATATAGGTGAATTGTAACTTCCATAAAGTAATGTGATTTACGGTAATATAATCTCGATTAAAGCGATTGCAAAAATAGAAATAAATCATGGTCATCCAAAGCTGAGATAATGTAGTTTATTATTTGAGCATGTCTGCTGCACATGATATACCGAAGGTACACAATGACATACCGAAGAGCAGTAAGCAGAAAGCAGTGATCAAAGCCACTCCGTCGAGAGCAGGTCGCGGCTGCCGGCGGTCGATAAGAATGGCATGTGCACCTTACGTAACTACGGCGGTAATGCAGGTCGCCGCGCGGGGCCCGGTGTTTTTTGTCCCCGTGCACCTGTCGAACCCTAAGGGGCCCGGCTGCAGGATCGAATCCTAAATCTGAGACGAGGGCCACTGGGCATAGATAAAAAAATAATCAATTTAAAAATGTATATATTTTCCGTTAAAAAATCACTAAAACGACCTCCGTAGCATTAGTAAAACGCCTGTCTCCTAATCGTTACGGGTTCAAATATCACCGAAATCCAGGTTTTTTAAAAAGGATTCTAATGATTTTTCACTTCATACTTTAACATATTTCTGGTTGGTTATAAGAGATTGCCACATGGCAATAAACCCGCTAGGTTATATGTCCTCAGTGAGATACAGACAAAAGCCTAGTTTACTGGGGACACGACAAATGAAAGGCAACAAACCCAGATCCATTAAAATTGTGTGTCCAAATTAAATTACCTGTTGTTTTTATCCCAAATTATGTATATTTCTTGTCATGTGTGTAAAAAAATTGTATACAATGAAAGTGTAAAACAATACAGAACCACTTTAAACGTTTTTAAATTGGATATAAAGGCATGTAGATCAGCCCTCTTTACTTACCCAATAAAGGACATGGCGTATGGATATGTATTTATTATAATTCATATAAGTGAAAATAATACATTTTACAAATAAAGGATCTTTTACCTTTTAACAGAATATATGGAATAAATCACGCGATAATATTATCATACAGAATGTGACACAAATCATTCTAGTGTGGGTGGATTGCCTATTAAAAATGCATTTCATATATTATAATTAGATTCCGTCCTTTTTGAGGAAACTACGATACATTTCCAAGCGTGGATCTTCAATTATATATTGTATAATATAGTAATTTTTATTTAACCCTTCCTTCCCTGTGATGTGTAACTAGTACACACTGTTTCTAAAAACTTTAATATCTCTATAAATATAATAAATACTGGGTCCAGATTTTAGGTATTCCTCTGTAATACGTTTACGCATTGAATGAAAAAAATAATAATTCACTAGTTAACAAATTTTAACTTTTTGTCTGTAACAAATATTAAATTAGCTGATTCTTACTAAATCGACCCTGCTGATTACGAAAATCTCAGTGAAAAGTTTGTAACACGTAATATTTTTGTGTAACAGAAGAGGGAGTGTATTAATAAAATAAGTACGTTTTTACACATTTCAAAAGGCGTAATTACAAGAATGAAAATAAACAAATTCCTGAAATACTAAATTTAGACACAGAATACAATGTTGTTACATAGGGAAAAAAAAGAAGCCGAATAAAAAATAATTACCATATGAAAAATTCACCTTATATACCAATTTTTTATGAAGTTGATCGAATCAACTTTTTTTAGAGATTGTACATTAAATTGAATGAAAACTCAAATTATATAACTAAGAAGCCCCTACATTAGAGTAATCAGCCATATGCAGATTACTAGCAACATTTTTTTGTTAAAATATGAAATACTTACAGCTATTTATTCCTCTTGTAACATACTTTGTGTCACCTTCTCTAAAAAAAACCAACAGTAGTCCCCCATCATATTAGAATCCCACCTTTCTTGATTTCGTTGTTCCAGTCTGTGAATATCCTGATGGAATATTCCCCTTGTTTATCACTTAGAGCTCCTAAGTTCTCTGCGAAAAAGTCTAGATGGGAATGCAGGAAGTGTATTTTCAGTGACATTCGACATCCTAGCTTCTGGTAACTGCAAGAGTTCTTGTACAAGCTGTTCGTAATTGTCAGCTTTATTATTACTTAGGAAACAACTAACAACTCTTCCAAAGGCTTTCCAAGCTTCTAGTTCTTCAACACTTAATTTTTTTTCGAACTTTTCATATTTCAAAAGTTTCAGTTTCAGTCAAAAACTAATTTCAGGTTTTTCTCTTAAAAGGTACGTGATAGAACATTTTCAAGTTCATATTCGTTATCAGCACACAACAATTGACCTATACTGGCCGTTTTCATCCTTGTTACAATCCGTTTTCACACTTTTTCGAACTTTTTTTCTTTCAAATGTTTGTATTGATGTGTATTGAATACACAGCACCGGAACGCTCGGATTTTTTTAGCACATAAAGGGAAAAGTTAACTGTAAGGATCTCCATATTAGAATATTTAAAAATAAATTATTTTGTTACACCAGTAATTACATTAATCTCCGCTACACGTATTTCTACCTCCTATCCCGAGGCCCTCGGAATGATCCCACGATCGTACCATGAATGTAATTAGAGGAATAACAAAGTAGTTTATTTAAAAAATACATAATTAAAAAAGTTAATAAAGGAAAGAAAACAAATAAAAAAGATTCAAAATATCAAGAAAGATATATTATTTCAAAGCAGGTGGCCATTTTTTAAATAAATTATTATATTATATTGTATAAATTTCACATTTATCAACATATATCTACACAAGACGGACCACTCACGAGACAAGAACAACATCAATGTATCGTGTAACATTCAATATTGTCTCCTTATTTTTCCTTGTTATATATCCTCAGTGAGATACAAGAAAAGTCAAATTCACTGGGGACTCTTCTTCTTCTTCCTGGCTCCATCCCAACTCATTGTCTCCGAAGACTGTTGGGGTCAGCTCTCCTCGTCCTCAGGTTGTATGCTCTTCTGTCCCAGACTAGGTCCCCCAGGCCATGCCTCTGCATCAGGTTATCTTTTTGCACCACCCATGAATTCTTTGGCCTTCCTCTGGTCGCCACTCGATGAAGATCCATGGAGATTGCCTGGTTCACAATGTGATCGGGTGCTCTGCGTCCAACGTGCCCATACCATATCAATCGCCTCTCCTCCATCTTGCTGTTGATTTCTGTAACACCCAGGCTTCCACGAATGCGTGAGCTTCTTATTTTGTCTCTTAGGGACACACCTGCTGGCCATCTTAGCATACGCATTTCAGCAGTTTCTAGTTGCCTAGAGTAAGAGTTATACATCGTCCAGCATTCGGAGCCATAGAGGAGTGCGGGTCTGACAATTGTTTGGTATACTTTTCCTTTTAACTTTACTAGCATTTTCGGATCACATAGAACTCCCGTCATTGATCTAAACTTCATCCATCCCACACTAATTATATGTGTTACATCTGCTGCACATCCTCCATCGCTATGGATGAGTGACCCAAGATACTTAAAGGAGTCACAATTTTGTAATGTTTCTCCATCCATTTGCATTACGGGAGTGAAAGCATTTGTGTTCTCGAATGGTAGGTACAGATACTCTGTTTTCTTTCTGCTCAGTCTCAATCCATTGTCCTCCAAGATTCTTCTCCACCTTTCCAGACTATTTGGCAGGTCTTCGTGTTTTTCACTTATTAATACGATATCGTCTGCAAATAGTAGGATCTTTAGGAGACTGTTCATTTCCTGGTTAGTTAAATAGTCCATGACTAAGATGAACAGTAGCGGACTGAGTACCGATCCTTGATGTACCCCCACCTTTACAGGAAATTCTGGTGAAGTTCCCGAAGTGCACCTCACTTGCGTTGTCACGCTATCGTACATGTCCTGAAGGAAAAGTCAAATTCACTGGGGACTCGACAAATGAAAGACAACAAAACCCTGATCCACAACAATTTGGTATCCACTGTCAATTACCTGTTGTTTCTCGTAAATTATTTATTTATATAATTTCTTATAATTTATTACTCTGGATGGATAAAGTCAGCCAACGTTGATAGAGAGTTGCTGACAAATATTAAAATTCGAAAGGTGTCCTGTTTGGGTCATGTACCTAGAGAAGCAAAGTACAAATTACTGCACCTGATCATCCAAGGCAAAATAGAGGGTCGAAGGGGTGTTGGCAGGAGGCAAATCTCCTGGCTCCGCAATATACGTGATTGGACTGGTATAAGGAGCGTCGGGGATCTTTTTCAGGCTGCCGGGGACAAATATACCTACTCTCAGGTGATATTCAACGTTAGGGGGGGAACTGACATGACACTGGGAAGAAGATGAAGAAATAAATGTATCATTAATTATTTTTATTTCTTGTTTTTTAACCCAAAATAATTTTGATATTTTGTGAATTTTTATTTTCGAGTACGTTAATTTAAACTATAATCATTTTATATATTATTTATATATAGTTAAGGCATTAACGTTGTGAAGGTTTAAAGAAATTGTAATATGTTTTATCAAACATTGTTTATTCAACTTTATGTAACGGTATAACCCTACCGGTTTCAAGGCTTTCACCTCATCATCAGGGGAGCACCAACAAGGCAAACATTTTTAATTATTTCCTTCTCATATTTCTATCATAACTATAATTTTGTAGGAATGATAATTTTTCAATTTATCTATTTATTTATTTAGCACTTGATTGCAAAACAATCTGGCGGGCTTAAAGCCAGCCGACAATCTCTTCCAGCCAGCCAGAAAAAAGTAAATAAAACAAGTTAAATGGTCGCAAAAAAAACATTCAAATGACTATACATCCCCACGAAATTAATGAACATATACGTAAGCATACATTCATAAACCCCACAAACAATAACAATCACTCGAAATACGTAAGTATTTTATTGATTCCATTTACAAATGAATTTATATTAGATTTTCATTAAATTACTTTTTTCTGTCAATCAGTAAGTAAAAAGTACTCTAAATAGCCTTCTTTACAATGTACTCGTAATATCTCTCAAAAAGTATCTTGAATGCCTCTATTCCATCAAACTGTCCACACTCCAAAGGTAAATTAACCATATTATAGAGCTGACCACTTCATTAAGACCAATTGAGCTCTTTTTTTAGATCACTTTTATTATACATCTTAAGTTGGCCTGACAAAGAAATCGTCAAAAGAGTTCGAAACTCGAGTCGCGATGATAACATCGAATTAGTAGAATTTACATTATGAAGTTTCACAAAATCCTAACTGATATGGTTTGGGAATGTAGAACGAATAAACGAAGAAATACTAACAGAACAGATGTAAATGTGAGTGGAAAAGGCTAGAAAGGAAACCAAGGAAAATATGGTTGGATCAAGTGAACAATATTTTGAAAAAAGGAAACGTATAAAGTTTGTGAAATCATATGAGTTTTGGAGTGGTGAAAGATGTGTGTATCGAGATAGGAAAGTCTGACGTTCTTCCCTATCTGCCTACCCCGACAAGGGATTGGTGTGGGGTATATATGTACAAAACAATGACAATAATATATTTTATTTGGAAGTAGATACTTAGTTGCGTGTTGAACGTTCTAATGCACAAGACAATGGACATCCAGTTCAAAAACCGTATTTGTAATGGAGGAACTAATGTTTTTTTACGTTTGGCATTTATTAATTTAAGACGGCTTTAATTATCGCTGTAATATAGAATTCAATGCATTCCAATATCCATTGTGTGAATCGCATTGTCTGAATACGACTCAAAAAATAATTTGATCACCCGATTGTGGGCACTCTGGCCCTAACTGCCGCCCCTGGCAGGGTGCGCCGCCCCGGGCTGGCGCGTGCCGGCACTGAGATTGCGCGCTAACGGTTCGAGGAGAGAACCCATTCCATTCACAGCTCCGTTCCTGCGCTCCCGGGTTCGAACTCCCACTTCCCTTATCCCTTTTACGATCTTAAGGGATACCATAGTCTGTGTGAATATATTTTATATATTTTGGATTATACATTTATTTCATATTAAACATAGAATGTCATTCGTAGCATAGAGTTTTTTTATGTTTCTGGTATAATTTCAGTTGGTTCGGTCGACTTGACAAATGTTTATTTTTCATTATTAAAACTTTTTTACATGATCAGAAAAAAAAGCTGATATGCAATAATACAATGCAGAATTTATTCAACTCTATTGGAAATAATAAATGTTTATAGACAAAAAAATACAAAATTCCATGTTGTTTATAGACAAAAAAATACAAAACTCTATGTTGTTTATAGACAAAAAAAATACAAAAATAAATGTTTATAGACAAAAAAATACAAAACTCTATGTTGTTTATAGACAAAAACTACAAAAATAATTGTTTATAGACAAAAAAATACAAAATTCTATGTTGTTTATAGACAAAAAATACAAAAATAAATGTTTATAGATAAAAAAAATACAAAACTCTATGTTGTTTATAGACAAAAAATAAATGTTTATAGACAAAAAAATACAAAATTCTTTGTTGTTTATAGACAAAAAAATACAAAAATAAATGTTTATAGACAAAAAAATACAAAACTTAAATAAATTGTACGAATCACGTTAATTTAATTTGTAACATGTTATTTTTTGTATTAAATTAATGTATTCAATCAATCTAAATTAAAAATGTATTCAAACTAAATAATTTTTTTTATTCAAAGCTGTATTATTTCAATAATCGAAATCGATCGTGCATAGTAAAAATAAAATTGGTGAACATATACAGTGTTCCGAATCTTAATTTTTATACGTTGTTAACCCTTCCTGTCCTGTGATGTGTAACTAGTACACATTGCTTCTAAATACTTTAATATCTCTATAAATACAATATAATAAATACTGGGTTAAGATTTTCGATATTCCTCCGTAATACATTTACGCATTGAATGAAAAAATAATATTAATAATAATTAGCCATTATCGGCCACATCAGAGATATTTTGTGAAAATCGGGAATAAATTCACCAATACAATCAAACGTGTGCCAGTGTGTGACGTGACGTAGGTATATTCATTCAGATTTTAGGCATTATTCCGTAATACATTTACGCATTGAATGAAAAAATAATATTAATAATAATTAGCAATTATCGGCCACATCAGAGATATTTTGTGGAAATCGGGAATAAATTCACCAATACAATCAAATGTGTGCCGGTGTGTGACGTAGGTATATTCATTCTAAAACACCGCTATGGGTGAGGAAGCGACGCTATTCACGTCTCACTCGCACTCTACTTCGGTATGTCTGAACGCAAGAAATATAATCTCAGTTCGCTCGCTTCTCTCGCTCAGTAGATCGGCGGCTTTCGGCAGAGGTGGTCGATTTGCCCGTTTTCTGAACGTTGGCTGATGTTTTTTTTTCATGGTTTTAGCAATTACATTTCAATTATTATCACTTTTGACTTCAAATTTAATTAATTTAAGCGATTGGCTATGAATATTATTATTTTTCCGATTTTAAATCGCTAATTTCTACATGTGTGTTGAATACACAACACCGAAACGGGCGGTTTTTTTTAGCACAGGATGATGAATATATTTAAAAAAAACGTTGAGGATTTGTAGTCGTCCAACAATATACAAAAAATGTGTAGAAATCGGAATTGTTGAACAATTCATAAAAAAAATGAATTTTTTCGAACATCGAACAATAACAAAGTAGAATATTCGTAACGATCGAATAATATATAGAAAAGAGTGGAGAACTCGTAGTTGTTCAGCAATATGTAGAAAGTGGAAAGTTCGTAGTTTTAGAAAAAAATATAACGAGTGACAAATTCGTTGTCATCGAACTAATTATATAAAATAGACAATTCTTAGTTTTCGGAAACTATCTGAATAAGTGATAAATTCGTCGTTTTTGAACGAATTATAAAAAAGTTGAATTACGACAATCTGTCTGTGATACAGAGCCCGTGGATTTTAACTGCAGTAACGCCTATCGTAACATCAATTACCATTATCACTTTCGGTTTTCTGAGAACAGTTAACTAATCACATAAGAGTTACCGACTCTTGAGAAGTTATCATAACTATCTGATATACCTTTCACCTCACTAAGTCCGATCAGGATACTCCCACTTTCACCTCACTAAGTCCGATCAGGATACTCCCACTTTCACCTCACTAAGTCCGATCAGGATACTCCCACTTTCTCCTCACTAAGTCCGATCAGGATACCTCCACTTTCACCTTACTAAGTCCGATCAGGATACTCCCACTTTCACCTCACTAAGTCCGATCAGGATACTCCCACTTTCACCTCACTAAGTCCGATCAGGATACTCCCACTATCACCTCACTAAGTCCGATCAGGATACTCCCACTAAATGTATAAGCAACAGAAAATAAAAGTGTTAAACATCTACAGTATCGTGCGAATGAAAAGAATCGCTCACAATTCAGTTGTAAAAATAATTTGTTTCTAATAAGGTCAGTAATATTTGACAAAAAACTGTATTTTAGTTATTATTCAATAAGAAATATGTCTTCCTTTAGCATCAATGAGAGCCTGCACTCATTTTGACAGTTTCCCATGATTAACATATATCATCCCCATCCCAAAGTACAAATTACTGCACCTGATCATCCAAGGCAAAATAGAAGGTCGAAGAGGTGTTGGCAGGAGGCCAATCTGGCTCCGCAATATACGTGATTGGACCGGCATAAGGAGCGTTAGGGATCTTTTTCGGGCTGCCGGGGACAACGATATATACTCTCAGGTGATACTCAACGTTGAGGGGACCTGGCATGACACTTGGAAGAAGAAGAAGATATCATACCTTAACCATACCTGATTTACTAGTTTGTATCATTTTCTTCTTACAAGCCATTTTACAAATTGCTCACAAATGTTCAATAGAATTCAGATTTGATGAGTTTCCAGGCCAGTCTAGAAGAGTTATATCCTTATCTTGGTAATATTTAAACATGGATCCACCCGAGTCTTGTTGAAAAACAGCACCTCCGTTTGGATGACATTTTCCAGTTCTTCAGAGAAATATATTTCCAGTAACGGCTTTTATTTCTGGCTGTCCATCATTCCTTTTATTGGCACCAGAAATCTGGTCTTCATATATGAAAGGCAGTGCCAGAACATCTGTTTTACAGGATGTTTGACAGTCTGGTCAATATAAGCAGCAGTAAGTTTTCAATCTCTACGTTTTCTTAAATTGTGATCGAAGCCAGCGTCTGCTACTTTTTGAAGTTCATAACATATGTTTCCTATTCGCTTCACTTCAACTGACTGTCTCTCTTATCTGCTTTATGATCTTACTTATTACATCCTGGCTCACACCATATTATCTTGCAATATTTCGCAATAACATTGAAGTTTATTTCTTTAACGAAACAATCTTTTCTCGTTTCTTCGGAGCACCCAAACAAAAGTTGATGGTGTTACAGAGGTCACAAAAAGTCTCAAATGGAAGTGGCCTGGGCACCCCACTCGAGCAACGAACCATCGTCAAACGTATCAAGTAATTCAGTGGTACCTAATAGTGAAGGCACACTGGGTGGATGGAATACGTATAGTAAACAAGGAGCGATTACGTCGCAGCAGTGCGCAAAGGACAGGATTTCTTGGAAACAACTCGGATAAGTCTACGGATAAGTCTACATCCTGTGGTGGATGAATGTAAGCTGATGATGATGATATACATATAAATATAAAAATGAATATACAACTAATCTTCAAACAAATACTCACCTCATTGACACTGAATTATTTCGCCCCCGGACAAGATTCGTTATTATCAAAAATCATGTTGATTGGAGGGACAAAAAGAGGTCGCAGGTCCTTAATCAGAATGTCCACCGATAAGTTGGAATGTTTGTTAGAAAAGGCGAACGATTCCGTCACTGGGCCCTTGTTTCGCCAAATTAAACGGATCGTCCTTAGTGACGGAAGACTCAGCTGGTGCGGCGGGACTTGTTGCTCGGTAAATCAGTTCTCGGTTCAGCAGCCGGCCGGCCGACTGGGATCGGCAGGTGCGCGCCAGCGGGCCAGCGCGCCCATACAGAGTGGTTAGTGATCAATATTCATTTCTTCAAATACTTAGACGTTAGCATAAATTAATACGTATTTTCCTCAATAACTTATTGAACTTAAAATCTATTTCAGATTTAACCGTCAACAAATTAAGTTGATATACTATATCTTGGCAGAATCTCTGTTGTTGACGACAAGAAACATCGCAACTGTCCTCATCTCATTCTCACCCATAAATGAATGTTGTGTGACTAAACATGTACCTCTTTCCGATTTCTCGTTAACCAAGATGTTGCCCGTCAGTATTAACTTACGAAAGTAACATCTCTCTCCTCGCAACACATGACTTCAATTACGAGTATGTAAACTTGTGGCAATTTATTTTGACCATACTTGTGATTTTCGTGGAATTTATTGTTATTGTGATAGCTACCTAAAATCCAATTCTAATATATATTGCGCTCTTAGGTTGATATTTGTTTAATGACTATTGATATAGTTTTTTTTATTAAACAAAGTAATATATTGTACAAATATTGGTCAAGGCTATACCTATATACACATTTATTACTTAACTAATCTTATTTATATGTTATAATTTATGAACTTACTTAATCTTATTTTCCTACATGTCATTTTATTTTTATTTTTTTATAATCTTAATATATGATTTCTTAGAAATAATTAACACCTACACACTACTTATAACTAGATAACAATTCTTACAACTAATTATTTAGCAAAACAAGTCCACTCGTTTAGGCTACTTGTATTACATCACAATCACTCAGACCTTGGTCGTCCCAGCTAATACTGTAGGTGGACTTGTCAGGCAATAGATAATGCTTCGGGAACCTGTGCTTATAACGGAAGGGTAGGTCGTTATTATCACGTATCGGAAGGTCTACAAAGGTTTCTTTGTAGTTCATCTTCTTCGATAAATTTTCTGCGGTTTTCTTACCAAACATGTTTATTTTCATTATATGCAGATGCGACGAAGTGCTCAATCTAATAATCCTAGACCGCAGCCAACACTTTCCTATTCTTACACTTAATTTTGTAATATTTTTAATCTGTAAATAATTGTGGGTTCGAATTCCGAGCTGGAGTGGCTTTGAAAAGAGTTTGCTCTCTAAATAGCGTTAATATATAAATAGTTATTATTTTATTTTATATTAATGAAACAAATTCATGTTATCTACAATTTTACTTCAATTGATGATTCAACCAGCTTCCTAAATATTTATTATTTTAGATTTGCTTCACAATTTTAAAATATTGATAAAAAAGGGGATGAGACTTTATGTTCGGGGTGTAGGGCATCCCGGGCACGGGGCACGGCGCAGGTCCCAATCCCGAAGGATTGCCGTTTGCCGTTATAGCTTTGGCTTTAAATGTTACCGCTATAAAAAACAGTCCGTTCAAAAAACAGCCGCTGCGTCCGTTCCTTTCGGGAGGCCAGATTGTTTTTAGTTCGTTTGTTATTTGAAGAAATATAAAGATATTCTGCTGGGTAGGTACTGAAGGTGCGCGGCAATTATGCGCACCTGTGCCTGTCGCGGCCCACTCTCTAGCCTCATGCGCACAACCACGATACACATACCATACCTGTTATAGTATTATATATTGTATGGTGTTTTATTATTTTCTACTAATAAATTATTTAAGGGGGGTATTCTATTCTAAAGGCGTGAATTTCGGGCGTTTATTGAGACTTAATAAAAAAAAACTTAAAACATTTTTCCTATGCATTTTTTATGAAACAGTTTGTTTATTGATGATTTGAGAATGTACAAAAAAAATTTTGATTTTTTTTTTTAATTCAAGATGTTATCAGCTGTTATATCTTGTCGTAAAAAAAGGGGGGGGGAACTGGTCGACATGGTTGAAGCCCTTTTGTAAATTTGAAACAAAAATCATACACAGTTTCTTAATAAAAAATAATGTCGTTATAGTTGGTACCAAACAAAAAAATCTTAAAATTATAGCTGTCTGAAAAATATTAAAAAAATTTTACCTTTTTTTTCAAATACTAAATATTTTAGAAATAGTAAAAAAATAGTTTTGAATTTTCCAAGGTAGGAACGATATAAAAATATTTATCAAAGTTTGAAGACAATCGGTTGAATAGAACTTGAGATTTTATGTCGACCAGGTTGAAAAAAGTAGTTTCGAGAAAAACGCGTTTAAAGTTTTGAGATTATTGTCCGAGTCATTCCGGTGCGGCGTAATTGCTGCCTCATTTATAGCTTATAACTTTGTATATATTGAGAATTTTAAAATTTCATTTTCACAACATATTTTTAAAGGTCTAAACTGTAAAAATATGCAAAAAAAATTTTTTTCAGGTATGTTTTATCTTCCTTTTAAAAATAAAACAAACAATAAACGGACATTTCTAATATCTTAGAAAAGACGTTTGTTTCCCTTTGTGGTGCACGTTTAATAAAATAAATAAAACACAGATTTCTTATTATGCTATACCTGTTTCAAACAATGGTGAACACATAATACAAAATAAATGTTTCATTTATTGTAATTTGTTTTTATCAAACACTGTTTATTCCACTTTTTTGTAACGGTATAACCCTACCGGTTTGAAGGCTTTCACCTCATCTTCAGGATCGGTACTCAGTCCGCTACTGTTCATCTTAGTCATGGGCTATTTAACTAACCAGGAAATGAACAGTCTCCTAAAAATCCTACTATTTGCAGACGATATCGTATTAATAAGTGAAAAACATGAAGACCTGCAAAATAGTCTGGAAAGGTGGAGAAGAATCTTGGAGGGCAATGGATTGAGACTGGGCAGAAAGAAAACAGAGTATCTGTAGGATGTGCAGCAGATGTAACACATAGAATTAGTGTGGGATGGATGAAGTTTAGATCAATGACGGGAGTTCTATGTGATCCGAAAATGCCAGTAAAGTTAAAAGGAAAAGTATACCAAACGATTGTCAGACCCGCACTCCTCTATGGCTCCGAATGCTGGACGATGTATAACTCTTACTCTAGGCAACTGGAAACAGCTGAAATGCGCATGGTAAGATGGTCGGCTGGTGTGTCCCTAAGAGACAAAATAAAAAGCTCACGCATTCGTGGAAGCCTAGGTGTTACAGACATCAACAGCAAGATGGAGGAGAGGCGATTGAGGTGGTATGGGCACGTTGGACGCAGAGCACCCGATCACATTGTGAACCAGGCAATCTCCATGGATCTTCCTCGAATAACAACCAGAGAAAGACCAAAGAATTCATGGTTGGTGCAAAAAGATAACCTGATACAGAGGAATGGCCTGGGGGACGTAGTCTGGGACAGAAGAGCATACAACCTGAGGACGAGGAGAGCTGACCCCAACAGTCTTCGCAGACAGTGAGTTGGGATGGAGTTAGGGAGAAGAAGATCAGTGAAGCACAAACCAGACACAAACATCATGGGAGCAGAAAAAAAGTGGAATAAACAGTGTTTGATCAAAACAAATTACAATGCCTTTAAACCTCCATAAGGTTTTTCTGAGTGCCATACTGAAACTGACTACAAACAAGCTTTGAAGATGAAACTGCAACGTTTTCGAAACGTCGGCATTTCAGAATACTCTGAAAAAAGCTAATACAACTGCATTGTGCATGATGATAGGCCCGATAAGGGAGATCGTCGGTGTATCCAGTAAATAAAAACCAGGTAGTGTATACTCTGTTCTACTTGCACTGAAAGCTCAAAGAAAAGTCTACAATTATGGCTCACAGAGATAAACATAAGTTTCCGTTAACAAAGTACGTCGCACAAGGGATGATTTTACATGGTGTTATTTTTCATCTATCTATATTAAACTTTATTAGAGCTTGGCATGTAACATAGTAAGTATTAAAGCTTTGGAATGTAACATAGTGAGTATTAGAGTTTTGGCATATAACATAGTGAGTATTAGAGCTTTGGCATGTAATATAGTGAGTATTAGAGCTTTAGCATGTAATATAGTGCGTATTAGAGCTTTGGCATGTAGCATAGTGAGTGTTACAGCTTTGGCATGTAGCATAATGAGTGTTAGAGCTTCGGCTTATAATATAGAGAGTATTAGAGCTTTGTCATGTAACATAGTGAGTATTAGAGCTTTGGCATATAACATAATGAGTATTAGAGTTTTGGCATGTAATATAGTGAGTATTAGAGCTTTGGCATGTAGCATAGTGAGTATTAGAGCTTTGGCATGTAGCATAGTGAGTATTAGAGTTTTGGCATGTAACATAGTGAGTATTAAAGCTTTGGCACATAACATCGTAAACATATTTCTTGTTATTCATCCGATTTTTTAAATATTTGATTAATAATTATCAACAATATTTTACAGGGAAACCCCACTACCGTATCTGATTCACTATGAATATACCTTTATTTAAGTCGGATTCCCATCACGACCCCTTTTTTAAGACAGTTTTCATATACCATATAACGGGAAAAATAGCAAACCCTTGGTTGATTTACAAACTTTTGTTGAACGTACCGGATAATTATTTTCTCCATCGTGAATTACGATTGTTTTCGGTGCCGTATTCACGAATTGAGCTGTTAAGAGCATCACTACTTGCACACGGAATGAGCTTGTTGAATAAATGTTCTGATATCGACATCTCACACATCTCAGTTGATTCATTGAAGATAAAACTCCTTAATAAACTTTGTGAACATAACAGTCACTTCACAGGGAAATATGAGTAACACTGTTTCCATTGTCTTTATGTTACATTTAGACTTTTTTTTTTGTTTTTTTATGTAATTGGGTTACCTGTATCAAATGTAAAATATAAAAAAAAACAGTTAAATACATATGTATTCGTATACAAATTTGACAAATGTCTAATAAATACCGAAATTTGGTTTGTTTTGGTTTACGTAAATATTGCGAACAAAAACATAAAAATACATACTCAATGCAAAGTGAAACTAGACTCCATTTATCTTTAAATGAAGCACTTATGACAAAATGACCAGATATTTATGGACTTGAATTGCGGTCTCCTCATAATTTCCTCCCAAGTACTCATATAATATTGTTCAGGTCTTTTGTAAGTTGTAATTTCAATAATCGTTGCCATTCTTAATGAAAGCACACATGGCAAGATGCTGCGAGACAATATCACGGCAGAACTGGCATCCCTTTCAACTCCACCGACAAACGACTCCCCCGACTCCCCCGATCGCTCGCCCATAACTTTAATATTCAGATTCGCGGTCGTGAATCTCCATCATTTGACACAACAATCGGCTCCCGTTTTGTGCATTCAAATTAATAATATGAACAAGACTTGTTTTACTCGTATGCTCTCTTTGAAGTCAAATTTGCCAAACGAGTTGCCATAAATGCAAAACGGCGCGGAAATTGTCGATATTCTCGAAGTCATACTGCTTACATTTCATTTGAAAGGATACCGAACTAACTGAAACAGGGACATTTAAACAGCTTCCATAAAACTTGTGTCGAACCTTTGATAAGACTTTTATTTTCACGTAATTATAATCAAAGTTTAAATGTATTGAATAAGCGATGAAAGTATATACGAGTAGAACACATTAATTGTGAAAATATAACGAATTCAGGATAGACTGATATTTCAGGGAGTGCGTCAGGAAAGGAGCCCTGACGTTATCCATGAATCAGGTGAGAGAACAATGTGAGAAATGCTAGAAATATTCCTGACTGGTGCACAAGTACTTAGAAAAGAGGTTTTAAGAGGTTCATCGTCCTAAGGTGATCCACTGGAGACTGCCGCATAAGCAATCAGGAAAAAAGGGTTAGGAGGCTCATCGTCCTGAGGTAATCCACTAATCAGGCGGGAGGATAACATAAGAAATGCAAACGAATATTCTTGACTGGTGCATAAATAATCAGGAAAGATGTGTTAAGAGGGTCATCGTTCTGAGGTGATCCACTAATCGGATGGGAGGACAACGTGAGAAATACAAATTAATGTTCTTGACTGGCACATAAGTAATTAGGAAAGAGGTTTTAGGAGGTTCATTGTCCTAAGATGATCCACGACTCAGGTAGGAGAATAGCGTGTGAATGCAAATGAATATTCCTGACTGGCGCACTAGAGGTTTTAGGAGACTTATCGTCCTGAGGTAATCCACTAATCAAGCGGGAGGACAACGTGAGAAATGCAAATTAATATTCCTCACTGGCGCATAAGTAATCAGGAAAGAGGTTTTAGGAGGTTCATTGTCCTAAAATGATCCACGAATCAGGTAGGAGGATAACATGATAATGAAAATGAATATGCCTGACTGACGAACTAGATATGTTAGGAGGCTTATCGTCCGGAGGCGATCCACAAATCAGGTGAGAAAACGACGAGAAAATGCAAACGAATATTCCTGATTGGCGCACTAGAGGTGTTAGGAGACTTATCACCCTGAGGCGATCCACAACTCAGGTGAGAAGACAACGAGAAAATACAAATAAATATTCCTGACTGGCGCACTCGAGGTGTTAGGAGGCTTATCGTCCTGAGGTGATCCACAAATCAGGTGAGAAGACGACGAGAAAATGCAAATGAATATTCCTCACTGGCGCATAAGTAATCAGGAAAGATATATTAGGAGGCACATCGTCTTTAGGTGATCCACTAATTAGAGGGAAGAACAACGTGAACAATGCAAATGAATATTCCTGACTGGCGCACTAGTACTCGGGAAAGAGTTGTTAGGAGGCTCGTGGTCCTGAGGTGATCTACGAATAAGGTGGGAGGACAACTAGTACTCAGAAAATAGGCATTAGGGGCGTCATCATATCATAAAGTCATCCCTAGATCTCGATAGTATGTAGCACCACAATAGTACAAGTATTGAGATGGTCGTTCGTACAAATATCGTTCAAAATAATACGAAAAAGTCGTTCTTTGGAGTGTCGCAAGGCTGAGAAGATAAAAACTTTCGAGAGCATTTATTTCTGGATTCGCTCCTTATTAAACCTTGTGATCGAGTATAATTGTTAGGTATCCTGGAGATGGAAGAAGTCTCTGGGTGTATTAGTTTATTGTGCGTTAGTTTTTGCTTCTTCCTCTTCTTTTAGGCCTGTTGGCCTGTTATGGCCATACATCATCGTTTCCCTCTTGTGACGTCGACGGCCAGCTGTCTTTCCATATTTTGGGAGGTCTGCTTGCTTGGGGGATATTGGCCTGTCCATTATTACGGCTCATGGTTTCGCCATTCTGGATATATGTTCGTTCCAGAACCTTCTTCTCTGTCGTCCCCATCTGGCAATATCTTCAACTTCGCATATCCTTCGGATTTCTATGTTTCGTACTGTAACACGAAGTGTTTTGCCAGCGATACTCCTAATTTTCCAATTTAACTCATTTTTTTTGCAATTTAGCAAGCATACAGTCTTGACATATCAAACCCGAGTTCCGGTGGTAAGGAGATCAAGCTCCAAGACGATCAGAGGTTTAATTGGCTATAACCTTTAAGACAGAGTTTTTTTTACATAGCGCTATTTTAGGTTGCTTTACAACGCTATAAGAATTTATAATTTTCAACAAAAACATAAATGTAGATGTATAAATAATTCTGAAGTGAATCCACAAAGAACAGAACCTGTGGCGCCCGGATGCTTAACGTGAATGTAAGACCACGACATTTCTGAATATTCTGAAATAGTTACAATAAAATTTTCTGTGAAACAGGCACGAGAATAGTTGTAACAAAATTAGAACATTTTAAGCCAGTTTATTGTTACAGAACATTTTATGCCAGTTTATTGTTATAGAACATTTTATGCCAGTTTATTGTTATAAAACATTTTATGCCAGTTTACTGCTTTGTTATATTAATTTGGAGGAGTAAACTTCAATCTATTTGACATAATTATCTAAAGTAGGCATTATCTTTATGTAAACATACATAAACCATCAAATATTGAAACACAACCTGCTATGAAAACAACAGTAACATTGAATATACCGACCCTGCTGACCATTCCACTGTGCCAACTCCTTTCACATCTCGAAACATGTTGATTTATCTATTTGCGATCTCGGTTGTACCAGTTGACTTACTAAATAATTGGTCTTTGTATGGAATACCTTCTAGAAAAGAAATCAACACATTTGATCAAACACCCATACCTATCAATCCTGAGGTTCTGTCACTGTGACAGTTTTTTAAGTAGCAGGTATAGTACTTGGCAGATTTCAAGGCAATACAGCAATTATAAAAAAATAAAGTTGAAATGTTTTGTGCTTATTCGAAAAATATTAAATGACTGACGTCCATCGGTTTGATGATCAAGAAAGCTGAAAACAGTCCATATCTGATTAAGCTGCCAGACCAATTGTCCAGATTTATAAGGTCCAGCCGGGATGACGAAAAAACCTTTATTAAAAACCACCTCTGATTATGATGTCTTTGTTTTTTGTTAGTTTTTATATCTTTGAATTGTTCTGAAGTTGGGATTTTCTTGTTGCAAGTATAATACAATATAAGTACGATCATATAACTTCATACCAGAAGGCATTGAACTGGTTGAATGTTAGAAATAGACACCAAATTCACATACTGTATCTATTGTATTGTATAATATCCTTGACTGTCCCGCCGCACCCTCTTATGTCTCCAAAAATTTTCAGCGTCTTTCCAATCATGGATTAGCGCTACGCGCAAACAGAGATTGTTTATTGGCCTTTCCAGTTCACCGCTCCTCTTTCTTTACGTCATCCTTTACTGTCCATGCAGTGAGACTCTGGAATCAGTTACAAACCAATATAACACTCGCTCCGTCCTTGGCATGCTTTAAGAAGCGACTGAAAAAAACCTTAATTTCTAGTCAGTAAAATAACGTGTTTCATTCCTGATTTTTCTTTTCCTTTACTCTCCACCATTCCGTTCCTTTTGATTGATGATATCTCACTTTATATGAAAAATAATGTTCGGGTGATTGTCCGTCTTTGTGGGGTTCGTGGGCGTGTGCTCACGTATATGTTTATAGATTTCGTGGGGATGGATAGTCATTGGAATGATTTATGCGACCAGGTAACTTGCTTCATTTACTTTTGTCTGGTTGGTTGGAAGAGATTGCCGCCTGGTAATAAGCCCGCCAGATTGTATTGCAATAAAAGTGTTAATTAAATAAATAAATAATAAATAAGGGAAATCAAGTAATATTTATTTAGGTTATTTCAATGAGTTATAGCATGAGGTGCATGGCCGCGCGGTAACGCGCTGGACTTCTGTGCGGAAGGTCGTCGGTTCGAACCCCACGCTGTGCTACTTCCCTCGAACGACACAGGTACTTTTTCCGCCTAGTGTTCGAGGATATTAAGAACACCTATGACTTCAATCATATCTTCTTCTTCAGTTTCAATCCTGGGGATTGGTTTTGCAGCAAAGCTCTGCATCTCCTCTTCCACTCCGCTCGGTCTTCAGCGATCCTCTTGAGCTCTGTATAGGAGGTGCAGTCCATATCGTGGCATATTTGCTCCAGATACTCCCGGCGAGGACGCCCTCTGCCAATCGATCCCTAAATCATTCTCTCCAGTATATTGTGCAGGAGATTTTCATATCGCAGCATATGACCCATCCATTCTGCACGCCTTTCCGATATGGTGTTTGACAGGTGCCTGGTTTCCTCGATCCTGCTGAGAACCTCATCATTTGTAATGTGATCTCTCCAGGAAATCCTTAGGATTCGTCTCAAAACAATTACCACAAACCTATCCTTTCCCGATTCCCAAAAAGATCCAAAAATTTCCAATAAATATCTTAACAGTCAGAACTTATCCGATGAAGGAGTAAGGTGTCCTACCATCGGACCGAAACTCCGAACAAGCTATCCATCACTTGTATCTCGAAAGCCTCCAATATTTTTAGATCCCTTTCGCCTATGCACCATGTCTCGCAACCATACATCAAAATACTCCACTCATATGTTTTTACCAATTGCTTGCGGAGCTTTAGATCCATGTTGTTGAATCCGAAAATCTTTGATTTCTTATTAAAGACGAGTTTTGCTTGGTGGATGCGACTGTCAACCTCTCTTTTTGTACGGCCATCCCATGTGATCTTGCCTCCAAGATAGACAAACTCTTTTGCATTCTTAAGTGCAGCTCCTGACATTAGTATGTTAATTATCTATTCTTCATATACGAGTATATTCTTTTAAAAAAGAAGGCAAAAAAATAGCTTAATAATTATTTTGTTTTGAGTATTTTTTAGACTACAGTATTTAAATAAAATATTTTCCATTTAGTTTTATTTCCTGTATTGATTTGATGTAAAAATATTAATATTTTTAATCGTATGAAAATCATTAGAAATGAAAGGCGGTTTTTTTCACCTAGAGGCATTTAATATTCTTACTGATTGGTTGGGTGAGATTATACTATTACAATAAGCTCTCTAGGCCGTTTTGTATGCAACTTAACTTTATTGCAAAACATACATTCACCATCACACCATTTGTCTGTAAGAGTAGGCAAAGAGGACAGAGCGCCACACTTTCTTATCTCAACATACATCCTTAACTTTTACCACATCCATGCAACTTCTCATACGATTTCGATGAATTTCTACGTTTCCTTCTTTCAACATATCATTCACTTGATTGAGCCATTTTTTCCTTGACCTTCCTATAATTTAAATGCCTGGAATTAAAACAGCCTAGCAAGTTGCTTGTACCTTCACAGGAAACTTCGAATACAGCAAAACTATCCTTTGACATCTCAGAATGATCAATATGCAATCCCAAAAATATGAAGAAGATCACTTATCCACAGGTTTTAGACAACGTATAGTTACGTTTTAGGAGGCTGCAAGTGAACGGAAACTGGGTAAAAACATCGAGTGATCAAGTCCAAAAGTCGTCCGATATGAAAATCAAAAAGTCTTCATTATTTAAACCTTAAAACCTTGAGAAAAATGTAGCCTGACTGATTTGTTTTTTGACAACCGAATCGATGAGAAACATGAAAATTAAATTAATTTTCAAAATTGTAATTTATTTTTATCAAACACCGTTTATTCCACTTTTTGGTAACGGTATAACCTTACCGGTTTCAAGGCTTTCACCTCATCTTCAGGGGAGCACAAACAAGACTAAATTCTGTTCGAACTGTTACTGATATACACGCTTCAACGGTTGTTCGGATCGATGTACTGACTTAGAAATTTCTTGGGCCTCTAATCTGTCCAATTTATTTCCGTTACTATTGATATGTAAGAATTTGGCATCATCGATAGAAAAAGTATGGTTTTCACGATGACAATGATTAGCCATTTCAGAATAAATTAGAGGATTTGTTAAAGCGGATTTGTGTTCACGAAATCTCTTTTCAAAAGATCTTCCTGTCTTTCCTATATAGAAATTATCACAGTCAGCACATAACAGTTTATACACACCGCTGTTGCTAAGTATTCCATTTTTGCCTTTCCCATTAAATAAGAGTTTCCGGAGATTAAAATTAGTGTAAAAAGCTGGCTTTATGTGACTTGTGAAGTATATAAATGCCTTAAATATAAACAACACATCATTTTCAAAACATTTACTCGACAAATTTCAACGAGAAAATTTCCATAAAATACGGCGTGCGGTTGTTAATATTTGAATCAATCGATTTTCTTCGACGGTCAGCATAAGTCAGTTATTAAAAATGACAAAATCGATTATTACCCCCCCCCCCCCTTACGTTCATTTCCAGTCGATTAAAATCGTCGACACGTAATTACTCGCCAGTACGCCGCGAAATTACAGGTCAACAACGTGGAATTAATTTGAAAGCATGATTTATGGACCCCGAGAATTATTTTAAACAGGTATCAATTTCCGAAAATTATTCTTCGTTTCACAAAAATAATTTTTGTTCGGCTTCTTTATATGATACACTTGTTATTATTTTTTTTTTGGTAATTCAAAAGTGTAGATATGTTTTAAATTGAAATGCGATATATGTACTGGCTTTGTTATATTCTTAAGAATCCTATACCTTTTTATTTGCTGAGTAAGTCATTCATTCCATTATATATTCCCAAGTAAAAGTTTGCAATTTGGGTCAAAAGAAAGTGACATATGTTCCTATTTGAACTCCTTTTTTGATTCCTTTTTTTATTAAGCAAAGTAAATTATTGTACAAACATTTTTCAAGGCTATACCTATATACAAATTTATTACTTAACTAATCTTAATTATATGTTATAATTTATGAACTTACTTAATCTTATTTTCCTACATATCATTTTATTTTATTTTTTTCAATCTTAATATATGATTTCTTAGAAATAATTAACACCTACACACTACTTATAACTAGATAACAATTCTTACACTAATTATTTAGTTAAAACAATTCCACTCGTTCAGGCTACTTGTATTCCATCACATTCACTCAGACCTTGGTCGTCCCAGCTAATACTGTAGGTGGACTAGTCAGGCAACAGATAATGCTTCGGGAGCTTGTGCTTATAACGGAAGGGTAGGTCCGATTTACTCTCGTAAGCCCCCAGGGCAGCGACTAAGAGATTGCTGTGATTTTGTTGGCTTTTATAGATTTTTTGATTCCTGAAATATGTAGCTTTGTTGATTTTAAAGGTTCTATATTTTAGAGAAACCTTCGTAAATTTTTGGTTTTTGCTGAATATACGAGTATATCATATAAGATACTGAATAAAGTATTTTAGAATGTTGTACCGTGTGGGTTAACTTATGATGCCGACGTTTCGAAAATGTTGTAGTTTTCATCTTTAGGCTTGCTTTAGTCGCGTTAGTAGTTGGTATTTTGAGTACACTTTCAGCAACTTAGTTCTAGACTACTGCTCCGTAGTTCTAGTGAGATACTAAAAATATAATTATTTTACGGACTTTTATATCTACACATCTGTTTCATCCTTGGGATCATTATAATTTTACTGAGGTAATATCAACCTATGTATCTTAACTCGATTTCGATCCATTGGCATTGCTTGTCAATCTGCAAAGACATATTTTTTAAATAAAAATAAGATATTATTTTAATATTTTATTTACATTCCTTTCAATTGAATATTTTACACAGTACAAAGGAATGGTTTGTTAGAAATTATAAATACAATTATTAAATAAAATACAAGGTGAACTTATAAATAAACAAGTTACATAACGAGTTGATGAAATTGTTGAACAAGAAAATGAAATAAGGTTTTTGACGACTAAATTAAGGGTTGCATTTTATTTTACAGTGAATTATAATAAATAATCTTTGGTATTCTAGCCGCGTGAGAGTAGCCTGCAGTTGCATCTGCGAGAAATGTACAAGAAATAAAATAAAATGCAATTAAGGGTGTGATAAAAATAAAATAATACGTGCAAAGAGATCAATATCACAGAACAACAATTTTATAAAAAGCTGACAATATATAAATGTTTAAAAGGAAACATCGAGAGACATCTGTTTTCCTTAAATTGAATAACATGTATTAATTAGACTGAAGAAGTCATCTGTATTCGTTAAACTGAATAACATGTATTAATTAGATTGAAGAAGTAATATATATTCCTTAAATTGAATAACATGTATTCATTAGATTGAAGAAGACATACATATATTCCTTAAATTGAATAACATGTATTCATTAGATTGAAGACACCTGTATTCCTTAAATTGAATAACATGTATTCATTAGACTGAAGAAGACATCTATAGTATATTAATTTAATTAAAGAACATGTATTCATTAGATTGAAGAAGACATCTGTATTCCTTAAATTGAATTACATATATTCATTAGATTGAAGAAGTCATCTGCATTCCTTAAATTGAATATCATGTATTAATTAGATTGAAGAAGTCATCTGTATTCCTTAAATTGAATAACATGTATTCATTAGATTGAAGAAGTCATCTGTATTCCTTAAATTGAATAACATGTATTCATTAGATTGAAGAAGACATCTGTATTCCTTAAATTGAATAACATGCATTAATTAGATTGAAGAAGTCATCTGTTTGCCTTAAATTGAATAACATGTATTAATAAGATTAAATAAGTCATCTGTATTCCTTAAATTGAATAACATGTATTCATTAGATTGAAGAAGACATCTGTATTCCTTAAATTGAATAACATGCATTAATTAGATTGAAGAAGTCATCTGTTTGCCTTAAATTGAATAACATGTATTAATAAGATTAAATAAGTCATCTGTATTCCTTAAATTGAATAACATGTATTCATTAGATTGAAGAAGACATCTGTATTCATCAGATTGAATACATTTAAGTACGAGTATATCAAGAAAAGGAATTATGAAAGCAAAAAATTTTTTTTTTTGAGTAAATTTGTGAAAACTATCGATGTGAAATTTTTCCTTGAACTCTGTTTTTTCTTCAATTTTCAAAGTTTCCCACTATTTGAAATGTTAAAATATTTGATGAGTTTCTAAATTTTTTGTTGTTATACCAATAATGTATAACGTCTAAGAAATTTAATCAAAAATAAGTGTGATGTTCTGTGATCTTGATTACAATTTAAAGTGGATTCATAAATATATTCAAATACACATTTGTATCATACAATAAATATTTTTAAAATGTACATAAAAAATAAAATATATAGATTTATTTAAATGCATACGTCGAAATATTACTTTGTCCAAAATTATGTTCGAGGTAAATGTTACTATTTAGTTTTTTTTCTTTAAAAGGGTATTTTACTCTAGGAATTTGAAAAAAACGTCCTTTTGCATATTCTTAAAGTTTAGACCTTTAAAACTATGTTCTCAAAAGGAAATTTTAAAAATCTCAATATTTACGAAGTTATAGCTATAAATGAGGCAGTAATTACGCCATACCGGAATGACTCGGATAATAATCTCAAGATTTTAAACGCGTTTTTCTCGAAACTACTTTTTTTCGACCTGGTCGACATAAAATCTCAAGTTTTATTCAACCGGTTGCCTTCAAATTTGGTATACAACTTTAATAAATAATTTTGTATCGTTTCTACCTTGAAAAATTCAAAACAATTTTTTTAAGTTTGATAAAAGGGTAAGACAAATTATATTATTTTTTCAGGCAGCCGCCATTTTACGTTTTTTTTCTTTGGTACCAACTATAACAACATTAATTTTTATTAAGAAACTGTGTATGATTTTTGTTTCAAATTTACAAAAAGGCTTTAGTCATGTCAACCAGCTCACCCCTTTTTTATGACACGATATAACAGCTGATAACATCTTAAATTTTCAATTTTTTTTTTCAATTTGTACATTCTCAAATCATCAACAAACAAACTGTAAAAATGTATGGCAAAAATATTTTTGTTTCTTTTATTTAGTCTGTAAAAAACGTCCGAAATTCACACCTCTAGAGAGTATAGTAGAATATCCCCTTAAAGAAAATTAAAATGTGTCGAAATATTTTTCTAAATATAATTTATTTCATGCAGCTGATTGTATACAGCATAAAAAGTACAGAAGTTTTTCACGGCCATTTATTAAAAAAATATCATGTAATGATTTAGGCTAAAATGAAAATCACAAGTAATGTTAGGAATTAAAATTAATATAATAAAGGTATTTTTTTTGGTGACATGATAAATAATCATAGATATAATTAAAATTTTAAATTGAATGAAAATCGTCGAAGATTTATGTAAAATTATTCACAAATATGTTGACCAACCCTTTAAATAGTTAATCAGCTTAAAGTTAGATAAATTATACTTGAGAAAATGTAGGATGGCCTGTGATGTTTGAAACGTCATGTCTCAAAGGGATGGGGTTAAATAGTTGTTTTTTTTATAAATCGAATTGTTTTTTTTTTTAAATCGAAAAATTGTTTTCTCTAAACTGACGTTTTAATTCCTAATTTTCATTATAATGACTTTCTAATGTATTGTATGATTTGTATCTATCTTTAAATAGGGCAAGATCCGCAATGAATTAATACTAATTACGAACATTTAATTTTAGGTATGAAAAAATCGAAAATCCAATTATCGTATACCCCTTCCTTTAGCCAATGCAAACTAACGTAGTGACTTTTGACAAACGTCACCAAATATTATTTGATTTTAACAAACTGCCACATTTTTGCTAATTTGTAACAAGATGTAAAAATTTGTCATTATTGTTAGTTTTATGTAATGTATTTACTTGAATAACTTGCTATTCATTAGAATCGAGGCTTATATTAAAGTTGATAAAATAATTAAAATTACTGAACATCCTTGCAAGGTTGTATTGAGGCAAATTTGTGAACTGTCACATAGACCTTGCTACATTTTCTCTAGCATAGCAAATATTTGAAACTTTATCGTTTTGACGAAAATTGAATTTTTATCATTGAAAATTGAATTTTTATTATTGTAATTTATACAATAATTATGAAATAAAAATTTTACCGTATTTTATTGGCGATTATAGCGGAAAATTTTAAAATGTCAGCGAATAAAAAATCTAGCCCCAGTTTCCTGAGCTGCAGCACCCTTGAGGAGGATTCGCTTTTTGTGCGGCACTCTATAAATTGTTATTTTACTATAATTATCATTGTACTAATGTAAAGGTTTTTATTTTCAAATAATTAAAAGATTTACTATAAAAACAATAAGTTTCGTTAAAAATGATAACGATTTATAAAATTATGATGTTTTTTTTCTATTTTCTATAGCAATTTCCACGATTTATTAATTCCTTACAAGGTAGACATTTTAATTCTCAAGATGGCACGCGATAAAATTCCTTGTTACGAAAGGAAAAAAAATACCAAATATAGCGATAACTTGTTTATTCATATTTTATTTGAAAAGGTCAAACATTTGGAATACTTAAAATTAGGTACTCAATTTCTCGTCATGTCCTTTCAAATCATAAAGATTATATTTTAAGATCGTTTGATACTACTGCATTGGTCAAAATTGGTAACAACACCCAATAAGTTATATTTGGACTAGAAAAAAAACCTGTTATCTAACATACAAAGACATAACCAATACCGACTAAACCCTTTTTTTTCAAAAATTCTATCGTTCTTTTATTAAATCGATTTTACGAAACGATACTTATACGAGGGTCATCCAGAAAGTAAGCTTACAACATTTATGTAGGATCGAAAAATGCTTGTATTTAATTGAAATTCACAGGATACTTCACAAATATATTAAACTATTCACCGCCGTGCACCAACTTTGAAACAAAAAAAAATCCCCCGGCCTCAGGAGCCCTTGTAACCTTAGTTTTTGGATGACCTTCGTAAAAATACAATATAATTTTAAATGACAATTGTTTATAAATAAATTGTGTAGCTTAACCAAATAAAATTTAAATAAATCATCAACATTTACAATTCCGATTTTCACTGAAAGTATTTTTTTTAATTTAATTTTTTTTTATTTCACCTGGCGAATTTATTGTCATGTGGCAATCTCTTCCAACCAACCAGAAAGATGTTTAAATGGACCCTAAGTGAAAATCAGACTGGAATTCCATTTAAAAAAACTGGATTCCAGCGGGGATCGAATCCGCAACCTCCGGATCGGCAGACAAGCGTCTTACCACCAGGCCACGGAGGTCATCAAAGTAATGATGTAAAAAAACTTATGCAGTATCGACTGGTGTCCCAAGTAATTCTTGAAATAAAGATAACGATTTCGGTAAAGAACATAATATTGGGTGTACAAATAAGTCACCGCCGTTTGACAAAAGTTGGCGCCACCAGTAAGTTATGGTTAAAATTGTCAGATGTAAAATGTCATTATCGTAAGGTTGGACATCTGTCAACAACATGACCTTGAAATATTAGTGAATTTTTATCAGTATAACATATTTTTTTGTGTTCGAAAATGTCAAGTTTTGAGCCGAATAAGCGTCATTTGCGGGAACTTTTGATTTACTTCTTCAATTTGAAGAAATCTGCAGCTGAGGCGCATCGATTGCTTGTAGAAGCATATGGTGAGGCTGCCTTAAGTGAGAGAAGTTGTCGTGAGTGGTTTCAAAAGTTTAAGAACGGTGAATTTGACATCGAAGACAAAGAACGTAGCGGAAGGCCGAAAGTGTACGAAGACGCGGAATTGGAAGTATTATTGGATCAAGATTCGTGCCAAACTCAAGAAGAACTTGCACTTACATTAGGAGTGACTCAACAAGCAATTTCACATGGGTTGAAATCATTGGGAATGATTCAAAAACAAAGAAATTGGGATTCATATGAACTGACACGGAGAAACTTTGAATGCCAATTTTCCACATGTGAAATGCTGCTTGCCAGGCATAAACGAAAGGGTTTTCTGCACCATATAGTCACTGGTGATGAAAAATGCATCCATTATGATAATCCAAAAAGGAAGAAATCATGGGGATCCCCTGGTCATGCTTCAACATCTACGGCTAAGCCAAATATTCATGGAAAAAAACTCTTGTTGTGTATTTGGTGGGATCAGCTTGGTGTCGTGTATTATGAGTTGCTCAAACCGAATGAAACCATTGCTAGGGCTGTCTACCGAACATAATTGATGAGATTGAGTCGAGCACTCGAGGAAAAGCGCGCCCACTACTACGCCAGACACGACAAAATTATTCTCCTGCATGATAATGCTAGTCTACATGTTGCGGCACCGGTCAAAACCTATTTGGAAACACTCAATTGAGAAGTTTTACCCCACCCGCTGTATTCACCAGACATTGCTCCTTCTGATTACCACTTGTTTTGATCGATGACGCATGGCCTGTCTGAGCAGCACTTCACATCATATGAAGATACCAAAAATTGAGTCGATTCGTGGATAGCCTCAAAAGATGATGATGATGACTGACGCGGTATTTGTATGCTGACAGAAAGATGGGGAAAAGTAGTGGCAAGCGATGGGTACTACTTCGAATAAAACATGAGGTTCCGTTCTTTCACAATAAATGCCCATTTTTTTTATAAAAAACGGCGGAAACTTATTTGTACACCTAATACAATATGGCATCGCTTAAAAAATTGTTAAATATACCTTGTAAAACTATTACTGGACGGAAAAGTATTTGTTTAACATCACTAGAAAATCCACTCTTCAAGTTAACGAGACGTGTCAATTAACGATTTAAAATGTTTGATTGTAAATAATGCCAAGTAAATAACTGACAAATATTTCAACGTGTATTCCAATTCCTCATAGAATGTTTTTTTAATATTTTCTCAATTGTTAAAGGTTAAAAATTGGTAGAAGATTAAAAAAATATATAATATATGTTATCATGGGGTTCTGTCCACATTTTAAGTATTATATTTGGTGTAAGCAAAGTTTTTTTAAACTACGATCTCGATGGTACAGTGTTTAATGTACTTAAATGATTTTCATCTTACCTGTTCAGACATAGTGTTTTTTATGTCTCAGACATGTTCAGACATAGCGTTTTTAATGTCTTAGACCTGTTCAGACATAGTGGTTTTAATGTCTTAGACCTGTTCAAACAGTGTTTTTAATGTCTTAGACCTGTTCAGACGTAGTGTTTAAATGTCTTAGACCTGTTCAGACAGTATTTTTAATGTCTTAAACATGTTCAGATATAGTGTTTTTAATGTTCAGACATAGTATTTTTAAGTTGTTTATTTTAAAAACAATTAATTATTTGAAAAAATTAATGACATATATTACGAGAGGTATTGATGTGAAAGAGGCCAAGTATGTGTGCAGATAGAAAGGAATTGGAGATATTTCTTCTCTGCCTGCCCCAAAAAGGAAATTGCATGATGGTATGTTTAAATTAATCAAACTCACAGTATTGACCAAAAAATCTTTTTAAGAGAACACAATTTAAGTATGCAATGGTCTTATAAATCTTACACATTTTCATAAGGATAAGGGATGAATGTGAACTTAAGGCTGATGTGTTCAGTAAGATGAAGAAGACCACGCTGAGACATGTGAAACGAATGAATAAATAAATACTAACAGAACACAACCGTAGTGCAAATGTGAGTGGAAGGCGTATGTAAGTAAGACAAAGGAACGAAAGGTTGGATAAAGTAAATGATATTCTGAAAGAAGGAAACGTTGATAATTGAAAGATAATGTGTAGAGATATGAAAGTCTGGCACTCTGCCCTCTACCTGCCCCGATAAGGAAATAGCGTGATGGTATGTATGTGTATATGAGATTTAAATAGGGTGGAATAAGCATGATATTTAATGAGGAACAATAATTAATTGAAATCGAATTGTTAGTTATTATTATTTGCATCCAAACTCTTCGTTAATCTAATAAATATTTTACAAACTATCCATCCAAAGGGCACTTGTGACTACAATATTTTTTTAACTAAATACCGTTTCAAATTAATCTTACCTTTTTTCGTTTCCGCAAAATAACAAAAAAAAACAATATTTTAAGACATTTTTAAAATCACTGGCACCAATATTCTTAAAGCTAATATAGGCACAAATAAATAAGACAGTTAGTTGCTAAATATTATTATTATTATTATTTACAAATATTTTTGGCGAAATTAAATCGACGATTATTTGGTATATTCTTGTTGACACATCAAGATATTAAATATCCACCAAATATAAAATTTTGGTTTGAAATGTTTACTGACCATACAAAGTAACTATAAAAATATAAATTATGGTTACACTCAAACAACTCGTGAAATACCGTGTAATAAATAAAGTACATAAAAATGACTAAAAAAATAAAACTTATGTACAAATTGGTACCTATTTACGTTATTAAATTACAAGAAAATTATTTTATAAGGCAAGATTGTTTAGAAAAAAAAAATATATGACTAAAAAGTACGCAGATAACAGAACTCAGTTAATTCATACATAACACATACATTTTACATAACTTTCGATTAGAGATATGTAATTATCACCATTTGAAAGATACGGCCTGAAAAGTTTCAAATTCACAAAATAATAAAAGGGTTCTGATTAATGTGAAGTAAATATAGTATTTTACATTTTAAGGGTACAAAAGAAAGGCACAGATTATTTTTCACCAATTTTATCCCAGTTTATTGAGATTTAAAATAATTTTAATAATAAATTCATAAAAACTATTTGTAATACGTGTGGATATAGAAAAAAAATTGATTTATTTATCTATAGCATGAATGTTAATGCATTTTGAACCACTTTTTTTCTGTAGGCGAAAAATATTATATATTGTAAAAACATTTATTTTGGTTTATTCACAATGCTGTGCTAACATCTAATATTTATTTTTTTAAGCAGACCAAAGACAAGTTTTTCAATATTTTTGTGAGTAGATAATTGAATGCATTTTTCCATTTTTATTTTATCAAATATTTACAATAATTTACCCCGATTTTTCCGTGCATGCATTGTGCATGTTATGATTATTCCATTTACTTCATCTCACTGTCCATTCCAAACGATGAAACTTAAATTCTTGTATTCTTTCAACCCTACACATTATTATCTTTACTAACTGTAAAAGTGCACTTTCTGTTCCTTCTCTTCGTTCACCAAGTTCTAACATATTGAACATGTTTCAGTCTTCAATTGAATGGCATCTTCTTTCCTTAATTTATGGCTACAAGTAGGCTTCTTAATCGGGAATCTATAGAACCCAGGAACCTTATTTTTTATTACTGTATTACTTAAGAGTATCCATAGACATCATCAGATAAAGTATAAATAAACATCCCCGATCTATAGCTTTGTGGGTAACATCATTTTCAAAAGTTATCTTCGTTGAAACTGAATTTAGCAGCTGCTGGTAACGTGCGCTAATTCCGGTCCCATACCTGGCAAACTCTTGAGACCTAAACCATTGGTCCTGATAGAAGTAGTGCCGAGGGAATCACTCCCATAGAAGTGGTGGTATTGACGCGAAGCATGGATGATGGAGGAAGGTGCAGCGTCAGGGTGCTGGGCCTCGCGGTGCCGCCGCAGGTCCACCTTGCGTTGGAAAGCCTTTTCACAAAGGCCGCAGCTGAAGGGTTTGTACCCCGTATGCTTGCGCATATGCGTGATGAGGTTGGAACTCTGGCTAAATGCCTTTGAACACACCACGCACTTGTGCGGCTTTTCTCCTGAGGACAAGAAAAAAAAAAGTAAATTAATATTCAATGAATAAAATCATCGACTGAGAGAATTATGGATGTCTTTTCAAAAAAATATTCCTCAGATCAGATCTTTAGATTTCTTTAATAAACCATTGAATAACTAACCCGAAGATCAATTTATTTTAGATCAAAGATAAAATGTTATTACTTTTAAAATGATCCCCTTTTAGAATTTAATGGAACGAATCAATGAAAATAAACTTAAGAAATGAATAAACAGTGCAAATGTGAGTGGAAGGCGTGGTAGAATAAGACCAAGGAAAGAGAGGGTGAATAACAGAGGCGGATAAGTTAATTTGTATGAGACATGTAAAAAGGAATATCTGGAAAATCCGGAAATCGCGAAATACAGAAATCGCGAAGTGATAGACAAATATGAAATTTAAAGTAAATGCGATGCATGGATGAGTAATGAATGTTTAGAGCAAGTTAAATAATTTTGTTAAATGATGAAAGTATTTTACGAAGAGTTACGAAGTACATTAAATGGGTTGTAGCGATAGGAAAATAAGTCAATGGAGCGCAAAAACATGTATGTAGGATTTGTACTCAAACCGGACGGTATCATAATCTTCTAAAATGATTGTCCACAATAGTATTTTAGTACAAACTTTGATGTATGGAAGTGAAACGTGGACGCGGAACACTACTGAAGCCAAATAAATGCTGTAGAAATGCGTGTGCTTAGAAGAATATATGGCGTGACAATGTATGAAAGAATATGAAATAAATTGATTAGGGATTAATGTGAACTTAAGGCTGATGTGTTGAGTAAGATAAATAAGAGCACTCTGAGATGGATTGGACACGTAGAAAGCAATGAAAAATACTAACAAAACAAATATATATTGCAAATGTGAGTGGAAGGCGTGGTATAGGAAGACCAAGAAACTTATGGTTGAATCAAATATATATTTTGAAGAAAAGGAAATGTAAAAAGTTAAGGAAATCGTAGGAGCTGTATGAGAAGATGTATGAATGTAGAAGAGGCAAAATATCTGTATCGCGATTTGAAAGTCTGGCGATTGCTTCTCTTTGCATACCCCGACAGGGTGATGGCGTGAAAGTATGTAATTTTGAAATTACTTTTTTGGTGCTGTTAAAATAATGCAAAGAATTTCGAATGTCAGACGAGTTGATGTTTTTTTAAACAAATCGCATTTAATTTTGTTTTAGTTAATAATCTTAATAGAAGTATGGTTTTAATCTTATGTTGTTACACTCGTCAATAATATTTATATATAATTTTCGAATAATTATTGTTTTTTCATAATATTTCTTTACTATTTAAAATTCAATCGTTACAATTGAAACTTTTCCTATGAAATATTCAAAAAACGATTTAATATCCAGGAACAAGTAAGGACAAAAGAAAAAGAGATTGCTGTGTTTTCCATGTGATACAAGTTTGAAACTCCAATCAATAGAAATAGTTGGAAAGAGTTTCGGGGTTGAAATATTAACGAGGGGTAGTTATGTGGAACATTGAAGAGTTGTCGCTTCCGCAATATGTCAACTTGAAGGCTTTCGAGGGATTTTCTTCGCAGATACTCAAGCGTTATATAATAATGCAAGAAACATAATTATTCTAATTGATGTTGTGCTGTCATTGACATACGTCTGATTTGCCGTCCAACAAAGGATTTATCGATGTGAGTGAAATGGCATATGTACATAAATGATTGTCGGAATTACTGTCAGAAAGAAATTAATAAAACAGAATACATCGAGACATTTAACATACAAATAACATGGCGTAACACAAGTTTTATTGATCAAATCTTCCTAATAATATTGCAGTTTTGAGGAACGTTAAAGATTTACAACAAGAGTTCCCATACTTGTTTTACCAAAAACTTTTTAAACCCTCGACCCCCTAGTCATTTACTTTACTTACTCAAATTAATAAGTTTGTATAGTACTCGATATAAAATATTTCACTAGATATCAATCTTTTCATTTTAATCACTTGTAATTAAGGATTGAAAAAGATAAAAGGACTACGGATTATGGCATTATCTTGTGCAACATTCAATATTGAAATCTGCACTGACGAAAATTAAAGCAAAAAAATACTAGCAGTTTCTTTTTCATTTTTGGCATTTATGAAATAAATATGTAAATTCAAAAGAAGTACAAATATTGACAAATATTCTTAATTAGGTACCTATTAGAATCATAGATATTTTGAAGTAACAAACAAATAGCAGTAGTAAGGGGGTCTATCTTTGTTGTCGTCAACTCCTAATTTTTTTTATTGAAACTATCAACCCCTTGAAAAATCAAATTGACCCCAGGGGGTTGATATCGACCATTTTGGGAACGCTTGATTTAAAAGATAATAATAAATAAGACCATCATCATCAGCCACTTTGTATTGTATTGCATTACACTTTCGTTGTATACAGCACAACCTGTCGGGTGTATTGCTATACTCGTATATCAAAATCTTCCAACCAACCAGGACGATATAAAAGAGAGTTGAAGTGAGAACAAGACTGAAATCCTTTATTTAATAACTCTGGATTCCAACGGGAATCGAACCCGCAACCCCGGATCAGACAGGTATGTTACCAACTGAGCCATATTGTATCCTTTGGCTCATGTTGGGTATTATCCGTTCTCCTGTCTATACTCGGGTGTCTGTCCAGCCCATCTCGTCTCAAATTTCTGCACGCTACCTATCGGATGTCATCAGACAATCTTGTAATAATCTGTCCACGGTTCTACGAGTTTTGAATCTTCGAACAAGAGTCTTTGTGGTCTACCTATTGTATCTCAGTCTCTTTTAATGACATAACTCGCCCAGTTCCACTTCTTAGTGTCGATTTTTTCAATATCTCTATTTTGTGGTCTCTTTTGTTGGATGTCTTACCCGTTACATACGTTTTCACCAACATCCTTTCAAAGGTTCTTTGTGTCCCATCCAACTTCTAAATTATAAATTATAAATTCCGCGGTTCCCAAAAAAAGAAATGACGAATGCATGAATTGAAAAAATACTTACTACCTTAGATGCTGTCAGAATTCAGGATATTTCAAACCATAAAATATTAATGTATTATTCATATTTAAAGCATCAACACTGTGGAAGTTTAAAGACATTTTGATATTTTGAAATGTGTTTTGTAATACACTGTTTTATTCACTTAATATAACTGCATAACCCTACATGTTTCAAGGTTTTCACCTCATCATCAGGGTAACACGAAAAAAACTCAGTTTGTGTTCCCCTAATGATTACGTGAAAATATTGAAACCTGTAAGATTATGCCGTTATATTGAGTGGATAAAACATTGTTTTGCTAAACATCAAACAAAGTTCGTAGCCTATACCCAAACATTTTAATTGTATTTTAAGCCCCCCTTACTACACGCTTCTACAAAAAAAATCCTTTAAACAAAATTACTATCCTGAAATAAATATTTTATGTACCTTTAAAAAAACGTGACGTAAAAAATATAGATTAAAGTCATGACACGATTAATGATTAACAACTGCTGAATTCAATAAAAAGGAAATTAAGTATTCTATGCAGTAAAAAACAATTTTCTGTGTATTAATATTGTTTAATATGTATATTTTTCCTTTCAGAAATAAGATATTTAGTATCTCATTAGTATAAGAAATTATTGTTCTAAAGTTCATAGACGCAAATTGGGATCGAACTTTGCTCTGCTATGAGTCCAAATAAAATGATCTTTAAAACACATTCCACGTGCTAACAACACAATTTAATACAGTTATTCGTCTTACAAGAGACTCTCGATTATTCGAGGTCGCATTAACCGAGTT
>OX463841.1:17749278-17999278 GCA_949825065.1 Odontocerum albicorne | reverse complement strand
GTGCTATTGGAAAAGAGTTGCTGCCGAGGGAGGGAAAAATCGGGTGATAATTGAGTCCTGTGAGTATATCCAACAGTAGATGTCACACGACCGACAATGAAAAAAAAATCTGTGAAATAGATATCTTTCAAATATTATTTTTGAAAGCGACAGCTATAGTTTAGTTGGTAATAGACTGTCTTCTAACTTGAGGGTTGTGATTTCAATTTCCGCTGGTATTAAAAAAATAATTGAAAAAGGTTCTAGTCTCGTTTTTATAAAACCTTTTTTTAATTAGTTGGGGATTGCCTTATGAGAATAAACCCGCCAGATTGCACCGTATGCTATTAAAGTATAACATAAAACAATATAATACAATACAATGTGAAGGAATATTTTCTACTGACGATTTAATAAGTGACAGGCATGCTCAATGATTACATTGTCGTAGAACTTGTGAAATTGAAGTCAGTTTCGCTGAAAAATATTTATGTAGTAATCGCTTCAGTATGTTTCATCGTACAAAATAGTAAACGTGTTGTATGAACACTACACCTAAAGCTGAATGTGTATCTTTGTAGTTCGTCTTCCTTGGTAATGATAATGATTGCATACATCATTCAAATGACTATCCATCCCAACGAAATCCATAAATACATTTCTGCTGGTTTACTCGCGCGTCATCGAGCTACGTATGGCCACAAGCAAAGGTTCCTTTACTGCATCATTACTGGTGATGAACTGTCCTTTCATTTTTTGTCGACGAGCTGTCCTTTCATTCATAGAATCTTCACCGTACACTTCGAAAATATTGCGAGCAGCTTTATTCCCTCTATTGAACGCGAACAGAACGAGGTGTCGAAAATGCTCACTTTCGTCTACTTGACATTCCATTTTGAAGGCTTGTAATTAAATAAAATAATATATGTAACGTAAAATCAAACACAATATCTTGTAGAGCAGAAAATTTTCTTTCGAATGACGTATAACCTTTACCATTTTGTTATACTTTTGGTGCTCATTTTAAAATTTGTAAAAAAACGGACACAGCTTATGTTAATATAATGACTAGTTATGTGATTATAATATTATATCCTTAGAAATATGATAATTAGTTCTGTGATTATAATATTATATCCTTAGAAATATGATAATTAGTTCTGTTATTATAATATTATTTCCTTTGAAATATGATAATTAGTTCTGTGATTATAATAGAATGTCCTTTTAAGTAATTATTTTATTATTTTCCTTTACCGGTTTGTACATCTGGTGCATAATTCTAAAAGAAAATAACGAAAAAATATACGAAAATGTAATCATTCATGGTCAAATAAGCAAAGGAAACAAGAAATACATACTTGTATTGAACTTATTTTTAAATAATATTAAACCTTCTTAATTTTTGCACGTCTGAGTATATAGAGACAATTAAACAAACGTTTTAAAACGCAGACGCATTAAAAATATTAAAAAATGGAACATTTTTTGCATAAATTAGTTTTATAAAGTATATTGATTTTGTACAAAATTGCGAAATCCTAACAATAGAAATTAAATTGATTTTTATGTAAATTCGTAATGTTTTTTTGTAAAATGCCTTGAGTCCGTTTACGAATAATTATTTTAAAAAATACAATTTTTAAACAGTTATAAATCTTTCTACAAGTACAATGACTTATGTTACGACTATGTTAAAATAATACCGCAGTATTTTTCAGTCTGAAAGTCTTCGATTACAAAGTGAGATATCCTCAATACACCTTGACAGCATACATATATACCATAACATCGTCTCCCTGTTGGGGTAGGCATGAAAGACAGAGTACCATAATTCCCTATATTTGAATACATCCTTTTGCCTTTTCCACATCCAAACACTTTCACACACAGCTTTTTCGATATTTCATATACTTCTCTACATTTATTTCTTTCAAAATATCATTCACTTGATTCAACCACACTTTTTTTCTCTCCATCTCTCTGTACCACGCTTTTCGCCCACATTTTCACTGCGTATTTGTTGTGTAAGTCTTTCTTCAATTAATTGTTCCACATGCCCAAACCATCTCAAAATGCACTTATTCAACAGCTTAAATTCATATTCATCCCTAATCATTTCCTTCCCTAATTTGTCATACATTGTCACCCTGTGTATTCTTAACCCTACATCAAAATGTGGAAGGTTTCAATTCAGCAATGCAACTTGCATCTCGTTCTACAAGTGAGCCCATGTGTTTTCTATATCTCAATATCTATCCATAAAATTCTCGAAAAATCCAATTTTTATTCTATGTATGCGTTATTCCACTAAAAACAAATCTGAGTTCTTTACCTCTATAAAATAGGTATTCCACAATTACGTAAGTCTGCTTGGTGAAGTTTGGTAATATTTTGTGGTATACATGCATAACATATTGTATATTGAACTTAAATATACATATAATTATTAAATAATTTTAAACAATGACTGTAATTTATTATTACTACTGCTGTTGTATCTTCATCTTGGTTTAAGATAAAGTTTTGTATTTTTTGTCAATAACTTTAAGTACTTGCATAACCTTTCACATGTTCATCTGTATATAAAAACATTGTTGTGTCGTTAACCCTTCCCTTACGGTGCTAAAATTGAAACGCGCGCTCCGGTGATGGGTAGTGAGTACGCGATCAAAAATTAGCGATTTTAAATCGGAAAAATAAGAACATTCATAGATAATCCCCTTAATTAATTATAATTGAAGGTAAAAATTATAATAATTGAGATGTATTTGCTGAAAACATTAAAAAACCATCTGGCTACGTTCACGGAACGGGCGTACGTCTAATCTATTAGCAAGCCCAGAAGCAACTGCGGCGCGGAGCAGTAGCGACTTACGCCGGCGTGGCTTACGCTTGCGACGATTGAGACAATTGAGCTCCTCGCAATTCAGTGGAGTATGCAAGAGTGAGATGCGAATATAGTGTCGCGCTTCCCGCATACTATTCACCTATCGTCAAGACACAAGGTCGAGGCACTCACAGCGTTTAAATGCGAATTTGTTTCCGATATCTTCACAAAATACCCACGATGTAGTCGATAAATTCTGATTAATATTAATATTATTTTTTAAATCAATGCGTAAATATATTATGGAGGAACACCTAAAATCTTAACCTTGTATTTATTATATTTATAGAGATATTGATGGTTATTAGAAGCAACGTGTAGAAGATACCCAACACAGGGAAGGAAAGGTTAATAAAATAAAAATAAAATAAAAAATTTAAATAAATTAAGTGCACGTGGATCTCTACAACATGCTTTGATAATAATCATTGGTTGGAAGGAATTGCTTAAATTGTGTTTGTAAAAATGTAACATCAATGTGTAAGTATTAATGTTACAAGTTTTTATTGTAACGAATTAAAAATGTTACCTATCAATTTCCAGAAAATAACTATAGTTCAGAAAATCTAGGATGGGTCGTGTGACGTTTTAAACGTCATGTCTCAAAGGGATGGAGTAAAACCTTTTTTTTACAAATCGAATAGTTTTTATATAAATCGAAAAAATCACAAAAAAATAATAAAACTAAGCTTACTCGTACATGTGTAGATGTAGAAAAGTAACTTATCATTATGACCGCAGCAACTACTTTCATATCTTTACACTCAACTTAGTGTATATTTTTAAAAACATTTTTAATGTTATACTAGAGAAAATGTACGACGGTCCCTGTGACGTTTGAAATGTCATGTCTCAAAGGGATAGGGTAAAATCGTTTTTTTTTACAAATCGAATAGTTTTTTTATAAATCGAAAAATTGTTTTTCTCTAAACTGACGTTTTAATTCCTAATTTTCATTATACTGACTTTCTAATGTATTGTATGATTTGTATCTATCTTTAAATAGGCCAAGATTCACAATGAATTAATACTTATTACGAACATTTCATTTTAGGTATAAAAAAATCGAAAATCCAATTATCGAATATCCCATCCCTAGCCAATGCAGACTAACGTAGTGACTTTTGACAAACGTCACCAAATATTATTTGATTTTAACAAACTGCCACATTTTTGCTAATTTGTCATTATTGTTAGTTTTTTGTAATGTATTTGCCTAAATAACTTGCTATTTATTAGAATCGAGGCTTATATTAGAGTTCATAAAATAATTAAAATTACTGAACGTCGTTACAAGGTTGTATTGGGGCAAATTTGTGAACTGTCACAGGACTTATCCTAGAATTTCCGAAGTATACCATCTGAGTTTAAACGGAGTAATAAATTACAGTTAGGTCCCAAAAATTACGGCAAAAACCATTCTGTTACATTCGCTTCCCGTTGCCTGCCTGCACTTGGGATACGTTGAAAAACTTGTCCTAAAATCCGTTAGATTATCTGAGGCCATATGCCGTGTATGTTATGTTGAGGACGAGCCATATTATGCGATACCTTAAATTTTAAGGTCGACTGCATATCTTGATTCGCGCCACGCGCCGCCGCGACCGACGCGTGCTCCGTACGCCAGATGGCGAATGGCGGACGGCTTATGGCGGGAAGACTGGTCGTTGGATGATAGGACACAGTGCCGTGTTCCCTAATGTGCATTGTCTGCGGTATACAAAGGTGACCTATTTAATAGACAACTAAATTTAGTCAATAAATAATTTTTTTTATAAAGTTCGATACAACATTAGCAATTACAAAATTAATGAAATTCCAAGTAGGTATTAGTAAGTTTTTCCGTAATATAAATGAATAAATCATTTTGAAAAAATCTTAAATATTTATATTAAAAAAATACTAAAACATTTGATACATTACTATCAAAAATATATAAACGTAAAAGTTACTGATTTTTCCGAGTGATACATTTATTTTCCAAATGATTGTACAAGTAATGCATTCATTTTCTAAGTAATCATATGTAAAATGTATTCATTTTGTAAGTAATCATATGTAAAATGCATTCATTTTGTAAGTGATCATATATAAAATACATTCATTTTCTAAGTAATCATATGTAAAATGCATTCATTTTCTAAGTAATAATATGTAAAATGCATTCATTATCTAAGTAATCATATGTAAAATGCATTCATTTTCTAAGTAATCTTATGCAAAATGTATTCATTTTCTAATTAATCACAAGTAAATGCATTCATTTTCTAATTAATCACATGTAAAATGCATTCATTATCTAAGTTATCGTATGTAAAATGAATTCATTTTCTAAATGGTCGTATATGTAATGCATTTATTTTGCAGGTAATCACATATGTAATTCATCCAATTTTAAAGTTACACGTGAAATGCATTTATTTTCCAAATGATAATGTGTGTAGTTTATTCATTTTCCAAGTAATCATTTGCGATATATGCATTAATTCTCCAAATAGTCGTATGTGTAATACATTCATTCTCTAAGTGATCGTGTGTATAACGCATTCATGCTATGATGTTTATCAATTCTAGATTTCAAGTTTTTCATAATTTTCCTCAAATTTACGAGCATATCTAACAAAATACAATGTGCAGTAAACAAGTTTTTTAAGGACAGTATAAACCAAATCAATCAAATTTAAAAAATAAATGAGTGAACATACTTGAAAATAAAAGAGTATGCATGACGTAACAAATGCGAAAAATGTATGTATGGAAAAATGGAGATATTTCCTTCCTAACAGGGACCTTACGTGACATTTCTGATTATCATAAACAATATATTTATAACCGGTGTTCAGTACATTAATAACTCAGTTTTAAATATTTAAGCCTAAAGAAAATAATGTCAAATATACATATACGAGTATACACTAACTATTGTATAGAATATAATTGTTTACTGTGAATTAAAAAATAAACAGGAATGTTTGCTTTCAATTTAAACAATGAATACTTTAAATATAATATATCAAAATGGTTTGTCAATATAGAGTCGTATATTTCTTTGTTCGAGCTGAAAGATTTGACACATAGGCGACACTGTTTCTTAGAAGGCCCTGGTAGGATGGCGGGCAAATCATGTGGGAAATGGGAAGCACCGCGCCGCGCGGTGTCAAATGCGCCCTCGCCCTTACACAGCCACATGGCTCGTTTGCCGCATTGTTCGGTTTGATTTCCAGTAGAAAAAAAACAGTTTTAATAACTTTTTTATTTGTTGCGGGTGGATAAGTCGTTTCAAGTGGGCATACAATGGAACGATTTTGAAAGCTTGTTCAACTTCTTCCTTTGGAAAAAAAACATTAGGGTGGGTAAGCGCCATTTCTGACTAATTTAAATGTTGTGTTTTAGTATACCTTAGTCATTTATTTTAATACTCGTTGATTGTATTTCAGTTTTTGATAAAAAAAAAAAACAATATACCTCTTAGGCAAAAAATAACTGTTTATCAACATATTGTTTTTTTTTTGTCCAAATCATGGAAATTTGTTCTCAAAAAACTCTAGCGATCTGTCATCTTCACCTACCCTACTAGGGAATCGGCGTGATGATATATTTGTATTGAAAATGATATAAGTTTATGTGGTATTCCTTGTGCTAATCAATCGAAAGAAATTTAAACCACAATTTTTAACTGGTACACAAAATTCAACGGACAAATATTTATGTTAAGCCTCACCTCGTTGGTTCCACAGACCTTTCAATGACACGAATGAATCGCTTACGTTGACTAATTGTTCAACGTTGGGTAAACTTATGTCGTCTGAAACCAAGAGACGTCTTCCATAACCTAGTTTGTTGAACGCTTGTCTTCCAAACCGGGGGTTTCGGATTCGATTCCCGATGTAACTCAAAAATATGTCTTAGTTTTATTTTTTGCACGGCGGGTCTTTTGATATATTTTTGGTCTGTTTATTAAAATGTTCAAATGGTAATTACCCAGCCAAGTTGAGCGGTACTGCAGTCATAATCAAAAACGCAACTAACGGAAAAAAATCAGAAATTTAACTAAGTATGATGCAATATTCCATATCAAATTTTGAAGCATAATCGTTAAAAAATACAGAAAATCATTTATTTCAATACAAAAATAGACATAATGTCTTCTTTAATAACAAAATGCTAGGTTTATCTAAGCAAAAAAGCAGTAAAATGTGATGCATAAGCAAAAAGACAGCAAGTGCCTATGTATTTGCTGCGTTTTTGCTCATGAATCACATTTTACAGCTTTTTTGTTTATGAATCACGACATTTTTAAGCAGCAATGAAAAAACATAAAAGTACAGTTTTCTGAACACTTAATTTTTGCCATTAGCTGCGTTTTTGCTTATGAGGGCAGTGCGTGAATTAATTAATTAATCCATGCGCATTACTCGTGATGAATATAATAGAAGGCACAATACAAAGGGAGGAGGACAGGGTACTTGATATTGGTGCCACCGGATATAACTAAGTAAGCCAATTTGTGATAAACGTATCCTGTTACATATAGGGCAAAGACCTTCAGTACTTGCAGTTTGTCTGCGTATCCTTTCTCTATTGAGTCTCCAAATAGTTAAACGCCATTTATATGTTGTTTATAGTTAAGGCATTAACGTTGTGGAGGTTTAAAGACATTGTAATTTATTTTTATCAAACACTGTTTATTCCACTTTTTTGTAACGGTATAGCCCTACCGGTTTCAAGGCTTTCACCTCATCTTCAGGGGAGCGCCAACAAGACTAAATGCTGTTCAAAGTGGTACCGATAAACATGCTTCAACGGTTGGGAGCTGAGGGGTGAGAGAGGCATGGGACGATTTCGGCCAAGAGCGGAGAGCTTTTTGGGATATAACTGTTCAACAGATGTTTGGATCGATGTACTGACTTAGAAATTTCTAGGGCCTCTAGTCTGTCCAATTTATTTCCGTTACTACTGATATGTTTTCTATCGATGATGCCAAATTCTTACATATCAGTAGTAACGGAAATAAATTGGACAGATTAGAGGCCCTAGAAATTTCTAAGTCAGTAGATCGATCCGAACATCTGTTGAACAGTTATATTCCAAAAATCTCTCCGCTCTTGGCCGAAATCGTCCCATACCTCCCTCACCCCTCACCCCTCAGCCACCAACCGTTGAAGCGTGTATATCGGTACTAGTTCGAATAGCATTTAGTCTTTTTTGTGCTCCCCTGAAGATGAGGTGAAAGCCTTGAAACCGGTAGGGTTATACCGTCACAAAAAAGTGGAATAAACAGTGTTTCATAAAAATAAATTAGAAACACCATTTAGCTCTATCTCCTCCCATTGAGTTGAGGATTAATATTTTTTAACGTCTCATGCAGTACGTACTTATATCTCTTGCACTACCCACCGTGCTTTCTTCCGTCTTCCTTCAGCAAGCCAAAGAAGACATTTCTTGGGAGTCTGTTCTCAGCCACACGAGCCACGTATCTCGAATCTCGATAGTACGGCAGTTTGTTCTTCTTCAATTTCATCATCTGTTACTCCATGATACCGTCAAATTTTCATTATTTACCTGATAGGCCTCTGCTAACATTTTTTGAGTGATCTACGATATGTTGTCTATAGCGAATCCATGACTCCCATCCATACATCAGAGATGGTATAATTATAGCTTTATAATCTGTTTTAGTTTTCAGTGTTAGATAGTGATTATCGAATACTCGCCTATAAAGAACCCAAACGCCCGGGAAGTTGCCCTGGATGTAAAGAGCTGGGCTGTATACAATATGAGAAAACGATACAAGATAAAAATGTTACTTTTCCTACCTGAAACGTCCTCTCCCCCGACGTAGAGTTCTTGTATCCTCTTCCATGTGATACAGTAGTAGAGACGCTTCCAGTTTCCGGCTCCGTATCCCAGCTACCAGAGGAAGAGCACCTCATAGCGAAGTTAACAGTTGAGTCCCTCCCAGTGGTTAATTCCAGAGGCGTTTCGGTGGAGTCGGGTCTACTTGATACTTCTGGACTGGACGTGTTCTGGACCCTCTGGAACCTGTACTCCTCCTGCTCGCAAAGGCTGCCCGGAGACCAGATGCCACTAGGACGGGTCGCACTATTGCGATTCTTGGTGCTTAAGTTTAACGGAAGTTCATCATCTGGGAAATAAAAAGATAATATTATTGATGGGTAGGACAGATTTGATAAACTTAGAGAAAATAATACTACTAAAAGAATTGATCTGAGAAATGAGTTGTATAAGGTTTTTCGGAGAGTTGTATCACGTGGTTTGACTTATGATATCGACGTTTCCAAAACGTTGCAGTTTTTATCTTCAGGGTTTGTTTGTAGTCGACTTCGCCACAAATGTTACAAACATGGCATGAAGATGAAAATTGTATCGTTTTCGAAACGCCGGGATCACAAGTCAAATCATGCCGTACAAAATTCCGAAAGAACTTTTACAGTTGATAATGCGAAATCCTCAAAACATGTCTGATAATGAGCTTTTTACGTGACTTGGCACTATAAGGGAGGAGTTATTGGTTCTGATGAAGGAAAGAAGTCTGTAGTCAACTAGCCACATCACAAAGCATCAAACTCAGGTTGGATTAAGTATTCGAAGAAGAATAAAGCTTTGATTTTTTTCCAAAATATGTTATGCCACTTTTGAAAAAAAATGCCATTTTTCGAACGAATAAAGAAATAAAGGGTCTTTCAAATTGAGCGGTGTTGTTACTTCTTGGATAAAACACAGATGGCGTCGCGAATTTGCCTGGGTCTTGTGACATTTGAGAAGTGTAATGTATGATATTTACAAAAAATGGAGTCGTATACAATACAACAACGCGTAAAAATTGTTGAATTATTTTGTGTATTGTAATCTCTGGAAACAGTGATGTTAATTGGCCACCAAATCTGACACCGTTGGACTATTTTCTCTGGAGTCACATGAAAAGCCAGGTCTATAAAAATGACCCCCGATCAATTCCTGAGCTAAAGCTCGTCTTATTGGTGAATTACAACCGCAATTATGTCAAAATGTCATCGAAAATTTTGACAAAAGAGTGGACATCTTTGAAGCTGCAAGGGGTGGACATTTGGCGGATATTGTTTATTGTGTTTAAATGTCATACATTATACTTCAATGACCAATAAAAAGTTTTTTGAAATCAAAGCAAATTGTGTGTTTTATTCAAGAGTTAAAAAAATTATTTAAAAAAAACCGCTCAATTTGAAAGATCCTTTGTAAGAAAATTGTGTTTTTAAGGAAAAAGAATCACCATAATGTACCACAGCAAATCCTCTCGAAATTAGAAGAAAAAAACTTTTGACACATGTGTAATCGGCCAGACATATTGCCATAAAAATAACTTTAAAATATATTAAACACTTGCTTACTAAGAATAAGCATTTTTAATCATCATTTATGGCATAGACAAGAATCACTATTGCCAGCATTGTAATTGTTATAACAACTTTGAAAATTCTCACTTATCGCACCAAACAACTTTTTTGAAAATTTTGACAAAAGTATGGACATCTGTGGAGCTGCAAGAGGTGGACATTTGGTGGATATTGTTTATTGTGTTTAAATGGCATACATTATACTTCAATGACCGATAAAAAGGTTTTTGAAATCAAAGCAAACTGTGTGTTTTATTCAAGAATTTAAAAAAAATTAATTATAAAACCACTCAATTTGAAAGACCCTTTATAATTAAGATTTCATAGATTTTCCTTATAGTAAGAAAATAAACAAGGTTATTTTTTTATGGAATTACGTTTCGTTAATAACTTGAATGAGTTAGTTTAGTGGATTTAATTTACGTACGAGTACATCAAGCGCGTCCATCTCAACATCATGAATAATTGGACAATTAGATATGATAATACGAGTACATCCTTCAAAGAGAGAAATTGTATCAAACTCGAAATACAGAATTTCGAAATGTTTGAATAGAAAATACTTCAAACAAATTATCCATTGCTCTAGCCATTCAATTAATATATTCTGTAGTTTCCTGATATTTTCCATTCTGTTTTTTTAACTGTTTATAAAATAATGCAAACAAAACTGCGACTGCAGTTAGCGTAGCAGTAAAATTTTACGACTGTAGTTAAAATATTCATAATGTCAGACAATCCGTTAACACGGGTACATTCTTGCAATTGTCTTTATCATATTTGTCCTGATTAACAGGTATAATTGTCACTTCAAGTATTTAACAAGACTTCAAAATTATTATCGTCCGACTGAGTTTACTAGTTTTAAATTAAATTAAACTCGTAAAGTTAATCGCAAAAACAATTCTAAATAAAAAAAACATTTTAACAAGTGGTTTTGAGTTAATTGAACGAGAAATATATTAATTATGATAGCTTGTGGTGAGTGAATCAACTATTTCGATATGAAAAGTTTAAGATTTGAATTCTTTACACAAATTTCCCCTTGACTTAGTGATGGAACGCCTATTTTTCAAACGAGGCTTGAAGGTTCACTTAATGATGAAAACTAAAGTCCAATAGAGAAAAACCTGGCAAGTTTATTTGACATTATTAAATTAACACAATACAATGCTTGTATTACAATTTTGTTTATTTTTATGTACAGTATTTTATTTCTTAGCTATTGTATTGTTTTATTCTTTCATTATATACAGCACTACCTTGCGGGAATATTGCCAGAAAGATTTTCATTGTATACAGCACAACCTGGCGGCTATATTGCCAGAAAGATTTCCATTGTATACAGCACAACTTGGCGGCTATATTGCCAGAATTCCATTGTATACAGCACAACCTGGCGGGTATATTGCCAGAAAGGTTTTCATTGTATACATCACAACCTGGCGACTATATTGCCAGAAAGATTTCCATTGTACACAGCACAACCTGGCGGGTATATTGCCAGAAAGGTTTTAGAGAGGCCTTAAGTTAAAACCAGACCGGATTCATTTTTGAAAGATTAGAATACCACCAGTACCCGTAACCTCCGAATCGGAAGACAAATATCTTACCATGTAGACCACGGAGCTCGTCACATAATGGCGGATTGTTTTTTTTTTTATCAAATCGGGATATTAATCAACTTTAGACGTAAGCAAGCTGTATAAAAAAGGTTAAAATGTGTATAATATAATATGTATAATATAATAAAAAAGGTTAAAATGTGTATAATAAAATAACTTTACGTAAGCAAGCTGTATAAAAAAGGTTAAAATGTGTTCAAAAAAGTATTCATAAATATGAAATTAATTCTCAAAGAGTATTGAGATATGTTGTTTATAGTTAAGGCATTAACATTGTGGATATTTAAAGACATTGTTATTTGTTTTATCAAACACTGTTTATTCCACTTTTTTGGAATTAACGTGGAATAAACAGTGTTTGATAAAACAAATTACAAAGTATTGAGATAGCTGTAAATGAAGTTCTAAAGAGAACTTTATATACGTGTGTAACGTCTTATAACTTCGTCTGAGTTTACACTAATTATTATGTTACAAAAATAAATATACTGGTGAAATGCTTATTTATTTTATCGAAATTACTAATATGGACCGTGCAATATCAACAGTTGCAAAAATGACAATACATAATAGTGTGTTGGTGTCCACCTTGATGAATAGAAGCAGTGCTTTTTTGCGGCGAAGCGCAGTGGAGCGGCGCTCCACCACCTTTTTTACGGTATACAAAAAGCTTGACGAGAAATGAGCTTCGGCACCTTTTTTTTTTTTAAAGCACTAAATAGAAGTGAAACTTGGAATTGGCAGAAGGATAAGAGCAAGATGAATGATGTGGAGATGCTTGAGGAAATTTTGTGGTGTCAATGTTTTAAAGAAGACGGACTAAAGACATCAGAAATGAAAGCATAAATAAAATAGATGTTTTAAGTAAGATGAAGAAAAAGTTTTAAGATGGTTAGGACATGTGGAGAGAATTAACAATGAAAGATTGACTAAGTGAATATACAGGTCAGAAGTTCATGATGTGCGAGGAAGAGGTAGACCGAGGGAAACTTGGCTGGACCAGATTTTGAAAAAAGATAAGTTTGAATAATAAAAGATTGTGCATGACGAGATGAATGAATTTGGAAGAGCCGAAAGTTGTGAGTTTGGATAGAAAAGTATGGAGATCTTTTCTTTCTGCCAACCACGCAAGAGACACGGTGTGATGGTATGTATGTATGAATTAATGATATTATACACTGTAATTTGTTTTATCAAAACACTGTTTATTCCACTTTTTGTAATAGTATAACCCTACCGGTTTCAATGCTTTCACCTCATCATCAGGGGAGCACAAAAAATATATTTAATACGCTGTTTGTGCGAGAGTCTTGTTTGTGCTCCTGATGATGAGGTGAAAGCCTTGAAACCGGTAGGGTTACAAAAAAGTGGAATATCATAAACAGTGTTTGATAAAACAAATTACAATGTCTTTAAACCTCCACAATATAAATATATGTCCATTATACAGTAGTCTGTATTTCTTATGCTTATTGAAATTGACCAATGAACTAATGACTTTGTTATGTAATAGTATTTATTTATTAACCTTAATTTTTACATTGTTTTTCAATATATCATATTCCAACTTTTTAATGGTTGAAAATCGATATGATATTAAAATATTTTTGCTTGATTGGTCCTCTCTATTACCTTCTTTATTTATTTATTTAACACTTCATTGTACATCAATGTAATGGGCTTATTGCCAAGCGGAAATCTCTTCAATCCAATCAGACAAAAGTAAATAAAGGAAGCTACATGACCACAAAACATATTCAAATAATTATTCACCTGTTCAAAATTAGTGCACAATATATTGGGTGTTAACATAAGTTGTGTCCGTTTTTTTCCAAATGAAGAGAACAAGAGGACACAACAAAAAATATTACAACAAATTAGTGAATAATGTATTCTCCTTCATTATTTACAATTTCTTGCCAACGTTCTACAAGTTTTTCAATGCCTGTGCGATAAAAACCATCCGGTCTTGACTCGAGGAATTCGTCCAACCATGTCCGCAATTCGACGTCATTATTGAAAGAAAAACCATCGACGAGCTGTCATTTCAATCATAGCATCTTCACCGTACACTTCGCAAATATCGCGAGCAGTTTTGGCAGCTTTATTCCCTCGATTGAACGCGAACAGATGGAGGTGTCGAAAATGCTCACTTTCGTCTACTTGACATTCCATTTCGAAGGCTTGTAATCAAATAAAATAATATGAGTAACGTAAAAGCAAACACAATATCTTGTAGAGCAGAAAATTATCTTTCGAATGACGTATATATAACCTTTACCATTTTGTTTTACTTTTGGTGCTCATTTTTAAATTTGGATAAAACGGACGCAACTTATGTTAACACATAATAAAATACGCACATAGTAAAAATATAAGTGATATATATGTCAATCAAAGAAAAAAGTAGGGATGGCGGAAACGAAAGAAATCTCAGGAATAAAACACGTTACATTACTGCCTTGAAATAAATAGTATATTATGTCGAATCAAGTATAATTTATTATGTCGAATCAAGTATGGTATAAGTCACCGTGAGACTGCGTTATCACAGGAAGTCACTACCTGTTGGATATGTACAATAAATACGAACCTGCAAGTCAACAAAGCTCAGCCTGATTCTTCGTACCTCTGTCGAGGGTAAATGACACTTTAATTGTGCTATCTGCTGATAATATCCATTACTGTAGGAAGTGAGCAAAAATAAACCCAAATATTCATTTGTACCTAATTTTTTTCAGTTCTTTCGTAAAATTAAAAATTTTCTGTTCAGTTCAGTATGATCCCACATCCACCTACGCCGTTATAGGGGACAAAATAAGTCCTGATCCTGCGCGATCTACACTAGAAAATTGAAATCTCCTTAAATTTTCTTATGAGCGCGATGTCACGCAGTGACGAAGAAGGAACTGCCTAAAGGGACTTCTCCTCCGGTTGTGACATACCTAAGTATGAAAATAATAGGAGTGACGACGAACTTAAGGTCCTACGTTACGGGAAAAGAAAAAAATACTCGCAGTGTAGTTAATATATATATTCTTATAAAGTGGTTTAAGGTTTGGAATCCAAACAGCCCAGCAAGTGGCCATAACTTTCATATAAAGTTTAGAATGCAACACTACTATCCTTTGACACCATTAGATTGGAGTAATCAAACGGTCCAAAGATGAAATGATGTATAGCTGAGTGGAGTTCAATTTTAAAGTATGAGACAAAAAAAGAAGTATGAGAATTTCATTTTTTTTCCATTAAGGCCAATAAGAAAAGATGTCTTTAAGGGCAATAACATATTTCAGCTCTTTTGTTACTACTCTTATTATGATAGTTTATAACGTTAGTATTACGATCGTTTAGTACACGGTAACGCACTGGACTTCCGTACGGAAGATCACAGGTTCGAACCCGATGCTGTGTTACTCCGTTCGAATAACATTGGCATTTTTCCACCTAGTATTCGGTGGTATTAGAATATCCATAACTTCGGTCATATTTATTATTTCAAAACAAAGAGAAAAAAATTATAAAAACCACGCCGGATTGCTCCGTTCGTCTCATTTTGATGTGCCATCGGATCCAGTACAGCGGTGTAGCTGGTGAGTTTGTTGGTGTGCAACAACTTATTTAAAAAGACACAAAAAAGAAAACGAGTTGATAAGACGCTTGTCTCCCGACATATAGGTTACAGGGTTGATTGAAACCCAGATTTAAAAAAAAGGATTCCAGTTTGGTTTTCACATAAGGCCTCTTGAATTTATCTCTGGTTGGTTGAAAGAAACTGTCACATGGCAATAAGCCCGCCAGGCTGTACTGTATACAAACACTGTAATGTAATACAGTAAAAGTGCTCACAAAAGTAAATCGTGAATGTATTATTTATACAAATCTAACAACGTTGAACACAATCTAGTTATGCTGAGCTTATCATACGTGACCGAGGTTCAGCTCTGCTAAAAACAAGCCTCTTGCCATTGTTATCGACATCCTGTGTCCGCTTTCCTCCGATAATGCAAGCTGAATCACATTTAAAAGCCAAATGAGGTTTTTCTTCAATCTATGAGACTTACTTGTAATCGTATGTATATTAAATATATCTGTAAACAATGTGCATATGTAACGTTTCAGTGTTTTTTGTCTTTTAAATGTCGTTTGAAATTTAAAATATGTGTTTCAATATTTGCAAAATTTGTAGACATTAATATCCGGCAAACGACTGCGATTTTTTTTAATATCAGAATATAGTAATGCATAATTTAGAAGAAATGTGTACTTTTATTTTTATGTCACATTTTTCCTCGAAGGAAAAACCTGTAAACAAGAAAATAATGCAAATTTATTTGGAGAATATATGCGCCAGTAGGGATTACGTAGTCACTCATGCTAAAAGAGTTTCGAAAAGATTTCTCCGTTGTGTCTACATGAGAGAGTATGGATATTATTATTGGCTTTATTCAAGCGTAGAGATGCTTAATTATAGATCATTAGAGGGTGGAAGATTTATTCGATTGGATGTCTGCTTATGGGTAATCTATTAGGTGTTAACATAAGTTGTGTCCGTTTTTTTACAAATTTAAAAATGAACACTAAAAGTAAAACAAAATGGTAAAAGTTATACGTCATTCAAAAGAAAATTTTCTGCTCTACAAGATATTGTATTTGCTTTTACGTTACATATATTATTTTATTTGATTACAAGCCTTCAAAATGGAATGTCAAGTAGACGAAAGTGAGCATTTTCGACACCTCCTTCTGTTCGCGTTCAATCGAGGGAACAAAGCTGCCAAAGCTGCTCGCGATATTTGCGAAGTGTACGGTGAAGATGCTTTGAATTAAAGGACAGCTCGTTGATGGTTTTTGCGTTTCAAAGATAGTAATTTCGACCTAAAGACACAGAGAGTTCTGGACGACCAGTTAACTTCGATGAGGACCGCTTAATTCATGAAAATCCCCTTCCATTTTGAAGGCTTGTAATCAAATAAATTAATATATGTAACGTAAAAGCAAACACAATATATTGTAGAGCAGACACTTTTCTTTCCAATGACGTATAACCTTTACCATTTTGGTTTACTTTTGGTGCTCATTTTTAAATTGGAAAAAAACGGACACAACTTATGTTAACAGCCAATGGTTAACCCAACCGTCCTGAACAGTCTTGGTTTGTGTGTTCCAAATAATTATCTCAGTTAATGCACCCATAGATTGTCCTATCAACCTATATATCAAACCTACCTTACTTTCGAAATTTCGGTGGGTAGAGCAATCACACTTTTTAACCATGTGTGTACTCGTATAAACATTTTTCACATGTCGGTCAACTCTTTCAGGAAAACACCAATAAATTTAGTATAATTTAAATGTTTATGTTATTTACACCATACTTGATTTTGTTTTAATGTTGTTCATGAACATTTTTATCAAACGTCATGAATTATTTTATACATGTCTTTGTATGTTCATGTACAAATTAGAAAAATCTGTAATTTGCAAAGAATTTCGATTCTCCGTGATAAGTAGTCAAAAATTGTATTAATTTTTTTCCGTGTTCAAAAACGAAATTTAATAATGTTCCTAAAGACTTGACTTAAAAAAATCAACGTTGGTTATTTTCCCCCTTTAATTTTAAAGTGTAACAGTTTACACAATGAATTTTAAAATGTAACAAAAGTTGATCATTAACCTTTTACAAGTGTGTCTCGTGTATATTGGACGTTAGGTAAATATAAAATGTCGATTTTGAAATTGAAGAACAAACCTTCATATAAATTTCTTTCTGGAGTTCCTGGTGGTGAAGCAGGGGGTGGAGGGGCAGGCGCTCTGAGAAGGAGAGGGGGCCATACACAAGGGGCGTAGCCTAGAGGGGCGCAGTACATCAGTGCCCCAAGCTCCGCTGAAAATGGATGATTTTCAATTTCAGTTGTTCGTAACGTAAACATTTCAGAATGCCAATAAACTTAAAAAAATACTGTCTCATAAATAATATTTATCAATTAATTACCTCATTATTCCACTAATTATATGAATCCCCGCTACACATGCTTCAACCCGATATCCCGAGGCTCTCTTCAGGCAGAGTGATTCCGCCTGAAGAATCATTCCACCTAAAGATAGCCACAGTATGGGAAGTAGAAACACGTATAGCTGACTTTAATTAAATTAGTGCAATAACAAAATAATTTATTGTTAAATATTTCAATATGGAGCATCACCAAATTTAAGCCGAAACCTTTGATAAATGATTGATTATCCTATGTTTAAATTTTATAAAAAAAAACAATACACATTTTTACATTTTATATTAAAAATAAATTAATACAGATTATTGTATTAGAATGACATACCTCTCGCTCTGGCATATTCTTTCAGTCCTTCTACCCCGAATGTGAAATCTCTTGCGGTAGGCACAAAGGAAAATGCGCTGAGTCGCTCTCTTTCCCTCTCGCACAGGGCACTGAGGGTTAATCCGTCCTTCTCCCACACAGCCACATTATCATGGGGTGGCGAAGTGGGGGTAGGTGGAGTTAGGGGTGGGGGCGGCGCGCCCAATGCAACCTCCTGCCGCGGCATATTTGCCTGAAAAAAAAGGAATATTTATGATTTATTTAAATTAAAACACATACAGTATTAATAATCATATTTTATGGCGATCTATTCATTTTACTTTTTTTAAATCCTCATTGGTACCCCATCGTGGCTGGGCGTCGAAGTCGAGGATCCCTTCGCCTAAGCCATTCCTAAGTCAATACAGATTGTAAAGCGAAGCTGTATCGTGGAGGTTTATTTTATACAATGAACCGTTGCACTTCAGCAAACTCACCGGCCACACGATCCGGTGGCATGCCGAAGTGAGACGATTGTAGCGTACAAGCATGCTTTTTTTCTCTCTTTTTTGAAAGAATAGATAAGACCGAAGTCATAAGTATCCTTGTAACCTCGAATACTAGGTGGACAAAATGCCTTTGTTATTCGAGGAGAGTAGAATAGCGCGGGGTTCGAACTGACGTTCTTCCGCATACAAGTCCAATGTGTTGCCCCGCGGCCATGCCCCTAACATACCCCATAATATATCCGAATTGACATACGAGTGTGGTCAGGATACATAGTATTCGGTTCCATTAATTAAGCTTTCGGATTTTACAAGCATTGAAGTAGATACTCTAGGTTCGTCGTCGTGCGTTTTTAACAACAATAAACAACACTCGCCCACTTGCGCGTCCGATTAGTATAACCAGATAAATTGTTTTATTCGAATGAGACACATTTTTTTATTTATTATTGATTGAAGATTATTGACGTATATAAAACAAAAATTAAATAGCACATAAAATATATTTTAATTATACCCCCACAATACGGTTCATCATTCAAAGAAATAACGCTATTATAGACCATTCAGCCAGAAGAGTCATTTTGCAATAGTGTGAGTAACAGTGCATTTACAAAAACTTGTCACTTTGTGTTTTTAATGAAGTGAAAAAGCAAAAAATAAGAAAAAATATTTTATATTCAAACATTGAAATGAACACACACGTTTTGTTAATTAAAAATGCTGTCAGTTTAAATTGTAATAATCATAAAAATAAAATGAAAGTAAGTTTATTTCTCATATCAATTGTTTAGGCATGGCAGATTCTAGGAAACATTAAATAACAATAATGAGATTTTTCAAGTTTAAAAATAAATATAAGTACAAGTTTTACAAAGTAAAAATGTTCCTCAGTAATCAGATTGCACATAAAAATAAAATAAATGTAAGATTATTTAACATATTAATGTATCATAATTACGATGAATGCCAAATAACTTTTAAAATAATAGTAGATTGAGTGATACTAAATTCTAGGAAACTTTAAGTTATAACAAAGTACATTCTAAGCTTTCGAAAAAAATTTAATTATACATTACATTAGACAAAATTCGCACTTATAATTTCGACGTGGTAGTGTTTTTCTAATCACCGAGTATTTTAACAACAAAACAAACGTGCGCTCTGCGCGAACCAATCGTGTGGCATTCTAAAACCAATACCACTACATAAGTTTTCTAATACAAAGAGTGTTACTCACACTATTCTGGCTGAATGATGAAATGATTTCGCTCTGTTGGAACTTAAATAAATTGCTCTTAAGTCCAAATTCTCCCAATATGAATTTTTATAATTTTCTCCAAGTAAACTGTGTTGAATTTTAACTTTAAAAATTCTGTCTTTTTAACCTATATATGTGCACATTATTATTATGATCAATTTTATATTGTATTCCTTTAAATTAAAGGGGTTAAGTCCTTTAAGATACAGCCTAGCCTTATTCATACCTAGTTTATCCGTCGGCCAACGAGAAAGCAGTGATTACGTTCACGTGATTAATGCATATATGCATAATTGCATTCTGGGGAAAGTACAGTATTACATTAACATTCAAAGAAAAATATGAGGACGTAATAATATGAAATCAAAGATATGACGATGTCTTGCTTTCAAAGACATTTTATAACTTTGTCGTGTTGTCTGGTGACCATAAATTTGAATAATGGAAATAAGCAATGAAAAGGAAATATTTAAAATTCCATTATTAAGTAATAATTCCTTGTCATAAAAGGCCAAAATCCATACGGTGGTTGTCATCAAAGAAAGAATAAGAGAATTGAATTTTGAATACAAGAGAGCGAGAGAGGAATACTTAGATTCTCTGCGAAAGTAATCCGAAATTTGAGTCTCGGTGGGTCCGTGATAACTGAACGAATTTTAAATACCTATCTAACAATTTTTGAACCGGTGTAAAAGGGGACGATGTATAAATAATATGTATAAACAAATTCTATATTTATGAATATACATTTTCATAAATGTAGAATTTGTTTTACTTCCGTGAATATTTCACAGGATGTAACTAGTAAAGTTAAAATTTTATAATAAATTCATGCATTTTAATATATAATACAAAAATCTTAAAGGAAAACAAAAATTATATTAACCCGTTTTAAGAACCTATTTATATAATAAAAATAAGTTTCAAAGGCGTGTATAAATCAAGTAAAATCGTTAAAAAATTATAAATCTTAACCTTTCCTTTCCTGTGCTAAAATAAATCTGCCCGTTCCGGTGGTGTGTATTAAATACACATGTATAAACGAGCGATTTAAAATCGGAAAAATAAGAATATTCATAGCTAATCACTTAAATAATTAAATTTGAAGTCAAAAGTGATAATAATTTAAATTTAATTGCTCAAAACATGAAAAAAACATCGGCCGACGTTCACAAAACGGGCGAAGAGACCACCTCAGATGGATGCCCTAGAGCGACTGAGACCTGAGACGGACTAACACTGTGTATGTTATACCTCGAAGGAAGAAACACAACTGCAAACTGAGATTCTATTTCTTGCGTTCCCATATACCGAAGTAGAGTGAAAGTGAGCCGTTAATTGCGTAGCTTCCTCACCCATATCGGTTTTTAGAATAATTATACCTATATCAATGATTATACCTATGGCACACGTTTGATTATATTGGTGAATTTATTTCCGATTTTTACAAAATATCTCTGATGTGGCCGATAAGTGCTAATTATTATTAATATTATTTTTTTCATTCAATGCGTAAATGTATTACGGAGGAATACCTAAAATCTGAACCCAGTATTTATAGAGATATTAAAGTTTTTAGAAGCAATGTGTACTTGTTACACATCACAGGGAAGGTAGGGTTAATATCATTACGCCGTGTCCTCTGCGAAGTAGGCACAGATAACAGATCTCCTAACTTTTCTTTCCAAGAACACAACTTTCAGCTCCTCCACATTCCTAAATCTCGTCATGCACAATCTTTTAATATTCACTTTAAAATGTGGTCCATTTGATGCAGTCATATTTTCCTCAGTCCACCTCTTACACGTATACTCGAACTATGCACTTTTGGCTTGTATGTCATTTTTTCGTTACTCATTGTTTACACATGTCCAAAACATCTTAAAGTTCTTCTTCACCTTACTCAAAATATCAATTTTATCCATGCAATCATTTCTGTTGTTTCGCCTTCTTTCATATATGTTATTAACAGTCCACAGTATTTTCTTCGTGCACTTTGTTATTACTAATCATTTTGAAAACTGTTTAATCTATTTTACATTATAGTACATGCTGTGTTAGCTTAACATTAATATTTTTTATGCAAACTTGAGGTATGGATGACAATATCAAGTAGACTATAATACAATTTGAATCTAATTAACTTTTCAAATTTTAAAGTATTTATTGTACTTAACCTTTCCTTCCCTGTGTTGGGTATCTTCTACACGTTGCTTCTAATAACCATCAATATCTCTATAAATATAATAAATACAAGGTTAAGATTTTAGGTATTCCTCCATAATATATTTACGCATTGATTTAAAAAATTATATTAATAATAATCATAATTTATCGACTACATCGTAAGTATTTCGTGAATATCGGAAACAAATTCGCATTTAAACGCTGTGATTGCCTCGATCTTGGGTCTTGACGATAGGTGAAAAGTATGCGGGAAGCGCGACACTATATTCGCATCTCATTTTTGCATACGTCACTGAATAGCGAGGAGCTCAATTGTCTCAACCTCGCAAGTGTAAGCCACGCCCGAGTTGGCCACCAACCCTGCCGCGCCGCAGTAGCTGTTGAGCTGGCAACGAGACTAGACCTACGCCCGTTCCGTGAGCGGTGCCAGATGGTTTTTTAATGTTTTCAGCAAATAAATATCAATTATTATAATTTTTAACTTTAATTATAATTAATTAAGGGGATTATCTATGAATGTTCTTATTTTTCCGATTTAAAATCGCTAATTTTTGATCGCGTACTCACTACCCAACACCGGAACACGCGTTTCATTTTTATCACCGTAAGGGAAGGGTTAAAAAAGTGTTTATAACCGAAAAAATATTTTTCATTACTAAATTTAGCCAAAAAAATATGTTGTTATGAACTACGTGTTTAGTTTTTCATATATTTTATAAATAAATTTAGAATCTTGCCCCAAATTACATTGATATGAATTTTATAACTTCGTCGCCGATCCTGCAAGAACACTTATCTACGATTGCCCAAATTTTACAGGGGAGACAATAAACGATTTTTCTGCAAAAATATAATAAAGTAAAAACGTCACTTGGTATTGCAGTTACGAATAAATGCGTTCTGCATTGAAAATAAATATACGCGTTAATGCAAAAATGTATCAATGATACAAGAGATGACAAAAAAATAAAAAAAGTTACGTAAAACATTCTGTTTAGATGTGATTATAATCTAAAAATTTAAATGTTGTTAATGACTTAAAAAAATGTCTTAACGGAATTCTTTACAGTCGTTTTGACGATTTTTTTTACCTAGAATTATGATAACGATAATAAATTGAAATTATAACATTTTTTGTGACCAAGTGTTACTCGTATATCAAGGATGTTCTCTCAGTATGAAAAACGCCTCTCAAACGAACAGCAGGTTGGCACAAGCCCGATTTTAATGTCAACCTTTTCAATATAAAGAAAGTAAACCCGATGATACACAATATTATAAAAGAACCAGTTGTTACTAATGGGTAGAGTCATGAATGATGATTAAAAAAGAACAGTGGAGAAGAAATTTCAAGTGTATTGGAAAAACAAAAGCAAAAGCTAAATTGGAAAAACAAAAGCTAACCTAACCTAACCTATATTTTAGCTCTCGTGTTATATTATAATATTATATTTCGTATGCAATGTTTTTAATAAAATTTAACTATGATATAAACCAGGGCTTCTCAATCGTTTTGTACACACGAGCTACTATTTTTTAAGGGAACGTCACGAACTAACTATCAGTGTGCAGGTAAAAGTATTGTATAAAATCATAATTAGATAAAATAATGTACCGTATTGGCCCGAATATAGGGCGACCCTGATTATAAGGCGACCCCTATTTTTTAATCTTCTTTTTGGAGAAAAAACCATTTCTCTCACCATTATAATATAATGAAAAATAAAATGCAAAATGTTTAACGAAAAATATTTCTTAATACAGAGTACCCCAGATAATAGTAAAGTACATGTTTAAACATGAAAAGAAGAAATAAAAAAGTCCAACTACAGTAGCTTATCAGATCAGTCAGATTCACATATGGCTATATGGTATAGGTAGCATCCTCAGCATCAGTCTCATCTCATCTTCAGTGATATTATCGTCTTCGGAATCCTCAATTATATTTTACCACAAAATATCATCTTCAGCACCGTCCATTTTATTGGTTATGCAACATTTTTTAAATCCATTGATGATGATCTCATTAGAAATTTGATGCTTTGCTTGAGGAATGTGCATTCATCAAGTCATGTTTTTGTAAACGCTAAGTGTAACATTATTTCCCGTGATACCAAATTGTCTGGCAGCCGCACAGTTGTTGGTTGTTTCTGCAGCACGCACCACTATAACCTTAAAATTGGAATCATAGTTCCTGCGTATTTCTTGATTCTTGATTTTTTTGAGCTCCTCGTCTTTCAATATGGTTAGTCATAATATTTTTTAGGTAGTAAAGATGCAAAACGAAGCACAGTACAAAAAAACACCACAAAAACTCTCAGAAATGACTACGCACCGCCTATGTGTAAACAATGACGCCTTTTGAACGCTTTCATTACAATGTTGCTATTTTGCTTATCGCGAGTAGAGAATTTATTGCTACCCACTATGTTTGTGACTCGAATATAAGGTGACCCCCCTATTTACGTCTCACCTTTTTAAATAAAAGCCTCGCCTTATAGTCGGGTTAATGCGGTTATACTTTCTATCAATAAAAAATATACGGTTTAATTTACAAATAATATTTTGTTAATATACGCAAGGAAGAAAAAGTAAAGATGTACTTAAAACCATAACGTGATCGAATGGTTGATTGCAAGCGGCGGGTTGAGTACCCCTGATATATCTTTACACGATACGTTTCTTATTTTACTCAGGAAGGTTCTATGAAGAAGAGATTAACTTAATAGCCTTATCATATGCATTAAAGAAATGAAACCGTTTTCATTTTCAGTCATATTTCCTTTTTTGAAATAATGGTCACATCAAGGTTATCCAAGTCGAAGTATCTGTTTTTTCACCGATCCTACAGTGCAAGGGGTGGCGTACTTGTGATTAGCCTTCCTCGGCCTCTACTTAGTGCTTCTGTCTGTAGTTAGAGCCTAGCCAAATACCCCATATCAAGTCCACAACGTCAATAGCCGATGGGGAAAACTACGTAAGAGTTGAATTCAATCTACCATATGACGCCACGGGGAAGCTTAATAACACCCTTTTAAATTTTTCCATGATTCATACTGTTTATTTAGTATTTACTCTTACATTAGGAGAAATTGATTTGTTGGAAATCAAAGGATTTTTTTTCAAATAGCAATATAAAGTTGTTTGAACTGTTAATATTTTCAAATAGCAATATAAAGTTGTTTGAACTGTTAATATTTTCAAATAGCAATATAAAGTTGTTTGAACTGTTAATATTTTCAAATAGCAATATAAAGTTGTTTGAACTGTTAATATTTTCAAATAGCAATATAAAGTTGTTTGAACTGTTAATATTTTCAAATAGCAATATAAAGTTGTTTGAACTGTTAATATTTTCAAATAGCAATATAAAGTTGTTTGAACTGTTAATATTTTTACTATAAGCATTTGAATGTTTGAAAAATATGTAAATTAATATGATTTCATCCGATACGATTTAAATCATTTTTTTTAAGTATAAAATATTCATACAGGTACGAAAGTAAATAAAAAATATTCGGTACGGGTTAAGTAAATAGAAAATATTCATACACGTACGAAAAAATATGTTTCAATTTTTTTTATGGAAGCAATCTGTTTTTTTTTCTAGCGCCTATCGGTCATCCACGTCTGCGTTCATTATTCTCTTTTCAAGGACTTTTTAACAAGGGTGCAGGTTTATTTCATAAACGGTTTTTCAATAGTCAAGAGCTTGCTTTTCTTATACAAAAAAAAAACAAGAAAACTCTAACTTCCAAATTTAAATAAAAATATATTTACATTAAAAATATCTTACTATACTCAAGAAAATGTAGCATAGTCCCTGCGACATTTGAAATGTCATGTCTCAAAGGGATGGAATAACATCGTTTTTTTTACAAATCGAATCGTTTTTTTTATAAATCGAAAAATAGTTTTTCTCTAAACTGACGTTTGAATTCCTAATTTTCATTATACTGGCTTTCTTATGTATTGTATTGTATGATTTGTATGTATCTTTAAATAGGCCAAGATCCACATGAATTAATACTAATTACGAACATTTAATTTTATGTATAAAAAAAACGAAAATCTAATTATTGTATATCCCATCCCTAGCCAATGCAGACTAACGTTGTGACTTTTGACGAATGTCGCCAAATATTATTTGATTTTAACAAACTGACATATTTTTTGCTAATTTGTAACAAGATGTATTAATTTGTCATTATTGTTAGTTTTATGTAATGTACTTACCTAAATAACGCTATTTATTAGAATCGAGGCTTATATTAAAGTTAATAAAATAATTAAAATTACTGAACGTCGTTACAAGGTTGTATTGGTGAAAATTTGTGAACTGTCACAGGGACCACGCTACATGTTCTCTAGTATAGTATTTAAAGTTAACTCAGTGTGTACTTCATTATAAAGTTTCCTAACGATTTAAAAACATTTCCTCTCAAAATGGTCAGCATCAAACCTCTACAAATATTTAACAACTTAAAAATATTTATTCCCTCTGAAAATCGCCAGTTTGATACTTCTAAAAATATTCACCTACAAAAATATGTTTTTTTACATTAAAAATATATTCCTAGTACTTAAAGTCAATCCGGTTTGTACTCTTTAATACATTTTCATGCCGACTTAAAATATTTCCTGTGAAAATGGTCAGTTTTAAACTTTTTAAATTGTTATCTTTTCAAACATTTCTTTGTACAAACATATATTCATAAACATTTAGTGTTTTACCACGTCAACAAGTTTTCCTGATATCTTAAGAACCGAGTTGATTATATTGAGCAATCTTTTTTAAAAAAATAACGCCAAAACCATTAGAGACGTAAACCTAAATAGCTCCACAAGAATTCGCGTAGACGGAGAACTCTCTAATGACGTTCCAGCACCAACCGGAGTAAGACTAGGAGATAGTTTAAGCCCATTTCTACTCGTATTTAATTTGGTTATGAATAAAATTATAGAAGATGTTGCCGACCTTAACCTGGGATACAAGATGGGTGACAATATGCTAAACATCATATGCTATGCTGACGATGCCACTATCATAGCCGAATCAGAGGAAGACCTGCAACAAATGCTACATCGATTCCACACTGCTTCCAAAAAATACAACATGTCTATCTCCATCAGCAAGACTAAATGCATGACTCTATCCAGGGAGCAAGCTGGATGCAGTATGGCGATCAACGACACACCAATTGAACAAGTTACAAAATTTAAATACTTGGGTGCTAGCGTAATGTGCAATAATGACCTCTATGGCAAAGTACTTGAACAATTACAAAAGGCCGCAACTATTTCCGGATGTTTAAATAACACTATCTGGAAAAACAAATATATGAACATCCAAAGCAAGGTGAGGATATATAAGACCTGTGTCCGCCCCATAATGACACACAGCATATACGAGTAGTCCAGAGTCGCCACTGTCAGAAACAAAAATCTCCTTCGAACCAGCGAAATGAAGGTACTCAGGAGTATCGCTGGCAAAACCCTTCGTGATAGAGTGCGAAACAAAGAAATCCGAAGGACGTGCTAAGTTGAAGATATTGTTAGACGGGGACGACAGAGAAGAAGGTTCTGGAATGAACATGTATCCAGAATGGAGGAACCAAGAGCCGTAATAATGGTCAGGGACAGTATCCCCCAAGCAAGCCGACCTCCCAAAACATGGAAAGACAGCTGGCAATCGACGTCACAATAGGGAAACGATGATGCAGGACCATAACAGGCCAACAGGCCTAAAAGAAGAGGAAGAAGAAGGTTTTTTTAAAACGCCATGATTCATAATCCAGTAATTAATCAGTGAGTGACCGAATTTGATTTAAGATTATATGTAAAGCAAACTTTTTCTGAATCTCGGAGCAGGCGCCAATATTTAAACAGCACACCACCCGGCCTCCATTTCAGCCGATATTCAGCGTGTGGCTACATATTCACTGTGTGCTGTAAGCACACAGTGAATATGTAGCCACACACACATCAACTGAATCACGAAAAAACAAATGTTTTTACTTCACAATGAAATCGCACTATTATTTGTCAATACCATTAAGCTATTTTCGAAATACCAAATGGGTATAAAATCTTTTAAAATTCAATAATATTTACGTATTACGCTTAGACTATTATTTACATATTTATTATAATCATTAAAGGGCAGAGCTGAATTTATAAATTGAAAAATGTTTGTGATGACAAAGTTTACTTTCTAAATATGTTAAATACACACTTCTATGGCGTTTTGGTAAAGATGTACAAGTCATCAATAACTTATTTGTCAGTTTGAAGTTTTGCAACACTTATATTCCTGAAATACAGATCTCAGGTAAATTTTAAAGGTAAACTTTGAATACGATGATGAGGTGAAAGCCTTGAGACCTGTAGGGTTATACCGTTACAAAAAGTGGAATAAACATTGTTTGATAACACAAATTACAGTGTCTTTAAACCTCCACAATGTTAATGCCTTAACTAAAATAATATATTACATAATAAATATATGCATATACGTGTATAATACACACACATAAATTGAAAGTAGGGATAAAGAAGTAGTGACTGCGGCCATTAAATTAGGTACCTTCTTCCCGGCATCTGCATATGTGCAGAAAAACATTAAATTAGGTACCTTCTTCCCGGCATCTGCATATGTGCAGAAAAACATTAAATTAGGTACCTTCTTCCCGGCATCTGCATATGTGCAGAAAAACATTAAATTAGGTACCTTCTTCCCGGCATCTGCATATGTGCAGAAAAACATATTTGATAAAAAAAGAAGTGCGGAAAACTTACTACAAAGAAACCTTTTAGATGTTTCGATATATATATTATAAGTGAACACATTCAGCTTTAGGTTTACTGTAGTGTATTGTGTAGTGTTTATGTGAGGTAGACAATACCACGCCACAGGACCAGCAACAGCAAAAGCTCTATCATAATACCTCACCTTATTGGATTAGCCAAATGGGTGGGGTTTTATGATACTGATAATCATTATTCACTGTAACGATTTTATTTAAGAAATATAAAAAAAAATATTTATATTATAATAAAGAGAATTAAAAAAATACCCACAAAGAAAACGATTTGCTGCTGGTAAAATAAATACCATTTTATATGTGTACTTAAAATGGCTATTAAATCGCGTTGCACAAATGATGGCAGTATTGTCTTGTGTACAGGTTGTGTTCTTTTTATTTAATAACACTTTACTTATTTTATTTGATTAAAATAAAATTAATTACTCTACCCGATTATTTTTTGATTATTTTTTAAATCGAACAAAAAACGTCATGTCCCAGATCTGTTCAATCAAAAAAGATTAAAGTAGAATTGTTCACTCAAAAAGGATCATGTCTATATTTTAAATTAAAATAACTATTTTAATTATTATGATTCGATTTTAAAGAACAAATCAAGACATCTTAAGCGATTTCAAATATTTTTACAATGAATTATTATGTCATATATTTTTAACGCAAACAGTTTTTTTGCGATTTCCCAACATTCTGATTTGGTGGACATGTTCTTTTTTTAATGAATATTACCTCCTCAAATGTTGTTGGATCAAGTGAATTATATTTTTAACGGAGGAAATGTAAGAAACTAAATAAATCGTAGAAGCTATAAGAGACGGTATGTGAGTATGGAAAAGATGAAATATATGTATTAAGATAGGAAAGTCTGATGTTCTGTCCTCTGTCTACATCAGCAGGAAAATGACGTGATGAAATGTAATTTTCGGATATTAAAATTTTACATCTTTATTTCATAATTTTATATATTCACGGGATATTTCAAACTCCTCATATTTAGAGATCAATTTGTGAACATTAAGTTTTTCTTTTTTTTTTGCACATCCTTTGTACTTGTATCAGAGTAAATTGCGTTGCAAGTCGATACTCGAAAAGATATTTTGTATAAAACTTTTCGCAAGTGTTTTAAAGTAGGTGATATTGACACTCGCATAATCTGGCAACTCATAAACAATATTAAAATAATTTACGCGAATCAATCCACGTAATAACGACACAATTCGAAATGTTTGTTCAAGTTGGCAAAACACAAAAAGAATGTATTTATTACAAGCTGCCGTGTAAAAGTATTGAAATTATCAATGATTCATTATCGTATGTCACTGAAGCAAATCACTGTATTTAAACACTTTTATGAGCACGATTAGGGTTGATTTAATCAACTTTTCTTATACCGTTGTACTATTTTATGCACAAGAAAAATAATCTGTTTTATTTATTTATTTTTTATTTACTTTTTTTATTTTATTTACACATGATAAGGAATATACATAATTTGTGAAAAATTATGTATATTTCTAATACATAATTTGCGAAAACAGATAATTTAATTTGGACACACAATTTCAAAGGATTTGGGTGTGTTGCCTTTCATTTGTCGTGTCCCCAGTAAACTAGGTTTTTGTCTGTATCTCACTGAGGATATTTAGCATGAAAAAATAAATCGATACTTCTTTCCGATTTTCGATTCCACAAAAAAAAACCCCGTTGCATATTCTCATCAACCTGACAAACAGTGACACTCAACTACAACTGGAAACATCATGCGAAATCAAACTCCTCAGACTTCATCACTCCAGAAAAACCAAAAACGTTCATCCCATAATATACCGCACACAATCATAAAAATAAAAACAGATACTAATACTTCATTAAAATATTTTATTTAATCTGTTCACCGCGTTAAAAATCAAATTCCAAGAATCCTGTGCGCGGCACAATTTCGGCGTTTTTTAATTTCTAAGTTTAAACGCGTATTTTGTTTAGAACCACTGATATTTGAATACACCACCAAGTAAACATGACATTCAAGTAATTTTCTGATAATAAATAATAGTCATTACTCTTAAGGAGATAAACTAAACATTACGTAAAATAAACAAAGGAATGCTACGATCAAAGCAATGATTCATTACACTCACCCAATCAAATGCATATAGCACTAGTAATGTTTATTTACGTAAGAGAGACTTAGTAATGTTTCTTTACGTAAGAGAGACTCATCGCAGGACTCGATCCGCGTGACAGGTCGTTACATGTGACGCAATAGCTGGAAATATTGAGAAACCAAAAAAATCGGCGCTCTGTTTATTCAACAGTATCTCATAAACTAATATATTTTTTGACAAGGTTTTCAGAGATGTCGCTAGAATAAAGATTATTTTAAATTTTAATTTAATTTTCATCCCGATTTTGTGTCATTCTTTTTAAGTATTTGCGATTTGAAACTTGGATTGTCGTCAGATCACAGGCGTTTGTGCTTCCCGCGAGGAACACGTTAAATATATCCTTGCAAGACGTTCAAATTCCAAAATCATTGTGTAGTATATTTATAAATGTACGTTTATTTTCATTATAATAAAAAAAAATCTTAAACAAACTTTTTAAAATTATAGACTGGTTAAAATTATATTTGTTTAGACAGATCATCAGGTTTCAGGTTCGATTCTCTATAATATAATACATACATACCATCACGCCGTCGCCCTGTCTTAATAGGATAAGATAGCGCCAGAGTTTCCTATTAACTTTTTACATATCTTTCATTCAAAATATTATACACTTGATCCAATCATCAATCGAGCCTTTGGGTTTAGAACCACTAGAGTAGGCACGAAACTTATGGTTCGTTATCGGACGTGTTGCCAATACTACCCAGCACAGAGAGAGGCAATACAAGTCTAGCAAGTGTGAGAATTGTTCCTAGACGAAATATTTCATCAGACTTGAACATTTTTTTCGGGTACTAATAAAATTTAAATATGCCCCCCCCGGGAAGAAGTTAAGCCTCTTATCAACGTCACAGAGATTGGTACTCCATTAAACAACAAGTTTCCCCCTTGAAGAGAGCGAACTCTAAACGGCGCTATATAAATTGTGATTTTTCTTCTTCTTCTTCAGTTTCAATCCTGGGAATTGGTTAGCGGTAAAGCTCTGTATCTCCTCTTCCACTCCGCTTGGTCTTCAGCGATCCTCTTGAGCTCTGTATAGGAGGTGCATGCCATATCGTGGCATATTTGCTTCAGATACTCCCGGCGAGGACGCCCTCTGCCAATCGATCCCTCAAACATTCCCTCCAGTATATTGTGCAAGAGATTTTTATGTTGCTGCATATGACCCATCCATTCTGCACGCTTTTACGAAATGGTGTTTGACAGGTGCCTGGTTTCTTCGGTCCTGCTGAGAACCTCGTCTAAGTGATGTGGTCTCTCCAGGAAATCCTTACAATTCGTCTATAGGTCCACATCTTAAAGGTCTCCAATCTTTTTCGATCCCTTTCGCCTATGCACCATGTCTTGCAACCATACATCAAAATACTCCACACGTATGTTTTGACCAATTGCTTGCAGAGCTTTAGGTCCATGTTGCTGGATTCGAAAATCTTTGATTTCTTATTATGTTAAAGGTGAGTTTTGCTCGGTGGATGCGACTGTCAACCTCTCTTTTTGTAAGGTCATCCCTTGTGATCTTGCTTCGTGATTTTTATTATTATCTTTTCATTAATATATTAAATTCAAACGCTTTAAGAATCATCACCAATATTTTAATTTTTATTGCAGATAGAAACTTTAAAAAAATAATGTAGATCAACTGGAGTACATTTGCCCTAATTAAAATAATATGTCAATTCTAGTACATAAAAGATAAGTGAATAAATGATACTATACAATACACTATTTTACACTTTGAGCTCTCACTAATTCTGTCAGATTATTTCGTGGTATTTGCCTTCTAAAAATTATTTGCTGAATCGTGAATTGAAAAACATTTAATATCTTTATTAGAGAACAATGATCTTTTCATTATTGTGTTTCATTAAATTTAGTATCAAACTAAATTGATTACGCTTCTTCAAGCCACTTAATTTTTTTAATAATAAATATTATATTTTGGACATCCCTGATTTCAGTTATTTCTGATGAAACAAACATCATGAATTGCATAAAAACAAACATGAACGTTTACGTATATACATAGAAACCAATTGCCTGAAATATATAAAAAAATAATTCTACTGTATTTTCGTATTCATAAATCTAACTTAATCTTAATGCTCATTTACGGAAAATCTAGGAGTATAAATCATAGTATAAATAGGCCAAAACCCATACGACGGTTGTCGTCAAAGAAAGAATACGAGAATTGAATTTTGAATACAAGAGAGCGAGAGAGGAATACTTGGATTCTCTCCGAAAGTAATTCGAAATTTGAAACTCGTTGGGTCCGTGATAAATGAAAAGATGGAAACTATACTGAACGAATTTTAAATACCTAGCTAATAATTTTTGAACCGGTATAAAATGGGACGTTGTATAAATGATATATATATACATAAACAAATTCTACATTTATGAATATATATTTTCATACATGTAGTATTTGTTTTACTTCCGTGAATATTTCACGGGTTGCAACTAGTTTCAATTAAATCCACACGATTTTTTATTCAAATTTAACAAAATTATTTAAATAGATATTTAATATATTTTCTTAGATTTAGTATATTCAAGTTAGTATATCAATTTTGATTAGATGTAATAATAATGGATATAAAGATAGAGTATACCAAGTGAACCCATATGGCTAAAATCTAAGCATACTATGCTGAGACAAAATCACTAGATGCCCTCCAAAGTTATAGGGCAGGCAGAAAACGTAAGTAGCCAATACCCTTACATTACAAAACTTACCAGGTCTTTATTAATAATACACCAGGTGAACAAATGTGAAAACTGCAAAGTGGTTGTCATCGGAGTGCCCTCACTCAGCAGTGGGTTGAAAAATAGCAGATTAAAATGCAGATAAAGAGAGAAAATGATATGCCATTCAATATTTCAAAAGGTTCGTCTACTTAATAATCAATTAATTCGTAATTTTATATTGATTAGAAGACACAAATTCATCAATTTTGCGAATTACTTTTTCGCAGACATTTGCATTTAATAAAATTCCAAGATTCACTCAAATACGAATTCCAATAAAAAGTACCTCTCTAAAATTTAATAAAAAAATACTCAAATATTATAACTTGGCTCCTTTGTGACCACTTTGGACAGTGTAACATAGATGAAATATTCAATAATGCAAAGCTGAAAACACGACTTGTAATAAATAAAGTGCAATTAATTCCACCTATTGTATAATTCAATGCAGTTTGATTAATATCGTAGTACAGTGGTTCCTGAACTTTAAAGGTTCACGGCGCCCTTAATGTATCAGGATTTTACGACGACGCGCAAAAATAAGTCAACCCATACCTGATAATTATATTTATTTTGGTGCGGTTAGATTAATAAATGAATAAAACACGTATTTAAAATACACAAAAATATTGTAACAAATAGATATTTTGAAAAATCATATCATTGAACAAATAAATCGTAATTAATGTAACAAGATATTTTGAAAAATCACATTAATGTTTCATCGCACATCTTCTCAAATCTTTAGATGTCGCTCCCTATCATCGAAAAAAAAAACATCGATGATTTGATTAAAAAACCACGTAAGTCTTTCACTTCAGTGAAAATATTGGTATATTCCGCGGCGCCCTGGGGCGCTCCGGTGCACACTTTGGGAACCACTGTCACATAGCATACAATATTGTAATTGAATACGACGTCGTTACTCCGACGTCTACTTACGACGTCCCTCCTGATAATATCTTTGCACCTATAATCAAATTAACTTGTTCTCTGGGGAAAAATCCGAAAGGAAAGTGTTAGAACTACTTTACATGCATACCTCCTCCGACAAAAATTTACTGTTATTTGTTAACTCCACGCTTTCTAATCCGAAGATCTTAATTTAATTTGCACTGTATTATAATATACTATTATTTAATATATGATATATCAATTTGTAATTGATTCTAGGGAATATGCAATATTTTGAAATAAAATAATCAGCAGTAAACGGATTACTATTTGCGCCATCGTTAATTTAGATTATTTTCACATTGTAATTTGTTTTATCAAACACTGTTTATTCCACTTTTTTGTAACGGTATAACCCTACCGGTTTCAAGGCTTTCACCGCATCATCAGAGGAGCACAAACAAGACTGAATTATGTTCGAACTGGCACCGACATACATACTTCGAACGGTAAACATTCGGGTTGGGGACTGGCGGCTGGGGGAGGCATGGGACGACCTCGGCGAGCAGCGGAGAGATCCTTGGTATATGTTGTATGTGTTTGCCAGATGTTCACCTCGATGCACTGATTTAGAAATTTCTAGGGCCTCTAATCTGTCAAATTTATTTCCATAACTACTGATATGTAAGAATTTGGCATCATCGATAGAACATGCATGGTTTTCACGGTGACAATGATTAGCCATTTCAGAATAAATTAGAGGATTTGTTAAGGCGGATTTGTGTTCACGAAATCTCTTTTCAAAAGATCTTCCTGTCTTTCCTATGTAGAAGTTATCACAGTCAGCACATAAGAGTTTATACACACCACTGTTGCTAAGTATTACATTTTTACATTTCCCGTTAAATAAAAGTTTCCGGAGATTAAAATTTGTCTAAAAAGCTGGCTTTATGTGACTTGGAATATTTTTTAGTTATTTCGTATATGTTTCTTTTATAAATAGGACTTTGCTCCATTTATAGGTATGCTTATAGGTGTCGTTAAATATATGATCTTTTAATATGGTGTCGTTAAATATATGTTGTCATTTTCTTATGCATATACTGAACTGTTGAAAACATCGCCACTTACACGCGGAATGAACTTGTTGAAAGAATTTTCCGATATCAATATCCTCCTCATCTCGGTGGATACATTGAGTATATAACTCCTTAACAAATTGTGAATATATAACTAATTCACTTCACAGGGAAGCGTCAGTTAAATTGTTCTTGTGGTCATTATGCTATATTTAAACTTTTATAATTAAAAAATATCCGTTAATTAATGTAATTGGGTTAAACTTGTATCAAATAAACGAAACAACAAAAAAATAATGATATAATTGGAAAGTAAGAAAATAATTTTAAGCATTTTTACAAAATCCAGAATAACGAATTTATTTTCTATATTATAAGTTATGTTATGAGAAACTTCACTAGTATAATGACCATGACCCGACTCACTGTTAACCGACCTATATTTGGTCAAGTGCACTGGCAGTAACTCCCCAAACAAGTAATACAGAAAAAAAATTAAACATTGTTACTTACGAGAGCATACACATAATAAGATAACCATACGTTATCTGAAACACTTTAACATTCGAATTAAATTAATATCAATATAAACATTGATAGATAGATACAAATAGTTCACATTGGGTGAATAAGATAATTGTACAATTTAGATCAAATGGACCAGATTTTGGAAAAAAATAAAGAGATTTTTTTTAATAATAGACTATTTTTCATGACGAAATGTTTGAATGTGAAAGAGGCGAAAGTTATATGCTTGTACAGAAAGTTATATGCTTGTACAGAAAGTTATATGCTTGTACAGAAAGTTATATGCTTGTACAGAAAATTTTGGAGATCTGTTCTCTTTGCATAAAGGATGCGGCGTGATGTTATGCATGTGAAGGGTCTTTCAAATTGAGCGTTTTTTTTTATTTTTTAGATATTTTTTTGAAATCAAAGCAAATTGTGTGTTTTATTCAAGAATAAGAAAAACCGCACAATTTGAAACACCTTTATGTTTGTATACAATTTGAAGCATTTACTTTAACATTAAAAAAGCTTTATACATATACATACATAAATATCATAACGCCGTGTCCATTACGGGGTGAGCAGATAGAACAGATCTGCAAACTTTTCTATCCAAGTTTCACTTCCGGAATTCATACATTTCGTCAAGCACAATCTTCTATTCATCATACTTCTCACTTTACATTCTTTTAAAATCTGGTCCATTTGGTCCAGTCACAATTTCCTCGGTCTACCTCTCCTAGACACATCTCGCTCTTCTGACTTGTATACTCGTTTAGTCATTTTCTCATCACTCATTCTCTTCCCATGCCCACACCATCTTAAAGCTCCTTTCTTCATCTTACTTAAAACATTCATTTTAGATATACATTCATTTCCGATGTCTTCATTCTGCCTTCTTTCAAACATCGACACATTTCCCCTGCATTAATCTAACTCGTATCCTTATTCTGCCTAGTCTAAGTTTCAATTCCATACACCAAGGTTGGCACCAATCCACTTTTTGTGTCATTTTTGCTACGGTTGATATTACGTGGTTATTATTTAACATTAAATGCTTCGTTTACCTTGTTCCCAGATTTGTTATCTATAATTAAGTATTTTCGTGCAATTTTAAACAAAAACTGAGTTATACCGTTTTCCAAGTAAAGAATATACCTAAATATGACCCATATAGTATTATACCTGTTTCACCTTCCCTCGAGAGACCAACTTCACGAATTAAAAAAACTTGATTTCATGTGTCGTTTGCATACTCTTATACAAGACATTTATTATCATCGATGTATTTATACGAGTACCATACGAAAATATGTTCATTAAGAAGTGATTGCCATATTTACTCTTCAAATCCAGCTGCTCATTTCGAGTCGCGAGCAAATACGGGAACGGGAGTCTATTGATTAGAACCGTCAGTGTTTGCTTTACATCTTTCAGCGAATTGATTCGGCAGTCGGAATTAGCACAGATGTCATGTTCTAATCCATGAATATTTATTCGCTCTTGCGAAAAGACCAGTAATAATGGTACAAGGAATGGCCGCCTGTCATAACACTTGTCATGCAATCACTTAACCATGCCCTCTTAATCATCGCTATTTTTGTAATAATTGTAAAGTATAGTATTAGAGAAAGATTCTTCGTAAAATATATTGCCCAATATATGACAGCATTAGATAAATATTCTCCGCCGAATAAACTATCCAACTTATGACAGTATTAGATAAAGATTCTCCGCCGAATAAACTATCCAACTTATGACAGTATTAGATAAAGATTCTCCGCCGAATAAACTATCCAACTTATGACAGTATTAGATAAATATTCTCCGCCGAATAAACCATCCAACTTATGACAGTATTAGATAAAGATTCTCCGCCGAATAAACTATCCAACTTATGACAGTATTAGATAAAGATTCTCCGCCGAATAAACTATCCAACTTATGACAGTATTAGATAAAGATTCTCCGCCGAATAAACTATCCAACTTATGACAGTATTAGATAAAGATTCTCCGCCGAATAAACTATCCAACTTATGACAGTATTAGATAAAGATTCTCCGCCGAATAAACTATCCAACTTATGACAGTATTAGATAAAGATTCTCCGCCGAATAAACTATCCAACTTATGACAGTATTAGAGAAGGCTTCTCCTCAGAATATGCTGTCCAATGTATTTATTTATTTATTTAACACTTTTATTGAAAATACAATCTGGCGAGCTTATTGCCAGGTGGCAATGTCTTCCAGCCAATCAGACAAAAGTAAATGAAACAAGTTACGTGGTCGCATAAATCATTCAAATTACTATCCATCCCCACGAAATTCGTGAACATATACGTGAGCACATGCCCACGAACCCCACAAAGACGGACAATCACCCGAACATTATTTTTCATATAAAATGAGATATCATCAATCAGAAGGAAAATAAGGGATGGTGGAGAGGAAAGGAAAAGAAAAATCAGGAATGTAACACGTCATTTTACTGAGTGGAAATTAAGAGTTTTTCAGTCGCTTCTTAAAGCATGCCAAGGACGGAGCGGGTCTTATATTGGTTTGTAACTGATTCCAGAGTCTCACTGCATGGACAGTAAAGGGCGACGTAAAGAAAGAGGAGCGGTGAACTGGAAAGGCCAATAAACAATATCTGGCTGAGCGCAGCGCTAATATTATAAGGATATTATACAATAGCGACAGTATGTGAATTTGGCATCTATTTCTAATATTCAACCAGTTCAATGCCTTCTGGTATGAAGTTATATGATAGTACTTTCGTAGGTTGAAAATGAATCTTAGATACACATTTTGAAGACGCTGTAATTTGTCCAGCTGTTCCTCTGTAACATCCAAGTAACATACGTCCGTATAGTCCAGAATCGGTGAGAGAAGATATTGTACGAGTCAAATTTATAATGTATGACCATATTAGAGAAAGATTCTCCACAGAATATTCTATTCAACTTATGACAGTATTAGAGAAAGATTCTCCGCAAAATATACTGTCCAATATATGACAGTATAGAAAAAGATTTTCCGCAGAATATACTGTCTAATGTATGTTATGACAGTATTAGAGAAAGACTCTCCACAGAATATTATATTCAACTTATGACAGTATTAGAGAAAGATTCTCCACAGAATATTACATTCAACTTATGACAGTATTAGAGAAAGATTCTCCACAGAATATTACATTCAACTTATGACAGTATTAGAGAAAGATTCTCCACAGAATATTACATTCAACTTATGACAGTATTAGAGAAAGATTCTCCACAGAATATTACATTCAACTTATGACAGTATTAGAGAAAGATTCTCCACAGAATATTACATTCAACTTATGACAGTATTAGAGAAAGATTCTCCACAGAATATTACATTCAACTTATGACAGTATTAGAGAAAGATTCTCCACAGAATATTACATTCAACTTATGACAGTATTAGAGAAAGATTCTCCACAGAATATTACATTCAACTTATGACAGTATTAGAGAAAGATTCTCCACAGAATATTACATTCAACTTATGACAGTATTAGAGAAAGATTCTCCACAGAATATTACATTCAATTTACGACAGTATCAGATAATGATTCTTCGCTAAATATACTGTCAAACTCTTGATAATATTAGACAAAGATTGTCCACAGAATATATTGTCCAATTTATTTATGACAGCTTTCGAGATAAATTCTCCGCATAATGTACTGTCCAATTTATGACAGTATTAGATAAAGATTATCCGCAGAATATACTGTGCAATGTATGACATTATTAGAGAAAGATTATCTACTGAATATTCTATCCAATTGACACAGTATTGTGATAGTGATTATCCGCTAAATATTCGTATACTGTCGAACTCTTGATAATATTAGACAAAGATTGTCCACAAAATATATTGTCCAATTTATGACAGTTTTCGAGACAAATTCTCTGCAAAATATACTGTCCAATTTATGACAGTATTAGTGAAAAATCAACTACTCACACAACTCGTACGAATTCTCTGACATTTTACATTTTCTACTTTCAAAATATAATTCACTTGATCCAATCATACATTGCTTGGTATTTCTTTATTTATATATATATTTTTTAAATAAAAGGTACGCCTCGTTATTGATGAAATATTGCTATGAATAATTTAACTTGCAAAACTAGTGCAAGTGATATAAATCACAAATAAATATATCAAGAATTATTTTTTAAACTATTTATATATTACCAATTGTGTAAGCATTTATAAGTCGAATAAAAATAAATTACATTAAATATTTTCAATTTTTGAATGAATTAACTTATAATCAATTATATGTTTAAATCAAGGTGGAAGCCGTGGTAGAGAAAAACGAAGAAAAGTATGTTAAAATGAAATTAATGTTATTTTGAAAGAAGGAAATATAAGAAGTTATACTACTGCCTAACTATTTCAATGTTGTTTCAACTATTTCATTTCCTATTTGTCATTTTGTAAAATTTGGACTCATTTGAGGCTTTTCTTTTTTTTCGTTCTTGCTGACAGTTAACCTGAGGTGGTAAATGTGGGTTTACTTTTTATTTTGTTTTCTGTCATACGTTTTTGTTTTTTTATTTATTATTTAATCTAGATATGCGGTGGTGTGGGATGGAAGCCCCCCGACGCCCTTGCGGTCGGGCTCGCCCTACATTGATGGGGTGTATCTCGGCCGGGGGAATGTTTGTGGGATGAGCCCGAACCTTTTAAGGTCTTCTCTCTTGAATGTATTTTTTTTTGTCATCTATTTATTTTCTGTGTTTTTTTTATCTTCTTGTTCTACGTGTTCAAGAGTGTGGGCTGAAAAACATCTGGTGTCCCCGTGGCTGGGCTCCCCCTATATTGGTGAAGTGTATCTTGGCCGAGGGGATGTTATTAGATGAGACCAGACCTTTTGATAGCTTCTGTTTTTTAATGTATTATCTTTTTAATGTGTTCTTGAAATGTGCCTAAATGTATTTATGTACATACTATGTTGCTATCAATAAACTTGTATTTATTTATTTATTTAAAGTCAAAGAAATCGTAGGAGTTGTATGATAATGTGTATGAATGTGGAAGCACTTCTGTCCCGTCTGGCACTGGTCATCTTTATCTATTCCTAATTGAGAAACGGCGTGATGGGATGGATATATGTAACATATACGTAAAAATAATACAGTACAAAAATATTGTCAATCATAAATGCTTCCGTTTACAAACTTCTAAGCTTATTATGTTGGTAATCTAGTTTTCACTCAATGCATGTTGAATATCTTTCGAGTTGGTTGGAAGAGATTGCCATGTGGCAATAATCCTGCTAGGTTGTACTGTATACAACTATATAACACAAATAGGCAATAGGCTTATTTAGCTCCCATTACATACAATGGCGTGCCGACTTCGATAAAGGTAAAGGTAGGAAAACCATTTAGACAGTCGATCGGAGCGTGGTTGTTAATGCGACAGGATTTTGAGTACTTAGGCTTTCAGGATGGATGACGAGTGGGAAAGATTTGTGTAAGCTCGTGAGCGTGGTTTTCTTCTTGTTTTAATTTTAGTTGTTTTTGTATTTGTGTTTCTGTGTATTTTTTGTTTTAATTTTATTTTTTAATCTTATGATTGTGTGCGGTATATTGTGGGATGAATATTTTTGGTATTTCTGGAGTGATGATGTGTGAAGAGTTGAATTTCGCAAGATGTTTCCAGTTGTAGTTGAGTGTCACTGTTTGTCAGTTGATGAGAGCGTGCAACGGGGTTTTGTTTTTGTGTAATCAAAAATCGGAAAGGAGTATCGATTGATTTTTTCATTGTAAATATCCTCAGTGAGATACAGGCAAAAGCCTAGTTTACTGGGGATACGACAAATGAAAGGCAACAAACCCAGATACATTAAAATTGTATGTCCGAATCAAATTACCTGTTGTTTTTTTGCAAATTGTGTATATTTCTTGTCATGTTTAATAATAAATAAATAATAAAATAAAATACTTTATATAATATTATTATTTTTACTATGTAAGCTCTCATTGGAATTTTGGACAATTGTATTTATTATTTATTTTACACATGACAAGAAATATACATAATTTGCGAAAAAATAACAGGTAATTTAATTTGGATACACAATTTTAATGGATCTGGATTTGTGGCCTTTCATTTATCGTGTCCCCAGTAAACTAGGATTTTACCTGTATCTCACTGAAGGCATTAATACCTATATACTATAGTTATCTAGCAGCGTTCTTTTAAAATATGGTGATAGGTCAGGTTTATCGACATATTAATATAATATTAAAAACTTCGTACCGCACGATTTGGACTAAATTCAATAAAATTTTAAAAACTTGAAATTTTATAAACGAAAATTGGCTTATTCCCTAGCCCTTTCGTAATTCATACAAGTATTATAAAAAATTGCGTAAATTCTTGCAAATAATATATACTCGTAAAAGGAAAAGCTTTTACAAAATACGAATAAAGATTTTGAACATTTCTTTCATTTCTAATCGAGTTTAATATTAAATCAAACGAATTTAAAAAGATATAAAGAATATTATTTTTATCATATAAATTTAATTGAGTATATTGAATCTCTAATGTAGTATTGGTGATTAATTATACGAGTATATACACGTATATAACCTATATACACTATAATATATTGTATGTAAAAAATATATACGTGTACATAAAAAATACTAAAGAAATATACATTTATTTTGGTGCTATCCTTAAATTTTATTTTTCATTTATATGTTCAATATTTTTTTAAATATACTCGTTCAAAATACTTCATTTAGACAAGTATTTATTCATTTTACATTTATATCAGAATATGTTGGTATGTATTATTCTTTTTAACCAATTATTTCATTAATCATTTTAAAAGTGTTTCCTTAAATCCCGTGTTCGTCTATTCTTATTAATTCTACAATACATTACACAAATTAAAAGTAACAACTTTTGTGTAGCACTAATCTTTTGTTTTATAAAGTATAACCTGGTGGGTTTATTGCCATGAGCTAATCTCTTAGAACCAACCAGTTCTAAAGTGAAAGGCAGACTGATACCCTTTAAAAAAGGGATACCAGGAATAATCGAACCTTCAGTCTCCGAGCTGGAATACAGATGACTAACCAACTAAGTCGTGGTGATCATCTGAGAAGTCAAATGAAAATTAAGTTTTCTTCTATTGCTGTTAAAGTTAATAAAGGTATTTGTTTATATTTGTCATAAGCTTTAAACAAAAATAACATATTTATTGAAGATGATAATACGAGTATATAACATATATTTTTAAATAATCTTAAACAAGAAATCATTAATTAAGGCAAAGTAAAAATAACCACAATTTCAAAACATAACATTTCTAAGAAAATCTTTAAACTTTATTAATTATATTTCGTAGGTACTCGTGTTCTACTTATAATATCTGACCTCAAGAGACCTTTCAACATTTGCCTTCTATCCGAGAGTTTTGTGTTTATTTCTGATGATCCCAAAATAAGCTTTCACTGTTTTTTTACACATAAAGCTTTTAAAATGTATCTGATTAAAAGAAATCACCACTTAACGACGCCTGGTTGTAATGTACACAAAAGCAAAAAATAAATTTGAAAATAAAGAAGTTTTCAAAAATAACATATTTTTGAAAAGGTGTTAATTTTTAATATATTCATATTTCCTTGAATAAATCATTTGCATTTCTCTGAATTAATATAAGGTTAAAATTAATTAGTTTAAGAAATAAAAACACAAATAAAATTCACATGTACCAACGTATTTATTTATTTAGACAGTTACTTTTAAAGTATACCAATGTTGAGTTTAAGAAACAGGAAGATGGCAAACGACAAGAATATATGAATTATTGAGAAACACATTTCGTCATTGATGATTGGTTTTTATTTTTGTGTCCGAAAAAGTAATAGCTTACACATACATACATATCATCACCCCATTTTCCTGTCGAGGTAGACATAGAAGATAAAACACCACACTTCATGCAAGTTTTGTTTTTCTCGAAATACATTCTTAACCTTTTCCACATTAATACAACTTCTAGGATTTATCCAACTTTCTACATTACCTTATTTTAAACTATTTACTTAGTCTTCCTCTACCACGCCTTTCATTTACATTTATTAATCTTTATTCATTCGATCCGTATGCCCAAACAATTTCGCAGTAATATAAAAAAAATTGAGATAAGCTGTAAATGTTTAAATAAATTATTGAAATATTTCTTACCAGTAAGAGGAGCTTTTTTTTCAGAATATCTTCTTGTTTCAGCGGCACGGCACACCTTTCAGTCCCGCATCGTTCCACACAAATTAAAAAGTCAACTCAATTCAATTAAAGTTTGTCAACAATTAGTCACTTGCCGAAAACAATGTTTGTTTGTCTTATCCATAAAAAAGCTTAAATATTTTCTTTAATTTTTGTCCGTTCCGCTTAATAATCCCCCACACTTAATAATAATATCGATACCGGTTTCACTTAATTCCCTCCGCTATTGTCGTACTCCTTTGACGTCCATTTGTTATTTCAAGATGCGATGTGATAACATTGAGGCACTAATGTTATTGCCGCCGTTTTGAGTGATTGTCAAAAGCTTTTAAGTCAATGATTTTATTTTGATTGGGAGCGTTTTAATCCGTATTAATTCATCAACAACTACTTTTGTTTGATACAAAACATATAATATAAATACAAAGCAAAATAAATAAAGCAATTTAAATTGTTTCAGATATTTCAATTAATGTTTGTTTTTGACAGGTAACAAACACCTGTCAATTATGACAAAAATATCGAATTAAAATAGTTTTTGGATTCAATAGTTTTTTTTATGGAATTTTAGTGTTTATATTTAATAGTAGCGAGCTTTCAATCTCCGCGTATCAGGCGCAGATAAAGCGAAGTAGGTCTTACGCGCTCTGCCAGCGAGCTATCACACCTGACTGAATGCAGCGAAGTGACGAGCTCCGGGCGCGGCGACAGAGAAGACTCGACCTGTGCCGTGTTGGAGGGGCAGGCGGGGGGCCGGGGCGGGGACAGGTGGCCAAGGGAGGGAGGCTCTATAGAGGCTCTATAGAGGCTCTATGAGGCTGAATTGCTATTTAACTTTTGGGATAGGTTTTGCACTCAGCAAATAGACACAGCTAAAATATGAACTTTTAAAAAATACATCATCACGATAATCTCATTTTCAACATGGGATCAATTTTTAACTATCAATAAAATATGTCCCACTGTTTTATTAATATATTTTTATTTTGTTAGAAGAAATTATCACATGGCAATAAAGTAACTAGGTTATACCATATATACTAAGAATCTGACGCTTATATACTAAAATCTGATCCTTATATACCATATATACTAAAATTATCACATGGCAATAAAGCAACTAGGTTATACCATATATACTAAGAATCTGACCCTTATATACCATATATGCTAAGAATATGCAATCCCTTAAGATCGAGTATGGTTGTTAACCATCCTGCGGATGGAGCACGCCTCGGTGTGCATTCATCATAATCATCAGCCCGTCTCCGTCCAAAGTTGAACATAGGCCTCCCCTCTCCTCCTCCATTCCTCTCTTTCCTGGGCACATCGTTTCCAGTTGCTCCCGGCCACTCTTCTAATGCAGTCTGACCACCGTGTCTGAGGACGGCCCACACTTCTTCTCCCCTGTCTTGGGCGCCACTCCAGTACTCTCTGGGTCCATCTATCATCTGTGCATCTGGCAATGTGTCCCGCCCAGTTCCACTTCTGAATGGCGACTCTTTCGGCGACATCAACTACTTTGGTCTGCTGCCTTATCCATTCATTGGTTCTCCTATCCCTCAGAGATGCATGTGCAATATTTTATTATAATAATTTATTACAATATAATTATTATAGCTGTTGCATTTCATAAAACACACAGTCTTGACATATCAAATCCAAAGTTCCGATGGCAAGTATAAAAATTTATGATAAACAATATACAAGCAACTGAAACTCATAAATTTATGATAATCAGTATACATGCAACTGAAACTCATAAATTTATGATAAGCAGTATACAAGCAACTGAAACTCATAAATTTATGATAAGCAGTATACAAGCAACTGAAACTCATAAATTTATGATAATTAGTATACATGCAACTGAAACTCATAAATTTATGATAAGCAGTATACAAGCAACTGAAACTCATAAATTTATGAGAATCAGTATACATGCAACTGAAACTCATAAATTTATGATAAGCAGCATACAAGCAACTGAAACTCATAAATTTATGATAATCAGTATACATGCAACTGAAACTCATAAATTTATGATAAGCAGTATACAAGCAACTGAAACTCATAAATTTATGAGAATCAGTATACATGCAACTGAAACTCATAAATTTATGATAAGCAGCATACAAGCAACTGAAACTCATAAATTTATGATAAGCAGTATACAAGCAACTGAAACTCATAAATTTATGATATGCAGTATACAAGCAACTGAAACTCATAAATTTATGATAAGCAGTATACAAGCAACTGAAACTCATAAATTTATGATAATCAGTACACATGCAACTGAAACTCATAAATTTATGATATGCAGTATACAAGCAACTGAAACTCATAAATTTATGATAAGCAGTATACAAGCAACTGAAACTCATAAATTCAGATTTAAAGCGGTCTAAGAGTATAATCAATCTGGAAGGTTCTTTTTTTGTGCATCTCGCCACCGATTTATATTCTAATCTATGAAAATGTGTAGACATTGACATCGAATATGTGGTACATACTTACTAACCCTGAGAGATTAAACTCAACCAAGATAAAATAGCGTACCCACTGCTGAATACAAAATGCGAATAAACTAACCAGTTGTTTTTAATCGTTTACGTTAAACTCATAATTTAAGTAAAAAAAGTTATATATTTTTTATTTTATTAGTAAATTACGTTTAGTTATAGTTCGGAAATTCTAGGATGAGTCCTGTGACAGCTCACAAATTTGCCCCAATACAACCTTGTAACGATGTTCAGTAATTTTAATTATTTTATCAACTTTAATATAAGCCTTAATTCTAATAAATAGCAAGTTATTTAGGTAAATACATTACATAAGGTTGTATTGGTGCAAATTTGTGAGCTGTCATAGTACTCATCCTATAATTTCCGAACTATTCCATATGAAACGGTAGGCTATTCTTCTTAGTCGAGTATGATTATCAGCCATTTTCCGCGTGTATTGATTTATTGTGTGCAAACTATTACACTTCAGCAAACACATAATCTATAGTAGATAAATCAAATCGAAGGAGGTTAAATATACGACGATCTGCAGGTTTAATATGTTAAAGCCTTTTGTTATACACAGTTTTATTTAGCATATAAGCCAGAAAAAAACCTATAGTTTAAATATATGGTTTTAACATTAATCATTTGATATGATATGGGGTAAAATGTACCCTTATTTTAATATTGAAGTTGCATGGTACTAGATGACCTTCATGGCCAAGTAGTCTTCCAGTCCGGGTTCGATTTCCATTTAAACTCAAATATTTTCAAAATGGATTCGTGTCTGGTTTTCACTTGAGGCCTCTTTAACATATATCTGGTTACTTGGAAGAAATTGCCCCGTGGCAATAAGCCTGCCAGGATGTACTGTAAACAATGATAGCATAATATAATGGTAAAAAAAATTAAATGATGCAGGAAAATGTTTTCTAATATACATAAATATATAGAACTTAAATAAACATAATGCATTCATATAACATTTATTCAAACAATTACTTACTTTCTAATAATTACTAGTTAATTTTTCCCCACTTAGAACGGGTTTCTCATGTTACGCAAAGAGGGTCTGCTTCTAGTTAGCTTATTCGTAAGGAATAATATCAGCCAGGATTCTTCTCATACTGCTAGACGGTACCGAGAATATATCAACAGTGTCATTCAGTTGGTTCAATATCTCTATACCACGCTTGACTGAGTGTTTAGCCATGATGTTCCTTCTGTAAGTTGGTATGTAGAACAGAGGGTGATTCCTTGCATATCTATATTTATTAGGGGCATATAAACTTAGTGCTTCTAGAATTGCGAGACAGTGAAAGCAACCTTAAAAAACCTTCAATAGGAATATCGCAATAGATTCTTGTATTCTTGTTCGATAGTTGCACACCGTGCGAAGTTCGACATGGTGGTATATTTTGAGTAATCGACCTTTGTTATTGTTTCTTCATATTGGATTAAGATATATTTTATCAATCATTACTTTTTAGTATTTAAATTAACTTGTCTTGTTGTTATTGTTTTCGTGTTACGTGAAAGACACTGCTGTGTCGTGAATGAAATAAATTAATAACGTGGATTATTTTTTATAAGACATATTCATTTTGATAGAACATGTCGATACAAAATCAATCTATCGATATGTCAGTGAATGTATTGACTTATAAAATGTGAGTACACTATACCATTACGCAATTTCTCGAGATAGGCAAGGAGGACAAAACGCCACACTTTCCTATCACGACACGCATCCTTAGCTTCTTCCCGATCCATACAAATTCTACGTGTTCTTCTTTCAAAATATCATTTATTTGATTCAATCATATTTTTTACGCCTTCCACTTGCACTTCTATTATATATTTATTTTGTTAGTTTTTCTTCTTTCGTTCATTCCACATGTCCAAACCATCTCACAGCGCTCTTCTTCATCTTACTTAACACATCAGCCTTAAGTTCGCATTCATCCCTAATCACTTCATTATGTATTATGTCGTATATTGACACCCCATTGTAAAACGTACAATAAATAAAAATATCACGACAAAATATTTCAAATCAATAAATTTTGCATAAAAAAAAGTTAATTTTAATTTAAAATATATTTGTTAAACATTTTTAAAGCTCATTCCGATTGCATTCATTTTTGCACGAATCGGTCCTATACAATCTGCGAAGAAAAATACTTGCATTCAATGTATATTGTGGGATGAATATTTTTGGTTTTTCTGGAGTGATGATGTGTGAGGAGTTGAATTTAGCAAGATGTTTCCAGTTGTAGTTGAGTGTCACTGTTTGTCAGGTTGATGAGAATGTGCAACGGTGTTTTGTTTTTGTGTAATCAAAAATCGGAAAGAAGTATCGATTTATTTTTTCATGCTAAATATCCTCAGTGAGATACAGGCAAAAGCCTAGTTTACTGGGGATACGACAAATGAAAGGCAACAAACCCAGATCCATTAAAATTGTATGTCCAAATCAAATTACCTGTTGTTTTTTCGCAAATTGTGTATATTTCTTGTCATGTGTAATAATAAATAAATAAAATAAAAAATCGATTCTAGCCTTTAACTGATTTTGTTTAAAATCTATAATAAATTTAATGTAAAATTGTTTCATGTCTTGCCTTGCCTTAAGGAACCCAACTTAAAATTTTTCATTTTTATTACTATTTTTGATTAAATTATTTTTTTTATCTTAAATTAAATATGTATTAATCTAATGAAGACGTGTACTTACTTACACAAGCTTTTCCTTTCAATCTAATCCGCGCTTTAGATAGCCCCTCCCTCTCCCCTCTCCCGGCGGGCCGCACGCCCATTGGCCAGAATCCCGTAGGGGCGGAGCGACGCTTAGAATGCTGAATATCTAAACAAAAGCAAGTATTTGTCTATCTTAACTTGGACGGTTAAGATATCTTTAACAGAATTTAATTAACTGGTTTGTATACTATTTAAGCACGTTATGTGCCGTGTTTTTATTTATTCATGTAAATAATTGACCGATTATATGATATACTGAACGATTATAGGGTAAATCTGGGGCAAACGGACACGCTTAACATAAAATGTAAAAAAGTACAGAAATACAAATAGAAAAAAAAATGCAGAACGATTAAAAAAACACTTGATAAGTTAGTTTTATTTATGGCAAGACTGTATTTCAAAGAATATCTGGTATTACAATGTTTGATAGAATAATAAATGGTCGGATAAAGGAACACTGTTTGTTGGAGATGGGTGTTATTGAGATATTCATCTAAATATGGTTTGGCCACATTAATAGAATGAGTCACGAAATAATATCTGGAAAAAAATAAAAAACGAGGAAAGATTGAAAGGATTTAGTTTGAGCTATTTTAACTGAGACAAAGGTAATAAGTATGAGAAATAGGAGAGCACGTATGATGAAATGTATAGATGTGGACGAGGCGAGAGCAATGTGCATGGATAGAAAAGCATAGAGATACTTCCTCTCTGCCTACCACATTCCACAAGAGGGGCTTGGCGTGATGGTATGGTTGATTTATTTCATCTACACATATGTACAGTACTCGGCGGCAAATAATACACATCGGGCTAAAGAAAGAGACTGTCGGCCATAATCGGCTAACTTCGGCTTTGTAGAGCGTCGTCGACTCAAAACTTTAATACATTTCATTTGTATTTTTTTTCAATCAATTGTATTTTTATTGTAAAATTTATTGATTAGAAGCATAAATACGTACCCAGGCATCTGCTAAAAAAATTAAGCTTTTAAAATGTAGTTCTATCGAAAAATGGTAATAGTCTAATGGGTTGAAAAGTCCAGAATGATGACATCTTGAAACAGATAAATAAAGAAAGAGAAGTATTCTCCCACCATCGAACTGAGAAAGTTAGAATACTTTGAGCATATGATGCGAAGAGGAAAATATGAGATCCTTCAACTGATATTGCAGGGGAAAATCTAAGGCAGAAGGGATGAAAACGCATGTCCTTGGAGGTACCAAAGTAAACATAGTTATGACTACCTCCAAAGTCAAGATAGCTATGACTACTTCCAAAGTCAAGTTAGTTATGACTACCTCCAAAGTCAAGATAGCTATGACTACTTCCAAAGTCAAGATAGCTATGACTACGTCCAAAGTCAAGAAAGCTATGACTACCTCCGAAGTCAAGATAGCTATGACTACCTCCAAAGTCAAGGTAGCTATGACTACTTCTAAATTCAAGATAGCTATGACTACGTCCAAAGTCAAGAAAGCTATGACTACCTCCAAAGTCAAGATAACTATAACTACCTCCAAAGTCAAGATAGCTATGACTACTTCCAAATTCAAGATAGCTATGACTACGTCCAAAGTAAAGAAAGCTATGACTACCTCCAAAGTCAAGATAACTATGACTACCTCCAAAGTCAAGAAAGCTGAATACCTCCAAAGTCAAGATAGTTATGAGTACCTCCAAAGTAAAGATAGCTATGGTTACTTCCAAAGTAAAGATGGCTATGACTACCTCCAAAGTAAAAATAGCTATGACTGCCTCCAAAATAAAGAGGCACTTAAAGAAGAAGTTTTTTTACAATACTTCATGAAAATTATTAATACAAATTGAACCTGGTGTACTTCTGGATAAATTGCGTAATTATCGAAAATATTGATCTTCACAGAAGAGTGGTAGCGCAGTGGCATGGGGGTGTATCCAAGTTCAATGGTTGTAGCACACAAGATGTCATTTGTTTGCTACACAACCATACGGGTCAAGCTATATTCTCGGCGACTCAATCGAGACACATGCGTTGCGGACGTATTAGTAAGCAGGTTTATTGAACTCGGAAAAAAGCGTTTCTGTATTTAAAAAAAGCATTGTTTGATTTACGCTTTTGTTGTAATGTATTCTTAATAATGGGAGCAATCTCGATACCGTCTGAATCAATAAATATTTTTTTTGTAATTTGTTAAATCAAACACTATTTATTCCACTTTTTGTTACGGTATAACCCTACCGGTTTCAAGGCTTTCACCTCATCATCAGGAGAGCACAAACAAGACTGAATGATGTTCGAACTGGTACCGAGATACACGCTTCTAATGGTAAATATTCGGGCTGGGGACTGGAGGTTGAGGGAGGCATGGGACAACCTCGGCGAGCAGCGGAGAGATTCTTGGTATATGTGTGTTTGCCAGGTGTTCACCTCGACGCACTGACTTAGAAATTTCTAGAGCCTCCAATCTGCTTAATTTATTTCCGTTACTATGTTACTGATATGTAAGAATGTTAATCGTTAGAAGCGTGTATCTCGGTACCAGTTCAAACAGAATTCAGTCTTGTTTGTGCTACCCTGATGATGAGATGAAAGCCTTGAAACCGGAAGTGTTATAGCGGAGAGGTTCTTGGTATATATGTGTTTTGCCAGATGTGGTATATATGTGTTATGCCAGATGCACTAACTTAGAAATTTCTAGGGCCTCTAATCTGTCCAATTTATTTCCGTTACTACTGATATGTAAGAATTTGGCATCATCGATAGGAAATGTGTGGTTTTCACGGTGACAATGATTAGCCATTTCAGAATAAATTAGAGGACTTATTAAGGCGGATTTGTGTTCACGAAATCTCTTTTCAAACGATCTTCCTGTCTTTCATATATATAAATTATCACAGTCAGCACATAAAAGTTTATACACCCCACTTGTATACCCCAACCCGAATTTTTACCGTTAGAAGCGTGTATCTCGGTACCAGTTCGAACATAATTCAGTCTTGTTTGTGTTCCCCTGATGATGAGTCGAAAGCCTTGAAACCGGTAGGGTTATACCGTTACAAAAAGTGGAATAAATAGTGTTTGATTAAACAAATTACAATGTCTTTAAACCTCCACAACGTTAATGCCTTAACTATAAATAATAACGATAAATAATTTTAAAAGTATCATAATTATATTGTGATTTGTGTTTATCATAATAGTTATTAGACATTATAATAAATAATTTTAAAAGTATCATTATTATATTGTGATTTGTGTTTATCATAATAGTTATTAGACATGATAATAAATAATTTTAAAAGTATCATAATTATATTGATATTTGTGTTTATCATAATAGTTATTAGACATTATAATAAATAATTTTAAAAGTATCATAATTATATTGTGATTTGTGTTTATCATAACAGTTATTAGAAATTATTATTAATAATTTTAAAATTATCATAATTATATTGTGATTTGTGTTTATCATAACAGTTATTAACCATTATAATAAATAATTTTAAAAGTATCATAATTATATTGTGATATGTGTTTATCATAATAGTTATTAGACATTATAATAAAAAAAACTTTCTACTTCCTTAAAATTATTTCTAGTTAACATTCGCATAATAAATACTGAAGACAGACTGTGTGATAAATGTGGAAAGTTAAGCAGTGATCAAAAAATAACATTTACATAGGTATGAGTAAATAGTTTTTAAAAAAATTAAATTGCCCATAGTAATAAATTGTTTCCACTCCACCTGGATGCTTCGGGTTCATTTTCTGATTTGAATGAATATTCTTTTTTTTATATCTTTCTGTTAGGTAAAAAAATCATTGCCAATATGGCAGTGAGTTCATGGGATGTGCATTTTAGTTGTGAGAATGAAATTACTGTACATTATTTAGATGATTTTATAGATAACCTACTAATCAAAAGTGCATGATGGCGTACGTGGGAAGAGGTAGACCAGAGAAAACGAGGTTGGATTAAGTGGACGATATTTGGAAGGAAGTTAAAATGAAAAGCGTGAATAATATAAAAGCGCACATAACAAAACATATGATGAATGTGGAAGAAGTAAAATTTGTGTATTTTTAAAGAAAAACGTGGAGTTTGTTTTTTTTAACTTGTTCCGCGTGTGACATAGCGGGATGGTATGTATGTACGATGAACATTGTTTTTACAAAGATATTGTGAATATTTGTTTGTAGAAGTATGTTTATCAATTGATACAGGCAAAAGTGAGATACAGGGAAAGTGAGATACAGGGAAAGTGAGATACAGGGAAAGTGAGATACAGGCAAACGCCTACTTTACTGAGGACACGACAAATGAAAGGCAACAAACCCAGATCCATTGTAATTGTGTGTCCGAATTAAATTACTTGTTGTTTTTTTGCAAATTATGCATATTTCTTGTCATGTGCAAAATAAATAAAAAATATATTTTATTTATTATGGAAACTTAAGAACCTCCGAGTGCTTGAAATAATTTTCCTAAATCATTAAAAATGTTCATCTAACAAGTACGAGTATTTCAATGCTTTTTAAGGGATGATGTTTTGAGTAATTCATTCTCTCACAAGGTACGTGAAAGACTCTTGAAGAGATGAAAAATATCCCTTATTGATAGTTATCATATTTTGAACAGTGCAACGATTTATCAATATAAAGTATGGTTAATGTTTAGATCAAAAATATGTACAGGCGGCCCTCGATTTTCGCACATTCTGCTTTCACACAATTTGCTATTTCGCACATTTTTTAAAATGCAATTTTTTAAAGATTTTTGTCGATAATGCAAAAATTGTTCGCTTCCATGCTGTCGCTCCCACTTTTTGGAAGAACTATAATATATGGAACGTAATAAACACTATTGGAGACTCGTGGGCTGGAATAAAAGAGTCAACAATGAAAGGTTCCTGGAAACAATTATGCATATCCACAAATGATGAGGGATTTTATACACTCTGAAGAAACTCCGGAAACTATCACAGATGGAATAGTTAGCCCAATGAATGAACTAAATTTGGACGTCAACAACGAAGATGTTAATGAGTTGATTGAATCTCACTCAGTACCTCTGTCAAATGAATACTTAATTGAGCAACAAGAGTTAAATGAATTGCACAATGAAAGTGAGGAAGAAGAAGCTGACAAAATCGGCAAGACTTTGACGATCAAAAATATGAACGAAGCCTTCATGCATCTTGACAAATTTTTGACTATCATGGAAAGATGTGATCCCAATGGAGAACGTATATCTCAAGTACGTAGGGCGATTGAGAAAGTCACAAACTGTTATAGAACTCTTTATCAAGAAAAGAAAAAAAGGGTGGTATTCAACTAACTCTTGACAAGTTTATAAGGAAAACACCTGAAAGCACTTAAACACGCCTCGTTAACTTAATTATGCATATTGATAAATAAATATTTTTTATATACTCGTATTATTAACAAATAAATATTTTAAAATAGAAATTTTAATGTTTTTTTTCACATTCCTTTACTTTCGAACATTCAACATTCGCACACATTTTCAGGGACCAATTATGTGCGAAAGTCGAGAGCCGCCTGTATGCTATTTTGTGATAAAAATCAGATTATGACAGTTTGCTATTGAAACTGAAATACCCTAAATGATTGTATCTCTGAAAGCAGTTATAAAACTACTCGATGAAAATCGGAATTATAAAACGAACATTAAAAATAAAGGCGGTACTAGAGGGATCATGGACTTGCAGCATTTTACCTATCGTAGCTCGAATAAATCAGTGCGCTCCGTAAAGAGTTTGAGGGAGGCAGGCACTTGCCTACAAAATTATTCAAGAGATTCTAACGCACGGACAAGATGAATATTGGGAGAAAACATACTATAGAGCCCTGCATAAAAAAATAATAACATTTATTTTTCTTAACTTTTGCACAAATCACGGTTTCTTTCCCAGGAATAAATTTTGTCAAAAATGATAAAACATTCACATTATATGATTATCTTAAAAAATATTCATTTTCCTATATTTCAGTCATCGGAATTAAGGAAAATATTAATAAAACTATGAAACACGGTTAATTACGGAGCATAATTCAAGCATATACTCGTACATGAAAGGGAATGACGATTATAATAAATTAAATATATTTCAAATCATATACATATATTAGTCGTTTTATTATTTTGTATTATTTAACAAAGTAATATTGTATATTGTACAAATATTCATAAGGCTATACTTATATACAAATTTATTACTTAACTAATCTTATTTATACATTATTAATACAATTTAAAACATTATAATTTATGAACTTACTTAATCTTATTTTCCTACATGTCATTTTATTTTTATTTTTTATAATCTTAATATATGATTTCTTAGAAATAATTGACACCTACATACTACTAATAACTAGATAAAAATTCTTACAACTAATTATTTAGCAAGAACAAGTCCACTCGTTCAGGCTACTTGTATTCCATCACATTCACTCAGACCTTGGTCGTCCCAGCTAATACTGTAGGTGAGCTATTCAGGCAACAGATAATGCTTCGGGAGCTTGTGCTTATAACGGAAGGGTATGCCGGACTTACTGTAGTAAGCCCCCAGGGCAGCGACTAAGGGATTGCTGTGATTTTGTTGACTTTTATAGAACTTCATGGTCCAAGCGAGGATGTGGTGTTGTAGGGTTTCTTCTCGCTGTTCGGCATGAAGTCGGGTAAGGTTTGTTCTGGGATGGGTGTTAAAAGATATCTTAAATGCCTTGTTCTGCACTCGCTTGAGTTTCAGGTGATCCGTGTTCCTCACACTACCCCAAACGAGTGCAGCATAGGTCAAGATATAATGAAGAAGGGATTTATAGAGAAGGAGCTTATTATTGGGTGAAAGGAAGCTGCGTCGATGAAATATCTAACTAAAATCCCCTATGCCCTTGTGACCCTTCTGTCTGATGGTATTCAGATGGATTTTCCACGTCAGTCGCCGATCAAGGTGCAGGCCGAGGTATTTAACCACGTCCTGCCACTCAACCAGGCAACCACCGATGAATAAGGGCAGATGAGTCGTTAAATATGTCACTTTATTTTCATTAAAGTCAGCTAATAGTCGATACCAAATATAGTTATTTATTTATTGACAAAATGAATCACACTTAAACGTCGTTTGTATTATTATTATCCTAAGCTCGACAGCCCTGGGTGGGCCTTGGCTGAATCCAGGAGCTTCCTCCATTCTTGTCTGTTTGATGCCCTTATTCTCCAATTTCTCACTGGCAACACCGATGCATCCGTGTTGACACTGTCCATCCATCGCATTTTGGGCCTTCCTGGTCTTCTACGTCCCTGTGTTACTGAAAGCGTGAGGCGTTTTGTAGGGTTGTCGTCGTCCATTCTGATTATGTGACCAGCCCATCTCAAGCGCCCTACTCTGACGGATCTGATCACATCGGGCTCTTTATAGATATCATATAGCTCTCGGTTATATCGACGACGCCAACCATTGTGGTCTCTCACTGGGCCGTATATTGTCCTAAGAACCCTTCTTTCAAATGCTGCGATGGACCCTTCAGTGTGTTTTGTCATCACCCAGGTTTCAGAGGCATATGTGAGGACTGGTTTGATCAGGGTCTTGTACAATAGTGTTTTTGTGGTTCTTCGCAGTAATTTGGATCTTAACTGTTTTTGGAGAGCGTAGTAACATCGGTTTGCTGCCATTATCCTTCTGTCAATTTCTTCTCGGGTGTTATTATCACTGGTAACTGTTGAGCCTAAGTATGTAAATGAATTAATTATTTCAAAGTTGTAATTTGCAGCTGAGAAAACCTGGGGGTATGGATATGTGGTATTAGAAGCAATCATCAATTTTGTTTTATCTTCATTTATGACAAGTCCCATTATTTTTGCTTTTTCCTCCAATGCCACAAACGCTTCACGGGTAGCTTCAAGTGACCGTCCCGTCCCACAATATCTATGTCATCTGCATAGGCGAGTAGCTGAACTGACTTGTAGAATATAGTGCCTCTGGTATCTATTTTTGAGTCCCTTATCACTTTTTCTAGAGCCACGTTAAATAGGAGACATGCCAAGGCATCTCCCTGTCGTAGGCCATTATATGTCTGGAATGGTTTTGAGAGGTCTTTGTCGATTCTTACTTTGGTTATGGTTGGGCTCATTGTTGCTCTTACAAGTCGTATCAGCTTATTTGGTATATTCAATTCGGACATTGCTTTATACAGTTCTTTTCTATTTATGCTGTCATAGGCCGCTTTGAAGTCAATAAACAAGTGGAAGGTGTCAATATTGTATTCTTGGCACTTTTTTAGTATTTGCCGTAGGCCGTGGATCTGGTCAGTTGTGCCTTTGCCTGCTGTGAAACCACATTGGTAGGTACCAATTATTTTCTCAGTGTATGTCGAGAGCCTTGAAAAGAGGATATTAGAGAGTATTTTATAAGCAGTATTCAGTAATGTTATGCCTCTGTAATTTTTGCAGTCCAACTGGTCTCCTTTTTTGTGTAATGGGCACAGAACGCCTTGGGACCAGTCATCTGGTAGCGTCTCTGCATTCCAGATTTCAGTTATTATTTGATGTATTATCCTGATAAGAGGTTCTGGCGCATGTTTGTACAGTTCACTGGGGATGTTGTCTTCGCCAGGGGCTCTGTTATTTTTTAATTTCTTAAGAGCCAGTTGGACCTCCGTCAGTGTTGGTTCATTTATGCTAGTTTCATCAGGTGATTCTCTAGTTAGGGATTCGTCAATTGTTGGTTGGCTGCTTCCATTAAGTAATTCATCGAAATGCTCCACCCACCTCTCCAGTACCGCATTGTTATCACTAACAATAAGGCCTTGCTTGTTTCTGCATGCGGTAGTTTTGGGTTCGAAGACCTTTCTAAGCGAATTGGTTTGCCGGTAAAGTTCTCGGGTGTTATGCTGTTGGTGCAAATCTTCTATTTTCTTTATTTCTCCTTTTTCGTGCTCACGTTTTTTTCTTTTGTGTATCCGTTTTTCCTCTCGTCTGAGATTTTGGTAGGTTTCCTTTGCCGCTCTGGTGGAATGTTTACTAATCATGTTTAGATATGCTGTGTTTTTATTGTTGGTGACTGTACGGCATTCGTCGTCAAACCATTCATTTCTTTTACTATTATTATGGTATCCCAGTGTGTCTTCAGCTGTTTTCATGATGAGTTCCTTGCACCGTGTCCATCTCTCATTCAATGCTGAACCCTGTTGTGTATCATTTTGTATTCTTTCCGTTATCTGTTGGCAAAAAGCTTCAGAATCCTCCTTATCCTTCAGTCTGCCTATGTTCAATTTCCTAATCCTAGTTGGCTTTCCTTTCTTTGCATTTGAAATGCGAGCTCTGAGTTTCGCTATCACCAGACAGTGGTCAGAGTCTATGTTTGCACCTCTAAAGCTACGCGTGTCTATGAGGTCTGAGCAGTGCCTAGAGTCAATCAAAACATGATCAATTTGGTTACGGGTGCGGCCATCAGGGGATTTCCATGTAGCTTTGTGTATGTCCTTATGATCGAACAGTGTTTCACCTATGACCATTCCTTTGGCAGCCGCAAATGATATGAGTCGAGAGCCATTTTCGTTGCTATCCTTGTGTAGGCTGTGTATACCGATTGTAGGGCGGTATGCTGTCTCGGACCCGACTTTTGCATTAAGGTCTCCTATTACTAATTTAATGTCATGTTTTGGGCATTTGTTCCATGTTCTGTCGAGGCACTCATAAAATTCATCCTTTTCATCCTCACTCTTGTCTTCCGTTGGTGCATGCACATTAATAATACTGTAGTTGAAGAACCTTCCTCTGATTTTCATAGTACATATTCTTTTGTTTATAGGTTGGAAGTCTATTACAAGATGTTTTCTGTTTTTTGCAACAATAAATCCTGTACCAAACATGTGGTCTTTTTTATGACAGCTATAGTACAATGTGCAATCTCTTTTGTCCATAATTCCATTTCCAGTCCATCTAATCTCTTGTAGGGCAGCGATGTCTATGCTATATTTTGTTAGAGTATCCGTCAGTAGTTTCAGTCGACCTGGTCTGTACAAAGTAAGTACATTCCAGGTACCAATACGCAAATCATAGTCCTTATTTCGGTTGCCGGGTCGTCCAGGGGTAGTGCCGATATGTCCGAGGCTCCTTGGATTTTTCGTAACAAGTTTGTTTTTCTAGGATAAGGTTGTTAGCCTTACGCCAAACCCCCTACCAGGAGGACCAGGGTTTTTCTGTAGGGGTTTTCCTTCCCTTAGCTGGGGGGTTCCAGTTTTATGGCGCTGGAGACTCGCCATTCATCCTCTCCTATCTGCTATGGCTGATGGTATTGCCAGTGGCCACATTGCCCAGGGCTCGCGGGGCCTATGAGACCACTCGTGGACGCTAGGAGTAGGACTATTGGTAGTGTTGCTGATGGTATGCAACTGTGGCGTTACACGGTATTTAGGTGACACATATTTGCCAGCAAAATATGTATCTCCGTGACCCTACCAAAATTTGAGCCCCACGTCGTTTGTATATCAGAGAAATAATTTAAAATGAAAAATAACGGTTTCAATATGTTTAAAAAAAATGCTTATTAACCCTTCCCTTACGGTGATAAAATTGAAACGCGCGCTCCGGTGTTGGGTAGTGAGTACGCGATCAAAAATTAGCGATTTTAAATCGGAAAAATAAGAACATTCATAGATAATCCCCTTAATTAATTATAATTGAAGTTAAAAATTATAATAATTGAGGTTTATTTGCTGAAAACATTAAAAAACCATCTGGCAACGCTCACAGAACGGGCGTAGATCTAGTCTCGTTGCCAGCCCAACAGCTACTGCGGCGCGGCAGGGTTGGTGGCTAACCCGGGCGTGGCTTACACTTGCGAGGTTGAGACAATTGAGCTCCTCGCTATTCAGTGAAGTATGCAAAAGTGAGATGCGAATATAGTGTCGCGCTTCCCGCATACTCTTCACCTATCGTCAAGACCCAAGATCGAGACACTCACAGCGTTTAAATGCGAATTTGTCTCCGATATTCACAAAATACCTACGATGTAGTCGATAAATTCTGATTATTATTAATATTATTTTTTAAATCAATGCGTAAATATATTATGGAGGAATACCTAAAATCTTAACCTTGTATTTATTATATTTATAGAGATATTGATGGTTATTAGAAGCAACGTGTAGAAGATACCCAACACAGGGAAGGAAAGGTTAAGGGTACATTTATATTTCAAAAGATGATGCATAACCATCCTAATGCAAAGTACAACCTGAAAAGTAAAAAAAAGTATACTCATTATGATAAAAGAATAAAACTTAGAAGTAAGCTTTAAGCTTGAAATATCATTAATGAATTTTAAATCCACTTTTAAGCAGAACTCTTACGCTCTTTCTGAAACTATTTTCATTACTAATTTTTATATTTTATAAAGTTAATATTTTGAGATAAAAGCAAGAGTTCAGTGGGCGAAGGATATAAAACAGGAGATTGTCTTATTACCCTAAATTATAATATATTTTTTAAAGTAATAAATTCACGTGTTCTCTGTTTTTGCACCATACATATTGTTAAACGCAAAAAATAGTACCATAGTATAACGTACACAAAAAAAATGGCTCCATCTATTTTTCCGCCCCATTTGTATATTGTATTTAGATTCAGCGATGATTTAATACCTTTATTTGATAAAAAAAAAATATCGGTAAAATAGTCTCGGAAGAGTGCACACGTTTGATTAAATTTATTGATCTTAGTGAAGCAATTACTTCCCCAGTCCAGGCGCGTGGGTGAGGGGATGAGGGCCGGTAATGAAATCACGCTGGGCCAGGGCACGCGCGCCCCCAATTAGTGCCCCTTGGGGCAGAGGCGATGCCCTTGCTTGGACATAAATAGAGGCAAAGTGGAATAACCATGTCATCCTCATTAAAGTTGTTGTACTATATCTTTTGGTTGGCCTGATTTTCAAATTTCTAGACTCCAGTCTCTTTTCAAAGCAACTGCTAGGCAACATACACATATATGGTAGTCATAAATGTGTCTACGTTTTTCAAACCCAGGTATGTCCACGCAAGTTCGAATCGAGCAAAACGGTATTTTGTCCCTGATCACTGAAAACTATATATAGTATTACAATATATGTTATATAAAAATTATGTGTCTTTTTGAGAATTGCTTTATAGATGACAGTGTTTTCAAAAAAAAATTCCTAGAAATTCAAGCCAGAAAAAATAAAGAATATTTCAATTTGGACATACCCACTTTTGAAAAAAGCCCATTGAAAAATGCGTGTTTTTTATACAACACCGCATGGACATACCCGAGTTTGATTGTTGTTGACATTACGACTACGCTATGACTGATAGGCCATCTTGAATGATGACGCTCTCTGATTAGTCTGAATAGACATGCCTGACTTTGATAAAAGCAACCTCGTGGACATATCTGAGTTTGAAAAAGCGTTGTAGTCTTCGAAATTGGTGCAACACCTGCCTCTATCCATCCCGGTCCAGGGTCAGATTGAATGCAATGCTTAAAGATTGTCCTGTTAATGTCTTTATTTGACCAATCCATCTCATAGGACACCTTCTTCTCGCTCGTTTTCCCTCAACTCTCTATAATCACCCACTTCTCCACACTTTCATCATTATTTCTAGCAAGATGTCCAAAATACAACAGGATTTTTTTCTGTAAGGTGTCGAAAGTCTTTCAGTAATCTTTCTTAGATGATAGAGACATTGATGTGCTTTGCGGTCTTATGTTCTTTGCGGTCATTGATGTGCTTAGTATATGGAGCATTAGACTCCAATGTCACCTTGAAAGCACCTATCATTATTTTTAGTATAAAAGTTTAAAAACGAGTTTGGTGAACACGAACGTAATTTTCATATAAAAGTGATTAGAAATTAATCATTATTTCTTAACCTACTTTACCTCTACGCAGGACGAAAGTTTTGAAATGATGTGCGAGGGATGATACAGTGCAGGGTGCAGGGCTCGTGGACGCGCGAGTAGGTGCTGTGGAAGAGGGGATGGACAGGTAAGGTCACCAGACCGTGACCCGCAGCTGGCGTAGGATTGTGTTTGAATTCCTCACCGTTGTTGTTTTGCATGCAAACCCTTACGTACAATGTAACATTTACCTGTTTTTTGATAATTGAAGATTGGATATACAAAAGGTAAGAACCACCATTTACGCTATTAAAAAAAAGTATACATTTTGGTTTAACACAAACCTTATATTAAAAAAAATGGTCTAAATTCCCTAATAAAATTTAAATTGTTCAAATAATATAATATTGTTTTTTTTTAATCTTCAACTACATTTGACGACCTTCGTGGCCTATTTGGTAAGACGCCTGTCTCCCGACTCGGTGGATGTGGGTTCAAATCCCGTTGGAACCCAGATTTTTTAACAGCATTCCAGTCTGTTTTTCAGACTATAATGATCTGCTATAAAATTTTCGTTTCCATTTTTAAATACAATAATATATATTTTTTATTTAATAATAATTATAGACAGTCTACGTGGTCTAGTTGGTAAAACGCTTGTCATCCAACTCAAAGGTGGTGATTTAGATTCTCGCTGGAACCCAGATTGTATTTAAAAAAGGATTCCAGTCCATTTTTCATTCAAGACCTTTTTAACATATTTCTGGTTAGTTGAAAGAGAAAAGCAACATGTCAATAAGCCCGTCAGGTCGTACTGTATACAAAAACAGTTATGCAATACAATATATGCAATGAAACTCTTGAAGCTGTGTGACAGAAGAAAAACCGCCGATATAGTACTACTATGCAAAATCATTCACTCAGTGATTGATGCACCTCACTTACTCGCAAGCATTTCATTTCGTATTCCCACTAGATACACAAGACAGCTCAATCCTTTTTATACCGAAAATTGCTATACTAATTATAAAATCAACTCCTCTATAATTCGTATGCAAAGACTTGGAAACGAGTTTTGCAACAATTTAGATATTTTTAATATATAGTATTCGCTAGAATATCACAACAATATTTAGAAATAGCTACTAACTTAGTGCTCTCCTTTATTAATATAAATAACGTAATATAAACAAAACATTAAGGACAATACTTTGCCTCTGGAGTTGAGTAACCCTGCATCAACATGTAGGAAGGTTTTAATTCTGCAAAGCAACTTACATCTCGTTATACTAATGAGGCCATGTGTTTTCTATATCTCAATATCTATCCATAAAATTCCCACAAAATTCTCAAAAAATCCAATATTTGTTCTATGTATACGTTATTCCACTAAAACAAATCTGAGTTCCTTACCTCTATAAAATAAGTCTTCGACAATTACGTAAGTCTGCTTGGTGAAGTTTGGTAATATTTTGTGGTATACATACATAACACATATTAAACTTAAATATACTCGTACATATAATTATTAAATAATTTTAAAACAATGACTGTAATTTATTATTACTACTGCTTTTTGTATATTCATGTTAGTTTAAGATAAAGTTTTGCATTATTTGTCAATAATTTTAAGTACTTGTATAACCTGTCATATGTTCATTTGTATATAAAGACACTGTTGTGTCGTTAATTAAATAAATAAATAAAAATATTAATTATGGTTCTACAAAATTAAAACCAAAATATGTGATGATACATATATTATTTAACACAATGTATTAGGCACTGAGTGGTATTCCTCTTAGGAACCTTTAGCATTATTTTTCTTTAAACTACAATTTTATTGGACAAATTCATTCTCCTTATAATTTGGATAACCACTTCACTAGGCAAAGCCTGTAATGAAGTTTACTTTTACCTTGATTTTAAATGGCATACATTTTTCCTTAATACTTTAACACTTAGTTAAAACCTTTCAACATACTCAGGACTAGTACGTTATCGTATACACACAATTCCAACCGTATAATAATCTTAACAAGCGCATCAATATCATGTCAAACAACTCCTCATTACACGTTCAACATTCTCATCAATCATTCGCTAACCTGCCTTTAGTGACATTTGAGAACTGCCTTTTGTTAATTAAAAAACAAAGAACTTTTGAGTTAATATTTTTTAACAATGTATCACCATGATTAGTAAGTTTCGCACGAATTATTTTATATAAACGAAATACATCTTTCAGATTTAACACTTTATGCCATAGGTGGCCAACCTTTTCAGCAGTCGGGCCAGATTTTAGAAATGAGATTTCCTACCGGGCCATACAACAAAATTTCTTTTATTATTCAAAGCAAACAATAAATATATTGTTTTTTTAAGAAGATATAACAAAAATGAGAATCAAACATATTTATTTGATTAGAGTTAGGCAATACAAAAAATAATAATAAAAAATAAACAAAATATAATAAATTTTAGTGAGACGTCTGATTTTGTTTGTCAGAACTAAGTACATCAATGTTGATAACGATTGATGTTGTTGCTACACGCAAACAGTTTTCCAAATGCTCATCAATGATTCGTGTTCTCATTTGAGATTTAATATGCTTCATTCGACTAAAAAGCTGTTCACACGTGTGTTTCCAAATAGCGAAATCATCGATAGAGAATGTTTGTAAAATGCAGGATATTTCTCCTTGTCCAAATATGTTTTGTAAAACTCTTCCAAACCAACCTGATTGAATTTCTCCTTTAACTGTGCATCACAACATATTTCACAATGTCCCATTTGTAAAATTCCTGGCAATAGATTCACGTCTACGGAGAATGACGTTGCAAATGCAGCAAAAAGCATACGATGCTTTTTTTAAATCTTGAAATCGGTTTTCAAATTCCAGGTTCAAGTCGGATATCAACGAAGCGTATTTATCCGCCGCCATTTGTGTGACGTCTGGCTGCAATAACAATGTAGGAAAGTGAGTGAAGATTTTTGTCCTTAACTGTTGTTCCCAAAGCCCAAGTTTCATTTGGAATGCGGAAATAAGATCATACATGTTATTAATTAGTCGATCTTTCCCTTGTAGACGAGTATTAACAACATTTAGGTGGCTAACTATATCGACCAGAAATGCAAAGTCGCTAACCCACTCCTTGTCTTCAAATTCTGGGATACTTTTTGACTTGCTTGCGAAGAATGATTGTATTTCTTGCTTCAAATCAAACACTCTTTTCAACATTTTGGCACGGGTCAGCCATCTTACTTCTGCATAAAATGTAACGTCATTATACTCTGAATCCAAAGACTTGAAAAACTCTTGGAACTGACGGTGATTCAATCCCTTTGACTTAATAAAGTTCACTGTTTTGTTGACCACCTTCATGACATGATCCATTTTAAGGGACTTGGAACATAAATTCTCCTGATGAATAATGCAATGAAGTATTACCAATTTTGCAGGCCTCATTTTCAATCAATTTTACTAAACCTTCGTGTTTCCCAACCATTTCTGGAGCACCATCTGTTGTTAAGCCCGATAGGTTGTTGAGTTGTAACGAAAAGCGATTCAATGTCGATGTAACAGCTCCTAACAAATCTCGTGAGCAAGTAGTGTCCTTAAGTGGATACAGTGCCGCTAATTCTTCTATTTTGTTAAAATGGACATCAACGCCCCTGATAAAAATCGCCACTTGGGCGGTATCTGTTAGGTCTGTGCTTTCATCCCATGCTAGAGCAAAACATATGAACTTGGATGCTCGATTTTTCAAATTATCTTCAATATGTTTTCCAATGTCGTCCACACGTCTAGTAATAGTTTGACGAAACAGGCTTATTTTTGAGAAATCCGTTTTCTTTTCAGGGCACAGAATTTCAACGACACTCTCCAAACATTCCTTAACCATTTCACCATCTGAATATGGCTTCGATTTTTTTTGCTAGTATCATGGTTACTGCATAACTAGCTTTTACATAGCATGTTGACTCTTGAGCCGCTCTAGTAAATATCCGACGTTGTGCAGAAAGTTTTATCTATCCACGCAAGATCGGCGTGCGCGCTTTTTAAAATCAGCTTAACGTTGTGATTGTTTGTTAACACGAATATACCATAGAAGAAATTGTCACGATAGTTGAATCAATGTGCTGAGATACTTACATATATGGGATAGAATGTTCTTTTGGTGGTTTTATGTACACTAAAAGAAAAAAATGTGTGCATATGCTCCGCGGGCCACAAGTAGACACCCAGCGGGCCGCATGCAGCCCGCGGGCCGCGGGTTGGCCACCCTTGCTTTATGCCTTTCTTTTTTATTCTTTTTTATTCACGTGTTTTTTTCACCTATTCCGAGGTTTTTTTCAGGCGGAATGATGCCTGTTTATTACGAGAGTAGTGCTTATATCAGACTGGTGTCATATTAATTTACCTTGGACCATCCACAGCAAAAGTGTGTGTGGTTTATTAACCTTTCCTTTCCAGTGCTTAACACTTTGATCGCCAATAGGATTTTCGTAAAATGTCCAAAAAATGTTATTACGTTTTTAGGGTTTTACTTTAATATAACCTACCTATCACATTCATGAGTATATCTTTTAGAACCATGAAGATATCCTAAGGCCATATCGTAGTAAGATAGAGAAGGGCCGTGTCGGCCAAGTTTAATAGAAGTTTAATACAGAGCGCGTAGCCGACGGACAGGATGAAACTCTGAAGTTAGGTATGCCGTGTCAGCCACCGGTGGCCGACACGGCCCAATTGGAATACATCGGTGTCGGCCACCGGTGGCTGACACGGCGATCAATGTGTTAAAAAGTCCGCGCGTTCCGGTGCTGTGTATTCAATATACATGTAAAAATGAGCGATTTAAAATCGGAAAAATAAGAATATTCATAGCCAATCGCTTGAATCAATTAAATTTGAAGTCAAAAGTGATAATAATTGAAGTTTAGTTGCAAAAAACATGAAAAAAACATCGGCCGACGTTCACAAAACGGGCAATGCGACCACCTCAAATGGCTGCCTGAAAGTTTCTGAAGCGAGAGAAGCGAGCGAACTGAGATTATATTTCTTGCGTTCCCATATACCGAAGTAGAGTGAGAGTGAGACGTGAATAGCGTCGCTTCCTCACCCATAGCGGTTTTTTAGAATGAATATACCTACCTACGTCACACACTGGCACACGTTTGATTGTATAGGTGAATTTATTCCCGATTTTCACAAAATATCTCTGATGTGGCCGATAAGTGTTAATTATTAGGTCCTTACATATGAAATTGGCGTTTTGCCGTACGGGCAACTTTGATCTCAAATATCTTCTCTTTGGTTAGGAATTTCAAATTCAAATTTATACAGCTATTTACTCAAGTATTTGTGTTTCGAAAATTATAATTCATTTGTTTTTTCCTCAATTGTTTTTTTTCTTTGCGTCACTCAGTTTACAAAATGGAAAACTTGAAATATCGCGTTATTTACGAGTACGAGTTCCACCGTGGCACCAGTGCTGCAGAAACGGCTCGAAGGATTAATGATGTGTATGGCGACGGTGCCGCAAAAGAAAACACAGTGCGTTTTTGGTTCCAACGTTTTCGTTCTGGAAATTTCGACCTGCAGAAGAAGCCCCGTGGACGGCCGGAGACCAAAGTTGATAATGAAGAATTGAAGGCTATTGTGGAAGCGGATCCATCGCAAACCACGTCCGAGTTAGCTGCAGGCTGCGGTGTTAGTGATAAAACTGTTTTAATCCACTTGAAGCAAATTGGGAAGGTGAAAAAGCTTGAAAGGTGGGTACCTCACGAATTGAGTGAAGCAAATCAACAAACGCGCGTTGACTGCTGCGTTGCATTACTCAACCGGCACAATAATGAAGGGATTTTGAATCGAATCATTACCTGTGATGAAAAGTGGATCCTGTATGATAATCGGAAGCGCTCATCGCAATGGCTGAACCCTGCCGAACCAGCCAAACCATGCCCCAAGCGAAAATTGACTCCAAAAAAGTTACTTGTGAGCGTTTGGTGGACTAGTGCTGGTGTCGTTCACTACAGCTTTCTTAAATCTGGCCAGACGATTACGGCAGATGTCTATTGTCAGCAACTGCAAACCATGATGGAAAAGCTAGCTGCTAAACAACCGAGGCTGGTTAATCGCTCTAGGCCACTGCTGCTTCATGATAATGCTAGACCACACACTGCACAACAGACGGCTACCAAATTAGAAGAGCTTCAATTGGAATGTCTAAGACATCCACCGTACTCTCCGGACCTTGCCCCAACAGATTACTATTTTTTTTCGAAATTTGGATAACTTCTTGCAAGGGAAAAAATTCAACTCCGATGGGGCAGTCCAAACCGACTTCAAAGATTTTATTGATTCCCGTCCGAATGGTTTTTTTAGTAAAGGGATCGATGAACTACCTATAAGATGGCAAAAGTGCATAGATAGCAATGGTACATACTTTGATTAAATAAATATATTATATTAAAAAAAAATCAACTTTATGTTCCTCCCAAACAAAACGCCAATTTCATATGTAAGGACCTAATATTATTATATTATTTTTTCATTCAATTCGTAAATTTATAACGGAGGAATACCTCAAATCTGAACCCAGTATTTATTATATTTATAGAGATATTAAAGATTTTAGAAGCAATTTGTACTAGTTACACATCACAGGAAAAGAAGGGTTAACAGAAGAAAAGAAAATTTAATAAATCTATCAAAATATTTTATACAAATTTTTCTTAAAATTCAATAGTATATGTTAAATGCAAATGTAAAGTTTTTAAGGAGTGTGAAACCGTTTGCATTATTTGGTTATTAATCCTTTTTGTTTTTGCTTATGTCTTTGTGTATTTCTAATGTTTCTCATCATAGATACACAAAGCCATAAGCAAAAACAAAAAGTAATAAATAACAAAAGAATGCAAAACTTTTCTCTCCTAAACATCTATCCTCTGCATTAATATTGTCAAATTCTAAGAAATATTTGTGATAATAATTTTAAATATTTTATTAAAATTGAAACTTTCCTTAAATATACAACACAATTATGATGTAGGTGGTCCATATTAAAGTGATATGACACCAATTTGATATATAATATAAGCACTGCTCTCATAAGAAACCGGAATCATTCCACCTGAGGAGAGCCTCTTGACAGGAAATAGAAACACATGTAACGGGGATTAATATAATTAGAGAAACAACGAAGAAATTCATTATTAAATATTATAATACGAAACTCTAAAAAGTCAAAGCCGAAACCTTTGATAAGTTATGTTACATCTTTATATTGATTTTTTTATACAATACAAAAGTTACATTTTATATTTCGATTATTATTGTACTATTTTTTTTTCGCTTTAGTTAAAATTCCATTCCAAAGAGAAATGAAATAATTGTATTCTCCCCCATTTCCGAGATATCTTTTTTCGAATCTGTTTTGAACAACTTGAAAGTTTTTATACCAACACCATGCTTCGCTAGAAAACCATTTGGTAGCCTGTCTTATTTTTCCGTTAAAATTCAGGATTTTTTTCCAACCACTTACCTTATCTGGGTGGTTGGCCCCTGTGTTTCTCAAACAGAGGCTGGAGAAAGTTGTGATTTTGTATTTATTATATTAATTTTATTTTTAAAAAAGAAATTTTAATTTATTATTGATCGATCATGATCTAATTAGATAACAATTATTTGGTTCAGCAGTTGTTGATTAAAATGTTAATAATTTCATATCATCCGAAACGTAAGATTTAAAGGTTACTGCGACAATTTTATAAAATAAATAGTGGAATCAAAGGGGTGGTGGTTATTTAACGTAAGAAGGGCTATTAAGTCAATTCAAAATGTTGATTAATAACCATATATTTTAAGAATACAGTAATCCCTTCATTAACGCGGTGATAACTTTCAGGAAAATAGCCCGTGAATTAAAACCGAAAAATGATTTATAAAATTGACTATCTTCTACATATTTCCAAAATTCTAATTTTACTTTGATAGAAAAAGCTTCAGTTATTTTTTAAAAACACATTTTGTTGAAGCTTTACGATTTATTTATACGTAGATAAAATTAGAGAACTTTTAATTGGCTTTATGTTATACTTTCGTTATATATACAGAACAGTCTGACAGGTGTTCTTCTATTCATGCAGATATATAATATAAAAGCCTCAAGCAAAGCTCAGGGAATAAAACTTTTTAAAAAGTGGGTTTCAAAGGGAATTGAATCCACAACTCTCGAGTCAAAAAACAGGCGACTTACTAACTAGGCCACAGAGATCGCCTTTAATTTAATGTGCCTATTCAAAAGTACAAATGACTGCATCTGATCATCCAAGGCAAAATAGAAGGCCGAAGAGGTGTTTGCAGGAGCAAATCTCCTGGCTCCGCAATATACGTGATTGGATAAGGGGCGTTGGAGATCTTTTTCGGGCTGCCGGGGACAAAGATGTCTACTCTCAGGTGATATTCAACGTTGGGGGGACCTGACATGACACTGGGAAGAAGAAGATTCAAAATTAATCTCGTTGGATGAATCGTCCATTTTTAATTTTATCTCTATGACAATTGAACATTAAAAAAAGGTTTTAGATGTAAATTATAACTACCAATTATTATACGAGTATGTCACTATTATGCATTTAAAATTTTAAATCGAATAAACCACCTTAAAATTAATTCGAGTAAATGAAAGCCGTAAAAAGATGCATTTCTGGTTCATGGATTTTTTTATTTTAAATTAATTCAGAAGTTGTCTTACACAAATATAATAAGCGTTCTTGTAGTGAAATATGTCGACTGTTTCAGTTATTTATTTTATCTTCGTTAGTATTTTATTTTATTTTTATTTTATTTTGTTTAATTAACGACACAACAGTGTCTTTTATATGCAAATGAATATATGACAAGTTATACAAGTACTTCAAATTATTGACAAAAAATACAAAACTTTATCTTAAACTAACATGGAGATACAAAAGCAGTAGTAATAATATATTACAGCCATTGTTTAAAATTATTTAATATTAATATGTATATTTAAGTTCAATATATGTATGTATACCACAAAATTTACCAAACTTCACCAAGCAAACATACGTAATTGTCGAAAACTTGTTTTATAGTGGTTAAGAATTTAGATTTGTTTTAGTAGAACAACGCTTACATAGAACGAAAATAGGATTTTTTGGGAATTTTATGGATAGATCTTGAGATATAGAAAACACATGGGCTCACTTGTAGAACGAGATGCAAGTTGCTTTGCAGAATCGAAACATTTAACAAGTAGTGATAGTGAATAAATAACGTAGTTAGTAATAATAGTTACGTATTTTTATTTAAAGATTAATAAATGTTTTCCTCAGTACAAATACAACATCATCCAATATCCCTCGAAGGGACATCTCCACGCCTTTCTATCCCCGTAGACAGCCTTTATCAAATTATCTGTTTATCGTACTTCTTAACTTTCCCTCAGTTAAAAAATATCCTTTAATTCTTTCACCAGTCCCCCTCTTCCTCACTCTCCATAAATTTTAGACATTAACTTTTTTGTCCCTTGCTCAATTAGTTGTATGTGGTATATTGATGCAAATATTTCAACTTTAAGAAAAAACCATGAGCGAAAATGAAAAAGTATTTAATAATCAAAGAATGCAAAATGTTTCGCTCCTCTTAAACATTTAGTTTTGTATTAATATTGTTAAATTAACAATAAGTATTTAAATTGATTTATAATTTTTTTAATATTTACGTCAATACAAAACATACACTTTCCATGTGGATGGTCCAAAGTAACATGGCACCAGTCTGATCTTAACTGAAACTTAACTAACTTAACTTAACCTTAACCTTAACTTAACCTCACTGCGTTCATAACAAACTGGAATCATTCCACCTGAAGAGAGTCTCGGGATAGGAAGAAGAACTACGAGTAGCGGAAATTAATATAATTAGATGAATAACGTATTTATTTACTGTTCAATTTAAAAAAAAATAATACTGATAACACAGGAAATATAAATATAACAATTTCCCCTGTCAACTTTATTTATCAAAATTAGAATATTTCTGCATTAACCCTTATTATGGCATTGTAACACAGGTGTTACACTAATTTAGGGATTTAAAACAGAAATCAGAAACTGTAACGTAATTTTAAATATGACAACACATTAAAATACTATACACGCACTATTGTGTGCAGTGGTATCATCTGGTGATAAATATTGACAACACTACAAGCTTTCAAACGACATCGGGTCAACATGTCTGGACAGCGTAGATGCGTTTTGAAAATTGGAATAAATAATCTAAGTATCTTATTAATCACTACACGTAGAGAAAACATTATTGAAAACATTTTATTTGTTGATAATTCAGCTATGTAAATGTTGTTCATGTTTTAGATTATAAAATCATTTTATAGCCCTTTTTGTGTTTTATAAAAATTGATGTTTTGGCAATGTAACGTAGGTGTTACATATAAAAAAACTACTCGTATAAGGAAAAGCTGTGTTTTTTTTTTCTTCAACTTTCATTCATAACTTACCATATAACAAGGAATCACCAAAGAAAAACGTTAATATTTGGATAAATTGAACTTTGCCAAGATAATGGTTAAGGTAGCGCAATGAACACGTTTGGTAAAGAAACGGATCCTAAATGTTTAATCTCAAATATATGTTTGCCATTCACCTACGTTTCAAATTCCATTGGATTCCAAATATGGATTAAAAGGTTCAACTCACTGTTAAGTTTGAGCACCTCAGCCGGGGTTGAAATGAAGAGGCACCAGTGCCAAAGAGAGGTGGATTGAGCACCCTCGCCCTCGGGGTCAAGCACCGTGACGCCTCGTGCGGCGACAGGTGGCGCTGCGCATCCCTCCTCATCCTTCACCAGCCTCCTGCCGCCCCTCACTCGAACACCTTTTATTTGTAAACACAATAGATTTTAACATTTTTTTTTCTAAAAATGAAGAATTTTAAACTTGGGCCCTTGGAATATAAGTAAAACAAGTTATATCAACAAATTTTTGAGATGATTTCAGCAAAAAAAAACAGTGTAATATACATATTAGCATGCCGTGTCCCTTCCGGGGTAGGCAGAGAAAACTATCTATTCTATCCAAGCACATAATTCTATCCAAGCACATATTTTTTTTTAACCTGGCGAGTTTATTGCCATGTGGCAATCCCTTCCAACCAACCAGAAAGATGTTTTTATAGGCCCTAAGTGTTAACCAGACTGGAATACTATTTAAAAAATCTGGGGTCCAGAGGGGATCGAAGCCGCAACTTCCAAGTGTCTTACCACCAGGCCACGGAGGTCGTAACTTTCGCTTTCTCCACATTCATACATTTCGTCATGCACAATCTTCTATTATTCGTACTTCTCACTTTACTTTATTTCAAAATCTGGTCCATTTGGTTCTACCACGTTTTCGTCAGTCTTCCTCTTTCACGTACACCTTGCAATTTTGACTTACATAAAAAAAATTCAGCGTCTTTCCAATCATGGATTCGCGCTACGCTCAAACAGAGACTGTTCATAGGCATTTCCAGTTTACCGCTCCTCCTTTTTCACGCCGTACTTTACTGTCCATGCAGTGAGACTCTGGAATCAGTTACAAACCTATGTAAGACTCGCTCCGTATGGATGGATAGTCATTTAAAGGATTTATGCAACCATGTAACTTGCTTCATTTACTTTTGTCTGGTTGGCTGGAACAGATTGCTGCCTGACAATAAGCCCGCCAGATTGTATTTGTAATAAAAGTGTTAAATAAATAAATAAATTCTAAAAGGAAAAAGGAAAAAACATCTGTGATATAATTTTTTTAGGACCAATAATTGCACAAATTAGATTTATGGCCTACGTTTCAAAGATTTATTTTTGTTATCTTCTGAGAATTCAATGAATTCCTTCCGTAGATCTTTAGGAGCCATGGAGGCATCAACTAGATTAATCTTCTTTTGCTCTTTGGTATTTTAAATATGTTCATTTTAATATTTAAACTAAAAAAAAAACAAAAAAACATCTTAACAAAAATAAAAGGATTTGTTCTTCAAAATTTCAAAGGTAAAGGTAGGAAAACCATTTAGACAGTCGATCGGAGCGTGGTTGTTATTGCGACAGGATTTTGAGTACTTGGGCTTTCAGGATGAATGACGTGTGGAAAAGATTTGTGTGGGCTCGTGAGTGTGGGTTTCTTCTTGTTGTTTTAAATTTTGTTGTTTTTGTATTTCTGTATGTTTTTTATTTTTATTCTTATGATTGTGTGCGGTATATTGTGGGATGAATATATTTGGTCTTTCTGGAGTGATGATGTTTGAGGAGTTTAATTTCGCATGATGTTTCCAGTTGTAATTGAGTGTCACTGTTTGTCAGGTTGATGAGAACGTGCAACGGGCTTTTGTTTTTTTGTAATCAAAAATCGGAAAGAAATATCGATTTATTTTTTCATGCTAAATATCCTCAATGAGATAGATACAGGCAAAAGCCTAGTTTACTTGGGATACGACAAATGAAAGGCAATGAACCCAGACCCATTAAAATTGTATATTCAAATTAAATTACCTGTTGTTTTTTCACAAATTATGTATATTTTTTGTCATGTGTAATAATAAATAAATTTCAGACGCCGTACTTAATTACCTTCAAGGGCGCAGATTCCCCACCATTGGCTAATACCATTGAATTCAACAAATAACATTATTTGTTTGAATGATAAGGCGAACTGAATATTTGAAATTTATACATTAAATATATATAATACCATCATCATTTGGATATGGAGAACAAGTTTACTAGGCAAAGTCTATGGCGAATTGGTATATTTCATGAATAACAACCTTCATTTCTCTTTTCTAAATACTTTTATGCTCAATTGAAATATTTGCACTCTATATTCGCATACTTTTGAATCTCACGTTATCACAAACACAATTCAAACTGCATCACAAATTCAACAACCACATCAACATGATGTTAAATCAACCCCTCATCACAGACTTTACATCCGTGTCAATCATTTACTCATATACCTATGTGCAGATCTCCAAAAGCTATTTACTATCGCCCAATCGAAGTTTCAACTAATTAAATATTCTACCAGTATATTCTTGAAGACTCGAATATAATAATATACACACTACAGTACACTTCAATGCCAGTAATTTATTTATATAATCAAATACGTAAAAAGCATATATACCATCACACAGTGTTCCTGCTGGGATAAACAGAGGGGACAGAGCACCTTTTCTCGACACATACGTGTATATTTCACATCTTCAACATCATACACCTTCTCATATAGCTCTTACGATATCTCTTAAATTTAAACATATCCTTCTCTCAAAATATCATTCACTTGATCTAGTCATACATTTCTTGGTCTTCCTCTGCCACGTATTTCACTCACATTTGCACTGTGTATTTATTTTGTTAGTCTTTCTTCATTCATTCGTTCCACGTGCCCAAACCATCTCAGCGTGCTCATCTTAACCTTACTCAACAAATCAGCTAGGTATTGTCAGCTCATGTTTCCTCCCAAGCGCACGAATTTCTAAAACACTTTTTCGTTTTTTTTTTTCAGTATTTTTCCACATCTACGTTTTACTTACATACATCAAAGTTAGCAAAATTCTTTTGTGGACTAGGCAGATTTTTTTACTGTCCGGTTCGAATATATATGTGTTATTGCCCCATTGATTCAATTAGAAATAGTTTACCACGTAGTCAATGCACCATTCATCACAGTACATGCTCTAATTTTGATAAATAATGACGCAATACCATCATCATCAGACCACATTCATCCACTGCAGGATATAGACATATCCAAGTTGTTTCCAAGAAATCCTGTCATTTACGCATTGCTGCCACATAATCGCTGCTTCCTTACGTATTTCGTCCAGCCAGCGTGCCTTCGGCCTTCTCACATGCCTAGTTCTTCCTATTGGGTAGCACTATAATTTATATTCAACACCATATTCATTCAATATTTCCACAACCCAACTCTGTTCATGCTATCATGTTTTTTCCAAGTACACCAACGCACAATACACCTTCTAATCTCTTGCTATACTTTTTTCCACAAGTATACGCAAAGTAAAAGTCGAATCCACGTACCCTCTTCTACATATTTATTTGAACTTTCTTTTCGGTATTTTTTCTCACTTTTTCTATCAGATTTTTTCCATTCAGTTTACATACAATACTCAGTAAACGAATGGCTCTGTAACTTCCACACTCAATTCTTGCACCCTTACATTATATAACGGAACTATAACAGCACTTCTCCAGTATTTCAGTGCGTAGTCAGATTCTCAACACTTGTTAAAATACTGTTTCAGACACTCGAGATTTTAAGAGATGGATGAAGGAAAGAAGGGAGGAAATAAGAAAATAAACTAACTAAATAATCAAGACAAATGCAAGCAACTATTATACAAAGAAAAAAGTTAAGTATTAATTTTATTAATAGAATTTAAAAACATAATAAAATATATTATTTATAGTTAAGACATTGTGGAGGATTCAAGTCATTGTTTTATCGAACACTGCTTATTCCACTTTATGTAACAAGACAATTTTCTTTATGCTCCCCTGATGATGAGATAAAAACCTCGAAACCGGTAGGGTTATACCCTTACATAAACTGGAATGAACAGTGTTTGATAAAACAAATTACATAATAAAATATTTAAAAAAATGTTAAATTACCCCAAAGCTTCGGCTTGGCTTCGGTAACTTTTTTGAAGGGACTCGATAGATTGTTGTACAAAGCATAAAGTGTGATAACTTATTTTGTATAACTTGACAGAAGAACGAGTTCCAAATACTTGAAATATTTAATTAAACCTTTTTTGAAATACTAAAATCCATTTATTATCTTTATGGAGATTAAGAATAAAATGCTGAAAGGAAAAGTAAATGCGACGTATGGGTGAACAATGAAAGATTTAAGCCAGTTGAAGAATTCTGCTATTTAACTAGTATTTTCTTAGATAATGGAACTGTTGAGAGTGGCATCGAAATATAAGAATCAAAGTTAATGGGACACTAAAAAAGTTATACTCGAACCGGACACTATCAAAATCTGTTATGATGATCAGCGGCGTCTGGTCCCGAGGTGCACTGGTGCGCTGAGCACCAACGCATCTCGAGACGCTGAGCGAATATTTAATATCGCTGTCTCACGGTTTACTGTATGTCTCTGTCTGCCCTATATGAATTTTCGTTTCCGTCCGGTGCGTATTGGAGATCGGTCCGGTAGTACATATACTCGTATATTGGCAAACTTGGCCGTTCAATTTGAAAGGAATATTTTTCAAATTTTACTTTATTTTTTTTTATTTGTCAGTATTCTTATGCATATTTAATCTATACAAATATTTAACATTTTTGGAATTCATGTTTGCGAATATTGCATAATTTAATTATTGCGAATTATTCAGTTCAGCGCACCAACGCACCTCCAGACCAGTCGCCGCTGATGGTGATAGTCCAAAACCGTTGACGTAGAAAAATACTAAAACGAAAAGACAAAAAAAAGATAAATATACAGTGCAATTGCACGCGGAAGACTTATTTGGATAGAATGGATAATATTTTGAAAGAAGAAAACGTAGAAAGTCAGAGAAATCGTATAAGAAAGTGTATGAATGTGGAAGAGGCTAAATACTTGTGTCGAGTAGAAAAATCTGTCCCTCTGCTTTCAATTCGCTAGATGGTGTTTAGCTTTTTAACTTTTGGACACATTAATAACCGTTTTTAGTGATTGAACATTGTTTTTTATGTGGTATATTGTTAAACTTTAAATTTATTTTATATTTTAAGGTAATGTGTAAAATTTGTAATAACCAGGGCTGTGGAGTCGGATGAAAATTTACCGACTCCGACTCCGACTCCGGCTCCGGCTTTGTTTTATACGCCGACTCCGACTCCGACTCCGACTCCGACTCCAACTCTTGACTCTGACTTCAATTTTTATTTTATTTTATAATTTACTGCGTCTACCTAATGTATTTATATTGACTTATTAATAATGGATACAGGTATAAATAAAAAATTAATTATATTCGTACACAAATGAAACAATTTAATAAAAAAATATATAAACAATACGCATTAAGCAATATCTTCACACAAAAATAATATTAAAAATATATATTAATATTTAAAAAAAGAATTAAATAAAACTTTTAAAATAATTAGAAAAACAACACAGGTAGGTATTAAAAAAAATAAGAAAACACTTTAAAATAAAAAGGTTGCTTGATTTGTTTTCATACGTTAACTAAATCTTATTAAAATTGTTTATTATTATTTTTATTCAATATTGAATAGAACACAAGATAAGATTTTTGAAAGTAAATATACTTTATATAAATCTTATTTCCTATTCGTGGTCTAAATGGAATTAGATCTCAAAAAAAGAATTGCTTCTATTACGTCAGGATTTATGGAAGCTCTTAAATCTGATTTAATAATTTTAAGCGCGGAAAATAACCGACACGTGTTCATATTTTATTTATTTTCCTAGAAAATAAATAAAAACCCTAGGAATCTAAGTGCAGAAATTTACTATTTGTACGGCTGCAATAAACTGAACGTAATCCCCTTTTGGGGTTTATTGCGATTATAAAAGTCTGCATAGTATCAGGCATGAAACGATGAGAGGTTAACACATACCGTAACGTTATTCATTAAAGAAAATGTTAAAATAATTAAACGGAGTCGGAGTCGGTCGATTTTTTCCGACTCCGACTCCGCCTAAAATGTTCCGACTCCACGACTCCGGCTCCGACTCCGACTCCGACTTCACAGCCCTGGTAATAACTCTTTTTTGTCCAAAATTATAATTATAATTAGCGCTTTGCACCGCGATAAGTCCGTTTGTGATTTTATCACGATAAAAAAATATAGGTTTCGAGTACGCCCCTGAGCGTTGCACACAATGCACATTGGCACAAAAGTGCAGCTCGCGTAGGACTGGATTGAAATAATCTGATTGGAGGCTGCAACTCGCCGCGTGCCCGCTGGTGCACGCGTGCGATCTCAGAGCTGAACTAGGGGCGCGCGGAGAACAATAGGTACCCAATGGCGTTTTTTTCTAAGGGGGTGCAAATTTCGGAACCTTTTAAAAAAAATTAAAAAATACAACTCATTGCAAATTTCTTTTCTTCTCAATTCACTAGGAGTTATACGCTATCATAATTTTATTTTCCTTATTTTGTGTACATGTATAAACATGGTACATCTAACTGGCTTATTGCCGTATATGTTTTCCAATCATCCAGCTCTTGGGTACATTAAACTGATTTAATTTATGACAGATTTTACCAAAAAATATACCATATGTTCGTTTAAATTTAAGTAAAAAAAAACAAATGTATTACTATTCTCTAATACATGGTACATCTAACTGGCTTATTGCTGTATGATATTTTTTCCAACCAACCAGCTCTTGGGTACATTAAATTGATTTAATTTATGACAGATTTTACCAAAAAATATACCATATGTTCGTTTAAATTTAAGTATAAAAAAAAACAAATATATGTTTTACTATTTTCCACCAATAATAGTAGAAATAGAGAAAAGGATTCGTTCAAGGATAAGGAAGGGAATGAAAGGATGTTTGATTGATGTAATATTTTTGAAATATTAAGCCGTAAAATTACTCTTAACTTAATAAGTACGGTTTTCATTTTGATAGATGCATCTATAGGTCAAAATATTGTCCTTTATTCTAGATATATGCCCTGCTTACTCAATTACCTGTTTATTTTTTATTTAATTCGATAAAAACGTATTTAATTAAAAATCAAATGACTTTGTTGTATGTATATAAAAACATTTTCTATACAACTTTTTTTTATGTAATTTAAACAAATATTGCGCTTGTGATTTTGTTCGAAAAAACCGTTGACAGCCCTGCATTACCATGCACCTGCCATTGCATCGGTGTTGGCGCGGTGCGGCGTGGCATCTGTACATTGCGCACTGCCTTCCTCGACACCACTCTGTCTGCCTTATCCCCTTGCATCGCACCGTCTAGATCTGAAGCAGATCCTGCCCTAAAAGTGGGGTTGATTGCCCTTATTTTAGAATAGCGCCCTGTCGTCATTATCTCCATTGGTAATTATTTTCGATATATTTATTTATTTTAGATATTTATTTATTTTAGATTGAGATGGGCCGGATATGTGCAGAGAATGCCGTCATCGTGAGCACCCAAAAGAATCCTGGAGGGGCAACCGGGTGGGAGAAGGAGAGTGGGCAGGCCAAGGCTGCGATGGGAGGACGAAGTTGAGAGGGACGCAACCCGGCTGCTGCAGGCGCAGGATTGGAGGGTCGTGGCTGAAGGCAGGAAGAGTTGGAGGCGAAGATTGACGGAGGCCAAAGCTCGATATGGGCTGTAGGACCATCGAAAGAAATATTTATTTATTTTACGTCTAAATATAGCTTGATGACAACAGGAACAATGCTTCTTACGCCTTTCTGTGAAGTGGCTCAGTGATACCTACAAAGTGTATTCTTATTTTCCCTTATCTCATCCAATCTACTTGGGATCAACTTTTCCTCCATCTCTTTTGATTCCTTCAATCACTCGGGAATAGTACGAGTTTCGTCATGTTCATCACTCCACTTTCTTGTGTATTCTCTTTTTGTGTCTCCCTTTGCGTCTATTTAAAAGTCTCCAATTTGTGACTGTCTTGAGCGTAGAGCACCGTTGCACACGCCCATACTCTCACCATGCCCATATCTCACCGTATATCTCACCGTTGCACATGCCCAGGCCCATCTCTCACCGTATATCTCCCCGTTGCACATGCCCATACTCTCACCATGCCCATATCTCACCGTATATCTCACCGTTGCACATGCCCATGCCCATCTCTCACCGTATATCTCACCGTTGCACATGCCCATACTCTCACCATGCTAGCGTAATATTTTTTTCCTGTGCTTTATCTACTATTGGCGCCACTTTAATTAATCAACGAATTCTTTAATCTCGAATCTTATCCAATCTAGTGACGCCCAGTGACCACCGTAACATGCGCATCTCCGCGAAATAAGGCAGTTATTCTTTTTTTTTATTTAGAGATCAACACTTGGCACCATGCAGCCTAATGGACTTGATCACTGTGTTGGAGATCTTGCTCTTAAGTTTTATTGATTGTCTTCTGTTGCACATAACCCCCGTCGTTTCTCTCAATTTATTCCTGTCAATTTTTATTGTTATTTTACGTCCTCACCATCTGTCGTAATAATTGAACCTACAAAGTTTATTAAGAAGTTTGATCCTCAATTTATCCACAAAGATATGGACGATATTGATATCAGAAAATTCATTCAACAAAGTTATTCCGTGTGCTTGTAAAAGCTCAGTTCGTGAATACGGCACCGAAAAAACTCTTTATTCATGATGGCGTAAATAAATATCCGGTACATTAAAGAAAAGTCAGCAAATCAACAAAGAGTTTGCTATTTTTCTCGTTAGCAATCTGTATATCTATGTACATGTATCATATATATAAACAAGTGTGTAGATCTTTCTAACGCTCAAGATATATAACAAGTAACTAACGCTTAAGATATATAACAAATAACTAACGCTTAAGATATACTCGTAAAAGGGATTGAGATGTCTTGTGGATCTAGTGGGAATACGAAATGAAATACTTGCGAGTAAGTGAGGTGCATCAATCACTGAGTGAATGATTTTGTATAGCAATACTATATCAGCTGTTTTTCTTCTGTCACACAGCTTCAGGAGTTTCATTGAATTTAATAAGTTGGGATAATTTCTTTGTTCATGTGGTATTCCAAGTTTAAAGTCAATGAATCTTAGAAATTTGTTTTGTACACGTTCTAAAGTTTGTGCATGGGCGGCGTAATGAGGAGACCATATTGATGAGTTGTAGTCAAGTCGGCTACGTACCAAAGAGCAGTACAGCAGTTTTAATGTTCGAAAATCCGAGAAATGTTGGTCAGTTCTTAGTACAAATCCCAAGATTTTTGAACTCTTCCGAGAGATTTTGTTCACATGTTCTATAAATGAAAGTTTTTCATCAAATATAATATTATAAAATTCAGCTAATTAGCTCATACTACTTACTTACTTAAGTAAGTATTATAGTATGAACCGACTGGAAGCATTTGAAATGTGGATGCACCGGAGAATGCTACAGATACCCTGGATGGATATGGTCAGCAACACAAGGGTTCTTCAAAGAGCCAAAGTTGATAGAGAGTTGCTGACTACTATTAAAATCCGAAAGGTGTCCTACTTGGGTCATGTACTTAGAGGAGCAAAGTAAAAATTGCTGCACCTGATCATCCAAGACAAAATAGAAAACCGAAGAGGTGTTGACAGGAGGCAAATCTCCTGACTCCGCAATATCCATGATTGGACTTGGCATAAGAGGCGTTGGAGATCTTTTTCGGGCTGCCGGGGACAAAGAGATCTACTCTCAAGTGATATTCAACGTTGGGCCCCCCCAACTGGCATGACACTGAGAAGAAGAAGAATTAGCCCATACTTTTGGTGTAGCTGGTCCTATTAATTGGATGAACGTTCTTTCGGAGTCTCGAGGAGGGGCAACCTCAAGATAATTCTTAAGATGGTTCATTTGCCAGACCATGCAGCAAAGCATATATGTTACCATAGAAATAAATTAATTTGACTGAAAAAAATATATAGTATATGCATACATATTCATCAAACTATTTCGCTATCGGGGTAGATAGATAAGCGAATGCCAGACTTTTCTTTCCAGATCTCAAAATACATTTGTAGCTTCTTCTACATCAAATAACTCCTAAGTCTCTGACATTTTAAGTTTCCTTATTTCAAAATCACTTGATCCAACCATACTTTCTTTGGTCCTCCTCTCTTACACCTTTCACTCATATTTGCACTATATATTTGTTTTGTTAGTATTTCTTAATTCATTCATTCCACGTGCCCAAACCATTTCAGAGTGCTCTTCTTCATCTTACTCTACACACCAGCCTTAAGTTCACATTCATCCCTAATCACTCCTTTTTTTTATTCTTTCATACATTGCCCCTCTATATATTCTTCTAAGTGCACACATTACACCAGCATTTATTTCACTCCTGTAAATCTTTTTTCAACGTCCCCATTTCCCTTTCATACATAAAAATTGACACCAAAATGCTATTGTGGACTATCATCTTAGCAGATTTGGATACTGTCCGGTTCAAGTATATTTATTTATGTGACCCATTGACTTTGTTTCCTATCACTACACGCCGTTCGATACCCTCTTAATTAGTTAAGTAACCCTGCATCAACATATGGAAGGTTTCGATTCTGCAAAACAACTTGCATCTCGTTCTACAAGTGAGCCCATGTGTTTTCTATATCTCAATATCTATCCATAACATTCCCAAAATATCCAATTCTTGTTCTATGTAAGCCTTGTTCCACTAAAAACCAATCTAAGTTATTTACCACTATAAAATAAGTCTTCGACAATTACGTAAGTCTGCTTGGTGAAGTTTGGTAATATTTTGTGGTATACATACATATATTGAACTAAAATACATGTTACATATAATTATTAAATAATTTTAAACAATGACTGTAATTTATTATTACTACTGCTTTTTGTATCTTCATGTTAGTTTAAGATAAAGTTTTGTATTTTTGTCAATTATTTTAAATTTGAATTACTTGTATAACCTGTCATATATGTTACAAAGACACTGTTGTGTCGTTTATTAAATAAAATAAAATTCTTTATCTGAGAAAATACTATACAAGTATCAAAATTTCTGAACCTGTTCAAATCTTTCATTATTCACCGATATATCATATTTGCTTTTCCTTCCACTCTTTTTTATCGTCATAACTTTGGATTTCGCAACAAACAAATAATTTATTTAACATATCTTCTTCTTGTCATCCCCTATCAGGTCCCCCCGACGTTGGCAATCACTCTGGCAAAGGCTTCTCTATCTTGCGCAACCCGGAACAGGTCTTCCACACGCCTCATCCCCGTCCAGTCTCTTATATTGCGCAGCCAAGATGTTTGTCTTCTACCAGGACCACGCAGCCCCACGATCTTTCCCATCAATATCAAGTGGAGGATTTCGTACTTCTTTCCATGTAAAATGTGACCCAGATAGGATAGCTTGCGGACCTTAATATCTGTCAGCAGCAGCTGCAATTAGCTCTCCTCAAGACCTCCGAATTGGTGATCATATCAGTCCACGGTATACGAAGCATTCTCCTGTGCAACCACATCTCGAACGCTTCCAACTGAATCATAGTATAAACCTTCAACCTCCATGTTTCCGAGCCATACAACAGAACAGACCAAACATAGCACTTCAACATTATCTGCCTTAATTTCAGATTCAATTTATCATTGCAGAATATATATCTCATTTGGCTGCTTCAATCCTGCCCTTCACTTCCATATCTGGGTCGACAGATAAATTAAACATATAAATTTAACATATAAATAACGGAAAATGGAAAATAAGTTAAATGTAATAATATCAAAGTGGAATGAAACAGTGAAATATTTAGATCATTTGAAAGAAGTGAAAAGTTAAACCTAAAAACAAAAATCATGATACGTAGCATTACAACAGTAGATGATGACAAGGAAAAAAAAACGTTATAATTAAATTAGTATTGACTTCAATTTAAATTTTACTATTATTGTTACAAATCTTTATACTTTTGTTCTAATGATGAAACATTAAATACGTTAAGAATGTGGGCAATTAAGGCTGCATTTTAAACAAAGCCATCAATAACATTACGCAAGAATCAAGACGGTTGAAAAGCACCCTCCAAGACACTAAAGAAGCAACTAATGCGGGCAGCAAATAAGGGAATATTCTTAGAAAACGAATAAATTTCCCTTATACCACATCCTTCGGCCGTTATACTAAGTGTAAAAGCCTGTCCCTGTCCCGGCCACGTGTTTCCGCGGCCCTGCATATTAATAAATTGTCCTGGAAATATGGTGACACTGCGTTGCTGGGAACTTGTTCAACAGGAAACGATTACCGTGGCGTGTGAAATTCAGAGATAATAACTATTAACTAAAGTGGAGCGATAACTTATACATTCAATCATAATTTTTGCTTATTGAATTTGTGATTCTAACTTTCTATCATTTTCTAAACTCTATTAGATACTTTTTAATGTCTAAATTAAATGTGGATTAATATAATACGTACCCGAAAGATATCAAAACGGGATACTGAAATAAATGATGCAGCTCCATTGACAGCCATTCAGAAGGGAAAAAATGTATTGTAGTAATATCAAACCTTATATTTTATTAAAGGTTTAATAGTTTTACTTAAAAAAAGATGATAACAAATTGTAAAATATGTCGAGAATATTCTTTACACGCTTGGCCATTGAAAGACTGAAGGGTTTGAAAAAGTCATTACTTGTTCATTTTCAATCTTTTTTATTTTCTTTTTTTACAGGTTATAGATTTACATTTTACAGGTTATACTGTACGCTATTTGATTTCAACACCTAGTCAGAGATAACAACAACTTTTTGAACAACTTGATAATGAGTGATGAGGCCCATTTTTATTTAAACGGGTACATCAACATACAAAACTGCAGATTTTGGGGTACTGAGAATCCCAGAAAATTATATCAGCATCAATTGCATCCTCGAAAATGCACTGGTTAGTGCCATGTTATGACTGAAGGACCTATCCCCCCTATTTCTTTGATAATTAGGAAGGTCAGCCACAAAGAATCAACGAGGCCCTGTATACAACAATGCTTGTATTTTTTTATGCCCAACGATCAAAGATTATCAGGAGGTATGGTTCCAACAGGATGGAGCTATTGCGCACACCGGCAGGGTGACGATGGACATCCTGTAGGAAATCGTTTTATATCATTCAGTATTTCAGTGGCCATCCTATATAATTAACATTTACTTGCAAATATGTTGATCCATTCTGAAAGTTTGTCCTCAAAGATGAGATACTGAACCATTGTTTTCAAAATATGTATGGTATAAAGAAACGTAAAATATTCCTCTTCTTTTACTTTGTCTTTGCCCATCTATTAGGGATGGTAGAATGGGCGGTTTGGTCTTTCTTCCTATATATACTCGTATCTCTTTATCTAAACAGTCATTCGGAAAAAAACCAAGCCTCGTCATGTCCTATTCCAATTTCTTATGTAGACTTTTCTTGGGTCTCTTTAGTGTACACCTTGGTTGTCTTTAGTGTACACCTTACATCTTGCCATTGTGCATTCTCACACCAGCGTAGTCGTGGTATATCTTAAGGTTGTGTGAAATCCTCTACCCTTACTCATTAAAAATATTTTCCTTCTAATTTTAATAAAATTTTCTTATTTTTAATGTCAATCTCCTAAAAAAATATGAGAGGTTTTATTTTACATTTTATTTATTTATTTATAATTATTTTTTCAAAACAGGCTTAGTCCAATTACTTTGAAAAATACAAGACATTAAAAAAGAAGAAAAATTACATAGAATTTTTTTTTTTAATTATATAAAATAAAAAATAATGCATACAAACGAGTATATACACACAAACATATGATACACGTATAGTATATTCAGTCACTTAAGTATGTTGATGAGTGCCTTCTAACGCGCTCAATCTAAGAAGAAAATTTACTTTTACTTTTGGTAATGTAATATGAAATATGTCAATATCCGAAGCAGTCCCGTTCAGAAAAGTTAAGGCCCTTCCAACAGTCATAGCGGCTGGAAGACCCGTTCTTGCTTATGTTATTGAGAACAGTTCTTGCCGGCGCAGTCTAGTGTAATTGTTAGGAACATTTAACGCTAATCTTTGTAGTAAGGACAGCTCACAACTCCTCGAACGAGTTTGACAACGTATACCAGGAGACGCAGATCTCTTCTTACGCTCAAGGAGTTATACCCGAGCATGCCGAGCAGGAACTGAGTAGGATAAAGCCATGGATAGACACCGAACTCTCTCATATAGAGATATCGTAGATATTTTTTTATACTTTCTCCACCATGAGCGAGTTCTACGCCCCCACCATTAAATACGTTCCGTTGAGGAAGGTAGAAATATAAAGAATATCAAAAGAGTAAAAATCAAAATGTTTTTCTTCCCCCTATAAATACCTTTTAGAAACACTTTTAGATAATCAATTTGCGAAACATAAAAATTAGAGTTATTATGTTTTGCAAATTGATTCTCTAAAAATGTTTCATGTTACAGAATCAATTTGTAAAACATAATAACTACTTTTTCCAAAAAAAAAAATATTTTAATGACACACGTTTTGGATAAAAGTATAATTTTAAATTACCTATCTTTTCCGAACAACTTTCGATAATTTTCCTAGAAATTTTTTCATCTAATTTAATCTGAAGTTGAATACAATCAGGTCAAAAAATAATAAAATACGAAATATTAATTCAAATAAATTTAAAAAATATAAATGTTCAATTTAAAACCTCTTTTGTCCAAAGGCAATATGCTTATTTGGCTCCCATGACGTACAATGGCGTGCCGAATTCAATAAAGATAAAGGAAGGAAAACCATTTAGACAGTCGATCGGAGCGTGGTTGTTATTGCGACAGGATTTTGAGTACTTGGGCTTTCAGGATGAATGACGTGTGGAAAAGATTTGTGTGGGCTCTTGAGTGTGGATTTCTTCTTGTTGTTTTGTATTTGTGTTTCTGTATATTTTTGTGTTAATTTTTATTCTTATGGTTGTGTGCGGTATATTATAGGATGAACATTTTTGGTTTTATTTTAGTTTCATTTTGAGTTCATTTTTGGTTTTACTTTGGTTTTTGTTTTTATTCTTACGATTGTGTGCGGTATATTGTGGGATGAACAAGTTTGGTCTTTCTGGAGTGATGATGTGTGAAGAGTTTGATTCCGCATGATGTTTCCAGTTGTAATTGAGTGTCACTGTTTGTCAGGTTGATGAGAACGTGCAACGGGGTTTTGTTTTTATGTAATCGAAAATCGGATAGAAGTATCGATTTATTTCTTCATGCTAAATACCCTCAGTGAGATACAGGCAAAAGCCTAGTTTACTGGGGATACGACAAATGAAAGGCGACAAACCAGATCCATTAAAATAATGTATGTCTAAATTAAATTAGCTGTTGTTTTTTTGCAAATTATGTATATTTCTTGTCATGTGTAATAATAAATAAATAAAATAAATAAATTGATTGTATTTTCTTTAATGTTTCGTTGTTGCTGGTTTTTCAAAAGTCAACAGTGAATCTGAAAAGTCAACAGTGCATGTGAAAAGTCAACAGTGGATCTGAAAACCATACGCAAAATAATCTCAAAATATTAAAAAAAATTCACTTTCTATTTTGCATTCACTCCAAACCGTTCTCCTTTCACTGAAACGACACAGCTGCCATCTGTGGAATTACGTATCCACCCTTAACATTAACTTAACTTATTCTGAATATACTTTTGAGTATGTAAACAAAATTAATATTCAGGTTAACCGGACATTTGCAAAACAGATTCAAGTTTAATTGTAATATTTATTGAGAACGTCTTATTCATATACGAGTATTGATAAATATGATACCATCAATAAAATTCAGTGGGTAAAAAACACATTTTTAGTTGAAATCGGCACAAAACGACAATTATTTCGTTTTTAGTACAAACCTGCAATTTAAAAAACACATTTTCGATTATATATATTATTTTGTTTTCAGTATAAACACGTCATTTGAGTTATATTTTTTGGAAAATGTATTATTATTTTGTTTTCAGTACAAACCCGTGATTTGAGAAAAAAATATTTAAATAATTTTTCTGTTCGTATAGACCCGTGATTTATGGAGTAATTTTTAATAATGAAGAATTATTTTGCTTTCAGGTGCTCAAAATCCGTGATTTGTGGAGTAATTTTTTGATAATGAATTATTATTTTGCTTTCAGTATAAACCCGTGATATGAGGAATTATTTTTTTGATAATGATTTATTGTTTTGCTTTCAGAACAAACCCGTGATATAAAAAGTAATTTTTGATAGTGAATTATTATTTTACTTTCAGTACAAACCAGTGATTTGAGGAATAAATTTAAATAATGCTTTTAAAAAAAGGTAATCCACCCAAATTAGGATGATTTGTGCCACAAATTAAAGACATTATGAAATTATACGAATTTGTGGAACAATTTTTAAATAATGTTACCTATTTTCAGTATACTCCCGCGATTTGACGAATATTTTTTTCAATAATGTATTATACTTTGTTTTCAGAATAAACCCGCAATTACAGAAATCCTTTTTAAACATACTCGTATATACATACATGCCATCAGGCTATTTCTCTTTGGATTTCGTTTGGATTGGATCTTCTCTGCATAAAAACGTCCAATAGTCCCCCAATGACAATAATTTATACATTGGGTGTGCCAAAAGTTGTATACAAACTTTTACACAATGCTGTTTACTTGAACTTTCTGCAAGAATTTGTCATACTACTCTTTCGTGAGAAGTTTAAGGACGAGGAAGGTTTTTATTTCCGGCAAGATGGTGTAGTTTTCCATCCCCATCGTGATGATCTATCTTAACCTTTCCCTTCCTGTGCTAAAAAAAATCCGCGTGTTTCGGTGCTGTGTATTCAATACACACCAACACACATGTAAATATGAGCGATTTAAAATCGGAAAAATAAAAATATTCATAGCCAATCGCTTGAATTAATTAAATTTGAAAACAACAGTGATAATAATGGAAATTTAGTTGCTGAAAACATGACAAAAAACATCGGTCGACGTTCACAAAACGGGCAAAGAGATCACCTCAAAAGGATGCCCGAGAGCTACTGATGCGATTGAAGTGAGCGAACTGAGATTCTATTTCTTGCGTTCCCATATACCGAAGTAGAGTGAGACGTAAATAGCGTCGCTTCCTCACCCATAGCGATTTTTTAGAATGAATATACCTACGTCACGCACTGGCACACGTTTGATTGTATAGGTGAATTTATTCCCGATTTTTACAAAATATCTCTGATGTGGCCGATAAGTGAAATTATTATTATTATTTTTTCATTCGATGCGTAAATGTATTACGGAGGAATACCTAAAATCTGAACCCAGTTAGTTTATGGTAAAGATTCATCAAATATATAGTTTATGGTACAAACCCGGCAACAGTTAATGAATTGAGAGCAGTTATTGAAGGAGAATTCGCACAAACACCTAACAAATGATTCGTGATGTTTTTAATTCAACGTTATCAGCAGTGCATGGACCAACGTTATCAGCAGTGCATGAACCAACGTTATCAGCAGTGCATGGACCAACGTTATCAGCAGTGCATGGACCAACGTTATCAGCAGTGCATGGACCAAAACGGCCATCAATTTGAGTATTTGCGTCTTAATTAATTTGTAGTTTTAATCTTACATTTTAGTGCTAACTTTAGTATTTTGGTGCCGAGTGCCGTAGTATTTTGGTGCTAACATTGATGTATGGAAGCGAAACGTGAAATGGGAAAAGACTGAGAGGCACCAAATAAATGCTGTAGAAATACATGCATTGCGTAGAATACTTGGAGGGGCCCAATATGACAGAATACAGAATAAAGTAATGAAGGATGAATGTTAACATAAGGTTGATGTGTTGAGGAAGATGAAAAGAGGATGGTGCGATAGTTTGGGTATGTAGGACGAATGAATGAAGAAAGACAATACAGTCAAACCTCGGGTCACGAACGCCTCTAGTCACGAACAAATCGGCTTACGAACACAATTTCCGAACAAATTTTGACTCGACCTGCGTACAATGCCTCGGCTCACGAATTAGTTGTAACGGCGCATTACGCAATTACACATTATTTGTCGTGAACATTGTTTGTCGTTGCGTTCGTTGTTCTTGATACATTTTTTTTTGCTTTTTAGTTATTGTATAGTATATAATATACAGTATATATAAAATATATTTTGCATTAAATTAACCCTTATTATGGCTCCCAAGAAAATGAATTTCGGTTTGCGACCATTTCGGCTCGCGAATGGAATCAAAGAATGAATTAAGTTCGTAACTCGAGGTACCTACCACTGTAATTAACAAAACAGATATATGAGAGTGAAAAGTGTGTGAGAGGAAGACGATCAAGGAAAGTATGGTTAGATCAAGTGAATGATATTCTGAAAGAAGAAAACATAGAAAGTCAGAGAAATCGTAGAAGTTGTATGAGAGTGTATGGATGTAGAAGAGGCTTAGGACGTATGTCGAGATAGGGACGAAAAGCTGACGTTCTGTCATCTCTACCTACCCCGACAGAGAAATAACATGATAGTATATGTTTAATCTCAGATACCTTAATACAGGGTGTTTTTTGGGTGTGGTAGGATTTGTTTTTGAAATAAAACAACACCTAATAAAGCAAAAATGGATCTGAAGGTATAATTTCAAGGAATATTTTATGCCGTTTATGAAAATGGCTGATTTGTTTTGTTTTGTTTGTGTTATTGTTACAAGGTACATTGTGCCGTCTATAATCTATCGTTCTTAATGGGTTTCCCATCTAAACGGGTTTCTAAATGGGTTTCCCATTAAGAACGATAGAACTTTAAAATAAAATAAAACAACAACTATTAAACCAAAAATGGATCTTATGGTTTAAATTGATATTTCAGAATATTTCATGTCGTTTATGACTTAAACAAGATATCGTTCAAATCGGCTTCCACGGCTTCTTTTGCACAAGCAAATTCGATAATACCAATTTTCGATGACTCGGTGGACCATTTCCGGCTGTATGGCGCCAATAACTCGACAAATGTTGGTCTCAAGTTCATCAAGAGTCTTGGGTTTGTTGGTGTAAACCTGTGATTCAACATAGCCCCAAAGAAAATAATCCAGAGGCGTTAAATCGCACGATCTTGGGGACCAATTCAAAATCCAGTTATACCTAAAAAAAGACAACCTGTATATACTGAATTTATAGTAATTCAAAGTACGTATGATTTTTTTTGGACATCCTGTACTATGGAAGAAAGCGGTACTCCTTGCGCGAATCCAAAGGCATATGGCAAGACATGGTGGAGAAGCAACAATGCTTACACACTACACAGTGCACACTGCGCACCGCACGCCGGGGTATTACAAGACATGTGGCTAATAGTCTCTGCCCGTGTCATGACGTTTTATTGTCCCGATATGATCGTGATCGGATCACTGATCGCTCGACGCTGCCCTGCTTTGTTTTCTGCACACCTTGAGCGCATACCTAGCAATTCTGGTGAAATAATCGTTTTCAATATTCTGTCAATTTTGTTGAGTACACTTCAGTAAAATAATTATTATTCATTGTAATTTATTTTTATCAAACACTGTCTTGGAATATGACTTGGAACCAAAAATATTCCAAGTCACATAAAGCCAGCTTTTTACACTAATTTTAATCTCCGGAAACTCTTATTTAATGGGAAAGACAAAAATGAAATACTTAGCAACAGTGGTGTGTATAAACTTTTATGAGCTGACTGTGATAATTTCTATATACAATAGGAAAGACAGGAAGATCTTTTGAAAAGAGATTTCGTGAACACAAATCCGCCTTAACAAATCCTCTAATTTATTCTGAAATGGCTAATCATTGTAACCGTGAAAACCATACTTTTTCTATCGATGTTGCCAAATTCTTACATATCAGTAGTAACGGAAATAAATTGGACAGATAAGAGGCCCTAGAAATTTCTAAGTCAGTACATTGATCCGAACATCTGGTAAACAGTTATATCCCAAAAACTCTCCGCTCTAGGCCGAAATCGCCCCATGCCTCCCTCACCCCTCATCCTCCAACCGTTGAAGCGTGTATATCGGTACTAGTTCGAACATAATTTAGTATTGTTTGTGCTCCCCTGAAGATGAGGTGTAAGCCTTGAAACCGGTAGGGTTACACCGTTACAAAAAAGTGGAATAAACAGTGTTTGATAAAAATAAATTACAATGTCTTTAAACCTCCACAACGTTAATGCCTTAACTATAAACATCATAATTTTTATTCAATATTCACTTGAAAAAAATTTTCAGCAGAAAATTTGTGACGGAAGAAAAATAGCCGATATACGAGTAGTACTACTATACAAAATCATTCACTCAGTGATCGATACACCACACTAACTCGCAAGCATTTCATTTCGTACTCTCACTAGATCCACAAGACAGCTCAATCCCTTTTATACCGAAAATTACTACACTAATTATAAAATTAACTCCTTTTTAATTCGTATGCAAAGCAAAGACTTGGAAATGAGTTTAGCAACAATTTAAGTATTTTTAATATAAGTGCATATCTATGGCGTTATGGCACAAGTTGATAAATCAGTTTTACCTTAGTTTCCAGGAGAAGAAATATTAACTTTGATAAGCTGTTAAAATCAGTATAAATAAGCATTTTTTAAGTTTTTCCAAACAATATATCTTTTGTTTGGATAATGACTGACACACCAAGTTTTGCCACAACATGCTGAGAAATATTTTCTATAAATTGGGAGGATAAACACAAAATGGCAAATAACGGACATATCAACTTCTGACATAACGCCACAGATATATAGTATTTGCCAGATTACAATATTTAGAAATAGCTACTAACTTTGTACTCTCCTTTATTAATATAAATAACCTAGTATAAACGAAACATTAAAGACAATACTTTGCCTCTGGAGTTGAGTACCCCTGCATCAACATGTGGAAGGTTTCGATTCTGTAAAGCCACTTGCTTCTCGTTCTACATGCACGCTCATATGTTTTTTTTAAATCTCAAGATTTATCCATAAAATTCTCGAAAATCCAATTATTCTTGTTCAATGTAAGTGTTGTCACACTAAAAACAAATCTAAATTATTTACCACTGTAAAATAAACGTTCCAGAATTACGTAAGTCTACTGGACTAAATTTGGTAATATGTGTATTTTGTAATATAACATACATACATATATTGAATTTAAATATTTATATTGATATTAAATCATTTTAAACAATTACTTTATTATTATTACTACTGCATTTTTATATGTCCGTGTTTTTTTTTTTTTTGTCATTAATTTTAAGTACTTGTCGTTTGTGTATTTGTACATATATAAAGGACACTGTTGTGTCGTCAATTAAATAAATAAATAAAAATGTAAACAACTTTAAAAAATGCTTTAAGGGATGGATAAGTTACTACAAGCCCATGTAGATAGCGGCCTTTTCTCACAGACTCGTTTACTATATAAACAAACTTAGTGTTATCAAATTTATTGAAATTATTCTGGGTTTTGATCCTAACATACTCGTATACAACACTTTTGTGATTCGCGATATCAATTTCAAAATCTAAAATAAATTTTATTTATTTTTAACTTCAAAAATATATATAAAACAGCTCTTAATTTAAATAAATTGGTCACCACCTGCAACATCTAGCAGATAAAAAAAAATACAACAACCTTTTTCTCTCTTAAATAAACAATTTAATTATATTTATTTTGTCGAATTAGACTCAGTAAAAGGAAAGCTTAGAAAATAATAGATGAAGTTATTTGGAGAAATTTACACAGAGGAAAAGTTGATAAATGTGACAAACGGAAGAGAATGCTTGACCAGCTCGGAAGATGGAAGAGTGGATTAGAGTTTTCTTACTCTTTCGTCTCTGTCTACCACAAAACGTGTATATAAGAAATAAATGGTTATTTATTGGTTTTTTGGTAAATTAATCACTGTACCCAGCGGTAAGTATTACACATCGGGCTTAAGAAAGAGACTGTAAGATATAATCAGCTAACTTCGGCTTTGTAGAGTATCGTCTCTGTCATTCATACAAGTGTTGCGTCGCGGCTGTCATCGTGTGACAGAAACGACGCTCTACAAAGTCGAAAGTAGCCGATTATGGCCGACAGTATCTTTCTTAAGCCCGATGTGTATTACTTACCGCCGGGTACTGTAAGTTAATGTAATCATTACGATAATTTAAATTGCTTTTTATTTTTCTTCAGCCAATATTCATTAACTAATAATCAAAATATGTAATAGGTTTTCCGAAAATTAATTTCATATTTTTCATAATATAATCAAAATAAGTAAAAGGTTTTCTGTAAAGTAATTTCATGTATATTATAATTATAATACAGGAACGATATACATATATACCACCGTGTAGAGAGTGAACTCTCCTCAAGGGTGCAAACTTAGAACTCGGACCCACTAATACTCGGATAGATAAAAAATATTTTAAAATAAATATAAATAAATTGACAGAAATATAGTAGCTGCTAGTACTGGTTACTATGTGAAATTTAAACACAAAATTACATCAAATGCTTGTAGGATGGAGGCTTTCGATATTTTCCATATCTCAGTAATATATCGTGTCGTAGAATGCTAATTGTTCTCTATCAAAGCCTTGATTTAGTCGCCATCAGTGGTAATCGGCCTTCCAGAACAGAAGGCCGATTACCACTGATAGCGACACGATTACCACATCATCTTCGAGTGTCGAAACACTATCGCAGATTTTTTTATCACATTTTAACATACGAGTATAATACATACTCGACCGCTTTATGGATTATCACTATACCGTACATATTTTTTTGGTTTGTATCGCTTTTGCAGTTATTAAAAGTATCAAGCACCGAAAAAAAAGTTTATTTTGGACAGTCTTCAAAATAACGCCAAAAAAACTCAAGTGATTTAGGTTCATAATGACCAAAAAAGTACGCTAAACTATAACCTTTAATAATATTACACATTCAGCACGTTTAAAATGTCTATCGAGAAATAAGGAACTATTTTTGGACAACCAAATAGATTGTGGTGACTGTGATATCTCTGTGGTACGGAAGTCTAAAGCTAAGGCCACACCAAAGTGATTCGCTAGGTGCTACGTGACTAATAGACTAGGTGACTTCATGCTTGGCCACACCAAAATGCTTCGCACAAATTCATTTGACATTCAGGAGCGGTTGAGTCAACAAACGATGCCACTCTCAAAACTAACCAATTTCATTACAATTTACCATCTTTATTTACTTCCTGTGCAACTTCATTCCAAAGAGATTTTATTACAGGTACATTTTTGTATCATTTGCTCGATGGGTTCCACAAAGGCTCCTTTTTATACACAGCTGTTATTAAAACTTCCGTAATCTTGTAAAATCACTTGGTGACACAATAAAATTAACCAACCCGTATGTTCGCTAGAAGACTCACTAGGTGACTAATCGTCATGTAGCGTGGCGCGAAGCGTGCAGTGTGGCCATGGCGATAGTATGCGGTGCGTTGGTTCGCTAGGATTTGTCGCCTAGCTCGCAACGTAGTTCTAAGCACCAAACGAAGCTCATACCTGTGTGACCTGGACCGAAGAGATTCTAAAAAAATCTGCTTAGTAATAATTCAATTCTATATGACTTATTAAATTTTATTTATAGTTCGGAAATTCTAGGACGAGTTCTGTGACAGCTCACAAATTAGCCCCTACACAACCTTATGTAATGTATTTACCTAAATAACTTGCTATTTATTATAATTGAGGCTTATATTAACACTTGCCTTACTGTGCTAAACAATTCAGCATCCAGTGAAAAATGTATGTTTTAAATTAAAATTATGCAAAATTTGCTAGGTTATTTTTTTGTAATTAGCTTTAAAATTATTTTATTATGTTAGTCCTGGTCACTCACTATCCATCATAGGGTGGCAAGTGTTCAAGTTGATAAAATAATTAAAATTACTGAACATCGTTACAAGGTTGCATCGTTACAATGTTGTGTTGTCACAGGACTCATCTTACATTTTATGAACTATAGTAATGTAATAGACGAATGAGCAAACTAAATAAATATGTCTCTCGGAAATCGCAAGTTGCCGACCACCGAATACAACTTTAGCATTTCACCCGCATTTCATCGCTTCCTTTAATTTTTTCCAACCTCTTTAACGGTCTTAAACTATAATATTTAACCAAGAATGGTATCCCTCATTAATTATACGAGTCAATACAAACAAGCTCTTGTTCTGTGAAATTCTCAGGGTCTAGTCATGAATTAACAATTAAGATGTATCTGGCAAATGAACCAATTTCCAATAATATTTGATATTATCTCGATGATTTATATTTTTATTTATTTATTCCTTCCCTTTTAATTAATTATCTCAAATGAGTAAAACTTAGAATGTCTAAGATTAAAAAATGGCAGTATATATTCATAAATTAAATACGATGGAACAGGTTCAATCTGCCAACAATTTAAGATTGATACAAAGTTTATTTAATGTCTAAGAACGATGAAAAAACAGATGAGTGAGACTCTCGCGCGGTAGAAGTGAAACTTTTTAGCTCCTAGGAAAAGTTTATTTTATGCATTGCTTTTTTCCATTTGTTAACGGTTTTCTTTTTTTAGGATTAGGAAATGGTTATGTGGAATTTAATTCAAGAAAATCTCTCTTAATTAAATAAAAAAATAATATTTATTTTATTTTTAATAATAAATAATAATAATTTTAAGAATAATATACACTTAATAATATTAAATTTGTATTTTTTAATATTACAATAAATAAATTAATATTTTTATGGTATTATTAAATTAATTACTTTTAAATAATTATTTAATTATTATTTTTATTATATTGTATTATTAATAATATTATTAATTAATTATATAATATTATAATTAATTATAATACAATAATAATATAATTATTAATATTATAAAAACATATACATATATATTGTATTATTATAATTATAAGTATATTAAATATAAATTTTATGTTAAATAAATATTTAAATAAATATTAAATAAATATTAAATAAAATAATTTAATATAAATTTAAATTCATAATCATTAAATATATTAATATAAAAATAATATATAACAAAAAATATATATTTTTTTATTTTTAATAGTACACAATAATATTTTTAATAATAAATAATAATTTTAATAATGAATAATAATATAATACACTTAATAATATTAAAATAATATTAATTATTATTAAAATGAAATATTAATTATTATTCATAATAAATAATAATTAATTTTAAAATAATTAATAATAATGTATTAATAAATAAAATATTTAATAACAATAAATAATAATAAAATAATAATATAATACACCGTTTCACTTTTCGTGACGTTTAGGCCAATTTGCCCTACCGCGCTTATAGAAACGCGGTAGGGCAAATTGGCCTAAACGTCACGGTCACTACCGCGCTTATGGCTAAAGAACCCCTCCTCCAGTGACGACATATCTAAGTATGGAAAAATAATATCGACGACGAACTTAATGAAGAAGGAAAATGACTCGCAGTGCAGTAAATATACTTACAAACTGGCTTAAGACATGGAGTTCAGAAATGTGAGTAAAATAAAAACACAGAATAAAAATCATCTGAAGGAAAAAAATCGAGACATCGGAATGCAATGGAAACGTGCCAATTATTTGAACGCATGACCAGAATTAAAGCCTTAAAGTGAAAACTCGACTTCAGATATTGTGTATGTTCAATAAACAGGAAGCTACTTTAAAAGTCATAATGTTTCAAGACCATACAAATACCATGTGTTTCAATTAAAAATAACTTAACAATATATTGAACTGTCTTTTCGGGCATCAGCTTTGTTCTTTACGGCAGGGGTCTCCAAATTTTTTAGCATAAGGGCCACACTGACTCCTCCACTAAGTCCCAAGGGCCAAGACCTAGCTAGTTTATCATACCAAAATACTGTAGTTTTGAATTACGCACAAATTTTTGTATTGGGACTAGCCGGCGAGTGAGATATCTATGGCGCAGGGTGCGTGGGTGGACTCCGCTCCGTTCGCAATTTCGGTTGGTACTTACGGGCAAATGTCAAGGACATTTCATTGCGGCAGAGATAGAACGTGAAAAGCGAATTATAATGCGACTAGTGTGTTTTGACTAATCGTTAAATAAAAACACCTGATTATTATTTTGTATGATTTACTTACATTGTAAATTTTACAATGTAATCAAAATAAAGTATGACGGTCCGGATACCGGGCATATCCGTCCGTACCGGGCATAGCGGGCCGTAGTTTGGAGACCCCTGCTTTACGTGACTGTAATACGGCTCTTGTGGTAATCGATAAATATCGAAATAAATAATGAATCAATGAAAGGATGAATCAATCACATTATATTAGTAAATAATGTTGAATTTGAGTCATTAACTCTTCGTTAGCGGGATTAAAATGCGACGAAGAGACGCGAGGGTATGCGATGGGACCGTTGTTTGGTAACGGCTGCGATGAACACCCGGCGGAGAGCCTGCTTGGACCCAGGCAGAGTGCGAACAATAATAGCATCCGAGCAATGTGACACATTGCGCAGCTCCAACTGCACTGACAATTACGCTGAAATATGAAGGGTCATAGGAGAACTCCAGGGCTGGTATTCATTTTATTTATTTATTTAACACTTTTATTGAGAATCCCCATCATCATCATGATTGCCGGGCTGCCTGGCCATGTTGACGCATGTTCGCAGCGTGCAGACTGTTTCTCACACGTCTAGCCGCTGAGACGCCATCAAACCGAGAACATACGGCTCTCCACCCCTCACGGTCCCGAGCCACCTGCTCCCAGTCCTCAGGCGCTCCGCACAAAGTAAGCGACTTGCAAATACAATCAAGCGGGCTTATTGCCAGGCGGCAATATCTTCCAACCAACCAGACAAAAGTAAAATAAGGAAGTTACGTGGTCGCATAAATCATTCAAATGACTATCCATCCCCACGAAATCCATAAACACATAACATATGTGAGCATATACCCACGAACCCCTCAAAGACAGGCAATCACCCGAACATTATTTTTCATATAAAGTGAGATATCATCAATCAAAAGGAAAATATATTTATGTATTTAACCATTTTATTACAAATACAATCTGGCGGGCTTATTGCCTGGCGGCAATCTCTTCCAACCAACCAGACAAAATTAAATGAAGCAAGTTACGTGGTCGCATAAATTATTCAAATAACTATCCAATCAATGAACACATACGTGAGCATATGCCCACGAACCCCACAAAGACGGACAATCACCCGAACATTATTTTTCATATAAAGTGAGATATCATCAATCATAAGGAAAGGAAGGGATGGTGGAGAGGAAAGGAAAAGAAAAATTAGGAATGAAACACGTTATTTTACTAACTAGAAGTTAAGAGTTTTTTCAGTCGCTTCTTAAAGCATGCCGAGGACGGAGCGAGTCTTATATTGGTGTGTAACTGATTCCAGAGTTTCATTGCATGGACAGTAAAGGACGACGTAAAAAAAGAGGAGCGGTGAACTGGGAACGTAGCGCTAATCCATGATTGGAAAGATGCTGAAAATTTTCGGCGAGATAAGATGGGGTGGTGGGACAGTTAAGGAGATTTTACAATCGAGAGAGTATGTGAATTATCTCTTCTAAATATACATACATACCATCCCGCCATAACCCTGTCGGGGTACGCAGAAAGGACAAAGCACCACACTCTCCTATCTCGACACATATCTTTAACCTCTTCTATATCCATACGCCTTCTCATACCGTTTCTTTCTTTAAGAATATTATTCATTTGATCCAACCATACTTTTTCTTGGTTTTCCTCTTACACGCCTTCCACGCACATTTACAAAATATGTATTATATGTTTTGATGGTATTTCTTCGTTCATTCGTTCCACACATCACAACCATCTTAGCGTGTTCTTTTTCACCTTACTTAACACATCAGTATTAAATTCACATTCATCCCTTATCACTTTGTTCCGTATTCTGTTATACATTGTCACGCTATATATTCTTCTCAATACACCATTTCTAAAACATGTATTCGGCTCATATTAGTATGTTTCCACTTCAACGTTTAATCTCCATACACCAAACATGGCACCAAAATACCATTGTGGACCATCATCTTAGCATATTTTGATACTGTGCGGTTGGCGTATATATGTTTTAGTACCCTATTGACTTTGTTTGTTAAATATGTTGGAGCAAATACAAAAAACGTTCCTGAAATATTTACGATATAGAACAGAGGATAATAATTCAAAATATGCACACCATATGCAATTATAGAAGCCTCGAAACAAGAAAACAGTTCAGTTGGATGCAATCACCACCCCCGCTGTTATCTTCTCCCTGGCTCCATCCCAACTCATTGTCTGGGAAGACCGTTGGGGTCAGCTCTCCTCGTCCTCAGGTTGTATGCTCTTCTGTCCCGGACTACGTCCCCCAGGCCGTGCCTCTGCATCAGGTTATCTTTTTGCACCACCCATGAATTCTTTGGTCTTCCTCTGGTTGTTATTCGAGGAAGATCCATGGAGATTGCCTGGTTCACAATGTGATCGGGTGCTCTGCGTCCAACGTGCCCATACCATCTCAATCGCCTCTCCATCCATCTTGCTGTTATGAAGAGAAATAAGTAAACATCCAGTACGATATACACTAGAGGATCAAAATCTTCTTTATTATTTTTTATGAGCGCGACGTCACATAGCGACGAAGAAAGGACTGTTCAAAAGTTTCAGCAACACACCTGAGTTTGAAAAGAATAATAGCGACGGCGGACTTAAGGTCCGACATCACGGGATGTAGAAAATGTCTCGCAGGGTAGTAAATACATATATAAAATAGTTTTAAATCTGGAGTTCAAACAGTCTAGCGAATTGCCAGTGTATATGGTAGCTAGCATAGCCAAAGAAAAATTGGGTATTCAAATAGCTTGAGTATACCCACGGGGAACCGAGACACTACAAAATGTCTTCAAAGGTTTCTTTGTAATTCGTCTTCCCTTGGTAAGTTATCTGTGGTTTTCTTACCAAATATGTTTTTCAAAACATAAGCAGATGTTTGTTTTATTTTTTTGTAATCTGTTCATTAATATGTGAGTTCGATTCCCGAGTTAGTCTATAATTATTATCAAGAATGATACAATATACATCTAAATATATAATCTACTGACATCTGGTATACAAGTGACTTGACTACTATAGCACTCGAGGGCAGGACAAATTGAGTCCATCTTCCGGGCAGCCCTGGTCCACGTGCCGAGTGTAAGTTTGCTGGAGCGTCAGGTGCAAGTCGCGAGATGAGTGGTTAGCAATCTTACCACTTCTTGCAGACCTGCTTCCACTACTGTCCTGAGCGGTGCATTGTTACCTTTATTTCTGCAATTATTGTCATGTGTCTGGCAGTCTTTTTATTGTTTTTCCCGCCAAACATACGTGGAGGCTTCTTAAAATCGTCAAAGGTTTATGTGAACGCTGTGATCTAATGGTTAACGTACTTATTTAATATCTAGATGCCCAGAATTAGATTCCTCACAGATTTCACAAATATAAGAATATTTAACAATAAATTACTTTGTTATTCCAATTACTCGTACATTAAATCAAGCTACACGTGTTTCTACCTCTTATCCCGAGGCTCTTCATGCGGAATAATTCTGGATTGTTATGAGAGCAGTGCTTAAGTCAGAATGTTGTAATGTTACCATAGACCACCTACATCAACAGTGTATGAGGTCTATTGATGCAAAGATTTCTATTTTAATAAATTAATCAAAATATTTAATAATATGAGTAATGTATTTGTATTATTTAATTATTTATTAAGTAGTAGAATTATGAAGTAATTAATAGTTAAATATTCTAATATGGAGATCCACAAAGTTAAAGCCTAAGCCTTTGATAAATTTCAGACATGTTTTCATTTAAATTTATTGTTGTGATTGGATTAAGTAGCTTGTAAATCTAAGAGCCGTTTGTTGTAATTGGATTAAGTGGTTTGTAAATCTGAGAGCCGTTTGTTGTAATTGGATTTAGTGGTTTGTAAATCTGAGAGCCGTTTGTTGTTATTAGATTAAGTAGTTATAAATCTGAGAGCCGTTTGTTGTAATTGGATTAAGTAGTTTGTAAATCTGAGAGCCGTTTGTTGTAATTAGATTAAGTAGTTATACATCTGAGAGCCGTTTCATATAACATTTATTACAACACAGTTATAAAGATTCATTTTTTTTATTTAGACACCAGTCCTATAAGGTGCATTCGTTATTGGGTCAAAACATATAAGATATCTGTCTGAATATCATAGACAATATTGCTGGTACTAATGTTTTTTTAATGTGATGGATGCTTTGGTACCAACAACAAGTAATCTTTTCTACACTTAGTACTTTCGTAACGAGTAAAAATATTTTTCAATATATTAATTAAAGTTAAATATTCAAAAGGATAGTCAAACTTCGATACATATATTTTGATAGAAAACATCTTTATGGGGTGAAATAATAATAATACAGTCGAACTTGGTTATAACGAGCACGGATATAAAGAGATCACCGTTATTAAGAACAAAACTCTATGATGATTTTGATTTACGCGTATTGCCATATAATCGATCACTGTTATAAGGAGCATACTTCACGGATATACGGAGCAAATTTTGAAAACTATGCAAATATTCTTAACTAGTTGCAAGCCGTGAAATATTCACGGAAGTAAAACAAATTCTACGTTTATGAAAATATATATTCATAAATGTAGAATTTGTTTATATATATCATTTATACATCGTCCCCTTTTACACCGGTTCAAAAATTGTTAGCTAGGTATTGAAAATTCGTTCAGTATCACGAACCCACCGAGATTTAAATTTCGAATTACTTTCGGAGAGAATCCAAGTATTCCTCTCTCGCTCTCTTGTACTCAATATTCAATTCTTGTATTCTTTCTTCGACGACAACCATCGTATGGGTGTTGGCCTATTTATACTATGATTGATTGGGTGGATGAAAAAACCCAACATTTAGAATAGAGATACATGAGCACATGCCCACGAACCCCACAAAGACGGACAATCACCCGAACATTATTTTTCATATAAAATGAGATATAAATCAAAAGGAAAGGAAGGGATGGTGGAGAGGAAAGGAAAAGAAAAATTAGGAATGAAACACGTTATTTTACTGACTAGAAGTTAAGAGTTTTTTCAGTCGCTTCTTAAAGCATGCCAAGGATGGAGCGAGTCTTATATTGGTTTGTAACTGATTCCAGAGTCTCACTGCATGGACAGTAAAGAAAGAGGAGCGGTGAACCGGAAAGGCCAATAAACAATCTCTGTTTGAGCGTAGCGCTAATCCATGATTGGAAAGACGCTGAAAATTATCGGCAAGATAAGAGGGGGTGGCGGGACAGTTAAGGATATTATACAATACAATACAATACAATACAATACAATACAATACAATACAATACAATACAATACAATAAAATACAATACAATAGAAATATCTATTCTTTAAAAAAAATGTTGTTTTAAGATATACACGTAAGCTTGTCCTTACGAAGATATGACCGCGCTAAAAATAGTGCATTGGCATTCTTATTGTATTTTTTTCTTATTCTTATTAAAATTGACGAATCAAATCTATTCGCAGTTAAAACGAAATTTTTATTATTAAGTGTATTTTAGCTTTTTTATTATTTTTAAGAACAAAATTGTGACATCTCAGCCCACTTCTCTTAATGACATGGCGTGAAGGTACGCTTTTATGGATAGATTTGGTATATCATTGTGTATGTATACTTTATTATGTATGCGCCCATAAGAAGAGTCTACTTGAAGAACGATACTGTATTATATTAATTATCTTTTATTCTAATTATTAATTAATGTCCAAATAGGTTTGGTATAATATCATTACGTATGTATAATTTATTATGTATGCGCCCTTGAGAAGAGTCTACTTGATGAACGATGTTGTATTAATTGTCTTTTATTATAATTATTAATTAATGTCTAAATAGATTTGGTATAATATCATTATGTATGTATAATTTAATATGTATGAGCCCTTAAGACGAGTCTACTTGATGAACGATACTATATTAATTGTCTTTTATTATAATTATTAATTAATGTCCGAATAGATTTGGTGTATCATATGTATCATTTATTATGTATGCGCCCTTAAGAAGAGTCTACTTGATGAACAATGCTGTATTAATTGTCTTTTATTATAATTATTAATTAATGTCCAAATAGATTTGGTATAATATCATTGTGTATGTATAATTTAATATGTATGCGCCCTTAAGAAGAGTCTACTTGATGAACAATGCTGTATTAATTGTCTTTTATTATAATTATTAATTAATGTCCAAATAGATTTGGTATAATATCATTGTGTATGTATAATTTAATATGTATGCGCCCTTAAAAAGAGTCTACTTGATGAAAGATGCTGTATTAATTATCTTTTATTATAATTATTAATTAATGTCCAAATAAAATACTGTTTACCTTTGTTCGATGATATTTCTCAGGTAATTGCGATTGTAAGCAATTTTAAAAAGGGGAATTCCGTATGTTTTTTTTATTTAGGCCACACTGATGATGTCCCCCTGTCAATGGCGAAGCTCAATCTATTTGGGCGTAAATAATGAGAGACAATTGGTCACAATGGGAACGTATTAATTTCAGCAGCACTGAAAACTGTCTCTGTCGCAATATGGTAAAACCGTTATACGCCATAATGTGTCATGGTGCCATCTATTATAGTTATCTTTATTTAATACAGAGTTTAGTAACAAGGTAACGTCCTCCGTAGCCTAATGGTAACATTTTTAACTTCCATCCGAGGTTTCTGGTTCGATTGTTGTTGGTACCATAAAATATGGTGATAGTATGGTAAAATAGTTCGTCGGGCAACAATATTCGCACGCGCTGTGCAGTAGTGTTGCTAACCCGTTTAATTACGAACCGCGAATGCCGTGCATACTCCAGTGCATCTAAGCCCGAAGGCTCGTTTACTGGGGCCGAAGACAATATTGTCTCCCGACCAGGTTTTTCAATATGTCCGAAACAATAATTCGAATATATTGGAAGATGCGAAAAAAATGTCATTAAAAAGAGTGACCTTTTTAGCCTAGCTAGTAAATTGCTTATATTCCACACGAGGGTGTTGGATTCGATTTACGATAAGTACCTAAGAATAAAAAAAAACAGATGCGTGAGACTCTCGCGCGGTAGAAGTGAAACTTCTTAGCTCCAAAGAAAAGTTTATTTTATGCATTGCTTTTTTTCCATTTGTTAACGATTTTTTTTGGATTAGGAAATGGTTATGTGGAATTTAATTCAAGAAAATCTCTCTCAATTGAACAAAAAAAAAATATATTTTTAATTAGAAATAATAATAATTTTAATAATAAATAATAATTTTAATAAGAATATAATACACTTAATACATATTAAATTTATATTTTTTAATATTAAATATATTAATATTTTTATGCTATAATTAATTAATTAATTAATTATTTTTAAATATTTTTTTAATTATTATTATATTATGTTTATTATATTATTAATAATATTAATCTATTATATTATTAATTAATTATATTATTATATAATAAATTATAATATAATACACATATTATAATAATTATATGTTAAATATAAATTATATTGTATATTAAATAAATATTAAATGAAATAAAAAAAAAATATTTAATGTAAAATAAAATTAATAATTCTTAAATATAATATATTAATATAAAAATAATATATAATAAAAAATATTATTTTTAATAATAATTTTAATTAATAATATTAATTATTATTAACAAATAAAATAATTAATAATAATTCATTAATAAATAAAATATTAAATAATAATAATTAAATAATAATATTATACACCGTTTCACTTTTCGTGACGTTCAAGCCAATTAGCCCAACCGCGCTTATAGAAGTTTCACTTCAAAAGAGGATCTACTTTGATTTAAGTGTTCGTTTGGTAATAAGGAGTGTATTAAAGCGATTTCCTCTCCTCACACAGTAATACTTAAAATAACAAATAATGGAATGTGAGTAAAAATTGTTTTGAAATAAAACGGAAATCGCTCTATAAAGAGAGTTGCTCCATAATTGGGTAAATACGGTACTTCTGATGGTAATGTAACCTTTGTCTCTATAACTTAGCCCCTTTGATGATGCACTGTCTTAAAGGCTCTTCCACCTATCGTTTAACAAATATACTCAATCCATGTCAGTCAGCGGACCCTCACATTGTTTGTTATGAGAGTTTTCTAGGTCTCCCAAAAGGTCTGTCTGGAACACCGTCTTAAAAGCTTGTTCACCTAGTGTACGACAAAAATAGTCAATCTATGCCAGTCGTTTGATTCTTATATTGTTTGTTATAAGAGTTTTCTGGGTCTCCCTAATATCTGGTACCACAGGTTCATGAATATCATCTTAAAAGCTTGTTCACCTAGTGTACGACAAAAATAGTCAATCTATGCCAGTCGTTTGATTCTTATATTGTTTGTTATAAGAGTTTTCTGGGTATCCCTAATACTTGGTACCACAGGTTCATGAATATCATCTTAAAAGCTTGTTCACCTAGTGTACGACAAAAATAGTCAATCTATGCCAGTCGTTTGATTCTTACATTGTTTGTTATAAGAGTTTTCTGGGTCTCCCTTATACCTGGTACCACAGGTTCATGAATATCATCTTAAAAGCTTGTTCACCTAGTGTACGACAAAAATAGCCAATCCATAGCAGTAGTTTGATCCTTACATTGTTTGTTATAAGAATTTTCTGGGTCTCCCTAAGATCTGGTACCACAAGTCCTTGAACACCGTCTTAAAAGCTTTTTTACCTAGTGTACGACCAAAATAGCCAATCCATGCCAGTCGTCTGATCCTTATATTGTTTGTTATGAGAGTTTTCTTGGTCTCCTTAACACTTGATACCACGGGTCCTTGACTACCGTCTTAAAAGCTTGTTCACTTAGTGTACGACAAAAATGGCCAATCCATAGCAGTCGTTTGATCCTTACATTGTTTGTTATGAAAGTTTTCTGGGTCTCCCTAAGACCTGGTACCACAGGTCCTTGACTACCGTCTTAAAAGCTTGTTCACCCAGTGTGCGACAAAAATAGCCAATCCATGCCAGTCGTCTGGCCCTTACATTGTTATGATAGTTGTTTTATTTAGGATTCTTACATCTTGGTTAGATCTTTATCTTCTTGCTCCCACTGCACCAAGTGGTGGTATTCTACGCACCCAGTTCTAAAATCGGAACAGTCTGAATTGCTTTTCCAGCATCATTGTCCATGATCCTGATTCACTGGATTTATAATGATGTTATATAAAATATAGCTTGCTGTCCGTCTACTGAAAATATATTTTAAAATATAGCTATTGACTTGAATATTAAAATCCGAAAGGTGTCCTATTTGGGTCATGTACTTAGAGTAGACAAGTACAAATTACTGCATCTGATCATCCAAGGCAAAATAGAGGGTCGAAGAGGTGTTGGCAGGAGGCAAATCTCCTGGCTCCGCAATATATGTGATTGGACTGGTATAAGGAGCATCGGGGATCTTTTTCGGGCTGCCGGGACAAAGATGCCTACTCTCAGGGGGGACCTGATATGACACTGGGAAGAAGAAAAAGCTAGAGACTTAAAATTTAAAACTCAATAGACTCGTAGCTACCATAAACTAACTAACTATCACCTACCCACACGAACCTAATAACGGTTTTAAAATATAATATTATCTTCAAAATTAATTGTCTTTTACAAAAAAAAAAAAAAAACAACAGTTTTGATCCTCGATATGATTTTGTGCGAAATGTTTTGTTTGGCAAGCAATTAATTTTTCAAATTATAACAGCACCACCCAGCAATGACGGCGCCGCGCCATATGGGCATAATACAGTGGTTCCCAAACTTTTCACGGCGCTCTTAGTATATCAAGATTTTTCCATAGCGTCCAAAGCCCTAGTCTGACTGTTGCACTTATGTTGGTTCAATTAAATTAGTTAAGTCAAAAATAAATAAAACACTTATTAAAAAAAAAATTTAACACTCGTAAGTACATATTAATGAACATAAACTGAACATGAACGTGAGTAAAACTAAGTTCATGGTGTTTGGCCGGCAGGATCACGCAGGAGCACGTCTTACATTGAACGGTGCTGATATAGAGGGAGTGAAAACATTTAAATACCTCAGAAGTATCCTAGTGGAAGACCACGACCCAGAAATCGAAGTCAAGTGCAGAATTGAAACATCTCATGCGGATTTTAATAAAATGAGAAGCGTATTCTGCGATGATAATCTAAACTTGAAACTTCGACAATGGTTAGTCAAATGCTACATTTGGTAAGTGTTATTGCATGGAGTGAAATCATGGACCCTCAAAGTAAATAGTATGAACCGACTGGAATCATTCGAAATGTGGATGCACCGGAGAATGCTACGGATACCCTGGACGGATATAATCAGCAACACGAGGGTTCTTCAAAGAGCCAAAGTTGATAGAGAGTTGCTGACTAATATTAAAATCCGAAAGGTGTCCTACTTGGGTAATGTACTTATAGGAGCAAAGTACAAATTACTGCACCTGATCATCTATGGCAAAATAGAAGGCCGAAAAGGTGTTGCCAGGAAGCAAATCTTCTGGCTCCGCAATATACGTGATTGAGCTGGCATAAGGGGCGTTGGAGATCTTTTTCGGGCTGCTGGGGACAAAGATATCTACTCTCAAGTGATATTCAACGTTAGGGGGATCTGACATGACACTGAGAGGAAGAAGAAGTACATATTTTGAACAGTCATGTCATTGACTAAATAAATCGTTATTACTGAGACAAGTTAGCCTGTCGTTCACTGTACATTTTATTAAATCTCAGAATCAAACTGGACACATCCTCTCTCAATCCTATTTCACGATGATTGCGTGAAAATATTGAAATATTCCGCGTAAGGCAATCTCGGCGCACACTTTTGGGAAACACCGATATAATATTTGCTACTTTGGAGTCGCGTTCCCGAGAGCTGACACGCGCCAACAGTGGGTCACTACTTGATAACATACAAGAAATCTATTAGTTAAATTCTTATTTTTTTAAAGTTTACGATATTTTTATGGCCGTGAAACATTTAGTTTCTTATTTAACCTATTCCTTCCTGTGATAAAAAAAATTTACCCGTTCCGGTGTTGTGTATTCAATACATATCAATACAAATGTAAAAATGAGCGATTTAAAATCGGAAAAATAACAATATTCATAGCCAATCGCTTAACCCTTTCCGGTCCTATGTCGAATGTCATTCGACATCGATTTTATTCCAGTGATTCCTATGTCGAATGTCATTCGACATTTTTTTATTTTTTTTATTTTTTTTAACCGTGCGAGTTTATTGCCATGTAGAAATCTCTTCCAAAAATGTTCTTGTGAACATAAATATAGTTTTATTAAAAACAACCTTGTGAACATAAATATAGTTTTATTAAAAACAACCTGGATGTATTGTTTTACCCTGTAATTCTGTAAATCTTTTGTGGACCTGATGGAACATTTTTTTTTTGTGGACCGGAAAGGGTTAAATTAATTAAATTTGAAGTCAAAAGTGATAATAATTGAAATTTTATTGGTGAAAACATGAAAAAAAACATCGGCTGACGTTTACAAAACGGGTGAAGCGACTACCTCTACCGGACCTACTAAGCGAGAGAAGCGAGTGAACTGAGATTCTATTTCTTGCGTTCCCATATACCGAAGTAGAGTAAGAGTGAGACGTGAATAGCGTCGCTTCCTCACCCATAGCGGTTTTTTAGAATGAATATACCAACGTCACACACTGGCACACGTTTAATTGTATTGGTGAATTTACTCCCGATTTTTACAAAATATCTCTGATTTAGCCGATAAGTGCTAATTACTATTAATATTATTTTTTTTATTCAATGCGTAAATGTATTACAGAGTAATACCTAAAATCTGAACCCAGTATTTATTATATGTTTAGAGATATTAAAGTTTTTAGAAGCAATGTGTACTAGTTACACATCACAGGACAGGAAGGGTTAAATAAATTCATTTGGTCAAGTTATCTGGTGATGTGATAGTAGATAGATACCTGAACCGGTAAAAAAAAGTAATACGTAACCTACCCTTACACACGCTGAATTATATTGTAGTGATGTTCGTAAAGCCTATAACTTAAAGCTCATCCGAGTTCTCGTTGCGGTTTTCCCAAGATATTGAACATTTATGATAATAAAATAGGTGTAGGAGCGTTTTGTGTTAGCGTCTCTTGGAGTGTGCTGACAGGATTAAGTCGTAAGAAATTTAAAAGAAATCAAATTTAATTAGTATCTGAATACAATACGAATCGACTTAGAATAGAAAGCGGTTGTTCTATTTCAAGGCATCTATGGTTATTGTCAGTTGAGGGGTGGAAGTGGAACGGGTGCCAGATGGCACGCGCCACGCACGCGGACCTGAACAAGGGTTTGGAAGAAGAGGGCCGAAGAGGGTTTATGGTTACACCTTGCACTTTTCAGGTAGCGACTAATTTACTCGTTATCGTCTGATTTTTCCAACTAAAAATCTGTTAATATGGATTAATTAATTTCTGGCTACTAAGACTCATGTTTTCCAATCAATGAATCAGAAAATTTTCAAAAATATGAGTGTACAGAATAAATGTTATAGAAATTCCCACCTTCCGAACAATGTCATTATCTATAATTCGAACTAGTGGTTAGCATAATTGTTTAGAAAATCTAGCTTTCAAAAATTATTTCTTTGCAATGTATTATTTATAGTCCTTTCCTTTTACGTGCGTTAATCAAATTGTACTATTTAGACAGTGGCCGCCCATTCTGTCGACTATAAACTAGATGTCACAAAATATTATATCAAAAAATATATGTCTTGTAGAGTAATTAAAATGGAGAGCAAATAAAATTAAGAGTTAACAGTCCACAAAAAGATTTGAAGTTTTAATGTAGCCCATGATATAGAAAAGTTTGGGCGTTCCTGGTATAAAGTGTTAGAAAAGTTAGCCCATGGTAAAGAAAAGTTTGGGCGTTCCTGATATAAAGTGTCGAAGATTAGTTAGAAAAGGTAATTGTGCTTCTGTTTAAATGGACATACCGCTAAGTGTCAAAATTAGTAAGAAAACGTTATTGTGCTTCTGTTTACATGGACATGCCATTTTAATGTAGCCCATGGTAAAGAAAAGTTTGGGCGTTCCTGATATAAAGTATCAAGATTAGTTAGAAAAGGTTATTGTGTTTCTGTTTAAACGGACATACCGCTTTAATGTAGCCCATGGTAAAGACAAGTTTGGGCGTTCTTGATATAAAGTATCAAGATTAGTTAGAAAAGGTTATTGTGTTTCTGTTTAAATGGACATACCGCTTTAATTCAGCCCATGGTAAAGAAAAGTTTGGGTGTTCTTGATATAAAGTATCAAGATTAGTTAGAAAAGGTTATTGTGCTTCTGTTTAAATGGACATGCCGCTTTAATGTAGCCCATGGTAAAGACAAGTTTGGGCGTTCTTGATATAAAGGGTCAAGATTAGTTAGAAAAGGTTATTGTGATTCTGTTTAAATGGACATGCCGCTTTAATGTAGCCCATGGTAAAGACAAGTTTGGGCGTTCTTGATATAAAGGGTCAAGATTAGTAAGAAAAGGTTATTGTGCTTCTGTTTCAATAGACGTACCGCTTCTTTAGACCTAACTAGAGACAGCGGTTCATAAAAATTGCCTTGGGCTGCTCCTATGTCAGCCTCATAGAGATTACCATCATACGTCGTTATCTTAATATCTGTCGAAATACTATAGGAAACTTTACCGATACCAATGCCTGATCAGTGGACCAAGACGCATTTATAAGACCTGTGTGCGACCTATCCGCACATATGGCATCGAAGCGAGGGCGGACACTGTCAGGACCAAAAGTATGCTAAGAACAACGGAAATGAGAACTCTACTGCTGGGAAGACTCTGCGTGATCGCGTAAGGAACACCACAATCTGTGAAGTCCAAGATGTGGTCAGATGGGGACGACAGCGTCGACGATACTGGTACCAACATGTACAGAGAATGAATTCCATACATAGCTCTGCATGGGGTGCCGGATGGACGGCATCCACCAGGGAGACCCCCGAAACGATGGAGAGATAGCTGGAGCTCAGCATCACAAGAGGACAATCCTGCAGTAACAGACTCTTGAGTCTACGGAAAGTTGAAGAAGACTTTCAGACATAATACCAACAAATTTATTTTGTGATGATTATGCCCTACCTTCTACTATCTCCACTAAAAAGTGCTTTTAAGGAATTCTTATTTATCTAGAGTCAGAATAGTGGAATGTTATCATCTTCCATGATCACTCCCAGATATCCTTCCATCTTTTTGGAAGTCATCTTGCGTTGCCACGTAAGGAACTCTTGTGTTTTCCATCATTTTTACATGGTCTTGCCAGTGTCTTCTCCGGTTTCTACCACATCTCAATATATAATACTTCATATATAAAAGGTATTTCAAATTGAGCAGTTTTTTAAATTCTTAGATAAAACACAGATGGCGTCACGAACTTGCCTGAGTCTTGTGACATTCGAGAAGTGTAATGTATGACATTTATAAAAATGGAGTCGTATGCAATACAATAAAGCGTTCAAATTGTTAAATTATTTTATGTATTGTAATCTTCGGAAACGGTGATGTTAATTAGCCACCAAGATCATGTGATCTGACACCGTTGGACTATTTTCTCTGGGGTTACGTGAAAAGCCAGGTCTATAAGAATGACTTCCGATCAATTCCTGAGCTGAAGGACGAAATTATTCGCGTTATTGGTGAGTCAAAGAATTATGCCAAAATGTCATCGAAATTTTTGACAAAAGAGTGGAAATCTGTGGAGCTAGAAGAGGTGGACATTTGGCGGATATTGTTTTTTGTGTTTAAATGTCATACATTGTACTTCAATGATCAACAAAAAAATTAAAATCAAACCAAATTGTGTGTTTTATTCAAGAATTTAATAAATAAAACCGCTCAATTTGAAAACCCCTTTATAAATCAAATATTTATTTTTTAAATTTTAGACCTTTATACCAATTTTAATTTTAGAATGCTACGGATACCCTGGGTGGGTATGGTTAGCAACACAAGGGTTCTTCAAAGAGTCAAAGTTGATAGAGAGTTGCTGAATATTTAAATCCGAAAGGTGTCCTATTTGGGCCATGTAGGTATAAGGTGTTAACATAAGTTTTGTCCGTTTTTTTTTTTCAATTTAAAAATAAGCACCAAAAGTAAAACAAAATGGTAAATGTTATACGCCATTCGAAAGAAAATTTTCTGTTCTACAAGATATTGTGTTTGCTTTTACGTTACATATATTATTTTATTAGATTACAAACCTTCAAAATGGAATGTAAAGTAGACGAAAGTGAGCATTTTCGACACCTCCTTCTGTTCACGTTCAATCGAGGGAATAAAGCTGCCAAAGCTGCTCGCGATATTTGAGAAGTGTACGGTGAAGATGCTATGAATGAAAGTACAGCTCGTCGATGGTTTTTGCGTTTCAATGACGGTAATTTCGACCTGAAGGACGGAGCTTTCCGGATGACCAGTGGACTTCGATGAGAACCGCTTAAACCGTATTATTCATTAAGATGACGTAAAAGCAAACAACATACTTTGTAGACCAGAAAATTTTCTTTTGAATGACGTATAACATTTACCATTTTGTTTTCTGATACTTTTGGTTCTCATTTTCTTTTGAATGACGTATAACATTTACCATTTTGTTTTATGATACTTTTGGTGCTTATTTTTAAATTGAAAAAAAAACGGACACAACTTATGTTAACACCCAATACTTAGAGGCGAAAAGTACAAATTACTGCACCTGATCATCCAAGGCAAAATAGAGGGTCGAAGAGGTGTTGGCAGGAGGCAAATCTCCTAGCTCCGCAATATACGTGATTGGACTGGTATAAGAAGCGTTGGGGATATTTTTCGGGGTGTCGGGGACAAAGATGCCTACTCTCAGGTGATAGTCAACGTTGGGGAGACCTGACATGACACTAGGAGGAAGAATATACCAACTGGCAGTCAAATAACAAAACATTGTTGGCGTCTCATTGCTAAGATTGTACTGTAAGATAAGAAACTCCCTCAGATCACCAGAGATCTATGAACTATGCAAGAATGAGAAATGTGTCTCTCGTTGAGGATCTAACAACGAAGCCGTTTGAACTATCTATTCCAAGAAGTTTTAATAGATTCTGATGCGGTAAGGAGAGGATATCTGATGCAACTGGACAATTCTCAAAATGCCTTGGTGTGCAGATATGTTTATCAGTGAGTATTATACGAGCAACGACACAACTGCGGTTGCCACGCAAGTCTAGATTTTATTTCCTCGTGTCACCGCAGGAGTTATTGCCTCCGGGCTAGTGCCCCTGCCGCTCTTCCGCCCGCATCTCGCGGTGACAATGACCCCTGCACTGCTAGTGGCCCGCCCCTGTCTTTGCTCTCAATACGTCGTAGTCACCAGAGTTCCACGGATCTGGAGAACAATAATAAGTACTATACTCAAGAAAATGTAGGATGGTCCCTGTTACGTTTGAAATGTCATGTCTCAAAGGGATGGGATAAAATCGTTTTTTTATAAATCGAAAAATTGTTTTTCTCTAAACTGACGTTTTAATTCCTAATTTTCATTATAATGACTTTCTAATGTATTGTACGAGGCATATCCAGAAACTAAGTGTACTGAATTTTTGTAGGTTACAATTTTTTTTATTTAAACAAAAAAATTACGTGGTTACCGTAGTACATATGTAAGCTATTTTTCGACATAGTCGCCATTCCTCTCAATGCAGGTGGTGAAGCGTGGTATCAACTTTTTGATGCCTTCCTCGAAGTAGATTCCCGCCAACCCCTCCGTCCACTTCTACACCTCCTCCTTTACCTCCTCGTCGGTTGAAAACCTTTTTCCACCCATGTGCAGCTTCAGGGAGGTAAATAGATAGTAATCTGAAGGTGCTAGGTCAGGGGAATGCGCGGGATGTTTCAGGACATCCCATTTAAACGAGGCAAGCAGTTCCTTCGTGGCGTTGGCCGTGTGTGGTCTGGCATTGTCGTGCAGCAGGCAGACTCCCTTCGTCAGCATGCCTCTCCTCTTGTTCTGAATCGCCCTCCGCAATTTTTTTAGAGTTGATGGTCTCCTCTTGAGGCATATATTCAATTAAAATTATGCCTTGACAGTCCCAAAACACGGATGCCATGATTTTCTTGGCTGAAATTGTGGTTTTGAACTTTTTGGCGGAGGGTGAAGAGGTGTGATGCCACTGTTGAGACTGCCTTTTGGTTTCAGGCGTGTAGTGTGACACCCAAGTTTCATCTCCAGTAACGATGGAGCGGAGAAATTCATCTCCATGGAGTTTGCAGCGCCTCAAAAACTCTTGCCCGGCATTATTTATTTCGCACTTGGCGGGAGATTGGATTGACATTTTTCACGAAACGTGTTGTCGCGTCGACACTTCTCAACGTACTGACCTCGAACCGGTCTCGTTGCGGAGGGGAAGGGTCAGGCTACACGGAAGTGTAGCCAACATGTCGAAAATAAAATCCATCCGGTCGTGAGAGCCTCAGTACACTTACTTTCTGGATACGCCTAGTATGATTTGTATCTATCTTTAAATAGGTCAAAATCCACTATGACTTAATACTAATTGCGAACGTTTAATTTTAGATGTAAAAAAATCGAAAATCCAATTACAGTATACCCAATCCCTAGCCAATGCAGACTAACGTAGTGACTTTTGACAAACGTCACCAAATATTATTTGATTTTAACAAATTGCCACATTTTGCTAATTTGTAACAAGATGTATTAATTTGTCATTATTGTTAGTTTTATGTAATGTATTCACCTAAATAACTTGCTATTTATTAGAATCGAGGCTTATATTAAAGTTGATAAAATAATTAAAATTACTGAATGTCGTTACAAGGTTGTATTGGGGCTAATTTGTGAACTGTCACAGGGACCATGCTACATTTTCTCTAGTATAAATACTTTTCGTTATTATTGAAACATACATAATATCACGCCATTTTTCTGTCGCGGTAGGCAGGGACCATAGAACGCCACACTTTCATTATACCAACTCAGATCTTTCGCCTTTTAAACCTTCGATTTTTTTAAGCCTCAACCTTTCCGACTTTAAACTTTTGTCCATTTTATCTAACTTTTGACCTGACGATTATCTTACTTCCTAATTGGTATTACTTTAATAAGTATGAATTTAACCCTTCCTTCCCTGTGATGTGTAACTAGTACACATTGCTTCTAAAAACTTTAATTTCTCTATACATATTGTATAATAAATACTGGGTTCAGATTTTAGGCATTTCTCCGTAATACATTTACGCATTGAATGAAAAAAATAATATTAATAATAATTAGTACTTATCGGCCATATCAGAGATATTTTGTGAAAATCGGTAATAAATTCAACAATACAATCAAACGTGTGACATAGGTATATTCATTCTAAAAAAACCGCTATGGGTGAGGAAGCGACGCTATTCACGTCTCACTCTTACTCTACTTCGGTATACGGGAACGTAAGAAATTGAATCTCAGTTCACTCGCTTCTTTCGCTTTAGTAGCTCGCGGAATTTCGTTTGAGGTGGCCGTTTCGCCCGTTTTGTGAATGTCGGCTGATGTTTTTTTTCATGTTTTCAGTAATTAAATTTCAATTATTATCACTTTTGACTTCGAATTTTATTAATTTAAGCGATTGGCTATGAATATTCTTATTTTTCCGATTTTAAATCGCTCGTTTTTACATGTGTATTGAATACACAACACCGGAACGGGCGGATTTTTTTAGCACAGGAAGGGAAAGGTTACTTCGGAGTATTACATTCAAATACTGAGAGATTTTTTGACCGTGTATTTGCAAGAATTTCCGGTATAACATACAATTCGAGGAAGTGGCTTCGAAAGAGTGAGGCCACTTGTCGCACGTCCAATAACAGTTTAGAAGTGGTTCAAGAGATATTCCCCAAAAAATTGATTTCGCGAAGGGGTGACATTGTGTGACCACCACAAAGTGATTAGTCTCCACTATATGTTTTTGGATAAATCAAAAAAGTCAAGTAAAGTGGTACCTCGGGTTACGAACTTAATTCGTTCTTTGATTCCGTTCGCGAGCCGAAATGTTCGCATACCGAAATTCATTTTGTTGGGAGTCATAATGAGGGTTAATTTAATGCAAAATATATTTTATATATACTGTATATTATATATATAAAAAGCAAAAAAAATGTATCAAGAACAACGAACGCAACGACAAACAATGTTCACAACGCGCGCACCTGAGAACAACTAATGCGTAATTGCGTAATGCGCCGTTACAACTAATTCGTGAACCGAGGCATTGTACGCAGGTCGAATCAAAGTTTGTTCGGAAATTGTGTTCGTAAGTCGATTTGTTCGTGACTAGAGGCGTTCGTGACCCGAGGTTTGACTGTATACGCAAATAATTGAACGACTACGCTGCAATTGAAATGAAACATTCGTCAAGAGGTCAAAGTGATACCTCGGGTATCATACAAGCGAGTGATTTAAAAAAAATCGATCCAGATTAGACGAATACTGTCGACGTGTTGGTGTTTATCTCGGCAATATTTTTTTAAAATAAAATCTCAATCATTTGTATAGTAAATCATTTTGCGTGTTGTGTATAGTTTTTTTTTTAAATCAAAAGTAACTAAAACTATTGAAGTGGGAATGCAACAATTGTGTAACTCCATTTCAGGTCTGGTAGATATTTTTAATGTAGAAGTTATTGTGTTTAGGAGTATCCTTCTCTGGAATTTCCTCAATCTGAAATATTGACTAGGAGACTGGTTATTTGTTTTTATATCGTATTGTTTTCATATGGTTTCAGTTCCGGTTGCCTCCTCTTGTTTCAATGTATCGTTTATATTGTATTTACTCCTTCTATTTGACTTATATTGTCTGCTTTATAACCTAACATCAGTGTTTTCATAATCACCAAGTATATTCCCATTCACTATAGTTCAAAAAATGTAGAATGAGTCCTGTGACAGCTCACAAATTTGCCCCAATACAACCTTGTAACGATGTTCAGTAATTTTAATTATTTTGTCAACTCTAATATAAGCCTCAACTCTAATAAATAAGTTATTTAGGTAAATACATTACATAAGGTTGTATTGGGGCAAATTTGTAAGCTGTCACAGGACTCATCCTAGAATTTCCGAACTATAGAGTACATGTATCGTTGTCAGTCAATGTTAGCCCTGTTGATTCACTTCTACACTTTATAAATTGAAACGTGTCCTTACAATTTTCATTGCATATTATATTTTACATTTTGATTATGATCGAATACAGGCGGCCCTCGACTTTCGCACAATTCGCTATTTTGCACATTTTTTTAAATTCATTTTTTAAAGGTTTTTGTCGATAATGCACAAATTTTTCGCTTCTATGCTGTCGTTCCCACTTTTTTTTAGAAGAACTATAATATTATATAAAAGAGCTATAATATTATATAAAATATAAAGGCTTAAATAAAAGAGTCAACAATGAAACGTTCCTGGAAACAATTAAGCTCACAAATGATGAGTGATTTTATAAATTCTGAAGAAACTCCGGAAACTATCACAGATGAAATAGTTAGACTAATGAATGAACTAAACTTAGACGTCAACAACGAAGATGTTAATGAGTTGATTGAATCTCATTCAGTACATCTGTCAAATAAATACTTAATTAAGCAAAAAGAGTTAAATGAAATACACAATGAAAGTGAGGAAGAAGAAGCTGATAAAATTGGCAAGACTTTGACAATCAAAAATATGAATGAAGCCTTCATGCATCTTGACAATTTTTTGACTATCATGGAAGAATGTGATCCCAATGGAGAACGTATATCTCAAGTACGTAGGGCGATTGAGAAAGACACAGCATGTTATAGAACTACTAAATTTATCAAGAAAAGAAAAAAAGGGTGGTATTCAACTAACTCTTGACAAGTTTATAAAGAAAACACCTGAAAGCACTTAAACACGCCTCGTTAACTTAATTATGCATATTGATAAATAAATATTTTAAAATACAATTTTTGATGTTTTTTTACATCCCTCTACTTTCGAACATTCAACATTCGCACACATTTTTAGGAACCAATTATGTGCGAAAGTCGAGGACCGCCTGTAATCCGAAATATCTAATAATCAAAGGTCAGATAACTGGGACTCAACGGTAGCGCCCAGTAACTTAATGGTACTGCTCTCTAGCGGGCGATAGCGAAATTATAATGAGTTACGTTAGAACACAACAAACCAATGAAAAATATAGAGGGCGTTTTTCAAATGACCATTTTGAGATAAAAATTAAACAGAATTATATAGAAATCAGATTTTTTTATTGTGATATTTATAATATGTATTTAAGAAGTCCAGTTCCAAAACAATTGTTTTTTTTTTAACAGATATCTCACCCACATTACGATGATTTGTTCAATCAATGTCACTATGCAATTATATGAGAAAATATAATTTAAATTTTCAACTGATTAACTATAGTTCGGAAAATCTAGGATGAACAGTATGACAGCTCACAAATTTGCCCCAATACAACCTTGTAACGATGTTCAGTAATTTTAATTATTTTATCAACTTTAATATAAACCTCGATTCTAATAAATAGCAAGTTATTTAGGTAAATACATTACATAAAACTAACAATAATGACAAATTAATACATCTTGTCACAAATTAGTAAAAATGTGGCAGTTTGTTAAAATCAAATAATATTTGGTGACGTTTGTCAAAAGTCACTATGTTAGTCTGCATTGGCTACGGGACGGGGTATTCGATAATTGGATTTTCAAAAATCGATTTTAATTAAATGTTCGTAATTAGTATTAATTCATAGTGGATTTTGGTATATTTAAAGATACATACAAATCATACAATACATTAGAAAGTCAGTATAATGAAAATTAGGAATTAAAACGTCAGTTTAGAGAAAAACAATTGTTCGATTTGTAAAAATACTATTCGATTTGTAAAAAAAAACTATTTCACCCCATCCCTTTGTGACAAACGTCGCACGGTTCCTCCTAGACTTTCCGAAGTATAAAGAAAAATAACAATTGATCTTTACATAGAAAATTTCGTCGAAGAAAGAAGAGACGCAACATTAATTGGACGCGGCAAAGATATAGCGATTAATAAATCAAATATGTCCCGTAAAGGACAACCGAAAAATACTTGATCTATAGTTTCATCATCCAAACCACACTCGCATTCAGGATCTTCCACAATGCCCATTGTTTTAAGGTGACTAGCCACTTATTGTCCATGAATGTAAATTGTGGAAAAAAAACTTTTTAGGTTAATGTTTTTTTATCTAATGTGGGATATTTTGATCTAATGTTGGATATTTTGATTAAATGTGGGATATTTTGATCTAGTGTGGTATATTTTGATCTAATGTAGGATATTTTGATCTAATGTTGGATATTTTGATTAAATGTGGGATATTTTGATCTAGTGTGGGATATTTTGATCTAATGGGAGATATTTTGAGTTAATGTGGGACATTTACATCTCACATTGAATATTTTGATCTAATGTAGGATATTTTGATCTAATGTGGGACATTTTGACTAATGTGAGATTTTTTTTATCTAATGTGGTACTTTTATATCTTAAGTGGGATATTTTTATCTAATGTGGGATATTTTGATCTAATGTGAGATATTTTGATCTAATGTGGGGCATTTATATCTCACATGGAATATTTTGATCTAATATAGGATATTTTGATCTAATGTGGGACATTTTGACTAATGTGAGATTTTTTATCTAATATGGTACTTTTAGTGGGATATTTTTATCTAATGTGGGATATTTTGATCTAATGTGAGATATTTTAATCTAATGTGGGACATTTATATCTCACATTGAATATTTTGATTTAACATAGAATATTTTCATCTAATGTGGGACATTTTGACTAATGTGAGATTTTTTATCTAATGTGGTGCTTTTATATTATATCTTAAGTGGGATATTTTTATCTAATTTGCGATATTTTGATCTAATGTGAGATAATTTAATCTAATTTAATATATTATGCATTTACATTTACCGTAGACTGCAAGATGCACCATCGTCTCGATCATTCAATAATTAGCGGTTACCGATCGACTTTTGATAATATTCAGAAAAAGGGAAAACACTACCATGCACCTGGCATTGCATCGATGTCAGCGCGGCATCTGTGCATTGTGCACTGCCTTCCTCGACACCACTCTGTCTGCCTTATCCCCTCGCATCGCACCGTCTAGATCTGAAGCGGATCCTGCCCTAAAAGTGGGGTTGATTGCCCTTATTTTAGAATGGCGCCTTGTCGTCATTATCTTCATTACTAATTGTTTTCAATATTACTTTGCATTTGATACAAGCTTTACCAAATTACATCAAATAAGATGAAAAAAATAAAATTATAAAGTCTGAATATAGCATAATGACAACAGGAACAATGCTTCTTATGCCTTTCTGTTAAGTGACTCAATTTGACTCACTTGAACTAATCAAATTACAATAAAATACACACACATGTGTATGACATAGTCAGGCGCTTTATAAAATCAAATTTAAATCCCTCAGCCATCTTTTGGCTTCGGTCGTCAGTTTGTATATATCCTCCATCACTCCGTGGAACCTGTGTTTAGGGCATTCTCTTATAATGTGGTGTAGGGTCTGTGCCGCAGCACCGCAGTCACAACTGGGGTCATCGATGTAGCCCCATCTGTGACGCTCGGCTGCACTTCTGCTGCAGTCTGTTCTAACACGGTTCAGTGTTACCCACTCTTTGCGGTCCAGCTCAAAGCCGGCGTCCCTCTACAATAAAATGAAAGATATTGAAGGCAAATCTCCTGGATCCGCAATATATGTGATTAGACTGGTATAAAGAGCGTTGCGGATCTTTTTCGGGCTGCCGGGGACAAAGATGTCTACTCTCAGGTGATATTCTATTCAACGTTGGGGGACATGACATGACACTGAGAAGAAAAAGAAAGGCATTATGAAACATCAAACAATTGATAGGTTTGTAGAAAATTCAAGCTGAATTTAATGATACTCTATACAATTTAAACTTTAATTTTATGGAGATAAGGTGCTTTGAAACTGGATGTACGAGTATATGTGTATGTGTAATTCATTGAAGATAAACAGGAATGCTAGATACACATACGAGTAGGAAGTTTTTGTCAATGTGTATATATGGAAAGTTCTTATAATGTGATTAATTTCAAGCTGAATTTAATGATACTCTATACAATTTAAACTTTAATTTTATGGACATAAGGTGCTTTGGAACTGGATGTACGAGTATATGTGTATGTGTAATTCATTGAAGATAAACAGGAACGCTACATATACATACGAGTAGGAAGTTTTTGTCAATGTGTATATATGGAAAGTTCTTATAATGTGATTTATTTTTTTATCATGCATGTATGAAAATTAAAAGATTAAAACATTCTCCAACTACCTTCCACTTTTTTTAATTTTCCAAGAGTGTTGATATGTTAATAAAAAACCTTCATCCTCTTCCTATAGATCATGATCTGTTTGTTCCGCTTATTCCCTTTCTTGTAACGTGGATTGCCAGCTGTCACGCAATCTCTTCGGAAGTCTTCCCGGCAATCTTCTTCTGGCTGGGTTCCCTTGAGGGCGACACGTGGAAGTCTATCGTCTTGCATTCTTTTTACATGTTCGTTCCAGTATCGCCTTCGTTGTCTTCCCCACCTGACGATGTCTTCCGTACTACACTTTCTCCTTATTTTTGTGTTTCTAATTCTATCTCTTAGAGTGTTTCCAGTTATACATCTCAGTGTTTACATTTCCGAGGTTCTCAGGAGAGATTTTGTTCTAGATGTGTCTGCTCTGGTCTCTATTCCGTAGGTGGCTATCGGTCTCACACATGTCTTGTAAATTCTGACTTTACTTTCTATTCTCATGTGTTTATTATTTCACACCGATGTTCTTAGGTATCCCGATATTGCAGCCGCCTTATTGACCTCTCTCAAGGTTTCATCATACAGATTTCCATTGCTACTGATGCTCACTGCAAGATACCTAAACTCCATCACCTGCTCTATTATTTTGTTATTCACTGCTAGTTTGTATCTCACCGGGGTCTTAGATATTGTGAGGCTCTTCGTTTTGTCCGTGGATATCAACATGTTATATTTTAGTGAGCTTTGATGGAGTCTATATAACATCCTTTGGAGGTCATCTTCGGATTCTGCGGTGAGTACTGCATCGTCTGCGTAGCATACAATGCTGACTTTTTTTGTCTCCCAGTCTGTATCCTATATCCATATATGGAAAATACGTTACCAAGATTTAGTTGGAAATATTAACGGCCAAAAATAACTTTTAATTATGAAACATGTCCTCTCCTGTTTAGTTAGGTCTTCATCATCCTTAGTATGTGTCTCTTGTATTGCTACTACATGTCTTGTGTTTGGTCAGTAATCGCGCTAATATTTGGCATTTATAGAGGGAGATAACCTCAATATCAAAGTGGCAGATATTTATGCAACATTCCAAGTTGCGTGTCCTATAGTCCTGAGAAGAACTGTTTTGTATTTTGTTTCCGTCTCTCTTTTTTCTCTTCTTATTTTGCGCCGTCGCTGTGTAGCAGCACCAAATGTTTGTCTGTTAGCGTAACCCAGGGTAGACCACTCGGAGGTCGACAAACTTTCTATCCTACAGACTGCTATAGAAGTGCAGCCGAATACCACAGATGGGGCTACATCGATGACCCCAATTGTGACTACAGTGCTGAGTCTCAGACCTTACACCATATTATAAGAGAATGCCCTAAACACAGGTTCCACTGCGTGATGGAGGATATAAACAAACTGAGGGATCTAAATTTGATTTTATAAAGCACCTGACTATGCCATATGCATATACATATATTATGAATCAATATTTTCTTGTCTTTAGAACTTTGATAGGTCCAAAACTGACATCATCATGGTCCACTTTAATTTTTTAGAACTTTAATAGATTCAAAACTGACTTCATCATGGCCCACTTAAATTCTTTAGAACTTTAATAGATTCAAAACTGACTTCATCATGGCCCACTTTAATTCTTTAGAACTTTAATAGATTCAAAACTGACTTCATCATGGCCCACTTTAATTCTTTAGAACTTTAATAGATTCAAAACTGACTTCATCATGGCCCACTTTAATTCTTTAGAACTTTAATAGATTCAAAACTGACTTCATCATGGCCCACTTTAATTCTTTAGAACTTTAATAGATTCAAAACTGACTTCATCATGGCCCACTTTAATTCTTTAGAACTTTAATATATTCAAAACTGACTTCATCATGGCCCACTTTAATTCTTTAAAACTTTAATAGATTCAACACTGACTTCATCATGGTCCACTTTAATTCTTTAGAACTTTAATAGATTCAAAACTGACTTCATCATGGTCCACTTTAATTCTTTAGAACTTTAATAGATTCAAAACTGACTTCATCATGGCCCACTTTAATTCTTTAGAACTTTAATAGATTCAAAACTGACTTCATTATGGTCCACTTTAATTCTTTAGAACTTTAATAGATTCAAAACTGACTTCATCATGGCCCACTTTAATTCTTTAGAACTTTAATAGATTCAAAACTGACTTCATCATGGTCCACTTTAATTCTTTAGAACTTTAATAGATTCAAAACTGACTTCATCATGGCCCACTTTAATTCTTTAGAACTTTAATAGATTCAAAACAGACTTCATCATGGCCCACTTTAATTCTTTATAACTTTAATAGATTCAAAACTGACTTCATCATGGCCCACTTTAATTCTTTAGAACTTTAATAGCTTCAAAACAGACTTCATCATGGCCCACTTTAATTCTTTAGAACTTTAATAGATTCAAAACTGACTTCATCATGGCCCATGATGAAGTCAGTTTTTCATAATTCTTTCATATGTAGACTCACTTTATTTAGGATTGAAATGAGGAGAAATTAAAGATTATCTATTTTTTACAAATATATATTTCCTTAAAAATACATGAAAAATTACTTAAAGTATATGGCAGTGTTAAAAATTTAAATATTTTTATCGAAAGTAATGAAAGAATTTTTAATACACTATTAGACAAATTTTTAATGTACATATTTCATTTTTACTCGGAATGAGGGTGAAATTAATAATTTTTAATATTTAAAAATTCATTATAAATCTCTGATGTATCATTATTATATAATTTTACTTTATAAAGTAAAATATTTCAACAAAATGATATAGAAATATATAGATACAAAATGATATAGAAATATTTAAATTTATTTTTTTGTTGTTTTTCAATGAAATCCATTCTATTTTCGTATTAATTATTATTGAGTATTTAAAAGGTTGACTAGAAAAGAAAAAATCTTTTATCAATGTGTCACTGTTGGTAATATTGTTAAAACATAGATAATGGTCTTAATTAAAATATGCATTAAGATATTAAAAATCAAAAACACAAAATAGAAGCACCATTTTTATACACTACATATTTTCAATAAATATAATGTTTCAAAGGTATTGTATACCAAATAATAATTTGATTGATTCATCTGCATAATAGTGTACTGAGGAAAGTCTCAAAACAGTTAGAGAATCGTTATGAAAATGAAAACATGCCCTTAAATTAAAATCTCACATTAGTTTATTGTCCATATTCACTAATGGCAAATATTTCTTCTCTAAATTTTCCTCTCAACTCGCAGAGATTTATCTAATTTTATGATAATGATTAAAAAAAAACCTATTTACAATTTAGATTCTTAACACTTATCTTGGCAAAGTTCAATTTATCCAAATATTAACGTTTTTCTTTGTTGATTCCTTGTTATATGGTAAGTTATGAAGGAAAATTGAGGAAAAACAAATCACAATTTTTCATTATATTTTTGTTTTATATGTAACACCCACGTTACATTGCCAAAATATCAATTTTTATAAAACACAAAAAGGGCTATAAAATGATTCTATAATCTAAAACATGAACAACATTTACATAGCTGAATTATCAACAAATAAAATGGTTTGAATAAAATTTTCTCTAAATGTAGTGATTAATAAGATATTTAGATTATTTACCCCAATTTTCAAAATGCACCCACGCTGTCAAGACATGTTGACCCGATGTCGTTTGAAAGGTTGTAGCGTTGTCAATATTTATCACCAGACGATACCGCTGCACACAATAGTGCATGTATAGTATTTGAATGTGTTGCCATATTTGAAATTACGTTACAGTTTATGGATTTTTTTTTTAAATATCTGAATTAGTGTAACACTTGTGGTACAAAGCCATGATAAAGGGTTAAGTATTTTTACGATAATCACTAATATGAACTATTTACCTCTTTGAGTTTTATAATAAGTATTTCAATTTATCATGACCCATGATTCTTCTTAATTAATTTATAAAATAAAGAATAACTTTGTAAACATATTTTATTGACTCCTTTTTTAAATCAAACAATAAATACAAGGAGTATTTTTTAAACATTCATAATCACCAAATACAACCCAAAAATTCATCCCTTAAATGCATTTCAATAGTTAAATTACTAATTAAACTTAAACAGCACATACTTTAGTTAATAGTTTTTTTCGTATTGAAGGAAAATTCTTGAATAAAAGTTAATTCAAGGAAGCTTATTTTTGTTGAATGTTGATGGAATTAATAAATGGAATTTGAATGGGAAAATTTCTTGTTTTCAAATAAGTATGGTTTTTGTTGAAAGAAAAACACATTATAGGGGAAAAAAAGCAAGGAAAATATTTACAAAGTTTTTATTCTGACTTCACGAATTTCGTATATACGAATAATATAAAGGTTTTGTGAGAGTTTGAGAAGACACTATTTTATTTTTTAAAAGTGAGAGAAAAAATTGAATGTATTTAAAGTCTACTAAAGTTTTATTCGTTTAATTCTGAAATTAATTTGTTATGCTATTATTAATAGCATACCGTATTAGCCCGACTATAAGGAGAGGTTTTTATTTAAAAAAGCGACACGTAAATAGGGCGGTCGCCTTATATTCGAGTCACAAACATAGTGGGTAACAATAAATTCACTACTCGCAATTAGCGAAATGACAACATTGCAATGAAAGCGCTCAAAAGGCGTCATTGTTTACACATATGGTTGCCTGTGCGTAGTCATTTCTGACAGTTTTTGAAGTGTTTTGTTTATACTGTGCTTTGTTTTGCATCTTTGCTACCTAAAAAAATATTATGACTGACCATATTGAAAGACGAGGAACTCGAAAAAATCAAGTGAATCAAGGAATACGCAGAAGCTATGATTCCAATTTTAAGGTTAAACAACCAACAACTGTGCGTCTGCCAGACAATTCGGTATCACGGGAAATAATATTAACTATACTTTGTTTAAATAAATATTTTTCGTTGAACATTTTGCATTTTATTTTTCATAATATTATAATGGTGAGGGAAATGTTTTTTTCTCCAAAAAGCAGATTAAACAAAATAGGGGTCGCCTTAAAATCAGGGTCACCCTATAGTCGGGCCAGTACGGTATGTTTTTAACATACCATAGAGATATATTTAAATATATAAAAATCAAAACCTTTTAATCCTATTTTTCAGGAATGTGAATTAAAAATATTTACTTGTAAGGCCAGAACAATCTGAAGGATTAATACAGGAATATTTCAATTCCTTATATTTTTAAAAATAATAATGTTTTAATAAACGGTAGAATGATTTGAAAATAAATGATTATTAAGAAAAAAGGAAAAATGTAAAAACTGTTAGTTTAATAATAACTCTTCAAGAACTTATTTTCATTTCCACAAGTTCCACATTTCCGATAGCATTAAGAGTAGCCACAGAGCAATTATTATTTTATGTCATCTTCCTGGCGAATAATTCCAATCTTTCCAAAATTTTTAAATCGTTTACTTTTTCAATACCGAATCGATATCTAGATATTTTTTTGTGGAACTAATGAACGAAACCCCTTGTATATTCAATAGTTGAAAAAAAAATTATAGACGAGCAGAATTTTTTTGCTTTTATTGATTTAATGGTATATACGCAGTGGAGCAGTGCTCCACTACTTTTTTTACAGTATACAAAAAGCTCGTGAGAACTTTTATTTAAAAAAGCACTGTCAGTGATTTTTTGCCGTTTACAAAAAGCTTGAAAAGAAGTGAGCTACGGCACCTTTTTTTAAAAAAAAGCACTGGGTAAATGATTTCATATTTTTCAATAACATGAATGCTTTGACAATTCTTTCAATGTCAAAGTTATTTGATAAAAAGTACGAGTAAGTTGTGCTAAATATGTTAGATAATCTAAGGAGAGTCACGAGGGCGGACTGTGGTTCCAGACAATAGCAGATATATAGAAGGCTAAATAAAAGGCAATGAGATCTCTCGATAGAGCAACGTAACATTGATTGGTGATTAATTCCTAAAGGTCGCAGCGGAATATTGAAAAAAAATTATAACAATATTTGTCAATATGAAACTAATTGAGTTTTGAATATTAATAAAGGATTAATATGTTTTGCTGAATGCTAAAACTTAGTTTCTATTCCATTTTTTAAATAAATCAAATATTGCTCAAAACTCAAAGTGGAACAGGAAACGAGGGTGAAAGTGTCTTGTTTGATACTAAGAGTAGAAAAAGTGTATGGCGTGCATCAGGCTTATGTAAGGTTTTAAGGATGCCTTGAAACGAAAAAGCTACTGGTATAGATGAAAGATGGTTTTTTGATCAGGATGAAGACATTATAAAGTGTTTCTTATGTGGACTACCTAAACTAACGTACAATGTGGCTACTTATTCAGTGTTTGGATAATAATTTATTATAAAATCTAGCTACTCAAAATCTGACTCCTACGTGTTTTTAATGCAGACATGACATCTCGACACTCTGGATCTGAGGTTTCCAGCTTTAAGGGTTTGTCGCTGTGGCACGCTGAACTGTTCAAGGTCCTCAATCGTGGCAAGCCAGAAACTGAGCTCGTTGGCGAAGTAATGGCACGTGCCCCGCGCGCCATTGCACTCGATGAAAGGTGTGGCTCGGAAGTCTTCTAGACACGAGCCGGGACTGGCCAACGCCTGCCCGCCACCTTGTCCGCCCAGACCGGTATGCTGCAAGAGACAATATAAAGTACAATCTATAAAAGAGAATGCATAATTAAGATGAATATAATTCAACTATTGATAACTACAATGTTATAGTTGGTAAGACGCATGTCTTCCGTTCTTAGAGTTTAGTGAGTGAGTTATATTCCTGTTGGTGCCGATTGTTTGGAGTTCCTGTTTGATTTTCACTAAAGGCTTCTTCAAAATATTTTTGGTTGTTTGGAAGAAGTTTCCAAATTGTAAAAGAACCCCATCAGGTAGGCAGAACAAAAGATTAATCATGTAAATTAATTGTACGAGTAATAAGAAAACCTGATCAATAAAATCTTACCATTATGAAACTGTACCCAATCCATAAGCTGTTCCAGCCGTTGGGGCAGTCAGGCACTTCCAGCGACTGGCTGTGAACGGCGAGCACATTGGCGGGGACCTCGCACACCACACAGCGTGAGATGTATTGCTTTATTTCTTCTTCTTCTACGGGCATCATGGGGATGGGCGCACTCGTGGACAGCCAGTATGATTTGTCATTTCTACTAGCATAGTTGCATACGTTATTGAAGTCACAAAACAGGAACGGCATTGTGTTGAATTTCCTGATGCAGGATCCGGCAAGTCCAAGGTCTTGATTATGGGCTCTGTCTTCCCCTTGCACGAATAAAAGGGAATAACCTTCCCACAGTTTTATATGGCCGGGTTGACACTGAGGAACTATCTCTGATTGACTGTGCTTAACAAGCAAGATTCCAGTTAAATAGTCTGGGCTGTATTCGCAAGAAGCCCCTGGGTATCCTCGCTCACCTCTCTCCCCAATCAAGCCCTCAATTCCTTGCAATCCCTGAGCTCCAATATAACCTCTTTCACCAGCTACTCCTATTAGACCGGGTGGACCTGATGGTCCCTGTTCACCTTTAGCTCCTGGTAAGCCATCACGGCCTGATGGGCCAGGATATCCTGGATCTCCTTTAAATCCTGGAGGTCCATTGAGTCCAGGAGGTCCTCTTTCTCCTTTAGCTCCTGGTGGTTGAAATGGAGCCGGCATGCCCTTGTCTCCCTTTTCACCTTGAGTACCTTGGAAACCTTGTAAGCCAATCAGTCCTCTTTCTCCATATTCTCCTCGCTCCCCGACTAATCCTTCAATTCCTTGCAAACCAGTAGGCCCTCTATCACCTTTAACTCCATTTAATCCTGGTTGGCCAGGTCTTCCAGATAACCCTGGTTCTCCTTTCATGCCTTTGATACCTGCGATTCCCGGGGGGCCAATATCTCCCTTATCTCCAGGCTGACCTCTCTCTCCAAGTTTTCCTGCCCAGCCAACATGTCCTTCATTTCCAGGTGGACCAGCAATGCCTTCTTGGCCTTCTTCACCTTTCTCTCCTCGCTGCCCTGGAAGACCTGGCTGTCCAGGATTACCTAGAAGTCCAGGTAAACCGACAAGTCCTTGCTCTCCTTTCTGTCCAGGTGCTCCAGACAAACCGTCTCGGCCGCGTTTTCCCATCAATCCCATCAATCCCTTCTCTCCTTTGATCGTAAGACCTGGTCTTCCTTCTGGGCCAGAAGGTCCCATATCACCTACGAAACAAAATTTAGTATTAGTCACAAATAGTCTGTATAGACTAACTTATAAAAGAAAACCCGCGACAAACCACACTTAATTCATAGGCTATTAATCTCTATCTGGTTTCTTTAGAATTGACGCCTTCAAATATATTTTTTAGTCTTATAGATGTCAAAAACCTTTGTTTGAACTCACAATTATTTCGAAGTGTGTAAAATTAATTTTTACAAAAATCCTAATTTTTATTGTTGATATTTTTCCATATCGTTAACTAGCTGAAAAGCGCATTCAAGGATGTGTGAAAACAACATTCTATCCCACCATGCCATGTCCTTTAAGTAATAGACAAAGGGGATTGAGCGCCACACATGCCGATCCTAACATACATCCATCACCTCTACCGCATCAATAGTTCATCTCATACAACTCCTATTCTTTATACTTTTCACCTTACACTATTTCAACAGTTGACTAACATGTTGCGTCCTCGCAACAATCTGACGCCCTCTTTTCTTTTATTATCTTCTCTTCTTTCAGCCATATATATTTTCTTGGTCATCCTATCCTCGCTCATCTTCCTCACATCCACATTCTTAACTTATTGAGAAGTTTCTAACGTTAACTATCTTTCCCCACATATCCTTCTCAATGATCGCATTTCAATTACTTTCCCCACACATCCTTCTCGATGATCGTATTTCAACTACTTTCCCCACACATCCTTCTCAATGATCTCATTTCTATTACTTTCCCCACACATCCTTCTCGATGATCGCATTTCAACTACTTTCCCCACACATCATTCTCAATAATCTCATTTCAATTACTTTCCCCACACATCCTTCTCGATGATCGCATTTCAACTACTTTCCCCACACATCCTTCTCAATTATCGCATTTCAACTACTTTCCCCACACATCCTTCTCAATTATCGCATTTCAACTACTTTATGAATTTCATTTTATTATACTCGTATGTCATTACATTCATTTTTTAAGTAAGGCTTTTTAATTATGTATCATTTAAAAAATATTTCTTGTAAACACTGGGTTCCAAGTAGATCCAAATATTAAATTGCCTTTATAAGGACCATTTAAAATTTTCGCTTTGGCATTGGAAGTAAGTCAGAAATATATCATATTTCATTCCTGACTTGTCTTTCCTCTCCACCATCCCTTTCTTTCCCGTTGTTTGATGATATCTCACTTTCATTTTTACTATGTACGAATATATTATTCATATATTTTGTAAGGGTAAATAACCATTTGAAATTTTTTTGCGACCATGTAACTTTTGTCTGAGTTGTTGGAAGAAATTGGCACCCGGCAATAAGCTGGCCAGTACTCGCAAGTATTTCATTTCGTATTCCCACTAGATCCACAAGACAGCTCAATCCCTTTTATACCGAAAATTGCTATACTAATTATAAAATCAACTCCTCTATAATTCGTATGCAAAGACTTGGAAACGAGTTTTGCAACAATTTAGATATTTTTAATATAAGTATATATAGTATTCGCTAGAATATCACAATAATATTTAGAAATAGCTACTTACTGTGTGCTCTCCTTTATTAATATAAATAACGTAATATAAACAAAACATTAAGGACAATACTTTGCCTCTGGAGTTGAGTAACCCTGCATCAACATGTATGAAGGTTTTAATTCTGCAAAGCAACTTGCATCTCGTTATACTAATAAGCCCATGTGTTTTCTATATCTCAATATCTATCCATAAAATTCCCACATGATTCTCAAAGATTATTAAATAATTTTAAAACGATGACTAATTTATTATTACTACTGCTTTTTGTATCTTCATATTAGTTTAAGATAAAGTTTTGTATTCTTTGTCAATAATTTTAAGTACTTGTATAACCTGTCACATGTTCATTTGTATATAAAGACACTGTTGTGTCGTTAAATAAATAAATAAATAGATTGTTTTGCAATAAAGTGTTAAATAAATATATAAGATTGTCGCACTCTTGACAATGCCACATATAATTGGCTATGGTCGAACACTTGCTCTGATAAAAATTATCCTACTTTTCCCAGTGTTTGTCTCTGTGACTTATCAATAGTCTAATTGGAAATCGTCTTTTTCGATTAACGATTATCGGGTGCCAAATATATTTATGTATTTAAACATTTTATTCCAAATACTATCTGGCGGGCTTATTGCCTGGCGGAAATCTCTTCCAACCAACCAGACAACATTAAATGAAGCAAGTTACGTGGTCGCATTAATCATTCAAATAACTATTCAAACAATAAACACATACGTGAGCATATGCCCACGAACCCCACAAAGACGGACAATCACCCGAACATTATTTTTCATAAAAAGTGAGATATCATCAATCAAAAGGAAAGGAAAGAGATGGTGGAGAGGAAAGGAAAAGAAAAATCAGGAATGATAGACGTTATTTTACTGACTAGAAATTAAGAGTTTTTTTCAGTCGCTTCTTTAAGCATGCCAAGGACGGAGCGAGTCTTATATTGGTTTGTAACTGATTGCAGAGTCTCACTGCATGGACAGTAAAGGACGATGTAAAAAACGGTGAACTGGAAAGGCCAATAGACAATCTCTGTTTGAGCGTAGCGCTAATCCATTATTGAAAAAACGTTGAAAAATTTCAGCAAGATAAGAGGGGGCGGCGGGACAGTTAAGGATATTATATAATAGATACAGCATGTGAATTTGGTGTCTATTTCTAACATTCAACCAGTTCAATGCTTTCTGGTATGAAATTATATGGTCGTACTTTCGTAGGTTTCGTGTAGGTCTATCTTTGGGATTAATAACTGTATCCTTTTCAGCACTACTCGTCAGCGATTCGGCAATAACTAAATTTGACTTCAGGTCTTTGATAACCAACCGAGATCGGTTACAAAGGCCAAGGTTTAGTATTTAAATTTCTCAATAAAATAACGAAATTTACTGTATTCAATTTTAGCTTGTGAAGGTGTTTCATTCATTAAGGAATTCTAGTCGAATTGGATAGTTTTGCTCATCCTCATAGTTTACATCATCAAATGAATCAGAACTCAAATAAATTACAGTTATGTTATGTTTAATTTTCCCCTCACGGTCACAGTATGTTGTTTCATTTTCGAGATCACGGCATTAGGCAAATGATTAAATGAAAATGAGTAAACTGAGAAAATTCCAAAGCCAAATATCAAGTTATTAAAAACAATAATTAAAATTTTCATTTTAGTTTTGTTCAAGTATGAAGCGTTAAAATGAATAATTTTATATAAAACGTACCCTTAGCTCCTTGTAAGCCCATAAATCCTTGAAGTCCTTGAATTCCCATTTCTCCTCTTTCACCTTTTTGTCCTTCGAAGCCAATTAAACCTGCTAATCCAGGCCTTCCAGGATTACCTTTTATTCCCGCAAAACCTGGAGGACCAGGCTCTCCTTTTTCACCTTTAACATTCACAATCGGTCCTGGTAATCCACGGTCACCAGGAGGTCCTTGGGGTCCAGGTGGACCTTCTAGACCAGGTAATCCTTGTCGTCCAGGATCTCCTTTGGATCCATTATATCCGTTTTGACCAGGGGTGCCTTTATCTCCTTTTTCTCCTGGTCTTCCAGGTGCTCCAGTAATTCCTGGTTCTCCGTCTTTACCCGGATAACCATTGAGCCCTGAAGGTCCCGGAATACCTGGTTCACCTAATAAACCGGTATTCCCTTTCTCTCCTGCAGGACCGGGCATACCCGGAAGTCCTATTTCTCCAGGAGAACATTGTCGTCCATCTATTCCATCTCGACCTCTGTCCCCTTTTGAACCTCTTGGACCTGGTTCACCCTTTCCAGGCATAGCGGCGATACCCTTATCTCCTTTGGGTCCAGAATATCCAGGTTGACCTGGCTGTCCCCTTAAACCAGATAAACCTGGCTCTCCTTTTTGGCCCTTTTGAGCAGTAGGCCCGGACTCGCCTTTTTTTCCCGGTGGACCAGGTAGTCCGACATCACCTTTAAGACCTATTGACCCAAAAGCTCCAGGAGGTCCAGGTGGTCCATCGAATCCCATTTCTCCTTTATCACCAAGCATGCCCATGGGTCCAGGAAGACCATCTAATCCTGGCGCACCATATGCACCAGTCAATCCGGGTTCACCTTTCTTTCCACTTTCTCCTGGTCTTCCATCTAAACCAGCTAAACCAGGTTGTCCAGGCATACCTCGCGCTCCTGGAAAACCTTTTGCCCCTTCTGTTCCCCTTGATCCTTGTTCTCCCTTTGATCCAGGAAATCCTGGCATTCCTTGACGTCCTGGTAATCCAGGGTATCCTTTTATACCCTTCATGCCGTCTATTCCAGGACGACCAGATACACCCATTGAACCGGGTGGTCCAATTGGTCCAGGTTCACCCTTTTGTCCGAGCTTACCTTCCAATCCTATAATTCCTGGAAAACCTCTTTCACCTTTTTCTCCTTGAAAACCTATTGCCCCCGATAATCCTTCAAGTCCTGGTCTTCCCGGAAGTCCTCTCAATCCCTTCTCCCCCTTAATCCCTTCAGGTCCAGCTGGTCCAAGAGGACCAGGAGTAGGGATTCCAGCTTCTCCTTTATCGCCCTTTGCTGACAATCCAGGTAATCCCCTTGCACCGTCTCGGCCAGGTTCTCCTGGGAAACCCATAGGTCCAATGTCACCCTTTTCACCGCGGGGACCTGGCAAACCTCGAGGACCTACTGGTCCGGGATTTCCTTGTAATCCTGGCAAACCAGTATCTCCTCTTAATCCTTGAAGTCCTTTATCTCCAAGATATCCTGGTGGCCCTTCAGGCCCGGGACTTCCCCTTTCTCCAGTCATACCAGTTTTTCCTTTCTCTCCTAAGGTATAATTCATAGGACCACACTTGGCAGATTCTCCTTTGAGTCCTATATTTCCTTTTAAGCCCATATCTCCCTTTTGACCTTGTTGTCCGGGAAAACCTCTTTCGCCTTTAATACTTGTTCCTTTTTCTCCAGGGATACCCGGATAACCTGGATTCCCTGGAGTACCATCAATTCCACGGTACCCGCGAGGTCCTGTGTCTCCTTTTTGTCCAGGTAAACCGATAGGACCTTCGACTCCTTTTGTTCCATTGTAACCTTGTGGACCAGGCGGTCCATATTTTCCTGGAGGGCCTTGGAGTCCTTTATCCCCTTTCAAGGCTAGTGTTAGATTTGCTCCTATCATTGCGGGCATTCCACGTTCACCCGTAGGTCCGGTTAGCCCCATATCTCCACGTTCACCCTAAAAAAAACCCATTGAGAATATTTATTACATTTTTAACAATACGTATTTTTATATTTGTATTATTATAATAATTGATTTTCCGTGTTAACCAGATCATTAATTTACAATAATTGAACAACCTTTGTGATATTTTTGATATCAATACAAAAAAATAATTCTCCATGATTTTGATTTGATGTGACACCTAGAAATTACTTAAGCTCTATTCTGGAAATTAGGATTCTTAATCCGGCAGGCATCACTCAAAAGTATAAAATGTATATACACTTTGAATGATAATAAATTCAGTATTTATTAAGTTAGGTACTCGTATCTAAGATTAAAACTTTCAATCAAAGACACAAACGTAAAATTTTTTGAGTTATCGCAGATTATCAAATTAATGGCAGTTCTGGTCCATGCACTGCTGATAACGTGGAATCACAAATAATTTATTTTGGTATTTGGGCGCATACTTTTTCAATGACTACTCTCAATCCGATAACTGTTGTCGATTTTGTACCATTAACTTTATCAATGATGATTCTCCATAAAAAGAAGTCCATTGGCGTGAGATCTGAGTGTCCTATGCTACCTCTGTGTCCAATCCTGTTCGACAAATTTTCATCAAGATAGGCCCTCACATCACGATGGTTTTGGAGATGTGCACCATCTTGTTGGAATTAAAATTCTCCTCATTTTCAAACTCGTCACTAATGCGTGCAGCAAGTTCAACTAAACGCCACGATATAAAAGTGTTGATATTTTTTTTTGGAACAGCCTATATAAAGTCGGCGATAAAGTTACAAAGGTTTGCAAATGAATTTCAATCTGCAAAGCAGAAAATATGACCCTGCAACTATAGGGTCTTTCAAATTGAGCGTTGTTTTTTATTCTTGGATAAAACACAGATGGAGTCGCTAATTTGCCTGGGTCTTGCCACATTTGAAAAGTGTAATGTATGGCATTTATAAAAATGGAGTCGTATACAATATAACAACGCGTTCAAATTGAGAATTATTGTATCTATTGTAATCTCCGGAAACGGTGATGTTAATTGGCCACCAAGATCATGTAGTCTGACACCGTTGGGCTATTATATCTGGGGTTACGTGAAAAGCCAGGTCTATACGAATGACCCCCGATCAATTCCTGAGCTGAAGGACGAAATTATTCACGCTATTGGTTAGTTAAAACCGCAATTATGCCAAAATGTCATCGAAAATTTTGACAAAAGAGTAGACATCTGTGGAGCTGCAAGAGGTGGACATTTGGCGGATATTGTTTATTGTGTTTAAATGACATACATTATACTTCAATGACCTATAAAAAGTTTTTGGAAATCAAAGCAAATTGTGTGTTTTATTGAAGAATTAAAAAAAATTATTAAAAAAATCGCTCAATTTGAAATACTCTATATTTAAAAAAATTTAATGAATAAAACAAAAAATTACCGGCGGTCCTTGAGGACCAATAAGCCCATCACGTCCATCGTGGCCTCTTTCACCTGGGTGGCCTTGTTCCCCCTGAGGCCCTCGTGGTCCGTCGCTTCCCGATCTTCCATCAAATCCCTTATCTCCCTTTTGCCCTGACAATCCTGGTCGGCAGTCTGAGCAACGGCCTCCAATATCACCCTTAGAGCCTGGTTCTCCCGGTATTCCAGGCAAACCCGCCCGTCCTACATTGCCTTTTTCTCCTATAAGTCCTTGCAGTCCAGGGGATCCTGGAATACCAAGAGCAGAATCTCCTGGAAGACCTCTAACTCCCATATAACCCCGTTCACCTTTTTGACCCTTGGTGCCATCTTTTCCTGGAAGACCATCACTTCCTCTATTTCCCTACATTAAAAAAATCAAACATTTATAATATATATAGTGATGGATGTTTGCAAATATATATAAGAACACATTTATTTCTTTAAATCATAGTTTGTTAACAGTTTGATATTTATGTTACCTTACTCGTATAAAGAACATTTCATTTTGAGTTTAATTTCCTTATTATACATTACATCAAAATAATACTTATTCATCATGCAGACTCAACAGAGACACATGACACGCATGGCAACTGATCAAATGTTCACCATCCCAAGGGTCAAAACATATTTTGCCCAAAGGCCTATTTAGCTCCCATGACATACAATGGCGTGCCGAATTCAATAAAGGTAAAGGGAGGAAAACCATTTAGGCAGTCGATCGGAGCGTGGTTGTTATTGCGACAGGAGTTTGAGTGCTTTGGCTTACAAGAGGAATGACTTATGGAAGAGGTTTATGTGAGCTCTTAAGTGTAGTGTTTTTTTGTTGTTTTGTAGTTATATTTTTGTATAAATGTATTTTTTTTTACTTTATGATTGTGTACGGTATATTGTGAGATGAATGTTTTGATCTGTCTGGAGTGATGAAGTGTGAGGAGTTTGATTTCGCGTAATGTATACATATGTAATTGAGTGTCACTGTTTGTCAGGTTGATGAGAATGTGCAATGGGGTTTTACATAATCCAAAATCGGAAAGAAGTATCGATTTTTTTGCTATATGTCCTCAGTGAGATACAGGCAAAAGCCTACTTTACTGGGGACATGACAAATGAAAGGCAACAAACCCAGATCCATTAAAATTGTGTGTCTGAATTAAATTACCTGTTGTTTTTATCGCAAATTATGTATATTTCTTGTCATGTGTAAAATAAATAAATTTACAAAGAGTTTAATAGGTGTATTTAGATTAAGAAACTTAACACTTTAACATTTGGTTAAAATCAAGACAACCTTTCTCAGTTCCCGGCCTGTCTGAGGGATTCTGGCTTTTTGAAGGGTTTACTAAAATTTGTATAATATCTAAAGAAATACTAGGAATATTAAAATGATATTTTGTATATTTGATTAAAGTACTTTAATAATTTAGTTTCGTATGGTAACTGTTCTTTGTGGATAGTTACATCACATTCTTTACACATGTCGATCGTCCAGTTCATTACTCAGACAACTCCAAATAACCTGTTTTGAGATAATGATAAAAGCAATATTATAATCGTCACCATAAATCAAATACTATTCATTTTTGCCCGAGTTTTATATATTTTATCAATAGATGTTGATAAAATCTATTGATAAAATATATAAAACTCGGGCAAAAATTAATAGTACTCGTATTTGATTTATGGTGACGATTATAATATTGATTTTCTCATTATCTCAAAACAGGTTATTTGGAGTTGTCTGAGTAATGAACTGGACGATCGATGTATAGATCGTTCAGCCAGAAGATTCGTTCTGCAATAGTGTGAGTAACTGCGTTTAAAAAAACTTGTCATTTTATTTTTTTAATGAAGTAAAAAAGCAAAACAATATTAAAATAATATTTTATGTTCAAACATTGAAATTAACACACACGTTTTGTAAATTAAAAATGCTCTCAGCTTAAATTGTAATAATCATAAAAATAAAATGAAAATAAGTTTATTTCACATATTAATTGTTTAGACATGGCAGATTTTAGGAAACATTAAATAGCAATAATGAAATTTTTCAAGATTAAAAATAAATATAAGTCAGCTTTAATAAGATTGCACATAAAAATAAAATGAATGTAAGATTATTTAACATGTTAATGTATCATAATTACAATGCTAAATAATAAAGTTTTAAAATAATAGTGGATGGAGTGATACTAAATTCTAGGAAACTTTAAGTTATAACAAAGTACATTCTAAGCTTTCGAAAAATGTTGAATTCTATATTACATTAGACAAAAATCGAACTCCTAATTTCAACATGGTAGTGTTTTTCTAATCACCGAGTATTTTAACAATACAAACATGCGTTCTGCGCGAACCAATCGTGTGGCATTCTAAAACCAATACCACTATATAAGTTATGTAATACAGATAGTGTTACTCACACTATTGCAAAATTACTTCTGACTGAATGATCGATACCATGTCTCACTTCTCTTGTGCTTAGCCCATACCTTACAAATTCTGTCGAGTTTTTCTTATTTGTCAGTTGATTGAATACAAATCATCACAAGTTTCGATATACTCTTTGACAACCTGTTTAGAGGATCCTGCAAAGTAATTATTCTATTTACCCGGACACTAGTTGGTCTCCAGAATCATTTGTCAAAATCTTCAAGATCTGATATTTCACTGCGCATTGATGACGTAACATGAGAATCTTCATCAAAATCAATTCATGCATATTTTAATTATAAAGGGTATTGTCCATTTTAGAAATAAAAAATCAGGAGACTATTGCTTGAAAATTGAATTGTTTACAAAAATACTTTCTAGATGTAACATGTCTTTTTTGGCAGAGGTATCGATCACGTTAACCACTTAACCCTTATCATGGCATTGTAACACAGGTGTTAACACTAATTTAGGGATTAAAAAAAAAACAGAAACTGTAAGGTAATTTCAAATATGGCAACACATTCAAATACTATACATGCACTATTGCGTGCAGAGGTATCATCTGGTGATAAATATTGACAACGCTACAACTTTTCAAACCACATCGGGTCAACATGTCTGGACAGTGTGGGTGCGTTTTGAAAATCAGGATAAATATCTTATTAATCACTACATGTTGAGAAAATTGTATTCCGACGGAGACTCAGAAGGTACTGTCAATTCTTACATCGTTACAAATGAACCTTCGATGCCAGCGCTTTGAAACTTTTACAGAAGATAGTCGAAATGTGTCGCTAGTTAGCTCATTTATTCATCCACAGATAGCGAAAATAAAATCAGTCACCTTTCCCACTAGACAGACCGTGTATGTCTCAGGAGAACTATTAAATCGTTCACAGTCATTGCCAGAGAAAAAACCCTTGGAAATGGAGAATTTGGCAAAATAAATGCGAACAAGCATGTCATCAGTTCTGATTGCCCAAAAAATGCACGAAACTGATTCTTCCAAAATACGAGCATATCATTAGAAATGTTGTGTTTTTCCTTAAAAAAATGTATCTTTAAATATTTTTTTGCGTAACCCTTAAAACCGGTTAACCATATTCTTGGATGTAAAATAATCGAAAACCGATTAGATGGATAGTTGGAAGTCCTTGGTGTAAAGAATAGTTATTAAAATATGTTCATATTTGGATAATTTAATTAAAACAATACCCTTATGCTTAATCCTTTCTGTCCCGTGTCTCCTCGAATGCCCGGAGACCCCTTGGGGCCAGAGTAGCCTCTAGGTCCTGCAGTCCCTGGCAATCCATGCTGGCCAGGCTCCCCCTTAGAACCCTTATCACCAGGCAGCCCTTCGATGCCGGGGGTTCCAGGCACTCCTAATCCTCCTACTGGTCCTGGTGGTCCTCGGGGCCCGACCTCGCCTGACAAAATATAATTATAAAACAAGATAAATTGAATAAACAAATAAATATAGGTATATTGACAGTAACATAGTATGTACAAACTCATCTATACCATACATACGAGTATATCCTGAAATCGCATATATTTCTTAAGGTAATGGAAAAAATACATTTAAAAGAGAAACTATCAAAAGGTCTGGGCTCATCTATATTAATATTTCCCCCCAGTCGAGATACACCCCTACCAATAGAGGGCGAGCCCGGCTGCAAATATATCAGATATTTTTCAGAAAATTGTGACACATAATGGATCTCAAAATTTTCAGACATTTATTTTTCAATAGAGCATATAATGACATTCATTCCTGTACACCGCGTTAAAAATCAAATTCCACGAATCCTGTGCGCGGCACAATTTCGACGTTTTTTTAATTTCTAAGTTTAAACGCATATTTTGTTTAGAACTACTGATATTTGATTACAACACCAAGTAAACATGACATTCAAGTAATTTTCTGATAATAAATAATAATCATTACTCTTAAGGAGATTTGAAACTTGGATTGTCGTCAGATCACAGGCGTTTATGCTTCCCGCGAGGAACACGTTAAATTTCTCCACTGTGACATTTTTTATTACATTTCTCAATACCATAAACGCAGAACTCAGTGACGAAGTCAAGTAACATTTGAAACCAGTGCTTTTAAAAAAAAAAAAAGGTACCGGAGCTCACTTCTTGTTTAGCTTTTTGTATACCGTAAAAAAGGTTGCAGAGTGCCGCTCCACCGCAAAAAAGCACTGTTTGAAACTAACACTTTCATACAATTTTCTTCACCTTACGCATAGTAAATAGGTAACATTTACCTGGGTAGCCATCTTCTCCTTTAGGCCCCATTGGACCTTGGTAGCCGCGGGGCCCTTGCGGTCCCGGAGGTCCCGCAAAGCCTTTGCCGCCACCGGGTAGACCAGCGGGGCCACGCAGACCTGGATTTCCGGGGTCACCGTCTCTCCCTGGCTCTCCCTTAAGGCCTGGCCTGCCAGACAACCCAGAGAGTCCATCATTGCCGCGATCTCCCTTTTGGCCCATTGGTCCTGGGGCGCCAGGGTATCCATCACGACCCTACATTTAATACTTTATTTTATTATCATTCGGTAACGGTAACAGAACCACCATTTACTTACGAAAGCGATATGCCAACAGTAAATCACAAAAATAAAATTGCATCAATACTCATATATGCTCAGCTAGTGTATCTTGATATCTTGAGTATCTTGATGTACGGCTGCGAGACATGGTGCCTATCCGAAAGAGATAGACGAAGACTAGAGGCTTTTGAGATGTGGTCCTATAGAAGACTATTAGGAATTTCCTGGAGAGACCACATCACAAATGAAGAGGTTCTCCAACGAATCGAAGGAGGAAGGCACCTGCTCAGGATCCTGTCCGAAAGGCGTGCAAGATGGATCGGACATATAATACGACAAGAGGGCCTCTTGCATGCCATAATGGAGGGTATGACCGAGGGGACAAACTCTAGGGGACGCCCACGCCGAGAGTACCTGGAGGACCTGTTGGTGGACGTGCACTGCTCAACATATACAGATTTAAAAAGAACCGCACAGGACAGGGAGGAATGGAGGAGAAGAGTTGAAATTGCTGCAAACCAGTCTTAGGACTGCAACCACGGAGAGAGAGTGTTACCAGAGCCGATTAGAACATTTCAGGGATGGTTGTAAAATTTAGGCGGTAGGGTTTCTTACGTATCTTTTTAAGGGTGAAAAAAGGTCAAATATCACCCATAATGTACACATTTATTTACAAAAACATGAATGGGGTATGCAATAGATGGGTCATAAATATTTTTAATGAACAAGCTCAATCACTTTCCAAGTGTGCCCTCATGTAGGCATGTTTTATGTATCACTCAGCTCCTTCAGGAAAAAAAACTCTTAAATTTAGTGTAATACTTGAAATAATTTCATTTTTTTATATTATTTTTGTTGATATGTGGGTACATTACATATTCACAATACTCTGTGTCACAATGCTCTGAATGTATTTAGTACATTGTTGTTACAAGTTTGTCTTGCCCTATATAAGAGCTGACAATGTATCACTTGGGTCCCGCATTAAATAAACTTAACAATTTCACAAGCTATATTTTGTCATACTGTTTTAATGTACTCGTAACATATACATTTTTACTTTTGTTTGAAATGTTTTATACATATTTTTTTTGTGCTTGTTATATTTGGCCCTTATACTAATTATAGAAACCTGTAATGTGCAAAGGACCTGAAGAATAAATTAATAAATGGAGATATTATTTATAGTTAAGGCATTAACATTGTGGAGGTTTAAATACATTGTAATTTGTTTTGCCAAACACTGTTTATTCAACTTTTTGTAACGGTATAACCAGGGTTATACTGTTACAAAAAATAAGAATAAACAGTGTTTGATAAAACAAATTACAATTAATAAATGGAGTTTAATGCATTTTTTGGCAAAACACAGTAGTTTATATTTTAGTTTTATCTCAGTTAATAGTTAGTTTTAAAACGTATTTTTATAGAGACCTCCCTGTAAAGTGTAAAATAATAAGTAATTTTCATATTTCATAAAAAAAAAAAATTATTCAACATAAAAATTTGTATGAAAACTTTGAGGCCGATGATTAACCCCATGGTATTAAAAGAGTTAATTAGGTGCCTATTGAAATCATAGATATTTTGAAGTAACAAACAAATAGCAGTAGTAAGGGGGTCTATTTTTGCTGTCGTCGACCCTCAATTTTTTTTACTGAAACTATTGACCCCTAAAAAACTCAAATCGACCCCAGGGGGTCGATGTCGACCACTTTGGGAACTCTTGGTCTATAGCAAATGTATTATAGATTACATTATTGAATAACAAAAATTAATCATGTTAGTATTTTGATATTTCTGTCATTTTATTTATTTGTTATTTCAACGAGCTGAAATTCTAACATCACTCAAATAAATAATATTGTATAACAAATGTAAAACCGATTACCTTGCAGAGCGCAAAAATGATAACTCATTGTTTAACAAAGGCAAAACAAATTGTCTTGTGGAACGCAATAATTATAACTCATTTTATAACAAAGGCAAAATAAATTGTCTTGCAGAGCGCAATAATGACAACTCATTGTATGTGTATGACAAAGGCAAAACAAATTGTCTTGCAGAGTACAATAATGATAACTCAATGTATAACAAAGGCAAAACAAATTGTCTTGCAGAGTACAATAATGATAACTCAATGTATAACAAAGGCAAAACAAATTGTCTTGCAGAGTACAATAATGATAACTCAATGTATAACAAAGGCAAAACAAATTTGGTTGCAGAGGGCAAAAATGATAGCTCATTGTTAGCGAAAAATGAGTTATCATAATTTTCATATTCAATTTCTTTTTTAATCAGTCAAATCGAGTTAACATTATCACAAAAAGAAATATATCAATATTATTTTTCCATTTAAGAACAATTAATAAACTATGTGTTATGTTAAATGAAATATGAAAGACGCTTTTACTATAAATTGTCATGAAATTAATTATAACAATTCATCAAAGGTTTCGGTTTTTACTTTGCGCAACTTCATTTAGAATATTTAACAATACATGCCTTAGTTATTCTAGTCTGGCCTAAGCACTACTCTCGTAACAAACCGGAATCATTCCGCATGAAGTGTGTGAAATGCAATTAATGGAGTAACAAAGTAATCTGTTGTAAAATATTCTAATTGCCATAGTTTTCTTTTTGAAAGACAATATAAAGTGTGTTGGAAGAATTAATGAAATAAGTACCCTTCCTCCTGGAAGACCTGGCAATCCCTTTTCTCCCGTCATGCCCTTCGAGCCCTTAACTCCATACTCCCCTATAAGCCCTTGGTCTCCCTTGTCTCCGTATTTGCCTTGTTCGCCTCTTTCTCCCTTATCACCCTTTTCTCCAGGAGTCTCTTTGATGACGGGGCCTTGACCAGTGACATAGTTAACCATATCAGCACCCTTTTGTCCTTTATCACCCCTGTCACCTCTGTCACCTTTGCTGCCTTTAAAACTCTCTCCCGAAAGTCCTCTAACGCCTTTATCACCTTTGGGGCCTTCTGGTCCCTGAAATTTGTAAAGAATAACAGTAGTATTAATAATTAATGCGCTTTCGTAGTTCTATTAGTTATTCTAGCCTTCAATACAATACAGGCCAAAGCTTAGTTTACTAAGATCAAGACGCAAGGAGACTAACAATCTCATATCCTGATCATTTTTAATTTTATAGTTGAGGGTTTATCCATATAATTTGTGTAATATTCTATTGTATTTTTTAACATTTATTTCTTTATTTAAACAGAATATTACAAAAATAACAAGTACAAAACAATACTGACCTGTAATTAATTACAAGCAAATACAATAAAATAAAAAATATACTTGAAATATATAATACTACATGTCTGATTGAAAGTAAGAGTCTTCAAAAAGCTTCCATTTATTTTTGTTTGTTTGTCCATGTCATTTATTTATTGTATTTTGTATTTTTTTTTCATTTATTTAAAAGACCAAAGAACATTTTTGAAACAGAGGATTACAAAAATTACTGTTTAAATTTATATTGACCTATAATTAAATGCAAATAAAAATATCTTGAAATATATACTGTCTGATTGAAAGTAAGTCTTCAAAAAGCTTTCAATCATTGTTGTTTATTTGTGCGTAACATTTATGTAACATTTTATTGTGTTTTTTTATCATTTGTTTATTTATTTAAACGCACAAAGAAACTTTTTTTTAGACTGAAAATTACAAATATAACAATTTTAAAACAACATTGACCTGTAATTATGCACAAATACACTTAAAATATAATTGAATTAAAAATTATAGTATTTAGAAAGTTTTCATTTATTTCCTTTCAAATGGTTTTTTTCAATATTGGCAAAATATGGCGGAATAGAGAGTGACCTGGCACAAGTGGGGTTCCCTGGCGGGGGTTCGAAGTGATCCTAGGATGCGTGTTAGAATAGAAGGTTATATATAAAAATATGGCGGAATAGAGAGTGACACTATCTGGCTCAAGTGGGGTTCCCTGGCGGGGGTTCGAAGTGATCCTAGGATGCGTGTTAGAATAGAAGGTTATATATAAAAATATGGCGGAATAGAGAGTGACACTATCTGGCTCAAGTGGGGTTCCCTGGCGGGGGTTCGAAGTGATCCTAGGATGCGTGTTAGAATAGAAGGTTATGTATAAAAATATGGCGGAATAGAGAGTGACACTATCTGGCTCAAGTGGGGTTCCCTGGCGGGGGTTCGAAGTGATCCTAGGATGCGTGTTAGAATAGAAGGTTATATATAAAAATATGGCGGAATAGAGAGTGACACTATCTGGCTCAAGTGGGGTTCCCTGGCGGGGGTTCGAAGTGATCCTAGGATGCGTGTTAGAATAGAAGGTTATATATAAAAATATGGCGGAATAGAGAGTGACACTATCTGGCTCAAGTGGGGTTCCCTGGCGGGGGTTCGAAGTGATCCTAGGATGCGTGTTAGAATAGAAGGTTATATATAAAAATATGGCGGAATAGAGAGTGACACTATCTGGCTCAAGTGGGGTTCCCTGGCGGGGGTTCGAAGTGATCCTAGGATGCGTGTTAGAATAGAAGGTTATATATAAAAATATGGCGGAATAGAGAGTGACACTATCTGGCTCAAGTGGGGTTCCCTGGCGGGGGTTCGAAGTGATCCTAGGATGCGTGTTAGAATAGAAGGTTATATATAAAAATATGGCGGAATAGAGAGTGACACTATCTGGCTCAAGTGGGGTTCCCTGGCGGGGGTTCAAAGTGATCCTAGGATGCGTGTTAGAATAGAAGGTTATATATAAAAATATGGCGGAATAGAGAGTGACACTATCTGGCTCAAGTGGGGTTCCCTGGCGGGGGTTCGAAGTGATCCTAGGATGCGTGTTAGAATAGAAGGTTATATATAAAAAATTAAAGTGATGATCTGTGCATAAATGTAATGATACATGTCTCGGAAATAAAAATACTGAGACGGGCCAATGTGCTATCAGCTATGATCTCATGGACAATAAATACGTTTAGAGATACTTCAAGGTGATGACAATAACGGAGAAGATGAGAGCAATGGTCATGTGCTGAGAAGAAAGTCGAATCAGATAAGTGATTTAGGTGTATTCTGTAAGTTAATAAAGGGTCTTTCAAATTGAGCGGTTTTTTGAATTCTTGGATAAAAGACAGATGGCGTCGCGAACTTGCCTGGGTCTTGTGACATTTGGGAAGTGTAATGTATGGCATTTATTAAAATGGAGTCGTATACATTACAACAACGCGTTCAAATTGTTGAATTATTTTATGTATTGTAATCTCAGGAAACGGTGATGTTAATTGGCCACCAAGATCATGTGATCTGACACCGTTGGACTATTTTCTCTGGGGTTACATGAAAAGCCAAGTCTATAAGAATGACCTCCAATTAATTCCTGAGCTGAAGGGTGAAATTATTCGCGTTGTTGGTGAGTTAGAACCGCATTTATGTCAAAATGTCATCGAAAATTTTGACAAAAGAGTGAACATCTGTAGAGCTGCAAGAGGTGGACATTTGGTGGATATTGATGTTTTGTGTTTAAATGTCATACATTATACTTCAATGACCAATAAAAAGTTTTTTTGAAATCAAAGCAAATTGTGTGTTTTATTCAAGAATAAAAAAAAATAGATTAAAAAAACCGCTCAATTTGAAAGACCCTTTAGTTGCAGGAAGGCTGTCGGAGGTCACATTCCACATGGAGGGAGACTGTCATAAGTGAAAAGCGATCTGAGGGTTATTTGTATTTGGTCTCAACATAAATGGGATATAAAACCAGGTGAAAAAATAATTAATTAATTTTTCCTTTCAAAAGGCGTTCATGGCAGTTCGTTATGCTCAAAAGATATGCAGCCTGATAATCAGAAGAACATACTTAAAATAAATGGGATACAGTCAGATGAATGAAAAATAAATTGAATTTTGTTTTCAAATGAAGTCGACGTCAATTAAAATTTATTTAATCATGAACGCATGTGGGCATAGACATAAATAGAAACATTTTGCAAAATGCCATCTACTATACATACATGATTAAAATATATCAGAAACAGGAAAATAAAAACATCACATTAGAAATGCATATCATTACTTAAGACCAACTTGAGTGGAGAGTAATGAAAATACACAAAATTATGTGATAAAATTTCATCATTTTACTGGAGAAAAATTTAAAACAATTTTATTTTACATTACTATTGACACACTTAAATCGTATGCCATCTATGAGATGATAATTAAAGTTGTTTTCTATTTTTCAAAACTATTCTGCTACATTGCGAAATGTGACATCTCTGAACCTATCATCGTTTAAAAAGCGTAAAGAATTTTCAATGTGTAGTTCAAAAAAGTTCATAAGTCATTTTACGAAAAATTAAGAATTGTGACAGCTCTGCATTAAACATGTACAAAAATAATAATTGTAATTAGATGATCAGTATCTACCCTGGGTCCAAGGTTTCCTTTAGGCCCCATTGATCCTATGGGTCCGTCAATTCCTGTGAGTCCGGGCGAGCCTCGAGACCCATCCAAGCCTGGTTCTCCCTTTTGCCCTTTGTTATGGATGCCTGTATAAGCGGGTTCTCCCTTGTCACCCTTGTCTCCAGCAGTGCCGGGCCAGCCACGAGGCCCTTGCAAGCCAGGTGACCCTGGAAAGCCGGGCATTCCCTGGAAAATACCACAATACCAAAATATACTATAATATACGTTACGAATGGTTCATGGCTCGGTAACTATACTTTTCTTTCAAATTAATGTCAAAAGGGATGCTCGATGTGGTGAGGTGCGGGCGGCCTGACTCGAGACAACCCTGTGTCATAAAACTATGTATATTATTAAATTTTTATAATTATGAAATCATTCTGACTTGTGTACTTGCTTACTTGTGTTATTTGATTTTTTTTATATGTTAATGTTTTTGTTTTATTTTGGGATTATTTTTATTTGTAATAAATTAAACACTCCTTGTGTTTTTTTTTTAAATAATGTTGTTGGTTACATTGTACCGTTGATAAAAATAAATTAATTAATTTCGATATCAATAAAAATAATTTACATTTTAAATTATATATTTCAGTAATAAAAATGGTTCATACACAAGTCTGAACAATCAAACAAACCCCTACTTTAATTCACAGAAACATTATTGAAAAAAAAAATTTAGCTTTGGACATGTTTAGAGTGAATTGAAATGGGTCCACGCAATGTCCATACTGATCGCTCCTCTGTGTCCGCACTATTGATGCGATACGAATAGCTCATGGCTCGATAACTACAATAGAATGGTGTATGCTAAGTTTGTGCATAGGCGATGTAGTATCTATGAATAGACCTGGAGGAAATGCGCAAACCAAAGAGTTAAACGTACTCATATCGATAAAAATGTGAGTTGATAATGTATAAGACTAACAAAATGGTCAGTATCCATCTGTTGAAAAATGTTGTAAAATTCAAAAGATTTAATAAATATTCTTATTTTAATTATTCGTGCGGTTTACGCAGTTAAAAATCTTGGCTACAACAGAGGGTGATTCCTTGCACGGCTATATTTATTGGGTACATATAAACTTAGTGCTTCTAGAATCGCGGGACAGTTAAAGCAACGTTGAAAAACCTTAAGTAGGAACATCGCAATGGATTTTTGTCTTCTTGTTTCGAGGCTTCTAAAGTTACACACCGTCAGAAGTTCGACACTGTGAGCATATTTTGGGTAAAAGCCCTTTGTTCTGTATCATAGATATCTGAGGATTTTTTTTTACATTTGTTCTATATTATTTTTATATTTGAGCTGATGAGGAGCCCAAACGGTAGATGCATATTCTCATTTGGTTCTAATTAGATAATTGTATAAGTTTCGAAGGATATCGGTACTGTTTAAATATCTTGATATTCTTATTATAAAACCGAGTAGTCTGTAACAGTCCGATATCAAACGTGAGATATGATTAACGAACGTGAGTCCGACGTCAAAGGCTAAGCCCAAATCTTTGAATTCAGAAACTCTGTTTAATGCCACTCCCTGTATAACATATTTTAGTATACTGATGGTGGATTGGTGAAAACGATCGACTATAAGATACACAGACACATTTATTAATGTTGAACAGGAATAAATCATGATATACTAGGTTAGGTTCTATGAGGCTGGATCATTTAAGATTTTTGGTGTTCCTAAGAATTCCAAGAATTCAAACTGTCATTAAGAACCTTTCAATTATTTTCTTGCATATGTTTTTCTTTTGTGTCGACTTTCACACTAAGCATTATGAAAAAGGAATTACTGCAGAATCATATGAAGTGTTGTTCAACTTTGATTGGATACTTCAATGTAGTGAAGTCGAATAATGGTATTGCTACATTATAAACACTAACAACTTTTACGAGTACTGGAAAACTGCTGTACTGTTATAACATATCTCCAGAACTCGAGCTATTGATTGAGCTGTTATATATCCAGACCTCGAGTTATTGATTGAGCTGTTATATATCCAGACCTCAAGTTATTGATTGAGCTGTTATATATCCAGACCTCGAGTTATTGATTAAGCTGTTATATATCCAGACCTCGAGTTATTGATTGAACTGTTATATATCCAGACCTCGAGCTATTGATTGAGCTGTTATATATGCAGACCTCGAGCTATTGATTGAGCTGTTATATATGCAGACCTCAAGCTATTGATTGAGCTGTTATATATCCAGACCTCGAGCTATTCATTGAGCTGTTATATATGCAGACCTCGAGCTATTGATTGAGCTGTTATATATCCAGACCTCGAGCTATTGATTGAGCTGTTATATATCCAAACCTCAAGCTATTGATTGAGTATATTTACTCAGTTACGAGATAAATGACTTGAAACATGTATTGTTTTTATTAAATTAATTGATATAACTCGAGAGATATAAAAATAAACAGAAATCTTTTTTTTTTAAATTACAAGCTAGTGATAAATTTAATTTTTAAACTGGCAACTATTGGCAGATACTCCTGCTCAAATTGCCACATCAATTAGTTTTGGCACAGTGTCATTTTTCCAGAGATATAGTTTTTGAAACTTTATTACACCTAAAGAGTTTATTGTCTGGTGGGATTTCTTTCCAAACAACCAACGTGTGGATAAATACCAGATATTGGATCGGTCATGTAACCTGAATGCAGAACACAACAAGTGGTCTAACACTAAGACCTGAAAAATTAAGAGAGTTTTTTAATACTCTCGTTAAATTTTTGTTGATTATCTATCATTAGAAATAAATAAGTTTATAATAAAAATGTTCAACTTACATCAGTTCCATTACATCCGTCTACACCCGGAGTTCCCGGTAGTCCAGATGCCCCGGGTACTCCAGGCACTCCGTGTGCCCCTGCGTACCCAGGAAGCCCCATCTTACCTCTGTCTCCCTTGGGCCCCTGTGGCCCACGCTGCCCCGACTCACCCTTCTCGCCCTTAGGACCCAAAAGCCCCTCCACACCTGGGTATCCTTGGAGTCCTGTAGGACCCATCGGGCCTGGTTTACCTGGAAACCCCTACAATCAAAATCTCAGTTATTAAAAAATATTGAATCTCAATTAAATATAATATAATACATGTTGAGTTATAAAAGAAGGCTGACTGCAGATTTTATGAAATGTTAAATTTGCACTGTATTTTTCTTACCGTCAAGAGTGACGCTCGATGTGGTGATGTGCGGGCTGCCTGTTTTGAATCGGTCCCGTATCGTATTAATACTCGTAACTGTATTAGTTAGACTTGTATACTGATGTATGTGTTATTTAAATTGTTCTATTCAGTCAATGTATCTTTTCATTTGGTTTCATATCAATTATTTTTTTTTGCTTTGGGATGGCTTTTTAATGACTTAAACATTAACTTCTTATATTTCTCTAAATAATGTTGTAAGTTACATTATACCATTGATGAAATAAATATAATCTCTTTAAAACACTCTTTTAAAACTACTGAGAGAATCTGGATTAATTTTTAAGGCTAGGTTTCCATTTATCTGCAACAATATGACAAACTGCTCATTAGTTGCATTTTGGTAGATTGTTAACTAACTGCAGTGTTGTAGAGATTGCATACTGTCTGTGTGTTTTTTTTTAATCATTTTTAAGTTCAAGCAATTAGCTGGCTTGATAATTGTGGTTAAACTGGAATCCGATCTAAATATTTTCGTTTTCTTTCCACCAATTTATTTCAGCCTTACAATAATAAATAAATATATACAATTCATAAACTGTGCCTGTAAAAGTGCGCAGTAGACAGCTCTCCAATATTTATGAAATAATTTACAGTCAACAGTTTCGCATTTACATTTATCGCAAATGCCTATTTTCAACTATCGAGCTTTCGTTGAATGTCGACCACTTTCTCTTAGTGATAGATTGAATACTCGTAGTTCAGAAAATACAGAATAATGATTATTTCTCAAAGTGTTGTACTCGTACTTACCCTAGATCCTTTTTCAGCAAAACATTTAGGAATACAACAGCCTGGTCCCGAACAGTTGCGAGGCGGTCCATTGATAGATGAGGCTGAGTTTATAATATCGTAGCTCGCTATTGCTTCTGGAATATCAGGTCTTCCATAAAGACCAACCTTCGTTTGGTTTCCTCCTCCCGCTGAGGCTGACCACGTGTTCCAATATTGCTGAAACAATAAATATCAAACATCAATATTTTTATTTCATATTTAAAAAAACTGGTATATTTACAAATATTAAAAAATACGAGTCTGAACAAATCGTATTTTACACTTAATTAGTTTAAAATACAGCCTGGTGGGTTTATTGTGATTTAGAAATTCTTTCAACCAACTGAAATGATGTTAAAAGATGTTGCGGCCATTTTTGATGACTCAAAAAGGGTTAATCTCATTGATGACTGACATCACCATCATTGAAATATGTCGATATTTGAAGTGGTCCCGTTCAAAAGAGTTAAGGCTCTTTCAACAGCCATAACGGCTAGGATACCAGCTGAGAGTGTCTCGGCCGCATGACCCTAAAGGAGTTGGTGTGTGACTAAGGAAGTTTATATTGATTACCTTAACGGAGAAGGTGCAGTTGTTGAGGAACGAGATGATGAACTGCACCAGACTAAGAAAGATTCTGGCCTTGTGCAGCTTATAGATCATTCAATTGTGCCAGATTATGTCGAAAATCTCGGAAATGTGCTATATAGCATTATATTTTTATAATAATGCAGTCGTATTATTTTCTCGAACTCGCGGCAATTGAGTTTATCCCCAACACTCTTAAAAGAAACTATTCCTAAAGCTATTTGACCACCCTTTAGGAGAGTCGACTCTCTAAACAGCACTTTATAAATTGTCATTTTATTATTATTATTTTAGATCACCCCGTTGGTCAGTCGATGGTTTCTAAGGACTTGAAGTGACAGGCTGTAGATCGACCTAATGGAGGCATTTAATAGCAATCTTGTATTCTTGGTGGAACATATTGCATAAAATAATATTTTTATGAAGCCAATTAAAGTGACAGGCTGTAGATCGACCTAATGGAGGCATTTAATAGCAATCTTGATTTCTTGGTGGAACATAATGCATAAAATAATATTTTTATGAAGCCAATTAAAGTGACCGGCTGTAGATCGACCTAATGGAGGCATTTAATAGCAATCTTGTATTCTTGGTGGAACATATTGCATAAATATTTATGAAGCCAAATAAAGTAGCGACCGTTTTATTTTTAGAATGTAATATTTTAATACAATTACAGTAAGTTGGAATTCTCGTAAATTGACATATTCCAATAAGACCTCAAGCTATACAATACAATACAATAAGTAAAATCAAGTTATAAATGAATCAACAATAAAACTGAAAAATACAAATATCTGTTTTAACCATAATTTTAAACATTAATCTATTTCATGTGAATTATATTTTAACTTACCCCATTACTGCCTACTATAAATATCGAAAGGGCGGTGAATAATCTGCAAACAAAGAAAAAAACCGATTGAGTTTAATAAATATTTATTTTAAATTTCATGTGATTTTTCGCATGAAATGTTTAAATGATTTCAAATGTCTTATCTATAGTAAATACAAGGATGTAGTGTATGTCGTACATTTTCGTATAATAATTTAAAAGATATGTTATGCCATTTATGGTGTACATAGGTAATGTTCTTTAACCCTTGCCGATCTGTGAACGGACAAGAGTGACCAAGACGTATATTTTATTTAATTTCTCGAAATATACTGCTTGCAGGGTCTTCATACTTTATGTATTCCTCATCGAAACCTCTATGATTTGAATGATGTCATTACGAAATAAAATCATTAATAAATATCAACATAAATGAATGATTTTAAATCAAGAATTGACGAAATGTCAAAACGTATGACTCATTCTTTTTTGACAGTTAATATTTTACGAGTACATTCGTTCCAGGGATTGGTTACCAGTTTTATCAAACACCTGTGTGTTTAGTACATAGAATAGAAACAAATGTTATTTCGTGCCCCAATTGCGATAGACTTTCTCCACAGGATTAAATTTTGATTTTATGATATGTTTGTCCTATTTTCAAATTTTGACCTATTTTCAGTGTTTATATTTTCCAAATGGCATATTTTATTGATTTGAATTTCGTGTTTGTTTTTAAATTATTATTTTTGAATTTATATATTCATTTTATATTTTGTTAATATGTTAATTATTGTCTTAATTCGAATTATATTTTTATTGCCAAAAAATACACGCTACATTTTATTGTATAATTTTATGATTTTTTTTTTAAAGGTTGGAGACCTCTTTTCAGTCATGCGCATTCTGAACGTTGCGCAGACCGAACGACGCAGTGGAAATATGATATTCTTATAGAAATGTCACCTCTCTGTTTGAACTCTTATTTTATCATTTCTTACACTTATTTTATATTATTCGACATTTTATTACATAATAAAATGATGTTTATAGCTAATTACAAAAAAAAACTAATAGATTTTATATAATTTTAATTTAAAACATACATGTTTACTGTACCCTCAGTGTCCAACACCGTTACTGACGTAATTTTTTAGCACAGTAAGGGAAGTGTTAACCTCTAAACGAGTAGGGCCGTACGGCGAGCGAATTTTTACCTCAAGAGAGTATTGGCGTACATGGCACGTCCGATGTTTTTATTCTCGATACATGAATTTATCCATAAAACGGACTTCGATTCCTATTGGAACACAATTTATTTAAAAAAGAGTTCCTGCCTGATTTTCAGTTAAGGCACCTATAACATATTTATGATTAGCTGGAAGATATAGCTACATAGTCATAAACCTGACAGGTTGCAGTATATGCAACTAAAGTCAAACTAATAAAAATTTAAATAATTCAAATAAATATATTTACAAGATTATAATGCAAGTGTAAAAAATTGTCTAGTATTGCTGTATAATCTTATGGGTATTTTGCTATCTGGCAATCTCTTCTACTTTTTCTTCCCAGTGTCATCTCAGGTCCCCTCAATTGTTGAATATCACCTGAGAGTATGTATTTTGTCCCCGACAGCCCGAAAAAGATCACCAATCACCTACTGCCACCAGTCCAATCACCTACTGCGAACACCTCTTCGACCCTCTATTTTGCCTTGGATGATCAGGTGCAGTAATTTGTACTTTGCTCCTCTAAGTACATGACCCAAGTAGGACACCTTTCGGATTTCAATATTAGTCAGAAACTCTCTATCAATTTTGGCTCTTTGAAGAACCCTTGTGTTGCTAACCATATCCGTCCAGGGTATCCTTCAAACTAATAAAAAATATATTAAAAACCTTTAAATAAAATCCAAACTGGAACCCTATTTAAAACATCATATCAACGGTTGTGAAACAGGCATTTTACCAACTCAACCACAGAGGTGATCAATGAAAAATAATTAAAGTAAAAAAAATATGTTTTCAAGAATAAGAGCACATTTTTTTATATTCCAAGTTAGATATTAACTAGGTTCCATTTAAAAGAAAATAATTCACTGAAATATATGAAGTATTGAGAAAAAAAACGTCAACTGTCACTATTTCTAGATGTTTTTTTCTTTGCAGTCTACCTGCGGAGTGGAAGGCATACATAGACTTGACAATAAAATCATAACTTCTTGAAAATCAAGACTTTTTAGTGGCATTCCATTTTCGAGTTTAGCACACTACCTGATGAGCTGACACGAAAATCCTTCATTGAAACGCTACACATATGTACCATTTTTATGGAGTTCCATTTTATAAATGGAGCAAAATGTTAAAACTTAAATATATATGAGAAACTAATCATAAATACTTTTTTGCGATTTTATATGAATTCTTGAACTCCACTACCCTTTCCACCCTTCACATACGTCCACATACGGAGAAGTCTATATTTTTAAGAAAAAGGGAACTCTCAACCATCTTAATTAACCGGTTAGGTGCCTTAAGCGAGTTTAATCGCTCTCTGTTGCCGTGCCCGTGGTGCCGGCCATACAAAATTTGCGAGTTAAATTGCTCAAATTTATGCCTGTTCCTAGTCAACGTCTAGTACGAGTTCTAATTCGAATAATCTAAAATATGGAACATATAGAGACATCTATTAAGATGATGAATAAATACTATAATATTACAGTTTACAGATATTATCGAATTTACATGGATTTACCTAAAAGCTTTGCATGACAGTCGACATGTGTCTCTAATACAGGGTTGTCAATTTTACGTTTTACTTATTCAACCGTTGAAATTTGAAATGATTTTATAGTTACATTATTTACTTTCCGTGCGTTATTAAAATAATAAATATTTTCGTGTTCCATATACTTTTAATTCTATCAACTATTTTATTAATGTATGTTTCCATATTTTCTGTGATAAGCTGTGACAATCCTGACATTTTGTTAAAGTTTTAGTCGTGTTTTTCTGAGTGAATGGCAACAGAAACGACGAATATTGTACATCTCTTTTGAATCCTTGAATCCACATCTAAATTTATCTCACAGAAACGTAATTTCCTGGCTGTGTTTTCATTAAAAAACAATGATGTTTATTAGATACACAATTTTGGGTACACTAGCTATCAAGAGTTGTAGAAATCCTTGAATTTCAGTCCCGCGCAGTGTTGCTCTTATCGTGCATTATTTACTTCCCAATTTAATAAATTACTCGTATATGATATAGTGACAACGATAAATTTTCTATAAAATTCAAATATTTTTTTCTTCAAAAATATAGTTATCGTATGATATGTCAAATGGTACTTCGTGGTCCAAATAATACTTCATTTATATCATTTTGATTGATAATTATAAATTTAGTAGATATAATGTCACATAAGGTCAACGTATAATTTTTTTATCTCACGCGTACATAATAATTTTAAACATATAACTCGTTTTCATGTTGACCGACTTTTACAAAAAGATATCTTAATAATAAATTTGCGACAAATAAATGTTGTTGAAACAAGTAAAATTAAGTTTGACACACATCTCTAATAGACACGAGTAAATCCAAAAATGTTTAATTAATGATCTGATGTGTAAAGAATAATGGTATCTGAAGGAAATGTTTCATTAATGATCTGACATGTAAAGAATAACGGAATGTTTCATTGATGATCTTATATGTAAAGAATAATGTTATCACAAGGAAATGTTTCATTAATGATCTATATGCAAAGAATAATGTGATCTGAAGGAAATGTTTCATTGATGATCTGATATGTAAAGAATAATATGATCTGAAGGAAATGTTTCATTAATGATCTGATATATAAAGAATAATGTTATCTGAAAGAAATGTTTCATTAATGATCTGACATGTAAAGAATAATGCGATCAGAAGGAAATGTTTCATTAATTATCTGATATGTCAAGAATAATGTGATCTGAAGGAAATGTTTCATTGATGATCTGATATGTAAAGAATAATGTGATCTGAAGGAAATGTTTTATTAATGATCTGATATGTAAAGAATAATGTTATCTGAAGGAAATGTTTCATTAATGATCTGATATGTAAAGAATAATGTTATCTGAAGGAAATGTTTCATTAATGATCTGACATGTAAAAAATGATGTGATCTGAAGGAAATGTTGCATTGATGATCTGATATGTAAATAATAATGTGATCAGAAGGAAATGTTTCATTAATGATCTGATATCTAAAGAATAATGTTATCTGAAGGAAATGTTTCATTAATGATCTGATATGTAAGTAATAATGTGATCAGAAGGAAATGGGTGTATTCTTGTCTAAGGCATTTTAATATTTTAACATATTTAGAAATAAAGTTGAATGTACGAGTATTTATCACACTACACTGTCAAATAATATATAATTTCCAATACTTATCACAATACACTGTCAAATAATATATAATTTCCAATATTTATCACAGTACACTGTCAAATAATATATAATTTCCAATATTTATCACAGTACACTGTCAAATAATATACCATTTCCAATATTTTAAATTTTATTAAGTTGCTGAAATTCAAACAACACAATTCTGTCACTATAACTGTGGGGATCAGATTAATCCAATTTCACGATGATGAATTTAATAAATCTAGTTTGATAAAAATTATAGAAATTTCAAGTATGAAATTATTAGAGACAAGTTAGTACTAGAGGATTTGTGCAGGAAGACTGTTTACAGGTAAATATGGAGAAAATAAAATAAAACTAGTATTTGTATATATAACTTATTCTTAAATTACACTATTCACTAGTTCCGTGGAAATATAAATTAAACATTATTTATTTAGCAGCTTCGCCGCATGACCACATTTGTTATTAATAACTGAGCTAAACTTATAATGATGTCATTTAGATATCGTTCTTATTTGAGTTGTGCGATATGTACGATAGTAATATTGCAGTTTATGCCCTCTGTATTTGCTTTTGGAAGGTAGTTTTTTTGTCATTAAATTTTGCGATACATATTATATAATAATATGATATAATAAGATTGCGGTTGATGTCCTCAGTAATTGTCCTCTTAACCATAAATAAAAATAGCACTTAATAAACCACATGAGACGCGTACTTAGGCGTTTAAAAGAGCTGTGGAATTGTATATTTTCCTTCATCAACTTAAATGAAAATTAAAGTTTAGCGTGTTCTTTCATTCAGCATTGTAAAGTCTTTCAATACCGAAAACATCAAAGTAATAGCCTCCCTGTTCTGAGCCAGACAAAAAGCCCAACTATTATATGTATCTCCTAATGTTACGTGGAATTTTGACCTCTCAATATATTTGAATTAATGATACAGACTTTATGAAAACCCGAGCCATCGAATTAATCGAGTAGATACGTAAATCACAGTTTAGAATTAATCGAGTAGATATGTAAATCACAGTTTAGAATTAATCGAGTAGACATGTAAATCACAGTTTAGAATTAATCGAGTAGACATGTAAATCACAGTTTAGAATTAATCGATAAGATATGTAAATCACAGTTTAGAATTAATCGAGTAGATACGTAAATCACAGTTTAGAATTACTCGAGTAGATATGTAAATCACAGTTTAGAATTAATCGAGTAGATATGTAAATCACAGTTTAGAATTAATGGAGTAGATACGTAAATCACAGTTTAGAATTAATCGAGTAGACATGCAAATCACAGTTTAGAATTAATTGAGTAGATACGTAAATCACAGTTTAGAATTAATCGAGTAGACATGTAAATCACAGTTTAGAATTAATCGGGTAGATATGTAAATCACAGTTTAGAATTAATCGAGTAGACATGTAAATAACAGTTTATAATTAATCGAGTAGACATGTAAATCACAGTTTAGAATTAATCGAGTAGACATGTAAATTACAGTTCACCATCGAACGTGTTGGAAATAAAAATCTCGCACACGTCTAGTACACGAGGATATTGTTACCAGACGAAATCTTAAACTATACTTGAAAAAAATTAGGATGGTCCCTGTGACATTTGAAATGTCATGTCTCAAACGGAAGGGGTAAAATCGTTTTTTTTTACAAATCAAATCGTTTTTTTATAAATCAAAAAATTGTTTTTCTCTCAACTGACGTTTTAATTCCTGATTTTCATTATACTTATTTTCTAATGTATTGTATGATTTGTATCTATCTTAAAATAGGTCAAGATGTACTATGAATTAATACTAATTACCAACATTTAATTTTAGGTATAAAAAAATCGAAAATCCAATTATCGTATACCCTATCCCTAGCCAATGCAGGCTATATAGCGTAGTGACTTTTGACAAACGTCACCAAATATTATTTGATTTTAACAAACTGCCACATTTTTGCTAATTTGTAACAAGATGTATTAATTTGTCATTATTGTTAGTTTTATGTAATGTATTTACTTAAATAACTTGCTATTTATTAGAATCGAGGCTTATACGAGTATATTAAAGTTGATAAAATAATTAAAATTACTGAACGTCGTTACAAGGTTGTATTGGGGCAAATTTGTGAACTGTCACAGGGACCATGCTACAGTTTCTCAAATATAGACAGGATTTTTTGGGTACTTTCTGTAATCAAATCTCAAACCCCTGGCTAGGAGTGAAACGTTTTACTACTACAACTAGACCAAGAGTTCCCAAAGAGGTCGATATCGACCCCGTGGGGTCGATTGATTTTTCTAGGGGTCGATAGTTTCAATAAAAAAAATTGGGGGTCGACGACAGCAAAAATAGACCCCCTTACTACTGCTATTTGTTTGTTACTTCAAAATGTCTATGATTCCAATAGGTACCTAATTAAGAATATTTGTACTCATTTTGAATTTACATATTTATCTCATAAATATCAAAAATTAAAAAGCTTTCTGCACCTATCATTTTGCTTTAATTTTCGTCAGCGCAGATTTCATTATTAAATGTTGGACAAGGTAATGCCATAATCAGTAGTCCTTTTATATTTTTCAATTCTTAATTACAAGTAATTAAAATGAAAAGTTTGATATCTAGTGAAATATTTAATATTAAGTACTGTACAAACTTATTAATTTGAGTAAATAAAGTAAATGACTAAAGCTTAGTCCTCATCGAAGTCCACTGGTCGGCCGGAACGCTCCATGTCTTTCAGGTCGAAATTACCGTCTTTGAAACACAAAAACCATCGACGAGCTGTCCTTTCATTCATAGCGTCTTCACCGTACACTTCGCAAATATCGCGAGCAGCTTTGGCAGCTTAATTCCCTCGATTGAACGCGAACAGAAGGAGGTGTCGAAAATGTTCAGTTTCGTCTACTTGACATTCCATTTTGAAGGCTTGTAATCAAATAAAATAATACGTGTAACGTAAAAGCAAACACAATATCTTGTAGAGGAGAAAATTTTCTTTCGAATGACGTATAACCTTTACCATTTTGTTTTACTTTTGGTGCTCATTTTTAAATTTGAAAAAAAAAACGGACACAACTTATGTTAACACCTAATACATAACTGCATAAACCCATTATTCTTTGGATATAGAGAACCAACCACCTCTGGATATTTTGGATATGTGTAGTGACAAAGTGGTATATCCCTTAATCGCGGTTTTCATATATTTTTCCTAAATCCTCTTATCACGCTGAAACATTCAAATTCTGTATTCACACACTTGAATCCCAAGTAATCACATTCACAATTCCAACTGCCTTATAATCTTATTACTTGACTGAAAACCTGAAATAACATTGTTATTCCACTAATTTCATTAATCTCCGCGATACGTGTTTCTGCCACCTAACTGGAAATCTGACTGGACGGATAATATTTACAATAGCAGTACTGAGAACGTACAGAATTAATGCATATAATCGTGAAAACCCTCCCTTTTTTTAAATTTTAATGCTAAAGATACCAGAAAGTTTATTAATATCGCACTGTTATTGGTTCGTCGATAGACTCATTTGTCATATTGTTTTGTTAGTTAGTTAGAAATGTTGATAAAATAGGACAAATTGACAAATGATGATAAATGCCTTCAATTTGACTTGTATCATTCCTGTACTCAGCATTTCCCCTCTTAAAACAGAAATTATTGCGCTCAACGGACCTTGTTAGACGTATGGACGGTGAAAGATAGTTTTTTATTTGAGTTGTGCGATAAGTTTGCTGTTGATAGCATCTGCATACTCCCTCCTAAAACAGAAGTGATTGCACTTATAGATCACATGAGACCCATGGATCATGTTAAGTAGTTCTTTTTTATTTTAATTGTGCGATGTGTAATGTGGTGTGATAAGATTGCGGTTGGTGTCCTCTATATTTACCCTCCTAAAACATAAGTGATTGGACTTATAGACTACGTGAAACACATGGACGACGTAAAGTAGTTCTTTTTTATTTGAATTGTGTGATGTGTAATGTGATGCAATATGTAATATGTATTGTGGTGATTTACCTTTCTAAAACTTAAGTGATTGCACTGAATAGACCACATCAGGCTCTATTTTTCTTCTAAGACTGGGGGCTTTAGAAAGCACTCATCAACGTATTTAAGTGACTTTGAATATATGTGTGTGTAAGTGCATATGTACTCCTTTATTAATATAAATAACCTAGTACAAACGAAACATTAAGGGCAATACTTTGCCTCTGGAGTTGAGTAACCCTGCATCAACATGTGGAAGGTTTCGATTCTGCAAAGCAACTTTGCATCTCGTTCTACAAGTGAGCCCACGTGTTTTCTATATCTCATGATCTATCCATAAAATTCTCAAAAAATCCAATTTTTGTTCCATGTAAGCGTTGTTCCACTAAAAACAAATCTATGTTTTTTACCACTATAAAATAAGTCTTCGACAATTACATAAGTCTGCGTGGTGAAGTTTGGTAATATTTTGTGGTATACATACATAACATATATTGAACTTAAATATACATATTAATATTAAATAATTTAAAACAATGACTGTATTTTATTATTACTACTGCTTTTTGTATCTTCATGTTAGTTTAAGATAAAGTTTTGTATTTTTAGTCAATATGTTCATTTGTATATAAAGACACTGTTGTGTCGTTAATTAAATAAAATAAATAAGTAAATATATGTGTATGTATGTGTATATGTGTATGCATATATATTATTTATTTTTTTAAACAATTTTATCTATTTTTCAATGTAATTGCTAAGCCTGTGTTGACAAAATAAATAAACAAACTTATTAGGGCCGATGATAATATTGTCTCCCGGCCACAATCTTCAATACGTCCCAAACACAAATTTTGATATATTGAAGGGTATCATGCGAAAAAAATAGTTTGATCGTACGAATTACAAATCTTAGCCTCTTGTTTTCTTTTTTTTTAATCAAAGGAAAGATCACTTTCAAATACAATCCTAAGTTCTTTGTTTTATCCAACTTATGTATGACTGCAATTAATCAAATACGATAATAGCTTGTGGGTACCTTTCATAGGAAAGTTTAAATGTAGCAATGGGTCAACTGACCCATTGCTCCATTTAAACTTTCCTATGAAATGTAATATGATTTTTATATCCCCATACCTTTGCAAACTAAGATTCATGCAGATTAAAATTATTCAAATAAAATTCAACAGCCACATCTGCATCCAGGACCGGCATGAAGCAAGCTGGTGCAAAGGCCCCTCATGGTAGATAAATTTTAAAAAGATTTTAGCTTATTTATTCGGTCCCAGCTTATTTCAAATATTCGGTGAAATTTTTGTTTTTTTTTATATTAAGATGTACTTGATGTGTTTTTGTATATTAAGATGTACTTCATGTTTTTTTGTATATTAAGATGTACTTCATGTTTTTTATATATTAAGATGTACTTCTTGTTTTTTTGTATATTAAGATGTACTTCATGTATTTTGTATATTAAGATGTATTTCATGTTTTTTTGTATATTAAGATGTACTTTATGTTTTTTTGTATATTAAGATGTACTTCATGTTTTTTTATATATTAAGATGTACTTCTTGTTTTTTTGTATATTAAGATGTACTTCATGTTTTTTTTGTATATTAAGATGTACTTCATGTATTTTGTATATTAAGATGTACTTCATGTTTTTTTGTAGGCCCCTCATGGTAGATAAATTTTAAAAAGATTTTAGCTTATTTATTCGGTCCCAGCTTATTTCAAATATTCGGTGAAATTCTTGTTTTTTTTATATTAAGATGTACTTGATGTGTTTTTGTATATTAAGATGTACTTCATGTTTTTTTGTATATTAAGATGTACTTCATGTTTTTTTTGTATATTAAGATGTACTTCATGTGTTTTTGTATATTAAGATGTACTTCATGTTTTTTTGTATATTAAGATGTACTTCATGTTTTTTTGTATATTAAGATGTACTTCTTGTTTTTTTGTATATTAAGATGTACTTCATGTATTTTGTATATTAAGATGTACTTCATGTTTTTTTTGTATATTAAGATGTACTTCATGTTTTTTTGTATATTAAGATGTACTTCATGTTTTTTTGTAGATTAAGATGTACTTCTTGTTTTTTTGCATATTAAGATGTACTTCATGTTTTTTGTCATTAAATTGTGATTTATAAACGCTCTGAAAGTGACGGAGCTCATTGGTTAAAACTATTTATGACCAATCTATTGCATACACCCATTTAATACAATATTTGGTGAAATAAATAAGTACGTTTCAATTAGGTATATTTGGGCATTATTTGGCTTGTTTTCATCCGTACGTAGATGCATGTATAAACAAATAAATGAAAAGCCCTCGAGCCCAAATTTTACACCCAGCCCCACAATCTTCTAGGCTGGCCTTAATTGTATCAACACAGTATGTATCGGTTTTTCAAAATATTATAAAAATCAAACAATCGAAAGTGCCGCAATAAAATTGCAATATTATATTTCTGAAAAATATATCAAAATGAGTTTATATTGCTTTTTCCTTATATAAAACTCTTTCAATAAAGTATGTAAGGTTTTTGGATTAAAGTGGTTCATTTAAGAGATTCGAGAATGTCATAGAAGCACTAAGCTCCAAAAAGGTTGGATATCACTGTACTTTAACATTTTATGGAAGTATTTATTTATTTAACACTTTTATTGCAAATACAATCTGTCGGGCGTATTGCCAGGCGGCAATCTCTTCCAACCAACAAGAAACCAGTAAATGAAGCATGTTACATGGTTGCATGAATCATTCAAATGACTATCCATCCCCACGAAATCCATAAACACATACGTGAGCATATGCCCACGAACCCCACAAAGACGGACAATCACCCAATATTATTTTTCATATAAAGTGAGATATCATCAATCAAAAGAAAAAGAAGAGATGGTGGAGAGGAAAGGAAAAATCGGGAATGAAACATGTTATTTTACTGACTAGAAATTAAGAGTTTCTTCAGTCGCTTCTTAAAGCATGCCAAGGACGGAGCGAGTGTTATATTGGTTTGTATCTGATTCCAGAGTCTCACTGCATGGACAGTAAAGGACGACGTAAAAAAGAGGAGCGGTGAACACGAAAGGCCAATAAACAATCTCTGTTTGAGCGTAGCGCTAATCCATTATTGGAAAGACGCTGAAATTTTTCGGCGAGATAAGAGGGGGCGGCGGGACAGTTAAGGATATTATACAATAGAGACAATATGTGAATTTGTCGTCTATTTCTAACATGCAAAGAATACGGCGTGAAGTTATTAGGGGTGAATGTGAACGTAAGGCTAATATATTGAGTAATATGATGAAGAGCACGGCGATATGGTTTGGACATATGAAACGAATGAATGAAGAAAATGACTAAACAAATATATAGTTTAAACGTAGGTGGAACACGTGTGAGAGGAGCTCCAAGGAAAGGACGGTTTGATCAAGTGAATGATTTCTGAAAGGAGGAAACGTAGAAAGTCAGAGAAATAGTTGAAGTTGTATGAGAAGAATATTGGGAAGTTAAGGATGTATGTGGAAACAGGAAAGTTTGGTACTCTATCCTCTCTGCCCACCCCGACAGGGAAATCTAATATACGTCCACAATTAGCGGTTTTCTTATTTTCTCAACTGCTAATTACGAGTATATCAAAACAGGTAAATGCTCCTTTTGTATGCAGTCGTCGAAATCTGATTTCTTGTTGCCAGGAAAAAAAAACATTCTCTCCAAAATCCTAATTTCATTGAATATGTCAATGATGAAACAGAAGAAAACTTTAATTTTCAACAATAATTATTATTTTTCGTTTAAGTGTTTATCTATGGATTTAATTTAATTTGAACGACTTTAAAATAATCAGACACATGTGTATTTTTGGATGAATATAGCAATTTAAACAGTGTGTTGCAACATCTGATATTCACGAGTTTCACAGAATCATATGCCAGAGAAAGTTGCATGACATTATTACTGATTATCACCAGGGAACATATCATTTTTGAGGCATCTCAATCTACTGTCAGCTTTAGGATTTATTTTATAGAACTATTGAATACATCCTGAGAATACATCCTATTGAATACATCCTGAGAATACATCATATTGAATACATCCTATCTTAGTTTTGTCGGACCCATATCATTTTTTAGGCATCTCAATCTACTGTCAGCTTTAGGATTTATTTTATAGAACTATTGAATACATCCTATTGAACTATTGAATACATCCTGAGAATACATCATATTGAATACATCTTATCTTAGTTTTGTCGGACCCATATCATTTTCTAGGCATCTCAATCTACTGTCAGCTTTAGGATTTATTTTATAGAACTATTGAATACGTCCTATTGAACTATTGAATACATCCTGAGAATACATCATATTGAATACATCTTATCTTAGTTTTGTCGGACCCATATCATTTTCTAGGCATCTCAATCTACTGTCAGCTTTAGGATTTATTTTATAGAACTATTGAATACATCCTGAACTATTAAATACATCCTAAGAATCTACTGTCAGCTTTAGGATTTATTTTATAGAACTATTGAATACATCCAGGACCGGCATGAGGCAGGTGTAAAGGGGCAGCCGCAACCATTCCTGTGCTAAGTGAAATCCCGCGTTCTTGACAGATAAATAAAAAACGAAGTTCAGATAATTTATTCCCCCTCCCCCACTAACCTAACCTAACCACCCCCCCCCATTTCAAATAAGTGGCCACTAATTATCGTTCCGTGTATTATCTGCTATACACTGAGAAAGTAACAAAGCTCGTCGATTAAAACCATTCATGGCCAATCTATGGCGTACATCGATTCATGGAAATATTTTTTGTGAAATAAATAATAACATTTTCTATGAGTCTGTTATGGGTGAAAACATTTGGGCAATACTTGGCATTTTTTTACCCTTTATACTAAAAAAGAAGGCCCATACTTTTGCACTCAGCAGCGCAATTTTCCAGTCCGGCCCTGAATACACCCCGCTTTCAGATATCGATATTTTTAGACAACTCGGTGAGTAGATTGTCATCAGTAAGAAATATACAGGTAAAAACCTAGTTTCCTGGGAACACGATAAATGAACTCGGATCCATATACACTGTGTATCCACTATAAATTATCTATTGCTTTTTTTTATAAAGTATGTATAATATTTACAAAAAAAAATTTCATGTATAAATAAATAAATTAATTAAATTGACATTCTTGAAAGTATTTTCAGGCATAACTACGTCACACGAGATTATGAAGTATAATTTCCATTAACTATGATTTTAATAATAAGTTTCCAATATTATACCAAAATATTCAGTTTTCGTGTATGATGTAATCGGATATAATGAACCATTGATTGACGAACTCCGTAGCCTAGTGGCATAACATTCTTGACTTCCCTTCGAGGGTTTTGGGTTCGATTCCCGTTGCTACCCAAAAAAAGGTACCAGATAAAAGTAACTAAAGGAAGTAAAAGTAACATGGTCGCAAAAATTATTAAATAATTAATTTTTCATCTTTACAAATTTGTTGAACAATATACATAGTAAAAGTGAGATATCATAAATCAAGGAAAAGGGAGGGATGGTGGAGAGAAAAGGAAAGCCAGGAATGAAACACGTTATATTACTGACTTGAAATAAAGATATTTTTAAGCCGCTTCTTAAAGCATGCCAAAGACGGAGTTTATCTCCTTTCTTAATATATCAGAGCAGAGATTCCGAGGAGTAGGACTCCTATGTCGATAAGACTTGATGACACTAAAAACAATCTGGTTGGTTGGAAAAAAATGCTGTATAACAATAAACCCGCCAGATGTACTATATTTAACCATGTACCCAAAAGAATTAAAAAAATTCAATCAACTCCAATATTCTGACAAAAAGAACCATTTAACACAATTTTTTTTATAATCAACCGATCAAAATAAACCCATTTTATACAATATACTATATAAATACAAATTGTTTGGAATATAGGATCATGTCTAACGGGACTTTTATCCCATAGTTTAATATAAATAAAAATTTAAAAATGCTTATTGTGACAGTTTAAATTCAATTAAGAGTTTTATATTCCCTATTTCTCTTTCTATTCCTGGCATACTCCTATACGATTCATGTCACATTTCTATATGATTCCTGTCACATTTCTATATGATTCCTGTCACATTTCTATATGATTACTGTCACATTTTTATACGATTCTTGTCACATTTCTATATGATCCCTCTCACATTTCTATATGATCCCTGTCACATTTCTTTATGATTCCTGTCACATTTCGTTATGATTCCTGTCACATTTCTATATGATTCCTATTACATTTCTATATGATTCCTGCCACATTTTTATATGATACTGTCACACGATTCTTGTCACATTTCTATATGGTTCCTATTACATTTCTATATGATTCCTATTATATTTCTATATGATTCCTACCACAATTATATGTGATTCCTGTCACATTTCTGCCTTGATTTTTAACAATAATGATTACTTCTCTAGCTGATTATAAAATGTATTTAACAAAGAAAAATACAAAAAGCTGTATTTTTTATGTTGAGCTGCAAATATATGCACACATTATTGTTTTAATAGGAGATATACTTAAACACAATCTTATTACACGAACAAATCAACTTATCGCGCTGATACCATTCAGATCTAAGAATCGAAATAACGAAGTGCTGAAAACATTTGCATTAGAAGACACATCAAATGTTATACAGTGGCTTTATTTAGCTATAGTTGATAAATAGAATCATTCACTCAAAATCTTATTAAAAGTTCCGAAAAAGCATCAAATACTCGAATATTCTATATATGTATGCTTAAAAAGGACGAAACTAAATCGAAATGAAACTTTTTTTAATTGAAAATTTGTAACATAAGTGATAATGCACACACCTTAAATAAGTGATAATGCACAAACCTTAAATAAGTAATAATGCACAAACCTTAAAGATACATGTTTTGTATTTTTTATCCGTCGTATACAATAAAACCTGATGGCTATTTACCACGTCATATTTTTTTCCAACCAACGAGAAAGATGTTAAAGATATGTGTTAAAAACAACGGACAAGAACACTTTTTTTTGCTGACATCGGAAATAAAACTTGAAACTCCCCAGTAATATTCTATCAATCAAGCAACGAAACTCCCCAGTAATATTCTATCAATCAAGCAACGAAACTCCCCAGTAATATTCTATCAATCAAGCAACGAAACTCCCCAGTAATATTCTATCAATCAAGCAACGAAACTCCCCAGTAATATTCTATCAATCAAGCAACGAAACTCCCCAGTAATATTCTATCAATCAAGCAACGAAAGTCGTATCTTTTCTCGATAAATCTATATATGATATAAGAACCGACGAATCAAATTTTATAGTGCTCAACAAATAAATATTCTCGTTTTCACAAAATAATTATTTAAAATTTAAATATCAAAAAAATGTTTTATAAAATAATCAACCAAGATATATTCCCATATTTCCTTTATATTATATTAAAAAAATATATTTCGTATCGAATTCTCATTTTTGTTAATTCAAATATTGTTTTTTAAACAAATGAAAATAATAATTATTATATAATTCACGTTATATTAACTACCTAAATATTTTGCACATTATTAACGTATTTTTAATTATTTATTTTTATACATATGATTTTAATTAATCGTTAAAAAAAATGCAAATAAATCTTGTAAGTTAGTTTGTGTTGTCTAATTAGTTATTAACAAAAATATATTTATTTGAATTTCTTAAACATAAAGTAAAAACTATAGATTTTCTGTGAATAAATTGCTCAATTTACGCTTTTATTAAATTAAGCGATGTTTTTTTTTTTTTAATAAATTAATAAACATAACTTTATCATATCGCCTTTTTTAAATACGCAACAGTTATGCATATATCTGCATGCAATATATCCTATATTTGCGAGTATTTTGTAAGTAAATTTACAATAAAACTGAATCTTTAAATTGACGTCGTTAAGGACGAGTTTGAAAGGAATTAGGCGATATTTATAAAAGAAGCCGCCATGATAAAGAAAGAATATAAAAAAAATAAACAAACCTCGTTCCAACGACCGCCATGGCGGCGGATTCTTTCAGCTGAAGAGCCGCCCGCTAGTTTCGCTCCTTGCACCGACTGAACAGAAAAACGTCGCTCCGGGCGCCGATTGACGCACGCACACTCGCACGACGCGTGCCTGCGCGCTACTGAGGAGTCGAATGCGCGTTGGCCCGAGCCAGCCCCCCAAATGAAAAATCGTAGAAAATAGTTCAGTAATTTTTGAAAATTAACGCATTTCCTGAAACTTTTTTCAGAGGGAAACGCTATGAAATTATTAGTTATTTGAATTTCCTAAGGGTTAGAATGATTTTTCGTTTTGGATTATGTAGTTTTATATGTAGCAGTGAACGGGAGAGGGGCGGTCGGGGCGCTCGCCCGGGTAGGAGCACGTCGGGCGCTCAGTACGGGCTCTGCCATGGCCAGACCACGGTGGCGCGGAGGGTCCGCTATCGTTTTCTATGTGACATTTATATTTTGTTTTGGCGCGCACGTGAGGATCGCTGAAGCCGTGAGTATCATTCACTTTTAATTGTTTTAAAATAAAAAATATTCATTTCTCAATAATTCATTAAATAATTGTATTAAAATGTAAAGCTGGAAAAAAAACTTTTACGTTTCTATGTTAACCTTAAAAATGATTATTTAAATTCATTCCAAATACTATGTATGTTATAAACACTTGAAAATACTCATAATATTCAATGTTCATAATTTGAAGATTAATCGACATTACGGTCAAAATGTATATTTACTCTAATTATGGATTAATAAAAATAATTAAAATTGTAAAATTTACTAAAAATAATAAAACTTTGTTATTTACAATAAGTTTTTTTGAAAGAAAAAAAACATAATTTTCTAATATCTTTCTGTACATACAAATCGCTATATGTTAAAAAAATATTGTAATAATAATAAATTATACAGTACTGTTTATTATTTACTTCCGAAAAATATTGTAATAATAAAAAAACGACCATTTATACAGAACTGTTTAGAGAGCAAACTCTCCTAGAGGTGCTCCAAATTTATACAGTACTGCTTAGAGAGCAAATTCTCCTACAGAATGCTCCAAATTAAAGACCTAAAAAAAACGTTTTTAAATTATTATATACTCGTAAGTTAGACATTTAAACGTTGAGTCCAATACAATCAATCAATAAAAATACTCAACTTAATTCACCGAAGTGGAATATTCTGCTCAAGATTTTTATAAATAAATATACAACAATTATGTTGCATGTTTATTAAATGCGTTATATATGTATAAAGAATCATTAAACACGTTATAAATAAATTTCTAATATATACAAAATATTATATAAATATTTACTTACTTTTCGTGACATAAAATATTTTTATTTATAAACATCAAACTTAATTTTAAATATTTCTAGTAAAATATTTGCTAGATACTTTGATATAAGTTTTCTTTGAACTGTTATCTTTTTTTCTTTGTTTCCCCTTAACCATTCAGCCAACACATATTGTTTTGTAAGTATAAATTTAGAAATTAAAACAAAACGATGAATTTAAACTTTCCTAGACAGTAAAGGGATTTGAAAGTGCCTAGAATGTTTACTTTTCGTATGGAAAAATAAATGCAACGCCTCGTCTGAACCTAAACTCGAAATTAAGCGTCGCTTAATATACAAAACACAAGGAGCATTTAAAATAAACAAAATACAGACTTGACGAGATAAATATGAAATTGAAAAAGAAAAATTATCATTTTAAGAGAAAATATAAGATGTATTTTTCAGCCAAATCACTAAAGAGATAATTATTTTTAATGGAACATTTTATAAATGAACGTTTTTTATTTATTTTTACATGAATGACTATTACGTAAGATTTTTGTTTACATTAACCCGCATATCAAGCATTTTGGCATATTTTTTTCCCAAATCGAGAAATAAGTAAATATATCACTAACTGCTTGACAATCAGCACATGTATGATGACTTGAATAACGATTTTAGTTATATAATTCGTAAAATGTTTTGCGTTTTATTTATCAATTAAATAATATCTTTTTGTATCACAATTTGCTAAAAATGCACGGGGAAGTGTAATATGTATACAAATTCTTAAATTAGTTGTTAGATGAAAACTTCAAACAATTCAAACATATTTAAAAAAAACTAAAACACAAGAATTCTATATTTTATGGATTTTTCTTCGTTTCTCAGAATTTTTGTTTCGTTGTAAATATGTATTAACGAGTATTTATGGCGGAAATTGACAATTTATCATTCTATTGATTTAAAATTCATGCCTAAAATTGTGCTTTATACTTAAAAATAAAGAAGGAAAAAAAAAACAATTTGACCTTTTTACGGTAGAATAAAAACAACCTTAGATTGATAAGATGAATAATAGATGTTAAATTAGGTTGTGCAAATGACCTATCGTTGAAATATAAAACTCACTATTTCGCGCGAAGCTTTCAAAGCTCACCTGTCGCTGGCGCTAGGTGAAGCTATTAGCACCTCGGGCAACTCTTAATCTCGCGTCCATCCCACCAAATAATTTTGTTTGCTCTGTTATCTAACATAGATGGAAAATAACATTTTATAATTATACTAATTAAAATGAAAAAAATACTTCCTGTAAATATTGTGTTTCTCTTTTTTAATAATATTTCTAAAAAAATTGTTAATGAAAACGCGAGTATTTTTTAAGTTTAAGTAATTTTTGCAAACGTGCAATAAAATATTTGAAAATTAATTATTTACCTTTCCGAAAGCATCTCATGTAATCCATTCATGTCAGTTATAACATTCAATGAGCATCTAATTTTTTTATCTTCTTCTTCTTCCTGGCACTGTCTCAACTCATTTCCTAGGTAGGTTGTTGGGGTCGGCTCTTCTCGTTCTCAGGCTGTATATTCTTCGGTTCTGGGTGTCGCTTTCATCTAGGCCGTTTCTCTGCAGGATTTTGGAGCATTGAGTCATCCAAGAGTTCTTTGGTCTTCCTCTGGACGGCTGTCGAGGAAGATCCACAGACATTGCCTGATTTACAGTGTGGTCGGATGGTCTCCGTCTTATGTGCCCGTACCATCTCAGTTGTCACTATTCCCGCTTACTATTCATGTCAGAGACTCTCAGGCTACCACGAATGCGTGAGCTCTTAATATTATCTTTCAGTGATACTCCTGCCGACCACCTAAGCATTCGCATTTCTATAATTTATATATCTAATTTTTTATCGTATTTCTAAAAAAGAAAAAAATATTTGTTTGATTTACAAAGTCGTGAAGTTCAATAAAATTTATTTATTAATAATAATACGTCCTTATTTGCGAATTTGTTTAAGTGAAAATTAATTTTATTGATATTGACACAGAGGTAAAATTCCCATTCAAGAGTGAGATGGATGAATCCTTTTAGAGGCAGAAAGCTGCAACGTGGCCAGACACAAATAAAATAGTTCTTTTTTGGTTAGAACTACCTTCCTTGATGCTCAAACGGTGCGTCATGATATCGTTCAGTTATCTTATAATATTATATTTATCTTTGAGTCAAATAATTGTTTCTTTCGTTAAATTATTTTTCTATAAATAAGCTATATTTTTCTAAAATTATATCAATTTAATATAATTTTGAGTTTTATCAATTAATTTGACGTGTGGAAATGAAGCGTGAACGTGGAACAAAAGTCAAATAAATACTATATAAATGCGTGCACTGAGAAGAATACACAGAATATCAGTGTATGAATGACAAAATACGAAACTAAGTGATTATGGATGATTGTGAACTTAAGGCTGATGTGTTGAGTAAGATAAAGAAGAGCACTCTGAGATGGTTTGTGCACGTGAAACGAATGAATAAAATAAATACTAACACAGTGCAAATGTGAGTGGAAAGCGTGGTAGAGGAAAACCAAAGAAAGTATGCTAGGATCAAGTGTATAATATAATATTTTAAAATAAGAAAATATAAAATGTAGGAACTGTCTGAGAAAGTATATAGACATAAAAGAGGGGAAAGAAATGTGACGCGAAAGGAAAATCTGGCACCCTCTCCTCTCTGCATATCACAATAGGGATACAGCATGATGATCTTCTTCTTCTTCATCATCTTATTTTAGACCTGTTGGTCTGTTATGGTCCTGCATCATTGTTTGCCTCTTGCGACGTCGACTGCCAGCTGTCTTTCCATCTTTTGGGAGGTCGTCCTGGAGGTCTGCTTGTTTGGGAGATACTGTCCCTGGACATTTTTACGGCTCTTGGTTCCGCCATTCTGGATACGTGTTCGTTCCAGAACCTTCTTCTCTGTCGTCCCCATCTGACAATATCTTTAACTTCGCACGTCCTTCGGATTTCTGTGTTACGTACTCTATCACGAAGGGTTTTGCCAGCGATATTCCTGAGTACCTTCATTTCACTGGTTCGAAGGAGATTTTTGGTTCTGACAGTGTCGGCTCTGGACGCTATGCTGTATGTCATTATGGGGCGGACACAGGTCTTGTATATTCTCACCTTGCTTTGGATGTTCATATGCTTGTTTTTCCAGATAGTGTTCTTTAAACATCCGGAAATAGCTGCGGCCTTTTGTGATTATTCAAACACTTCGTCATAGAGGTCATTATTGCACATTATGCTAGCACCCAAGTATTTAAATTTTGTTACTTGTTTAATCGGTGTGTCGTCGATCGCCACACTGCATCCAACTTGCTCTCTGGCTAGAGTCATGCATTTAGCATGATGATACGTATGTAATAACGTATTTTTACAATATTTAAAAAAAATTATGTTCATGTCATCATAAAACACCTATTTTATATTGCAAATACAACGTTACATTTGTTTTATAAACTGTAACTGAAAATGTTATTATTCACAAAGTGCATAGCATATGCGTAGGCGCACGGTAGCACACTGGACTTCCGTACGTTCCGTAGGTTTGAACCCCGTGCTATGCTACTCTCCTCGAATGACACAAGCATTTTTCCGGTCTAGTATTCGGATATATAAATATACCTATGACATATCTATTCGTTCAAAAAGAGAAAAAAACAATGCCAGTGTGCTCCGATCATCTCACTTCGGTGTGCCATCGGACCCAGTACAGCGGTGTGGCTGGTGAGTTTGCTGGTGTGCAACGGCACACTGACTTAACTCTTACAGGCTAAGTGGTCCAAGTTATGTACCACCTTTTTTTGACGCAGTACTGCACAATGGTACACGCAATGTACCACTTATTAAACCTCTCTATATTGCAGCACGAACGCTCAGATTATGTACCACTTCGTATAATATAATACTTATGACTCATATCCGCACAGCTGCAGGTCTGGTCCTGTTCAAATTCATTTAGCTTCTAATATTATTGACAGTTAGTTGTTCTTGGTGTGCCGGCTTGTGCGTATAAAAGAAAACGTTATATATTTGTATTAAATTTTAATAAAAAATAGTTGTGTTGTGATAAAATTGACTTCAGTAATTATGGTAAATTTACATTTAGGTTTAAAATTAATTTTACTTGGATGTATTTCGGCATTATTTGGTGGTACATTAGAAGTACCAGTGGAAATATGGACTAGTGGTACATAAGTTGTACCACCTCACCAGGAGTTCCTTGACCTACCGAGGAAGTGGAAATATGTTAATTTAGCTTTTGTATGTATCAACACATTAAAAAAAATAATGAGAAACTTGACTTTTTATTTTTTGTGCAGCTTGAGTAAAAATAAGTGAAGTTTACCTGTGCCTGAAAGGGTTAAAAACCATCCCCAGGCACAGCTTTGCTTTCCAACTAAATTGACGTGAGAACGGAGAGGGGATCCTCGACTACAAGGCCCAGCAACGAAAAAAAATAGTATTCATTACTTAAAATTTATTGTTATTTCATTTATGTATTATTATTTTTAAAGTTTAATATTTAAATGAGTTCAATCTGATGTAAAATCCACTCGGTAGTTATTTTTAGAGTTAAATAGTAAGATAAAAACATTTAAACTGAAGTGATGTATTTTTTGCCGGGATCGAGTGCTGGTCAATCGCTACCGCCAATATGTAGATAACTCTCCAACTTAACCTTTGCCACTCGATAACGTTACTTGTCGATTTTTAGTGACGAAAATATAGACCTCGATATATTTTTAACGTTTTATTTCCCACAAGAACGATTTTCGCAATCAATTACACAAAATCACATTAAAAATATGACACAATAAGATTGATTCGTAAAATTTAAGCATTTATCAATGTCATTTAAGACACAACAGTGTCTTTTACAAACAAATGTAACAGTACCTTGCGGTAAGTAATACACATCGGGCTTAAGAAAGAGACTGTCAGTCATAATCGGCTAACTTCGGCTTTGTAGAGCGTCGTCTCTATTATTCATACATGTGTTCCGTCGCGAGACTGATAGCGCATCGTACGACAGAGACAACGCTCTACAAAGTCGAAGTTAGCCGATTATGACCGACAGTCTCTTTCTTAAGCCCGATGTGTATTACTTACCGCCGGATACTGTACATCCATCCTGTCGTATAGGTCATGACTTAGCATCGTGACTCTCATGATAGCTAGATTTCTTTAATCACATTAAGCGTACCGAAATAAATTCAAATTAAATAACTATTTTATATTGCAAAACAATTGAATGTTCTGTAAAAAGTATTCCAGCTATGGTTATTTCAGATTACAGTTATTTCTTTAGAATAAACTTTCAGTTTACAGTTATTTCTTTAAAATAAATGATAAACAAATATATCAACGCTTGTCCTGTTTTCTTATCAACATCCATTCACAATTCGGTCTCATCAGTAGCACTATTTTTTTTATTATTATAATGTTAAATATTTATTTATTATTTTTTTATTATTACACATAACAAGAAATAAACATAATTTGCGAAAAAACAACAGGTAATTTAATTTGGACATACATTATTTAATGGATCTGGGTTTGTTGCCTTTCATTTGTCGTATCCCCAGTAAACTAGGCTTTTGCCTGTATCTCACTGAGGATATAAATTTATATATTGCAAACACTGTCTAAACAGATCACTCTAATCGATTTTGGTTTCCGCTTCAAACTATCAAGGCTCTTAACATGAAATCATTTCTTAGAACTACATTCAACTATTAACCTTTTTATTTTTATTTTTATATCATGAAAATTACTCTATTATTCATACACGTGTTCCGTCGCGAGACTGATAGCGCATCGTACGACAGAGGCGACGCTCTACAAAGTCGAAGTTAGCCGATTATGACCGACAGTCTCTTTCTTAAGCCCGATGTGTATTACTTACCGCCGGGTACTGTACATCCATCCTGTCGTATAGGTCATGACTTAGCATCGTGACTCTCATGATAGCCCCTGACGACTCCTCTCCATCTATTCCTGCACTCCGCGGCTCGAAGGGCAGTTGTTAAGGGTAGTCCAGTTGCGTCTCTCACTTGGTCAGTCCAACACATAAGGATTATTCATATTGTGCGTCGTCCTTCCATGCCTAAAATTCGTTAATATGCATATGTATCATTGTACGTGTAGATCCATACAAGGCTAGACTTAACTCAAAAAAATCTGTAGAGATTGAATATCGGCCGAGAAAAAAGCGTAAAATATCTCATAAAAATGTAAAAAGAAATCAGGTTATTGCCGTGTTGGATTGGCTAAATGATAGCCAACGTTTCGAGAGTAATGATAAAAAAGATGACCAATTATTATATTTGGTAATGTTTTTTCAACATTGCCACGAGGATGAAGGCTGCAACGTCTTCGAAACATCGGCCCTAATTCAAGCTAACATAATACAATAAAAACTCCGAAAAACATTTGAAACTATACTTCAGAAAATGTAGGATGGGTCTTGCGACGTTTTAATGTCATGTCTCAAAGGGACGGGATAAAATCGTTTTTTTTTTACAATCGTTTTTCTCTAAACTGACGTTTTAATTCCTAATTTTCATTAAACAGACTTTCTAATGTATTGTATGATTTGTATATATCTTTAAATAGGTCAAGATCCACTATGAATTAATACTAATTACAAGCATTTAATTTTAGGTATAAAAAAATCGAAAATCCAATTATCGTATACCCCATCTCTAGCCAATGCAGTCTACAAGGTTGTATAAGGGTAAATTTGTGAACTGTCATAGGACCCGTGCTACAATTTCTGAAGTATAGCTGAAAACAGCCGCGGAAATCTTAGAACATGCTTTGTAATATATTTATATTAACAAAGTTAAAATTATTGTATTTTTTTTCTTTCGATTTCTCTCATCACATTAAGCGTACCGAAATAAATTCAAATTAAATAACTATTTTTTATTGGAAAACAATTTAATGTTCTGTAAAAAGTATTCCAGCTATGGTTTACAGTTATTTCTTTACAATAAATGATAAATACATATAATCAACGCTTGTCCTGTTTTCTTATCAACATCCATTCACAATTTGGTCTCATCAGAAGCATTTTTTTTATTATTCATGTTAAATTTTTATAACATATATTACAAACACTGTCTAAACAAAACACTATAATCGGTTGTGCTTTCCACTTCAAACTAGCAAGGCTCTTAACATGAAATCATTTCTTAGAACTTCATTCAGCTATTAACCTTATTTTTTTTTCTATATCATAAAAACTTACAAAATATTGTAGAATACTTAATAATCTATTGTGGTTTCAGCTCTTAACATAAAATCATTTCTTAGCACTCCACACAACTCTTAAATTTAAATTTATTGAGCATGTATACTCTATAACCGATTATTACAAACACAAATAATCGACTGCGGTTTAACCTTAATTTATTTAATTGAAATATTTGTCAAAACAAAACACTCAATAATCGATTGTGGTTTAAACTCTTAACGAAAAATAATTTCTTAACACTTCACACAACTCTTAACCTCATTTTTTTACTACAAAAACTGTCAAAACAGAACACTGATTGATTGCGGTTTAAACTCTTAACATAAAATAATTTCTCACCACAATTCTTAATCTTATATTTTTTATTGCAAAAACTGTCAAAACAGAACACTCGATAATCGATATAGTTTAAATTTGAAACTAGTAAAGCTCTCAACATAAAATCATTTCTTAGCACTTCACGCAACTCTTAAATTTAAATTTATTGAGCATGTATATTCTATAACCGATTAAAATCTGTTAAAAATAGGGATGTTTTAGTTTTTAGTGCGTTTATTTTTATATTTTCTTTTAACAGTTATGCTCAAATTTATGATAAACAACAAGTTAAGCGCGCGATGTTCAATTTTTAACACTTCAAAATATAACGAAACCACACGTCTTCTATCGGCCTTCGTTGACATACTACTGAAAATAGATGTATCAAATTTTAATTATTACATCGCTAGAATATGTGAAAAGGTAGCCTGCATGGTATCTGTTCATACAGCTTGTTCAAGCTGGAAACTTGTAGACCTTACTCGAAAATAATATACACTATGGACTTGATCGAATCGCTACTATTTACGACACACACTTGATAATATTTGCAGTTTGTTAACTTATCCGTAGTATAGACGTTGGTATGCATAAAAGAATATCAAAATACATTAATCTGTTCGGAGACGTATGGACTTGAATGGACAAAATTTAGCTATGCAATTTGCATTAAACTGATTTGATAAAAAAAAACCTTTTGACAATCTGTGGCCTGATGTAAAATCAACTTTCGCTGGGTCCAGCACATTCAACTAAGTCACACCGCTAGAAAACCGGGATGGTCTTGAGCGATGTCTGGAGATAGGAGAGGAATATTGATCGTCTGAGGATATATTCCGTTAGAGATTGGATTGGACCACATTTGCACTTTTTAAGATTGACACAAATGTTTCATGCCCACAGACCATAAGTATTTTATTAAATTTTTATGCAATATGCGATCCTTTATAAATTATTAAATACTAAAATTGAAATTGTGAGGACGCATGAAATAAAATCAACTTGTCACAGAAGTATAAACAATTATATGAATTACATACAAAACTTATCATAAAACAGTACCTACCATACATGTAATACAAACTTAAGACAGTCCAAGGTTCAGGTAATCCAAGGCCCAAACATCGAAGAAGAAAAAATAATAACTTTTTTTTCTTTAATATTAATAATTGCCAATACTGTCAAAACTACATTGAAAAAAATAGATGTTATGGATTCTCTAAAATCGGAAATAGACGACCTCCGTGGCCTGGTGGTAAGACACTTGTCTGCCGATCCAGAGGTTGCGGGTTCGATCCCCGCTGGAACCCAGATTTTTTTAAATGGGATTCCATTCTGGTTAACACTTAGGGCCTATAAAAACATCTTTCTGATTGGTTGGAAGAGATTACCACATGACAATAAACTCGCCAGGTTAAAACAAATATATAAAAAAAAATGCATATTATTCAAGCAGTAAAGCGAAAAAATTGCTGTTATGGATTCACTATAATTGGATATTGCATATTACTCATACAGCTACGTAAAAATATATTAGCTTTTATAGCTTTTCTACAAACTGAAATAGCGTATTAATCAAACGTCTAAGTAAAAAAATATTAGCTTTTATAGATATTCTACAAACTGAAATAGCGTATTAATCAAACATCTAAGTAAAAAAAATATTAGCTTTTACAGTTATTCTATAAACTGAAATAGCGTATTAATCAAACGTCTAAGTAAAAATATATTAGCTTTTATAGCTATTCTACAAACTGAAAGCTTATTACTCAAACAGCTAAGTAAAGTTTTCTACTATTTGAAATCACATATTACTCAAGCTTCTCTACAATCTAAAATAACATATTTCCCAAGCAGCTTATATGGTGTAAGAATTGTTATATTTTCTCTACAAACTGAAATATAATATTACTCAAACAGCTAAGATAAACCATAGCTGTTATGCTACTCTACAATCTGAAATAGTCTATTACTCACTTATGTTAATTGAAAAAATAATCTGAAATAAAATATTATTCAAGTAACGAAAAAAAAAGTGAAGGCGTGTGTTACTTAGCAACACTGATAATTGCAAATCTTAAAGCTTCAATATTTTTGTGTCTTGAATTTGTGATTCGATCCCATTGAAAAGTGTGATAAAAAGACAACACTGTCTTTGGCCCCATTAATATTGCTCTCGGGTTTAAAAACACTGAAGTAGGCAAGGAACTCACTTTCGTCATAACACTTGCTAGCAATACTACCCGACACGTGGAGAGGTGACAACACTTGCACACATCTAATGAATGTAAATTTATAAGAAAATATTAATTCTATTTTTAATATATGGATTGCAGTTTTTTCATCTATAAATATTAATTGTTTGAGTAAAAAAATCATATTTTAATTTAATAGCTAAAAATAATTTTCTTGGGATATTTACGTGCTTTTTACTCAAGTGCTTCCTGAATACGTTGTATTTTAACCAATCAATTGCAGAATTCGATAAGTAAATTGAATGAGACATGCGAAGATACTTATCTGAGAATTAATGTTGCGAAATCCAAGTCACGATTACAGAAAAGTGTGAAATGAAATGTATGATATAAAACGGAATGAAATGATAAGGGATGAATGTGACCTTAAGGTTGATATGATGAGTAAGATGAAGAAGGGCACTCTTATATAGTTTGAGCATCTGGAACGAATGAATACACAAAAAATAACAAAACAAATAAACGTGTACAGTGTAAGCGTGAGTGAAAGGTGTGAGATAAGACCAATGAAAGTATAGTTAAATCAAGTGCAGGATATTTTGAAAGGACAATACTTTGCTTCTGGAGTTGAGTAACCCTGCATCAACATGTGAAAGGTTTCGATTCTGCAAAGCAACTTGCATCTCGTTCTACAAGTAAGCCCATGTGTTTTCCATATCTCAAGATCTATCCATAAAATTCCCAAAAAATTCCCTTTTTGTTCTATGCACGGGTTGTTCCACTAAAAACAAATCTAAATCCTTAACAACTATAAAATAAGTTTTCGACAATTACGTAAGTCTGCTTGGTGAAGTTTGATATTATTTTGTGGTATACATACATATCATATATAAAACTTAAATATATATGTTAATATTAAATAATTTTAAACGATGACTGTAATATATTATTACTACTGCTTTTGTATCTCCATGTTAGTTTAAGATAAAGTTTTGTATTTTTGTCAATAATTTTAAGTATAACTTGTCATATATTCATTTGCATATAAAAGACACTGTTGTGTCGTTAATTAAATAAAATAAAATCTATTAAGGACACATATGACAGTTTCTTCGCTGTCTAATCTTAAGACATTGAAGTTTGTTTCGAAACTTAGACACGTGATCATACTTCTTCTCCCTGGCTCCATCCCAACTCATTGTCTGCGAAGACTGTTGGGGTCAGCTCTCCTCGTCCTCAGGTTGTACGCTCTTCTGTCCCGGACTACGTCCCTCAGGCCGTGCCTCTGCATCAGGTTATCTTTTTGCACCAACTATGAATTCTTTGGTCTTCCTCTGGTTGTTATTCGAGGAAGATCCATGGAGATTGCCTGGTTCACAATGTGATCGGGTGCTCTGCGTCCAACGTCCCCATACCATCTCAATCGCCTCTCCTCTATCTTACTCTTGATATCTGTTACAACTAGGCTTCCACGAATTCGTGAGCTTTTTGTTTTGTCTCTTAGGGACGCACCAGCTGACCATCTTAGCATGCGCATTTCAGCAGTTTCTAGTTGCCTAGAGTAAGAGTTATACATCGTCCAGCATTCAGAGCCATATAGGAGTGCGGGTCTGACAATCGTTTGGTATACTTTTCCTTTCAACTTTACTGGCATTTTTGGATCACATAGAACTCCCGTCATTGATCTAAACATTTATACCTCCCGTCATTGATCTAAACTTCATTGATCTAAACATTGATACCTCCCGTCATTGATCTAAACTTCATTGATCTAAACATTGATACCTCCCGTCATTGATCTAAACTTCATTGATCTAAACATTGATACCTCCCGTCATTGATCTAAACTTCATTGATCTAAACATTGATCCCTCCCTTCATTGATCTAAACACGCGATCATACTTCATTAGGTTAAATACGAATCGGATGTAAACGTTACTAAAAATCTACAAAGTAACTAGATATTTATTTTTCTAGTTATTTTATCTAAAAGAAATTATTCTGAAATCAGTTCCCGTTTAATGTATTTTCTGTCTTTGAATTTCCATTACGTAATTTGCAAAATTATAAATATTTTTATCAAAAACCGCAACAGTTTAATTTCGTAGAACTATGACATTAAAATAAACGGAAATGTAGTAATTATATTTTTAATAAAATACAACGAAAGATTCATTGAAATTTATCTTTGGCATTCCTTTCCGCACAAATGTACAGCAGTGTATCCAGTGCAGTTAATCTGTGAAACCACAATGCATTTCCAATTCGAAGAAAAAATACCGAAATAGTGATTGCGTATACAAGTATTTTTATTTAAATTTATACAATATTAATAATAACCACTAACATTTTCTTACGTAAATTCATCATGTCGATTATTTAACAAAAAGGGATGGGGCTTAGTATATCAGTATTATTATAAAACAAATTATGAGTTCTTGACCTAAATAAAAAGGAACTATTTCGGAAGAAATAATAGACTTCTTAGAAAACCGTTGTGCTTTGAAAGAAAAGTCTTTGATCAGTGCATTCCTACAACACTCACAAACGGGTGTGAAGCGTGGACCTTGAATACACAATACAGAATCTCGTCTATACACAAAGAGGCGTGGAAAGAAGAATGCTAGATATAACAAAAATAAATAGAAAGACAATAACATGGATAAGAAGCCTAACAAAGGTCACAGACATTACGAAAAGGCTATACAAAGGCCAACGGGCAGGGCACGTTGCTAGAAGGGATGATAACAGATGGAGCAAAAAGGCCACAGATTGGATACCACAAGATACAGACCCTTCATCGTTGCAGGTATTACGTAGCGAAGGGAGGCAAAAACTTTTCTGTGCAGTTATCAATAAAATCAAAACTAGCTTTAATTTAAGCGCCGGAATCTTTAAATTATAAAATGCAAATCATAAGCACCTATAGATTATTTAAGGTGCAATAAAATTTGAAAGAAATATATAAAAAACCGAGATATTAATTAAGAATAGCATATACACTATCCACTAGATCATTGACGCCGAAAATGCAGCATTTGATGTTTAGAAATACATAATATCAAGATTGATTATGTTCATATAACAACGTACGATGAAATGTCCTATGGGGCATATTTAGAAAACCCTGAAATAGTTTTACGATGATCCTATAGGTATCGTTTTCTACATGTAAGTGCAATGACACATAGTCCATCTTATTCTGGATACATTTGAAATAACATGAAATTTGCTTTAAGCAATTCGTCCTCCTTAGATGATAAATATTGTTTCTTCTAACCCGAGATTTTTAATTCGTTCCCAATGCTACCCAAAAAATAAAAACAATCTGTTTCAGAAATTTTATTTATTTATTATTACACATGACAAGAAATATACATCATTTGCGAAAAAACAACAGGTAATTTAATTTGGAAATACAATTTTAATGGATCTGGGTTTGTTGCCTTTCATTTGTCGTATCGCCAGTAAACTAGGATTTGGCCTGTATCTCACTGAGGATATTTAGTATGAAAAAATAAATCGATACTTATTTCCGATTTTTGATTACACAAACACAAAACCCCGTTGCACGTTCTCATCAACCTGACAAACAGTGACATTCAATTACAACTGGAAACATCATGCGAAATTAAACTCCCCACACATCATCACTCCAGAAAGACCAAAAAAATTCATCCTACAATATACCGCACACGATCATAAGAATAAAAATAAATACAAAAATGTACAGAAACACAAATACAAAAACAACAAAAATTAAAACAACAAGAAGAAACCCACACTCACGAGCCCACACAAATCTTTTCCACACGTCATTCATCCTGAAAGCCCAAGTACTCAAAATCCTGTCGCAATAACAACCACCCTCCGATCGACTGTCTAAATGGTTTTCCTACCTTTACCTTTATTGAATTCGGCACGCCATTGTGTGTCATGGGAACCAAATAAGCATATTGCCTTTGGGCAAAAGAGGTTTTAAGATAACAAAAAAAGTCATTAAGCGATAGTTTTATTATGATATACGACTATGAACAACGAGTTACAAGTACCCGGCAGTAAATAATACACATAGGACTTAAGAAAGAGACTGTCGGCCATAATCGGCTAACTTCGGCTTTGTAGAGCGTCGTCTCTGTCATTTATACACGTGTTCCGTCGCGATTTGTCAGTCGTTGTCAAGCGTTATAGGGACAGAGACGACGCTGTACAAAGTCGAAGTTAGCCGATTATGGGCGACAGTCTCTTTCTTAAGCCCGGTGTGTATCATTTACCGCCGTGTACTGTACGTGTCTATTTATGAGTCAAGTAACAAAACCGATGAGAATATTGTTTATTGCACACGATCAAAATGTAAATTAATGAACAATGCATATACACGTATTTATTCGTCGTTTTAATGCCAAGTCAGGTCCTATCAACGTTGATGATCATGGTTGCAAAAGCAGTCACACACACATTTTATTTCGTATATTTACTCTTACGCAATTTATCTCCCTTTTATTTGGCGTCTTATATGAAGGTCCACAAAATTAAAGCCGAAAAAATCGATAGAAATATATATTTATGATATTATAATTATGAATAATATTTCTCTGGATCCAGCCCTGCGCCTGATAACAAGCCAGTGTCTGTTGATGGGTACAGCGAAGTTGCAGCTTCCGGTTGCGATGTCCATAACTCATCTTTTGTATAAACAAAAATTCACTGTTTTATTGCTGGCACCGTGTCGTCAATGGAGAGACAGACAGTCAAGTATTAAGGGAAAAATGAAATACAGCGATGCCATTCACCATATGCATGTGTTTTGTCGATCCGCTAGGAGCAAAGAATTACTTAAGGGATGTTTCATGAACTCAACTTGAATTTGTATATTTTACAAATAATGTTAAACGTTCAAATCTTCAATTTTTCCTTTAAAGTTGTTTTAAGATACGTTAGATATAGTTTTTTTTAATTTATGTTTTAGAGTATGATAGTCAAATTGTATGAGAATGTGTTGATAAAGATCTAAGAACGAATGTTACGAAACGCAAGTCATGGAGATAGAAAAGTGTGAATGGAAAAATAAATGCGATATATGAAAAATAGAAAATGCTACCTAAATAGCAGAATACCTCAACTGGCTCTAATAAAATATTAGAGCTAGTTGAGGTGTTCTGTTATTTAGGTACAATAGTATTTTTTCCAGGTGATGGAAGAGTTACGAGGGATATTGAACGGCGTGTACCAATATTAAAAAAAGTTAATGGGGCACTAAAACACATATACTCTAACCGAAGAGTGCGAAAATCTACACAAAATGATAATTCGCAACAGTATTGTAGTTAGTAACTTTAATGTATGGGATTGAAACGTGAACGTTAAATAACACTGAAAGGAGTCGAATAAATACTGTAGAAATGCGAATATTTAGAAGGATACATGGGATGACAATGTATGACAGAATATTTTTCTCAGTGTCATGTCAGGTCCCCCCAACGTTGAATATCACTTGAGAGTAGACATCCTTGTCCCCGGCAGCCCAAAAAAGATATCCAACGCCCCTTATGCCAGTCCAATCACGTATATTTTCGGAGCCAGGAGATTTTCCTCCTGCCAACACCTCTTCGGTCTTTTATTTTGCCTTGGATAATCAAGTGCAGTAATTTGTACTTTGCTCCTCTAAGTACATGACCCAAGTAGAACACCTTTTGGATTTTAATATTAGTCAGCAACTATCTATCAACTTTGGCTCTTTGAAGAACCCTTGTGTTGCTGACCATATCCGTCCAGGGTATCCGTAGCATTCTCCGGTGCATCCACATTTCGAATGCTTCCAATCGATTCATACTACTTACTTTGAGGGTCCATAATTCTACTCCATGCAATAACACTGACCAAACGTAGCGTTTGACTAACCGTTGTCGAAGTTTCAAGTTTAGATTATCATCGCAGAATACGCTTTTCATTTTATTAAAAGTCGCACGAGATGATTCAATTCTGCATTTGACTTCGGTTTCTGGGTCGAGGTCTTCCGCTAGGATACTTCCGAGGTATTATGGAATGAAATGATTAGGGACGAATGTAAACTTTAAGCTGATGTATATATAGTATTGATTAAGATGAAGAAAAGCACTCTGAGATGGTTTGGGCATCTGGAACGAATTAACTAGACTAACAAAACAAATATACAGTGCAAATGTGAGTAGACGATATGGTAGAGGAAGACCAAGGAAAGTATGGTTGGATCAAGTGTATGATATTTTGAGAGATGGAAAGTAAAAAGTCAGAGAAATCGTAGTAGAACGATGTGTCTCGTGATAGGAAAGTCTAACGCTCTCTCGTCTATGCCTATCCCGACAGGGTGACGGCGTGATGGAATTTGTATATTTTAAAAATAAAATCAAACGTTTAAATCCTCAATTTGCCCTTCATAAGTTTTTATAAGTGAGATGTAGATTTTTTACATGAACACTGTGAATTTCACTTATTATGATACCAGACCAATGGGCAGATTTGGCAATGGAAAATGAAAGCAGCATCCGAGCTGCACAGCGAGATATCGAGATAAGCATAATTGGTATAACCAGGAGAGGCAGAAGATGAAGTTCTTGGATTTACACAATGACGAAGGTGATATGAAGTGACAAAGGACAGGTCAATCACTATTATAAGGAATCAACGGTGGAACAGTACAATCATCCACTAGTATGCCCATGAACGCAAAAGACCAATAAGATGTCCCAAAAGCGAGTGGAGATGAGGACGTCTTGATGAAACTATCATCTTTCAGTGGATGGATAATGGGAGAAGGTGATATGAACTCAAGTAAATGTAAAGCAATAGTGGCCAAATTGAGATATGTAAAGGTGTATAATGACTTTTTCTCAATTTTTTAAGTAAATTTGGCGACTCCCCGATATTCAAAGGCCTTCTGCAGTATAAATAAGTCATTTTTGTTTTGCTATTTTCCCATTTATCATATCTGTCCGTGATGTCTGACGTTCATCGGTGCTGACGCTATTCTTCCATCCTCCAGTCTAAAGCCAGCAGAGGAGGAATCTCCCCTCCCCACTCCTCAGGGGCAGTTCGTTCATCAAAATATCACTAATTCCAACATTCTTAGGAGTATATGATCGCGCTGTAAGGGATTTTTTTCCTAAAGACGACCTCCGTAGCCTAGAAGGTAAGACGCTTATCTTCCAGTCCGGAGGTTGCGGGTTCGATTCCTGTTGACACCCCTTATTTTTTAAAGAGGTTTCAAGTCTAATTTCTCTTAAGGTATCTTTAATATATTTATGGTTGTTTGAAAGATAGCAATAAACCTGCAAGGTTGTACTGCATACAGTGAAAGTGTAATACAATCGAATACAATACAGTGTGGGTGGAGGAGAGACAACTGCAATTCAATGTAAAAAAATTAGATATCGAACTCTGTGGACTAATTGATAAGACGCCTATCTTCCAGCCCGAAGGGTTACAGGTTCGATTTCCATCAAATGCATGGTTGTTAGTTAATGTGTCTCCACATGTACATGTATGCAGTTTAGCCAGAATCTACTGATAAATATTAGAGACTGCAGCTGAACATGTAACAAGATTTGTTCAGTGAGTGTACTTCAAAGCTATCTCGACAATGAGAAGTCGTTATTTGCTTTCTACACCTCCCCATCATAATAAGGCATATTTTAAATACAATGTATTAAACATAAACACACATACATATCATACCTCTGTTGGGGTAGGCAGAAAGGAAAGAGTGGAAGACATTCCTATCTCGAATCCCATCTTTCAACTCTTCCATATCTTTCTTTTTAATATTTTCTACGTTTCCTTTTTTTTTTTAAATATACTTTACATGATTCAGCCAAACTATCCTTGGTATTCGTCTACCAGACCTTTCCCTAACATTTCCTCTAAATATTTGTTATGTTATACTAGAGAAAATATAGCATGGTCCCTGTGACAGTTCACAAATTTGCCCTAATACAACCTTGTAACGACGTTCAGTAATTTTAATTATTTTATCAACTTTAATATTCTACTAAATAGCAAGTTACATTACGTATCATAAAACTAACAATAATGCCAAATTAATACATCTTGTTACTAATTAGCAAAAATGTGGCAGTTTGTTAAAATCAAATAATATTTGGTGACGTTTGTCAAAAGTCACTACGTTAGTCTGCATTGGCTATGGATGTGGTATACGATAATTGTATTTTCGATTCTTTTATACCTAAAATTATATATTTGTAATTTGTATTAATTCATAGTGGATCTTGACCTATTTAAAGATAGATACAAATCATAGAATACATTAGAAAGTCAGTATAATGAAAATTAGGAATTAAAACGTCAGTTAAGAGAAAAACAATTTTTCGATTTATAAAAAAACGATTCAATTTGTAAGAAAAAACGATTTTACCCCATCCCTTTGAGACATGACATTTCAAACGTCACAGTGACCATCCTACATTTGCTCTAGTGTAGTATTTCTTCATTAATTCGTTCCACACGCTTATATCATCTTATAGTGTTCTTCACTCATTTCACTCACTTCACTCACTTCACTCACTTCATCTCACTCAATAGATCGATCTCAAGTTCACTTGGGTATTATTTTCTAAGACTGATGTGTTGATTAAGATGAAGAAGAGCACTGAGATATGTGGACATGAGGAGTAAATTAATGAAGAAAGAATAACAAATCCCTACAAATATGAGAGGAAGACGTCGTAGAGGAAGACAAAGGAAAGTATAGTTCGATCAAGTGTATGATATTTTCAAAAGAAGAAATGCAAAAAGTCAGAGAAATCGGAAATCTTTATAAGGTGTATGGGTGTAGAATAGGAAAACACTTTTAGACCCGATCGAAATTAAGGCTTCAGTGTTTTTCAGGAATTCCGATTACATATTGTGTAAGGTTTACTGAAATTGCTATATCCAAGTAAATTTTAAGAATATTGGAACGGAACTTTGTTTCGAATACTTTAATTATTTATTTTAGTATAGTATATAGGTTCTAATATGGACAATGCCTTACATAATGAAACTATGCATGGATTAATTTGTGATAGAGATTCTAATGTAGTCAGTGTGTAGAGAAGTGTAAGATTATTAAGTTTTATATTTGAATCTGGAGACGGAATCCTCCAAACAGGTTGTCAAGAACATGTGTTGATATGTATTCCATCAATTGACAAAAAAAATCGTTGCGAACTTGCAAGGTATTCTTAAAAATCGTTGCTAAACTTGCAAGGTATTCTTAAGAATCGTTGCTAAACTTGCAAGGTATTCTTGAGAATCGTTGCTAAACTTGCAAGGTATTCTTGAGAATCGTTGATAAACTTGCAAGATATTCTTGAGAATCGTTGCTAAACTTGCAAGGTATTCTTGAGAATCGTTGCTAAACTTGCAAGGTATTCTTGAGAATCGTTGCTAAACTTGCAAGGTATTCTTATTCTTATCTCGCATTTATCTGCACACTGATGACATGACATAAGATTCCTTATTATAAACCAATCCATGCATTTGGTTTATAATAAAGCGACTTTGAGAAACGACTGAAAAAACTCTTAATTTCTAGTCAGTAAAATAACGTGTTTCATTCCTGATTTGTATTTTCCTTTCCTCTCCACCATGTCTTCCTTTCCTTTTGATTGATGATATCTCACTTTATATGTAAAATAATGTTTGGGTGATTGTCCGTCTTTGTGGGGTTCGTGGGCATGTGCTCACGTAAGTGTTTATGGATTTCGTGGGGATGGATAGTCATTTGAATGATTTATGCGACCACGTAACTCGCTTCATTTACTTTTGTCTGGTTGGTTGGAAGAGATGGCCGACTGGCAATAAACCCGCCAGATTGAGTTTGCAATAAAAGTGTTAAATAAATAAATAATAAATGCATATTTTCATTATGTCAATGTTAGAAATTAGTTGACTATAGTTTAAAGATTGAATTGTTTATAAATATATTTGCTAGATGCTAGTAAAATGTAATTTTTTTTGGAAGAAGTATCGATCAAGGAAAAACACGGGACCGGAATTCGATACAAATCTAGTTTATCTCATGAAAAAGAGTTGAGTGATTAGAGAGGAGTGTGAATGTATTATTGATGTCAACTATCTTGACGATGTGCACTAGCTCTGATTGAGAAGATATGGATTACAATTAGTAGAATAACTAAGATTGAGGCTAGTAAACTCCTCGTGGTAAACACGTCCCAGCTGTGATGGAACTCTGCAGATAAGAACTGCGACGCGGGCGTCCGCTGTCGGGCGGATGGCAGAGGTTATCAGAACTCTCCGCTTATTTGGTAATTCGGACTTATGGACTAAATTCTTATTATTCATATATTTATTTAACACTTCGTTGTACAACAATATGCCGGGTTAATTGCCAGACGGCAATCTCTTCCCTCCAACCAGACAGAAATAAAAAAAGTCGCTAAAATAATTAAAATCATTAGTAACCTGTACAAAATTAATGAGCAATATAAATAATTAATTATAAAAGTGATACATCATCGATTCTTGTTTGCATGTAGACTTTTTTAAATTTAAATGATCGAGTTTTATAGTGGAAAATTTCAGAAAGAAATAAACAAAAATAACGAATTTGTAGCAAGATATTTGAAACATACATGATTATTTTTTTGAGTAAAAATTACAATAGCGGTTTTTCATCAAAGGTTTTGACTGTAACTTTTTAGAACTCCATATTAGAATATTGAGCCATAAATTATTTCGTTGTTCAACTAATAATTGAATACCCGCTACACGTGTTTTATACCTCCTATCCCGAGCCTCTCTTCAAGCGGAATTATTCCAGTCAACTACATTAAAGTAACATGACTCACCAGTCGGATATGTCAGCACAGTTCTCATAATGAACGCGGATCATTTCGCCTGTAGAGAGTCTCGGTATAGAAAGTAGAAACACGTGTAACGGAGATTAATATTATTAGTGGAATAACATTTTTTTAAATATTCATAACGATTCATTTAAATTTATACAATTAAAAAAATAGTACATGCTTGATAATTTAGGGTCTGTTAAATTTATAAACACAACGAGAACGATTTTCTTTAACATAAATCAATAGTTCTAAAGTTCGTGAAAAATTAGTTCATGCAATGAAACGGTGGTCATTTAAATAGCCACTAAAGACACTTTCGATTAAAGTTTCAACGGTAATTTAAGCTTGAAACGCGAATTTGCGATGTTGGATTGTGTTTTCTAAGCAGAAAACATTATTTTGCACATCTGCATACAATGATGTTTACATTTTTTCATTTAATGTTGTATTTTTGGAAGAAATTGATTATAAATTTGGGGTAAATGTGAATTTTAGCGAGACTGTAGATATGGACGAGCGTAACGAAGTCCATAATCAAATACAGGGTGCGTTTTATGTTCCAGGTCGATTTTGTTTAGCCCGCATTTTGATTTGGCTATAATTTGTCAGTTCATATTTAACAGTCGTAGACAGTGGTCGATAACAATTAATTATGAAGCATTTGAGTCCGCAACAACGTGTTGAAGTTATTAAAACATTTTATTAAAATTATCTGCCTCTAGCATCTTGAAAGAAATATGACCCCATGATGCCGCCGGCTCAAATGGTGCACCATACAGTCACTCTACAAGGGTGTATCAATGGAAGATTTTCAGTGCCCTATTAGCGTCTATTCTGTTTACTGACAAAGCCAGCCAAGTCGAAATATGCCTCGTCCCTCATGATGATTGTTTTGCCTAAAATGGTGGTCATCTATACCGACCTGTAAAACCCGAGCACTCCAATCTACCGTAACAGTTACTGGTGATCGCTATCATGACATGTTGGTACACTTTCTTGTGCCCGAATTGGATCAATTGGGCCTACAGCACATGTGGTTTCAACAGGACGGTGCCACATCACACACAGCTCGTGCTGCGATGCAAATTTTGCTAGAAATTTTTCCCGGCCGAATAATGTCAAAAAGTGGTGATATCGACTGGCCCCCACGATCCCCTGATTTGACCACCCCCGATTATTTCCTATGAGGGTACTTGAAGGAAAAGGTGTACACCAACAAACCAACCACAATCCAGAAGCTCAAAGACAACGTTTGAAAAGAAATTGCTGAAATAACGTCTGAAGTCTGCGAGAATGTTATGAAAAATATGCTTGAAAGAGCTTGCGTTTGCACCACGGCCAGAGGCGGCTACTTGACGGACATTATATTCCATACTTCTCCCTGGCTCCATCCCAACTCACTGTCTGCGAAGACAGTTGGGGTCAGCTCTCCTCGTCCTCAGGTTGTATGCTCTTCTGTCCTGGACTACGTCCCCCAGGCCGTGCCTCTGCATCAGGTTATCTTTTTGCACCACCCACGAATTATTTGGTCTTCTACTGGTTGTTATTCGAGGAAGATCCTTGGAGATTGCCTGGTTCACAATATGATAGGGTGATCTGCGTTCAACGTGCCCACACCATCTCAATCGCCTCTCATCTATCTTACTGTTGATGTATGTAACACCTAGGCTTCCACGAATGCGCGAACTTTTTATTTTGTCTCTTATGGACACACCAGCTGACCATCTTAGCATGCGCATTTCAGCAGTTTCTAGTTGCCTGGAGTAAGAATTATACATCGTCCAGCATTCGGATCCATAAAGAAGTGCGGGTCTGACAATCGTTTGGCATACTTTTCCTTTTAACTTTACTGGCATTTTCGGATCACATAGAACTCCGTCCTTGGCATGCTTTAAGAAGCGACTGAAAAAACTCTTAATTTCTAGTCAGTAAAATAACGTGTTTCATTCCTAATTTTTCTTTTCCTTTCCTCTCCACCATCCCTTCCTTTCCTTTTGATTGATGATATCTCACTTTATATGAAAAATAATGTTCGGGTGATTGTCCCTCTTTGTGGGGCTCGTGGGCATGTTCTCACGTATATGTTTATGGATTTCGTGGGGATGGATAGTCATTTGAATGATTTATGCGACCACGTAACTTGCTTCATTTACTTTTGTCTGGTTGGTTGGAAGAGTTTCCCACCTGGCAATAAACCCGTCAGATTGTATTGCAATAAAAGTGTTAAATAAATAAAATAAACTCCCGTTATTGATCTAACCGACATTATATTCCATACATAATGATAAAAACCATTCAATCAATCAATTTAATATAAATTATTAAATTGTGTTTTATTTAAAATTTATTAAAATAAAACATCGGCCTGGAATATAAAACGCACCCTGTACAAACAAACACATTATATCTCTCGAATCTCATTAACCACAAAAGCGGGCCGCTTCGCGGTTGCGTGTTGATCCGACACACAATTTTGGCGATACTACGCGGATGGACATTATAACCAGAGCCGCTGTTCCTATGTGTGCTGTGTATGCAGGCGATGAGGTGCATAGCCGCGCGGTAACGCCTGAAACTTCCATGCAGTAGATCGCCTGTTTGAACTTCGTGCTGTGCCCAAAAACATGTCGATGTGCTCCGATCGTCGCACTTCGGTGTGTCATCGGATCCAGTACAGCGGTGTGGCCGGTTAGTTTGCTGGTGTGAACGGCTCACTCACTTATATGTCCTGTTGTTTTTTTACAAGCCCTTATTGTATTGTGTTGTATGACACTTTCGTTGTATACAGTACAACCTGGCGGACATATTACCATGTCGCAATCTCTTCCAACTTTGCAATATTATGCTAATAAATTTAAAATGTACTTACTAGAAAAAGAAAACAAGGCAATTTTATATACGCCCTTTAGAGAGCAAACTCTCCTTGAGTACGCTCTAACTCGTAATTGGAACCCATTTTTAGTAAACAAATAATGTTTGACATTTTCTTTGTACACAATACAACCCTATGGGATTATTGCATTGTTGTAATTTCCTCCAATCAACCAGAAAGGTGTTTATAAGGCCTCAAGTGAAAACAAGACTGGAAACCTCTTTTTTTAATCTGGATTCTCCCAGGAATCGAGCCCGTCACCTCCGTATCCGAAGACGGTATCTTACCAACTAGGTCACATATGTCATCAAATTCTAAATGCGTGTTTTTTACAAGCGAGGGACATTTTTGGGTTTTACACCCAGCCTGCAAGATGCTTAGCGTTGACCTGACGACAAGTTACACATTAATCTGCATTAAACAATATCGCACTTTAAGTGTCAAAAATTAAACTACATCAAATGTCAAATGGATTTGCTGTATGCAGCCGACTCGGCCACACTGCAACATGCATGACCTAATAACTTGGTATAAATTAAACAGTTACGTCATTGCCCGCAATTCGGAGTAAACACATAATATACTCGTTCGTACCTAACATACTTAAGATAAATATACAATAATAAAGCTGCGGTTCTCTGATTACCGCACCATCACCATAAAATTCTAAAAAGTAAATATTTATTATGGGACATTACACATTTTTCATCTTCCTTTTTTGCTTCTTGTAAACAATGATAGCATATGATGATCACGATAGCATATGATGATCACGATAGCATCATGTAAACTCAGTCGTAAAAACCTTGTTTTTATTTTCATTAACGATAAAAACTTCGTGCTATGCATAGAATAATTAAAATTAGTTTTGGGGTTAAAATTTCATGCCATGAATTATGATTATTATTTATTTTGGTAAATACATGTTATGAATATAACCGAATAAAATTATTTTGGAGTTGAAACTTCGTATTATGAAGAGAATCACTTAAATAAATTTAGGGTGAAAGATTCACGATTCGAATAGATTTAGGGTGAAAGATTCACGATTGAAATAGATTTAGGGTGAAAGATTTACGATTGGAATAGATTTAGGGTGAAAGATTCACGATTGGAATAGATTTAGGGTGAAATATTCACGATTCGAATAGATTTAGAGTGAAAGATTCACGATTTTAAATAAATTTAGGGTGAGAGATTCACGATTCGAATAGTAAGTAGATTTAGGGTGAAAGATTCACGATTTTAAATAAATTTAGGGTGAGAGATTCACGATTCGAATTTATTGAAATTAATTATGGAGTTAAAAATTCCTGCGAACGACACGATGTACCTTAAAAAAAGTAGCAAAATTATTTGAATAAAACGAAATAAACTAAAAATTAAAAAAAAACAACTTTCAACAAAACCAAATAAACAGACACGTCAATACAATAAAACAATTCAAGTAATATGTAAGTTAACAAGTACACAAGACAAGTGATTTCAAAATATTAACACTTAACAATAAATACGTGTGATGAGCAAGTTGAAAGGGACATTGAAAGAAGGGTAGCGACAGGGAACAAGGCGAATGAAGCACTTAACGTTTTATACAATAACCGCACAATATCAACTGTAACACAAATGGCAATACATAATAGTGGGTTGGTACCCACATTGATGTATGGAAGTAAAAGTAGAACTGGGTAGTAGAAGAATAAAAGTTATATTAATGTTGTGGAGTTACGTACACTAAAGAAAATTCGTGGAGTGGTAATGGTTGAAAAAGGTGGAATTAAAACATCAGAAATTAATGTATGAATAAAATGTAAAATGAAGAAAATAGCTTTAAGATGGTTTGGACATGTGGAGAGAATGAATGATGAAAGAATGACTAAGCGAGTATACATGTCAGAAGTGCAAGGTGTGCGTGGAAGAAGTACACCGAGGAAAACTTGACTGGACTAGATTTTGAAAGAAGGTAAAGTGAGAAGTATGAGTAATAGAAGACTGTGTATGACGAGATGTATGAATATGGAGAAGATGAAAAGTGTGTTCTTGGATAGAATAGTTTGGAGATCTGTTATCTTTGCCTATCCCGCAAGGGATATGGCGTGATGATACTATGTATGTAACAAAAAACATAGTTGATTATGTGATACAGAACCGTCTTGAGTCAGCTGCCCGCACCTTACCACACCGAGTGTCACTCTTGACATTCATGAGGAAAGGATAATATATTAGAAATTCAAAACTTGTTCAACTCTACAATCAGCTTTCTTCTATAGCTCAGCAGATTAAGGTAAAATATATCGACAATCTCAACAAATTGGTTTCGCAAAACTCACATGAATTAATATGCTAGCTAACATGATATTTATAATTAATTCATTACATCTGCAATAGTTGTGAGCTTTACGGGCGTGTGCATGTGTGATTACGAGCCTCCGAAGTGATACAATCAATTCACTAAGGCCGAGACCACACCAAAGTGCTTCGTTAGGTGCTAAGCTAGGTTTTACGTAACTCATATACTAGATGACTTCATGCATGGCCACACCAAAGTGCTACGCATAAATTCATTTGACAGTTGGGAGTGGTTGAGTCAACACACGATGCCACTTTCAAAACTAACCAATTTCATTACAACTTACCATCTTTATTTATTTCCTGTGCAACTTCATTCCAAAGCGATTTTATTACAGCTACATTTTTGTATAATTTGCTCGATGTGTTCCACAACGGTTCCCTTTTATACACAGCTGCTATTAAAACTTCCACCATCTTGCAAAATGACTATCCATCCCCACGAAATCCATAAACACATACGTGAGCATATGCACACGAACCCCACAAAGAAGGACAATCACCCGAACATTCCTTTTCATATAAAGTGAGATATCATCAATAAAAAGGAAAGAAAGGGATGGTGGAGAGGAAAGGAAAATAAAAATCAGGAATGAAACATGTTATTTTACTGGCTAGAAATTAAGAATTTTTTCAGTCGCTTCTTAAAGCGTGCCAAGGACGGAGCGAGTCTTATATTTGTTTATAACTGATTCCAGAGTCTGACTGCATGGACAGTAAAGGACGACGTAAAAAAAACTGGTAATAACATATGTGTTTACTGAAGTAAAATATACGAGTATATGCTCGGTGAAGTAAATCAATACACGGCCAAAAAAGGACATATTAATTAAGTAATTTTTGTTTAAACAATTCAACCTCAAAATGATAATCTCTTGATTTCTAATATGGACAGTACCCTGGAAAATGAAAATAAACATAAATTGATTTATGATGGAGATTGTGATGTCACGTCATCAATGTGCAGTGAAAGGTCAGATCTAGAAGATTATGACACATGAATCTGGCTATCTACTACACTCATTGGGTTCAAATAGAATATGGGACCATTCAAACAGGTTGTCAAAATGCATGTCTAAATATATGTTGATATGTATTTCATCAACTGACAAAAAAGAAAAACCTTGCAGAGCTTTCAAGGTGTGTGATAAGCACAAAAATATAAGTGAGACCCACTGCATGTCTTAAGAAATGTAATGAAGCCCTCCACAAAACAGAATGCTGGTAAACTTATATTAAAATACGAGTATTTTAAACAAATATTGAAAGTTTCGTCACAATATTATTAATATTTACGTCTTCTTCTTCTTCCTCTTCTTTTAGGCCTGTTGGCCTGTTATGGTCCTGCATCATCGTTTCCCTCTTGTGACGTCGACTGTCAGCTGTCTTTCCGTCTTTTTGGAGGTCGTCCTGGAGGTTTGCTTGCTTGGGGGATACTGTCCCTGACCATTCTTAGGCTCTTGGTTCCGCCATTCTGGATACATGTTCGTTCCAGAACCTTCTTCTCTGTCGTCCCCATCTGACAATATCTTCAAATTCACATATCCTTCGGATTTCTGTGTTTCGTACTCTATCACGAAGGGTTTTTCCAGCGATATTCCTGAGTACCTTCATTTCGTTAAGTCGAAGGAGATTTTTGGTTGTGACAGTGTCGGCTTTGGACTCTATGCTGTATGTCTTAAAGGTTTAAAGGGCTATGCCTTCCAGAGACTCGAAGTTTGTTTATATCGTGTTCTTCAAAATATTCAATTTCACTTTGGGGTTCTCATTCGCTCCTCTACTCAGTAGCTTGTTATACAGGGTGGCCACTGAAAGAAAGAACCGTTCACCAAAAAAATCTCGCAGGAGGTCCATCGTCGCCCTGGCAGTGTGCGCAGTAGCTTCAGCCTGTTGAAACCATACCTCCTGATTATTTTCGACCGCTAGGATTTAAAAAATTAAGCATTGTCCTATACAGGGCCCCGTTGATTATTTCTGGCTGACCTTCCTCATTTTCAAAGAAATAGGAGACGATAACTCTTTCAACCATAAAACCGCACCCAACAGTGCATTTTTGGGCATGCAATTGATGCTGATGTAATTTTCTGGGATTTTCAGTACCGCAAAATCTGCAGATTTGTTTGTTGATGTACCCGTTTAAATGAAAAAGGACCTCATCACTCATTATCAAGTTGTTCAAAAAGTTTTTTTTATTAACTTGATACTTTTACTGGAATAGAAAAACTCTATGAGTTTTACTCGTTGCTGAACATCATATGTAGCCATTTTAATTTTCAAGAAATGTTCTATAGCCTGTAAAAAAATAAAATTTAAAAAAATTTCAAATTAACAAGTTATGACTTTTTTAAACCCTTCAGTCTTTTGGTGGCCATCATATATTAATAATCGTTTGAAGAATATTCTATACTCTTGGTGCAATCTTCGACTGTCAATCACACGCAATATTAGCTATCTCTGTGATAACAAAATTGCAATAAAAACAATATTGCAATAAAATATATTCTCCATCTTTTATTGGTGGTGATTACAATCCATAAAAGTCTTATCTCACCTCCCACGACGACCCCCTGCTAACTCAACAATAAATATTATACAAGTATTGTCATTTTCTTTTACTAGCCATTGTTTTACGAAGTTGATATTTAATCTCATATCTTACTTTGTATAAAATATTCCAAGTCACATAAAGCCAGCTTTTTATACTAATTTTAATCTCCGGCAACTCTTATTTAATGGGAAAGGCAAAAATGGAATACTTAGCAACATTGGTGTGTATAAACTTTTATGTGCTGACTGGGATAATTTATATATGGGAAAGACAGGAAGATCTTTTGAAAAGAGATTTCGTGAACACAAATCCGCCTTAACAAATCCTCTAATTTATTCTGAAATGGCTAATCATTGTCACCGTGAAAACCATACTTTTTCTATCGATAATGCCAAATTCTTACATATCAGTAGTAACGGAAATAAATTGGACAGATTAAAGGCCCTAGAAATTTCTAAGTCAGTACATCGATCCGAACATCTGGTGAACAGTTATATCCCAAAAATCTCTCCGCTCTTGGCCGAAATCGTCCCATGCCTCCCTCACCCTTCAGTCCCCAACCGTTGAAGCGTTTATATCGGTACCAGTTCGAACAGCATTTAGTCTTGTTTGTGCTACCCTGAAGATGAGGTGAAAGCCTTGAAACCGGTAGGGTTATACCGTCACAAAAAAGTGGAATAAACAGTGTTTGATAAAAATAAATTATAAATCTCATTCGTTACTCGCGACAACTTTTCAGAAATAATCAAAATACTCGCATTTACAAATATATTTTTTTCAAGTTTGTTATGAAAAAAATTGCCATTACCAATAAGTTATGAAAACGCTAGAATTATTTTTAAATAGTTTAAATATATTATATATCATCAAAGTGTTTCGGTTTTATCTTTGTGGAACTCCATACGAGTATTAGACTATTGAACAATAAATTACTTTGTTATTCGACTTGCATTAATCCCCGTTACACGTATTTCTATATCCTATCCCGAGGCTCTCTTTAGCCGGAATGATCCTAGTTTGTTATTAAAAAAATGCTTATATCATACTGGTCTCGTGTTACTAGGCCCACTCACGTCAAATGTGTTTGGTGGGTTGCCGGGAAAAAATAAATTAAAAAAATGAACTAAAATAATTTATGTAAACATTTCTCATGAATTCGACAATATTAATGCAAAGGAAAAATATTTAAGAAAGGGGAATCCTTTTACAATCTGTGGTGGAATTTTTTACACTTATGGTTTCTGATTTTTTTATACTTAATTTATGATTTTTTAATTTTGTTTTTATTTATTTTAAATGAACTACCTGCCTTAGAACGGCATACGCCTAGGTAATAAAAATTCAAAAGAACGAGTACATATAGTTTAAAAAAAATTAAAACCTTTTTTGATTTAGCTCAGGGGTCGACCAACTACGGCCCGCGGGCCAAATCCGGCCTGATGCCTATTTCAATCGGGCCCGCGAGCTAATAATAATCGATCTCATTTTTAATATTTTATGTGTTTGTTTTATTTTAAGTTAAATTGTATATGTATTGTTTTATTTAGTACATAGTTAGTTTAAATTTATTACAATACTTTAATTAAATTAAATTATTTTCTCAAAAATAAAAGTTTTATCTCAAGAAAATATTACGTATCACAAAAAATATTTAAATTTTCATAAATGAAGTACGTAAAATCGCAATACAGGTCAGCGTTAACAGATCGCCATTCGCAATCGATTTTGATGAGAGGAAGTAGTAACTTCGAATCCCAGTTTGATAAAATGTTATCTCAGAAAAAACAATTACATAATCTCATTAGTAGAGTTATACATATATTTGTTATTATTATGTAACATTTGTTGTTCAATAATACGAACATTTTGCCTGTTTCTATAATACCTTAATTAATAAATTTAAATGTTTCATTCGTGTTTTTGTGAGTCAGCAAAATGTGTATAAATATTATCACCGCCTAGTAAAAAATGTAAACTTTTTTTTTTCTATTTAAGTAGAATTAACTATATAAATATCCTCCAGTTTGCTTCCTGGCCCGCCGAGCCTAAATTTTTTACTATCTGGCCCTTAGCGAAAAAAGTTTGCCGACCCCTGAATTTAGCTTATGGATTTGTAATTTATTTTTATCAAACAATGCTTATTCCACTTTTTTGTGACGGTATAACCCTACCGGTTTCAAAGCTTTCACCTCATCATCAGGGGAGCGCAAACAAGACTAAATGCTGTTCGAACTGGTACCGATATACACGCTTCAACGGTTGGGGCTGAGGGATGAGGGAGGCATGGCACAATTTCGGCCAAGAGCGGAGAGATTTTTGGGAAATAACTGTTCAACAGATGTTCGGATCGGTGTACTGACTTAGAAATTTCTAGGGCCTCTAATCTGTCCAATTTATTTCCGTTACTACTGATATGTAAGAATGGATTTGTGTATCTCTAATAATTTAGCTTATGGATTTGTGTATCTCTAATGATTTAGCTTATGGATTTGTGCATCTCTAATGATTTGGTTTATGGATTTGTGTATCTCTAATGATTTAGCTTATGGATTTGTGTATCTCTAATATTTTTAAATTCTTTTTTATATATAATTTTTAGCAGGGATTAATGAATTGATATAATTAATGGAATAAAAAAGTGATTTATTGTTAAATATTCTGATATGGAGTTCCACAAATTTTAAGCCGAAACCTTTGAAAAAATATTTAAATATAGTTTGGTACATAATAATTATTGTATTTAAATAGAAGCCTATGATGTATAGTTTGTTAAATTAAATTAACATAAGACACTTAAAATTCTTTAAAAGTGATCCAACTGAAAATGATAACAGATTCTCGGAAACCATATATCATAAATGCATTCAGATTATTTCTAATTCTAACCATATAAATACATTCGGAGTATAATTTGCAATACGCTTATTTAACCTATCCCTTACTGTGCTAAAATAATCATTGCGTTCCGGTGCTGTGTATTCAATATACATGTTAAAATGAGCGATTTTAAATTGGAAAAATAACAATATTCATAGTCAATCGCTTAAATTAATTAAATCTGAAGTCAAAAGTGATAATAAATTAAATTTAATTGCTGAAAACATGAAAAAAAAAAAACGTCGGCCGACTTTCACAAAACAGACGAGACGATCACCTCGAACGAAAGCCGACTGGCTACTAAACGAGAGAAGCGACTGAACTGAGATTCTATTTTTTGCGTTCCCATATACAGAAGTAGAGTGAGAGTGAGACGTGAATAGTTTCGCTTCCTCACCCATACCGATTTTTATAATGAATATACCTACATCACACACTGGCACACGTTTGATTGTATTGGTGAATTTATTCCCGATTTTCACAAAATATCTCTGATGTGGCCGATAAGTGTTAATTATTATTAATATTATTTTTTTCATTCAATGCGTAAATGTATTACGGAGGAATACCTAAAATCTGAACCCAGTATTTATTATATTTATAGAGATATTAACGTTTTTAGAAGCAATGTGTACTAGTTACACATCACAGGACAAGAAGGGTTAACGCATGAAAAATGTTTATGTGTACGAGTATACAAGTATTATCACATCGTCTCCCTGTCGTGGTAGACAGAGAGGAAAGAGCGCCATACTTTTTAATTGCCACACACATCTTTCACCTATTCTACACCTTCTTATACAGCTCCAACGATTTCTCTGACTTTTTACATTTTCAACATATCATACACTTGATTTAACCATAATTTCCGTGGTCCCGAGTTTCGGTTACAGCACCTTTGACAAGATCTTGCTCCCTGAACGGCGCTAAATAAATCATCGTCTTATTGTTGGTCCTCCTCTATCACGCCTAAAAAGAAGTAATAATAACAAATTTCGGAGATCTCTCAAAAAGAAAGTTCTTCAAAAGCCTGATGAACCTATAAAGACAGTCTGATTCTTAGACAGAGACGATTTTACGACATTGGATCTGCTACACAGGTTTTATTAGAGGAATAGTAAAAAAATCGTGTGATTTTATCAAATATAGTATGATATAATATAAAGGGTCTTTCAATTTGAGCGTTTTTTTTTATTCTTGGATAAAACACAGATGGCGTCGTGAACTTGCCTGGGTCTTGTGACATTTGAAACGTGTAATGTATGACATTTATAAAAATAGAGTCGTATACAATAAAACAACGCGTTCAAAATGTGGAATTATTTTATGTATTGTAATCGCCGGAAACCGTGATGTTAATTAGCCACCAAGATCATGTGATCTGACACCGTTGAACTTTTTTCTCTGGGGTTACGTGAATAGCCAGATCTATAAGAATGACCCCCAGTCAATTCCTGAGCTGAAGGACGAAATTATTCGCGTTATTGGTGAGTTAGAACCGCAATTATGCCAAAATGTCATCGAAAATTTTGACAAAAGAGTGGACATCTGTGGAGCCGCAAGAGGTGGACATTTGGCGGATATTGTTTTTTGTGTTAAAATGTCATACATTATACTTCAATGACCAATGACGACCTCCGTGGCCTGGTGGTAAGATACTTGTCTGCCGATCCGGAGGTTGCGGGTTCGATCCCCGCTGGAACCCAGATTTTTTAAATAGGATTCCAGTCTGGTTAACACTTAGGGCCTATAAAAACATATTTCTGGTTGGTTGGTTGGTTGGAAGAGATTGCCACATGGCAATAAACTCGCCAAGTTAAAAAATAAATAAAAAGGTTTTGGAAATCCAAGCAAATTGTGTGATTTATTCAAGAATTAAATTTTTTTTAATATTAATTAAAACCGCTCAATTTGAAAGACCCCATACTTTCGAATCTTTAGTCACTTATACAATACATAATTTGATACCAGCTTTACCTAAATTTCGTTGGTCCCACTGCAGACCTATGGGAGAGAGTAGGGAAATTGCCAGCTGACAGTTGACGCACAGCTTCGATAAGTGAAATATGCGAGTTCAACAAACTCAGATAAACAAGGGCCGGGCCGCCCAGTGCAACAGCAGCATGTCTTCCGCTCTTCTATTTTTACTTCTGAGTGACTCTAACATAACATGACTCCAACACAACATAACATGAACGAACTGACGGGTCGAATAGACAAGTGCAACGTTGACACGGATAAAATCTCAATCACACATCGTAGATGAATTTGGAAAAAAATCCTTAACAAGAAAAATTTAATAAAATAAATCAAAACTTATTAATGCATCCCTTTAAGATTTGATTGTAGAATAGATGAAATTTTAAAAATCATGAGATATTGATGAGACTTTTAAGAAACTCGTAAAATTTTTAAATATTTTAAGCATGTACTCCATATTTTGACAGTTTAGTTCATTTAAGACCCTCAACGTTGGTAGTATGAACCGACTGAAAGCATTCGAAATGTGGATGCACTGGATAATGCTACGGATACCGTGGACGGATATAGTCAGCAACACAAGGGTTCTTCAAAGAGCCAAAGTTGATAGAGAGTTGCTGACTAATATTAAAATCCGAAAGGTGTCCTACTTGGGTCATGTACTTAGATGAGCAAAATACAAATTACTGCACCTGATCATCAAAGGCAAAATAGAAGACCGAAGAGGTGTTTGCAGGAGGCAAATCTTCTGGCTCCGCAATATACGTGATTGGACTGGCATAAGGGGCGCTGGAGATTTTTTTCGGGCTGTCGGGGACAAGGATGTCTACTTTCAAGTGATATTCAACGTTGGGGGGACCTGACATGACACTGGGAAGAAAAAGTTCATTTCAATCCCTTCACCACCCCCGCTGTTATGGGGGACAAAACAAGTTCATTCAGCACGATTTACATCAAAAGATCGAAATATTCTTTATTTGTCATGAGCAAGAGCTAGATTGGAGTAGCCAGTCGGTCTGAAGATAGACCGATGAAAGGCTGAGTGAAGATCCCTTCGGAAAGTATTGACTCGATTGTTATCGCACTACTACCACTTGTGATTTGTGGATTGATCCAGATGCCGCAAATATTATAATACAACAGGGCAAAGGAACACGATTGAAGTAAAAAAGTTTGCCATTAAAGCTCGCAATGCCAGAGAACCATTGGATAGTCTAATAGCTTGGATATATCCACGGGGAGCCAAGGCATGAAATTGAATGTCTGTCTTCCCGCGGGAGATGACGACCATCGATATAGCCAATTTGACAATAGAACCTCTAGGTCTAGGTTCAGGCCTCAATTTATTGATATAAAAAATATGATTGTTTATCATATTTATGGTATTTCAAAATACTATTATTATCTTGAATTATGTTGTAATACAAAGCCGGGTAGGCAAAGAGAACAGCTCTCTACACTCTTCTATCCAAACAAACAAGTTTCGGTACCTCCACATTCGTACATTCCGTCTTTAGGTGCATGCTCGCGCGTTAAAGTACTGGACTTCCGTGCGGAAGGTCGCCGGTTCAAACCCCGCGCTGTGCTACTCCCCTTGAATGACACAGGGATTTTGTGTACCTAAAATTCGGGGCTATAAGGATACCTATGATTTTGGTAATATGTATTATTTAAAAAAAAGAGAAAAAAACCTACAGATGTGCTCCTACCGTCTCACTTCGGTTTGCCATCCGATTTACTACAGCGGTGTGGCCGGTGAGTTTGCTGGTGTGCAACGGCTCACGCACTTAAAAAAACTCGTTGGAATAGCGAGAGGATCCTCCACTACGAGGCTCAGCAACGACGAAGACGACATTTCGTCGTGTACTTTCTTCTATTATTCGTTGATTTTTATTGTATTGTATCACGCTTTCGTTGTATATATTACAACAAGGCGAATGCATTATTGTTTTTAAAGTCTTAACCGATCAGAAAGGTTTTAAGCAATCCATAATTGAAAACCTTTTTAAAAATTCTGGGTAAAAATGGAAATCGAACTCGCTTTCTTCCTTAAAAATCTTGTCCATTGTGCACAGTCACCGTTTACTATTTCTTTCTCTTTCGCACACATCTTTCACTTCTGACTCATTATTTCGTCATTCATTCTTTTTGTATGTCCAAACTATTTCAACGCTCCTTTCCTCATCGAGCAATATCCATTTTATACATGCATTAATATCTGATTTTGTCGTTCCACTTTCTTCCACAGTACACCCATATTCACAGCGTCAAGGTGGGCAGTAACCCACCATTATAGTATACAGTGTTATGTTATAGCACAGACAAACCAGATCATGTAAGAAGGGAAGTGGAAGTTCCTCTTATCCCTAAACGTTTAAGATGCGAAGACTTATTGCTTTGAATATGTATTGATTTAAAAATAAATATATTGTAAATGGAACTAAAATAAAAGTAATATACTTGACAAAAAGTAGGATGGTCCCTGTGACGTTTGAAACGTCACGTCTCAAAGGGATGGGGTAAAATCGTTTTCTTTTACAAATCCAATAGCTTTTTTATAAATCGAAAAATTGTTTTTCTCTAAACTGACGTTTTAATTCCTAATTATCATTATACTGACTTTCTAATGTATTGTATGATTTGTGTTTATCTTTAAATAGACCAAGATCCACTATGAATTAATACTAATTACGAACATTTAATTTTAAGTACCTATACAAAAATCGAAAATCCAATTATCGTCTATCCCATCCCTATCCACTGCAGACTAACGTAGTGACTTTTGACGGATGTCACCAAATATTATTTGATTTTAACAAACTGCCACATTTTTGCTATAACAAGATGTATTAATTTGTCATTATTGTTAGTTTTATGTAATGTATTTACCTAAATAACTTGCTATTTATTAGAATCGATGCTTATATTAAAGTTGATAAAATAATTAAAATTACTGAACGTCGTTACAAGATTGCATAGGGGCAAATTTGTGAACTGTCACAGGAACCATGCTACAATTTCTCAAGTATAATTATAAAATTTCAATAAGGTAATATGTATAATATCACATACGTATAAAGTACTATGAATATTTATAATATCACATGTGTATAAAGTACTATGAATATTTATAATATCACGTATGTATAGTATAAAGTACTATGAATATTTATAATATCACATATGTATAAAGTACTATGAATATTTATAATATCACATATGTATAAAGTACTATGAATATTTATAGTATCACATATGTATAAAGTACTATGAATATTTATAATATCAAGTATGTATAAAGTACTATGAATATTTATAATATCACATATGTATAAAGTAATATGAATATTTATAATATCACATATGTTACGTATAAAGCACTATGAATTAGTGATTTTAATTATTAATTGGTTTCGTATTTATATTATAAAACTCCATTTTCAAACAGAATTATTAAACACTTAAACGTCAAATCAATTTAACGATGTTTTCGTACTGCAAAACAGGTCACTTTCATTTCAATTCATTGTATATTTTTTTCCACATTTAAGTCAAAAATCATTACGTATGCTAATTTGACTTTATTATTGCTTAAAAATCACTATTTTTTATGTATATTATACATTTTAATTAATGTAGGCAAAAAGGACAAAGTGTCAAACTTTCCTATCTCAATACACATCCTTAGCCTCTTTTACACCCATATACCTTCCCATACTACTTATCTGGCTTTCTTCGTTTCCTTCTTTCAAAATATAATTCACTTGATTTAACCATACTTTTTATGGTCTTCGTCTCACACGCCTTCCACTCACAGTTGCACTTATATATTTGTTTTATTACTCTTTCTTCATTCATTCGCTCCACATTCCCAAACCATCTCAGCGTGCTCTTCTTCATCTTACTCAACACGTCAACCTTAGGTTCACGTTCATCCCTAATCCCTTCATTCTGTCATATATTATCAGCCCATGTATTCTTCTCAATGCACGTATTTCTACAGCATTTATTCGACTGCTCAGTCATTTTTCTTGTCCATGTTTCTCTCCCATACATCATACATATTTTAATAATTTAATTGTGAACAAGATAATTGATTAATTAAATTCTATTCCTACAAGGCAACTATCCTTAAGGCGTAAGTTTATAAATTTATAAACAGTTACACTTAAATTAAATCCACTTTCATTGATCCCCTTCAAAATTTATCTTGGTATGCGTTCGAACAATTTTTTTATCACCTCGCACATCCCAAACAGATGTCTCTCATCCTAACACAAGAAGTTCAATTCAAGTTTCTTAGAATTCTGCGTCTCCGTTTAGTGTTTATTTTTGCAAGTATTAAAATGAGACAAAATATGAAGGCGGCTCATATATTTCTGAGAATTTTTTGTCCTTATCGATGGAACAGGACGAGGATAATTATTGCTGATGACAAAAAGGGACGAATTCGTTAAATTTCTGTTTCGCAAAAAATGTATTTAAAACTTAAATTAAACCCTTATGCCTTTTGAAAAGAATATACGAGTACAGTAAACTCTACATTTTTCTATCCTTGATTTAACGCACTTCGGATTTAACGGACACAATTTCCGGCCGTATGTCATATGAAAAAATTAGCACCCTGTTAATTTAAGCATCGCACGCAGTGATTGTTTCTGTTGTCGCGAGGTGTGACTTCCTGCAGTAGGGTTTATTTATTTCGATTAAGATCACTTACTTGTTTATTAGTTTCAAAACTACTGTGAGTACATAAGCATTAATATGTATATAAACAAAAAACTTTCCATGCTTACATACGTATCTACGAGTATATAAGTTAAAACAGGTAAACTAACTAATTTTTAAAATAAAAAAAATACGCATTCGGAAAACCTACTTATTGCATGACGGACCGCTTAAACTAGTTCGTTGTATCAAGGTTTTACTGTATTGTAGTATTTATTTAAATAAGTGTGGTAAAAAGTGTGTGCAATGTATGGGTCAACTCAGAAAAATTGGAGCAGCTAGATGAATTCTGTTATTTGGGCCGTATGTTAACTTGTGATGAGCGTGCTGAAAGGGACATTGAAAGAAGGGTAACTACAGGGAAAAAGGTAAATGGAGCACTTAATGCTATAAATAACAACTGCGCAATATCAAGATAGTAAAACTGACTGTACATAATAGTGTGTTGATGCCCATCTTGATGTATGGAATTGAAAGTTGGACTAGACAGAAGGAGAATAAAAATAAGATAATTGCTGTGGAGATGCCTGCAATAAGGAAAATTTGTGGATGGTCAATGTTTGTAAGAAGGCAGAATAAAGACATCAGAAATAAATGCATAGATAAAAATGATGTTTTAAGTAAGATAAAGAAAGGAAATTTAAGATGATATGTACATATGGACAGAGTGAATAATGAAATAAGGGAGTATGGTACACAAGTCAGAAGTGCTAAGTGCGCATGGAAGAGGTGGAATTTGTGGAAAATGGATCTTGACCAAATGCATCAGATTTTGAAGGAAGGTAAAGTGAGAAATATGAATAATAGAAAATGAAATAGACGAGCTGTATGAATGTGGAAGAAGGGAAAGTTGTGTGCTCAGATAAAAAAGATTAGAGATATGTTCTCTCTGCCTACCCCGTAAGGGACACAAAGTTATGATATGCATGTACTTCTTTAACTTTTAATTAAGTATTCAAATATTAAACAGACCATAAAAAAACATGTTTTCTATGTGAGTATCATAAATAATATAATAAACATGTGCATATCATAAATAGTAACAATAATAATAAAAGTACAATTTATACAGCGTCGTTTAGAGAGCGAACTGTCCACACGGGACTAACACATATTGGAAGATCTAAAAATTTCTTTGTAGTTTTTCTTCCCGTGGTAAGTTTTCTACTGTTTTGATCAAATATGTATTTCTACTGTTTTGATCAATGAAATACCTTATCTAATGGCCGCAGTCAATACCTTCTTATCCTGATACAAAACTTATATGAGTTTAATTTTTAATATTTTAATAATAGTGGGTTCGAGTCTAGGGAGAAATTGGGTAGTCGAATAGCTTGGATACACCCAGGCGGAACCGAGGCGCATACTGATGTAAAATAAAAATTTGAATGTCAGTTATTCCACGGAAGATAACAACCATCATGTTGCCAAGTTGACAACTGGACAACTAGTCAGGTTTTAGTAACTACGCAAGGGGTCATCCCTGGCAAGGTGTGAAGGCGGACGTCACCTATCCTCACGTGTTGATCCTTACCGAGAAGAAAAATCGCGGTAAGATACTAAACCTCCAGATCCAAAGAAGCGTGCCTCGTTAAGACCACGACAATATGTATTGAATCGAGAACTGAAGATACTGCATTGTCTTTCTTTCTATGGTCCTACAGCCCATATCGATCTTTAGCCTCCGTCAATCTTCGCCTCCAACTCCTCCTGTCTTCCGCCACGACCCTCCAATCCTGCGCCTGCAGCAGCCGGGTTGCGTCCCTCTCAACTTCGTCCTCCCATCGCAGCCTTGGCCTGCCCACTCTCCTTCTCCCACCCGGGTGTCCCTCCAGGATTATTTTAGGTGCTTGTGATGACGGCATTCTCTGCACATGTCCGGACCATCTCAATCTGCTCAGTCTGACATGTACAGATAGCCTGGGAGCTTTGTAGATATTATATAGCTCGTCGTTGTATCGTATTCACCAGGTTTCGCGGTCATTCACGGGGTCCAGGATCCCACGTAGTATTCTTCTCTCAAAGGCATCCAGCAACTCTGCGGATTTAGCTGTCAGTGTCCATGCTTCACATCCATATACCACCACTGTTCTAATAATTGTTACATATTTTAGTGCCCCTTAAATTGAAAGACGAAGCTTTACACATATTACATCCTCTGGTTTTTGCATTCCAAATATATATTTTTTAATTTGATCGTGCTTTATTTTTCTCGATATTTTGATACTTCTATGTATTTGTTTTTATTTATTTACTTTTACATAACAAAAAAAGATATAACAGTTCAAATATACACACTTCCGTAATGTGAATAAACATATTATTCCTCTTTATACTTCATTTATATGATCAGATACCGTAGATGTGCTGGCCGACTAACTAGGAATTCCAATTATAAGCCAACCAGCTTATCACATGTGTCAATTAAATACTCTCGTTACTGAAAATACTATTAAAAAAAAACACCAGAAATATACAAAAATGACACTTTTTCAGTTAAATAAACAAAAGAGAAATACAATAGTTGCAACACGTCACAAACAAAAAAATAATCACAATCAATATGAGTATGATATATTGTTTATAGTTAAGGCATTAACATTGTGAAGGTTTAAAGACATTGTAATTTGTTTTATCAAACACTGTTCAAAACAAAAAGTGGAATAAACAGTGTTTGATAAAACAAATTACAATAGTATATGATACATAAACATTAAGAATTCTCTATTTTTACGTATCGACCAATAAATAGACAATAAGATCTCCACCACTATTTATTTCCCAATGTACAATAATACTCCCTCAGACTCAGTAGTGCACTGAGAAAGAAGCCATTGCTACAGTGTGTATTAGATCTTTTAAACCATAAATGACTTCCACTTTGTTCGCAATGCATTATACACCGAAATGTTTATCACAAATAAATGTTTATCATTTTAACTCTAGTATATTCCTTCTACTATTATATTCCTTCTATTTTAACACTAGTATATTTCTTTTACATTTATTAAACTATGTGACAAATCGTCATATGAGCTCCAAAGCCTTGATTCACGATGCTTTTTTACTTCTAAAACTATATTATCTACTTTTATTATAACAAATAAATTATGCATTTTAGAACTCTTCGGATTAAAATGTCATCGTTTTAATCATTTTTTTTATTTCATTTTAAATAACGGGACGTTTATCTACGGAAGTGTGACATGAGGATAATTTAACAGAAACATTAACTGGACGCTTAGCGTCCAGCACCGCGTCTGGCGGATTTTTTTAGCACAGTAAGGCAAGTGTTAATAACAAAATTGAAATTGAAAGACGATGTCTATTGCTCAACATGATTACTTAACATCAAGAATCTTGGATTCGATTCGCGGCGATTTACAAAGATGCCTTTTCCAACTTAATTAATATACTCGTATATTTTTTATTGACACTTCATACACAGTTCAGTTATATATTGATTGATATATGTATGAACAAAAATGTTTTTTTTTTATTTACAAAGATACTTGATGTCGACACTTCATCTCCAAGACCAGTTCAATTCTAAACATTTTTCAGCCAATGGGTGCATCCACCAATAGTTCAAATTTGGTCGATCACAAATAAGAACAATTCTCCATCTTAAAGATTCTTCCATTTCTAAATATTTATCAGCCATTTGTACGTAAAGGTGTTTCAAATTGAGCGGGTTTTTTTTTAAATTATTTTTTTTTTAATTCTTGAATAAAACACACAATTTGCTTTGATTAGAAAAAAACTTTTTATTTGTCATTGAAGTATAATGACATTTAAACACAAAAAACAATATCCGCCAAATGTCCACCTCTTGCAGCTCCATAGATGTCCACTCTTTTGTCAAAAATTTCGATGACATTCTGGCATAATTGCAGTTCTAACTCAACAATAACGCGAATAATTTCGTCCTTCAGCCCAGGAATTGATTATTATAGACGTGGCTTTTCATGTAACCCCAGAAAAAATAGTCCAACGGTGTCAGATCACATGATCTTGGTGGCTAATTAATATCACCGTTTCCGGAGATCACAATACATAAAATAATTTAACAATTTAAACGCATTGTTGTATTGTATACGACTCCATTTTTATAAATATCATACATTACACTTCTCAAATGTCACAAGACCCAGGCAAGTTCACGACGCCATCTGTGTTTTATCCAAGAATTTAAAAAACCGCTCAATTTGAAAGACCCTTTACATATGTATCCATCAATAATTCAAATTGATCCGTTCACAAATTGAAACAACTCTTCATCTCCAAGACCCATCCAACTCTAAATATTTATTAACCACCTGGTACATTCTCCAATAGTTCAAATTGGAACAACTCTTCCTTTCCATGACCCGTCCAAATCTAAATATTTTTTAACCACCTGGTGCATCGACCAATAGTTCAAATTGGAACAACTCTTCCTTTCCAAGGCCCATCCTATTCTAAATATTTATCAACCATCTGGTGCATCGACCAATATGTCAAATTGGTCCGCTTACAAATTGCAACAACTCTTTATCTCCAAGACCCGTCCAATTCTAAATATTCGTCAGCCAGGGAAACCTTTTCCTATCCAGTTATTGCTTCCTTTACAATTATTTGAATGAATATATGTTTTACCCGCGTATCATGTGTCCAAAATTTTCTATTTACATATATTTTCTATCAATTAACGTCACATCAGTGTCTTTTATATACAAATGTACATATGACAAGTTATACAAGTACTTAAAATTATTAATAAAAAATACAAAATTTTGTCTTAAACTAACGTGGAGATACAAAAAGCAGTAGTCATAATAAATTTCAAAGTCATTGTGTAAAATTATTTAACATTCATATGTATAATATTTAAGTTTATTATATGTATGTATATCATAAAATATTACCAAATAGACTTACGTAATTGTCGAAAACTTATTTTATAGTGGTAGAGAACTTAGATTTGTTTTTAGTGCAACAACGCTTACATAGAACAAGAAGAATTGGATTTTTCGATAATTTTATGGATAGATCTTGCGAGTAAGTGAATGAATTATCTTGTATAGCAGTACTATATCGGCTGTTTTACATAATTTGAGTCGATTTGAAAACGTATTATATTTTTGATAAATTCTATCAACAACATTTTTAAGGTTTTCCTGTAAAACAATATTTCGAAGGATTCAAACTTATTCATGACAACTCCTTGAAGAGTAAATAATTTAATACAAATTGCCGAATATACGCTTGACGCCAAATATTATTATTTCCGTGTTGGAGTAGGCAGGCAGATCGGACATAGCTCCAAATTTTACTAACTCGACACACACGCCTCTACTACATTCATGCATCTTCTTCTCCCTAGCTCCATCTCAACTCACTGTCTGCGAAGACTGTTAGGGTCAGCTCTCCTCGTCCTCAGGTTGTATGCTCTTCTGTCCCGGACTACGTCCCCCAGGCCGTGCCTCTGCATCAGTTTATCTTTTTGCACCACCCATGAATTCTTTGGTCTTCCTCTGGATGTTATTCGAGGAAGATCCATGGAGATTGCCTGGTTGACAGTGTGATCGGGTGATCTGCGTCCAACGTGCCCATACCATCTCAATCGCCTCTCCTCCATCTTGCTGTTGATGTCTGTAATACCTAGGCTTCCACGAATGCGTGAGCTTTTTATTTTGTCTCTTAGGGACACACCAGCTGACCATCTTAGCATGCGCATTTCAGCAGTTTCTAGTTGCCTGGACTAAAAGTTATACATCGTCCAGCATTCGGAGCCATATAGGAGTGCGGGTCTGATAATCGTTTGGTATACTTTTCCTTTTAACTTTACTGGCATTTTCGGATCACATAGAACTCCCGGCATTGATCTAAACTACTCCATTCATGCGTATAAAGTGTAAAATTGTCTGATGACAAAATAAAGCAAACAGTTCAATAATAATCCAAAACAATCGACGAGAGTTTCCTGAACTGACGACATCATCTCTAGAGTTATTGAGGAAATTATCTTAGGATTGCGCCATTCTCAACCGCTAAATGGGCCGATGCACATAATGCGCGCGCGGTGCGCAATGCACGTGCGGATGCAATAACCCCGTTTCTGACCGGAAATAGCTACGCGGGAGGAGATCCCGAGGAATATCTATGTATGACTATTGTATCGGTTCGTAAAGATGCAGTTAGCGGAATTTACTATTCGGTAACACCACATATGCGTACTCCAGAGATGGAATGTTTATTTTTATATCACAGGCTTAAAACATTATCACATACTTACAAAATATCCAACTTATGAGAAATAATTATTTTTAAAACGATATTTTTTATACTTAAGGCATTAATAATGTGGAGGTTTGAACACATTGTAATTTGTTTAGCCACACAATGTTTATTCCACTTTATATAATGATATAACCCTGCCGGTTTCAAGGTTTTCATCTCATCATCAGGGAGCATATACAAGACTAAATTATGTTCGAACTGTTACCAATATACACGCTTCTAACGGTAAAAATTCGGATTAGGGACTGTGGGTAGGGAGGCAGGAGACAACTTCAACAAGCAGCGGTTGCATCATTATATGAAGTAGAATAAACAGTGTTTGACTAAGCGAATTTATTTATTTATTATTACACATGACAAGAAATATACATAATTTGCGAAAAAACAACAGGTAATTTAATTTGGACATACAATTTTAATGGATCTGGGTTTTTTGCCTTTCATTTGTCGTATCCCCAGTAAACTAGGCTTTTGCCTGTATCTCACTGAGGATTTTAGCATGCAAAAATAAATCGATACTTCTTTCCGATTTTTGATTACACAAAAACAAACAGTGACAAACAGTGACACTCAATAACTGGAAACATCTTGCGGAATCAAACTCCTCACACATCATCACTCCAGAAATACCAAAAATATTCATCCCACAATATACCGCACACAATCATAAGAATAAAAATAAAAACAAAAATATACAGAAACACAAATACAAAAACAACAAGAAGAAACCCACACTCACGTGCCCACACAAATTTTTTCCACACGTCATTCATCCTGAAAGCCCAAGTACTCAAAATGATAATTTTTTTCTAACAATACGTTGTAGTTATCGTAAATATAATTGTAATCTTATTTTTTAAATGTATAGTAGTTCTTTAAAGAAAATAAATTTGCATCAAATGTTATGAAACCTTTACAGTCTCGCTGATGCGTTTCAGATTTTTCTGTTTCGATATATTTCGGTTCTGCTCGGAGTTCCACACATTACAAATATTGTATCTACCTCTTTTACATTTGCTAGTGTTCTTTGGTACAGCTCAAAGGATCGCAATTAAATATTATAGAATTAAAATAATCCCATTGTTAGGGCAACGAAGAGTTGACGCGCCAAAAGTTTGAACTGAGTACATCTTCATTCATACCTATACAATAAGGTATATCATAGATCATTCAGCCAGAAGACTCATTTTGCAATAGTATGAGTAACAGTGCGTTTACAAAAACTTGTCACTTTATTTTTTTAATGAAATGAAAAAGGAAAAAAATATAAAAATAATGTTTTATATTTAAACATTGAACTGAACAAACACGTTTTGTAAATTATAAATGCTGTCAACTTAAATTGTAATAATCATAAAAATAAAATGAAAGTAAGTTTATTTCACATATAAATTGTTAAGGCATGGCAGATTCTAGGAAACATTAAATAACAATAATATTTTTTTTTCAAGATTAAAAATACAAGTATTATAAAGTAAAAATGTTCTTCAGCTTTAATAAGATTGCACATAAAAATAAAATGAATGTAAGATTATTTAACATACTCGTATTAATGTATCATAATTACAATGTCAAATTCTAGGAAACTTTAAGTCATAACAAAGTACATTCTAAGCTTTCGAAAAAAATTGAATTCTACATTACATTAGACAAAATTCGCACTCCTAATTTCGACATGGTAGTGTTTTTCTAACCAACGAGTATTTTGACAACAATACAAACGTGCGTTCTGCGCGAACTAATCGTGTGGCATTCTAAAACCAATACCACTACATGAGTTGTGTAATGCAGAGAGTGTTACTTGCAAAATGAGTATTGTGGCTGAATGATCTATATCTATCTTCAGAGATACCTGCCTACATATATTATAATAAAATATTTATCTTCAATGATACCTGTCTATATATAATATATTATAGTAAGATACCTAGATCCAGTGATGCCCTACATACATACAATAAGATACCTGTATTCAGTGATACATACACTTATTTACATGCAATAAAAAAACTATTTTCAGTGATGCCCTACATACTAGTATAATAAGATACCTGTCTTCAGTGATACCTGTTTACATACAATAAGATACTTTCTTCAGTGGTACCTGTTTTCATACAATAAAGTACCTATCTTTAGTGATATCTGACAACGTACAAAAAGGTACTTGTCATCAGTAATGCCTGATTACATGAAATAAGATACTATCTTAAGTGATACCTGTTTTCATACAACAAAGTATCAATATTTAGTGATATCTGACAACGTGCAAAAAGGTATCTGTCATCTGTGATGCCTGATTACATGCAATAAGATACCTGACTTCAATAATACCTGTCTACATACAATAAAGTACAAATCTTCAGTGATATCTGACTGTATGCAATAATGTATCAATCTTCAGAGATACCACTATAAGATACGTTATAAGATACATGCAACTATAAGACTTTATAAAGGTTTTCCAAGGTTCTTTTAACTGTCCCGCGATTCCAGAAACACTAAGTTTATATGTACCCAATAAATATAGCCGTGCAAGGAATCACCCTCTGTTCTACATACCAACTTACAGGACGAATATCATGGCTAAACACTCAGTCACGCGTGGTATAGAGATATTGAGCCAACTGAATGACACGGTTGATATATTCTCGATACCGACTAGCAGTATGAGAAGAATCCTAGCTGATATTATTCCTAACGAATAAGCTAACGCTAGAAGCAGACCCTCTTTGTGTAACAGGAGAAATCCGTGCAAAGTGGATAAAAAAAAAAGACACTTTAAGATAAGATGCCTTCAGAGATGCCACTACGGGTATAAGATACATGTCTTCAGTAAACTTATGCCTCTTGATCCTAAATGTCCGCTATGTAGGCGGTACCACTTATTTTGTAAGTCACTACTCTAGCAGCTAGATATCCCGGAGAGCCCAATGCGAGATACGGCCCTGGTTCCAACATCTCCGTGTAATGAGGTTTGTGATGTGTCCCGACCCCGCGTGGACCGTTTACAAGATCCTTAACGTTTCGTTCTATTTTTGTGAGTGACTTGCCGGAAATACACGTACACGCAAGTGCATACGAGTATACGCTCTGCATGCTGCATACCGATCGGCCCAACATACGAATCATAAAAATCTGATCGGATTTTTCTGGGATTCAAACAGGGGAGCGTTAAATGCTTATATCAAACATTTATAATTAGCCTGTTATCAAAATTACTTGACATTTACGAATCGACAAACTTAAACAATAAGCTTGGTATTTTTTATTTATTATTACACATGACAAGAAAATATACAAATTATACGAAAAAAAAAGGTAATTTGATTTGGACATACAATTTTAATGGATCTGGGTTTGTTGCCTTTCATTTGTCGTGTTCCCAGTAAACTAGGCTTTTGCCTGTATCTCACTGAGGATATTTAGCATGAAAAAATAAATCGATACTTCTTTCCGATTTTTGATTACACAAAAACAAAACCCCGTTGCACGCTCTTATCAACCTGACAAACAGTGACACTCAACTACAACTGGAAACATCTTGCGAAATTCAACTCCTCACACATCATCACTCCAGAAAGACCAAAAATATTCATCCCACAATATACCGCACACAATCATAAGAATAAAAATTAAAATTGTATAGCTATATTACACTTTTGTTGTGTACAGTAGTACAACTTGGTGAGTTGATTATTGCCATTTGACAATCTCTTTCAAGCTACCAGAAAGATGTTTAAAAGCCTTTTTTGGAAAACTTAAAAAAAAAATTGAGTCCTAACGAGAATCGAAATCACAACCCGCAAGATAGAAGACATGCGTCTTAACAACTAGACTACGTAGTTCTACACTTTTACAATATGGTGGGCGTATTAACATATGACAATCTCTCCCAACCGACCAGAAAGATGTTAAAGAGGTCTTAAGTGAAAACCAGACTGGAATCCTTTTTCCAAAAAATCTGGGTTCCAATGGGGGTCGAACCCGCAGCCCTCAGGATTAAAAAACAAGTCTTACCACCTTGGTCAGGGAGATCGTCGTCAGTTGGTATTTACGAGTACATATTGATGAAAAAAACGTGATGCTTTTATATCAGTTTGCTCGACATATATAAATACATACCATCACGTCATTTCCCTGTAGGTGTAGGCAGAGAGGCCGAGCACCATACTTTCATAACTCGACAAACATCCTTAGCCTCTTCCACATCCATATACCTTCTCATACAACCTTTACGATTTCTCTACCTTTCGATTTTTCCTTCTTTCGAAATATCATCCACTTGAACCAAACAAACTTTCCTCGGTTTTCCTCTATATGGTACGCCTTCCACTCACAGCTGCACAGTAAATTATCTGTTTTGTTAGTTTTTGTCCATTCATTCTTCCTACATCCCAAACCATCTGAACGTATTCATATTCATCTTACTTAAAACATCACATGTTTGCTATCACCACGCTGTGCTTCTCACCTCGAATTATACAGGCATTTTTCCACCTAGTATAGGGGGGGTGTAAGGATATGGACTTCGGGTGTATATATTATATTCTTTAAAAAAAATTTTAAAAATTTCCGACCTCGACTTTCCAACGTCGATACGATTATGATGGGGACGAATTGGCTGAAATTAATATCACTTTTTTTATGACTATTTGTCCTTACCTCTTGGTCCAGTGGTTAACTGTTGTTTGGAATTAACTTTTAGACCTTCTTTCTCCATAATGTCTTGTAATCCTGACCCTCAATAGCTACCAAATGTAAACTCTTGATGTTTTTCTGGAGTGACACATGTTACGAGAGAGTGACATGTAAGTTTTTTTAGTGACGTCCTATTCTGAAACATAGTTTACCTAACGACTACAGTACCATTCTTCATGTATAGTTGATACTTTCAATTTGTTCCTCAGCTTCATTGATGCTCTAAATTCATTTATCGCCTTCATCTTCTCTCGTCTCGGTGCTGAGTGTCCTTTATGCTGACCTCCGACCTCCGACAAACTGATTTATTTCCATATATACGAGTATTTTTGAAACCCCCCATTTCGGTACATTGTTGGTTCGTGATCTCCACTCCAAAATACACACTTGGTTTATATATCGTCTGAAATACGAGAGATATGACCCACTCATTTCCCTTTCCATCCAAACCTTCTTCTTCTTACGTTCCTCTTCACATTGGAGGCTGGCAATCATAATGTATATTTTAACTTTATCTGTAGCTACTCTGAACAATGTCTTCGTACTACAGGGAACCACTCTCTTAGGTTCTACAACAAGGAGTTTTTTTTTCTTCTTTCTACGCTTCATTTTCCTTTTATCTTCCCCTGAAATATGATTTGGATGATTACATATTTGTTTCATCTCATGAAATACCCGAAGTATTCTAATATTCTCTTTTTAATGCATGTGAGTAGGTTTTCATGCGTATGAGAACCTCTTCGTTACCAGACAATCATTTTCTTCCTAACCAGGCAATCCTTTCTTTCCTAACTATAAAATCATTTCCTTCCCAACCAGACAAAACTTCCCTATCTACCAGTCAATATGCATGCAAATTCGTATGCAAAGACTCTAGGCGCCTTGACTACAACTCATCAATATGATCTCCTCATTACGCCACCCATGCACAAACTTTAGAACGAGAACAAAACAAATTTCTAAGATTCATAAATTGGAAAAAAAAATGAAATACTACGTGAACAAAAAAATTATCTCAACTTATTAAATGCAATGAAACTCTTGAAGCTGTGTGACTGAAGAAAAACAGCCGATATAGTACTGCTATACAAAATCATTCACTCTGTAATCGATGCATCTCACTTACTCGCAAGCATTTCATTTCGTATTCCCACTAGATCCACAAGACAGCGCAATCTCTTTTATACCGAAAATTGATATACTAATTATAAAATTAACTCCTCTATAGTTCGTATGCAAAGACTTGGAAATGAGTTTTGCAACAATTTAGGTATGTTTAATATAAGTATATATAGTATTCGCCAGAATATCACAACAATATTTAGAAATAGCTACTAACTTTGTGCTCTCCTTTATTAATATAAATAACCTAGTATAAACGAAACATTAAGGACAATACTTTACCTCTGGAGTTGAGTAACCCTGCATCAATATGTGGAAAGTATCGATTCTGCAAAGCAACTTGCATCTCGTTCTAAAAGTGAACACATGTGTTTTCTATACCTCAAGATCTATCCATAAAATTCCCAAAAATCCAATTCTTGTTTTATTTAAGTGTTGTTCCTCTAAAAACAATTCTAAGTTCTTTACCACTATAAAGTAAGTCTTCGAAAATAACGTAAGTCTGCTTGGTGAAGTTTGGTAATATTTTGTGGTATACATACATACTCGTATATTAAACTTAAATATACGTATTAATATTTAATAATTTTAAACAATTACTGTAATTTATTATTACTACAACTTTTTGTATCTCCATGTTTGTTTAAGATAAAGTTTTGTATTTTTTGTCAATAATTTTAAGTACGTGTATAACTTGTCATATATTCATATGTACATAAAAGACAATGTTGTGTCGTTAATTAAATAAAATAAATAAATAATTTTCTTCATAATCTAAAAATCTACGTAATCGGACAATACTTTGTTTTCTAATCAGACAATCATTTCCTTCTTACCCAAATCAATTATTTTTGCCTGTCAAGACATTAGAAACATACTCGTAGCATTAATTTTAAAAAATAATACTGCACCATTAATTAGAAAACTTTTTGATAACACCATATATGAACATAAATCATTCAAATATTAAAATGAAACAAATTGCTTTATACCACAGTACCAATCAATCAAATGCACTGTCTGTCAATTGAACACATCAACAATATTAACTCATCAAATTTACTGCTCTCTAAATCAACGTATTGGTTAATGTTGAAATGGTGTCTATGCTATACAGACAGGCGTTTTATATTCTTAAATATAATACATTATTTATTGATATCCATTCATTTATTCTTATCGTGATATTTTAATCCATATGTCCACTCATTCATTATTCCGAATTACGTAATTTATCCGAACCCAGCAAATATAATCTAGCATTAGACAGATGCACAACTTCCAATCCGATAGTTCCAAGTTCTTATTCATTGTTTTTAAATGTCTTGATTTCATGTAAAGCCTCTTTTACATATTTTTGTATTGTTTGAAAGAGATTGCCACACGTCAACAAGCCTGCCAGGGGGAACTCCATTGCGTTATTTTTACTTAAGGTTTTTCAAAAAAAATTATATAGAACAAATATAAAAAAAAATCCTCAGATATCTATGGTACAGAACAAAGGACGATTATCCAAAATATGCTCACCATGTCGAACTTCTCACGGTGTGTAACTATAGAAACCTCGAAACAAGAAGGCGAGAATCCATTGCGATATTCCTACTTAAAGTTTTTCAAGGTTGCTTTAACTGTCCCGCGATTCTAGAAGCACTGAGTTTATATTATGTACCTAATAAATATAGCCGTGCAAGGAATCACCCTCTGTTCTACATACCAACTTAGATGATGAATATCATGGCTAAACACTCAGTCACGCGTGGTATAGAGATATTGAACCAACTGAATGACACTGTTGATATATTCTCGGTACCGTCTAGCAGTATGAGAAGAATCCTGGCTGATATTATTCCTAACGAATAAGCTAACGCTAGAAGCAGACCCTCTTTGTGTAACAGGAGAAATCCGTGCAAAGTGGATAATTTATTTTTTTATTAAATTTTAAAAAAACTATGTACAGTGGTACCTCTGGTTACGAACTTAATTCGTTCATTGATTCCGTTCGCGAGCCGAAATGTTCGCAAACCGAAATTCATTTTCTTGGGAGCCATAATGAGGGTTAATTTAATGCAAAATATATTTTATATATATTGTATATTATATATATAAAAAGCAAAAAAAATTGTATCAAGAACAACGACAAACAATGTCCACAACGCGCGCACCTAAGAATAACTAATGCGTAATTGCGTAATGCGTCGTTACAACTAATTCGTGAGCCGAGGCATTGTACGCAGGCGGAGTCAAAATTTGTTCGGAAATTGTGTTCGAAAGCCGATTTGTTCGTGACTAGAGGCGTTCGTGACCCGATGTTTGACTGTACAACGAAATGTGATACAAGACCGTGGGGTGTAAGAAGTACTCGTACCATGAACACGTTTTCGTCAATGTCGGATTAATGGGTGACGACACACGGGTAAAATCGTTCAGTGATTTCGATATTTACATGTCAAGTATTCCAAATAATTAAATATTCCAAATAATAATTAAATATTCCAAAAATGGATCCTTAAAACTAATGTAAATCGTCCAGCTGAGATTTGAAATTCGAGAAACTCTCAAAGTCATCGAGACAGGCGCGGCCCGCTCGCTCGGTGGACTAAATCTTTTATCGACTCGACACATCCCTCATTGTTGTTACGCTTTTTAATTGACTAAATCAGATGCGTATGACCTCTTACACACGCCATCATCACTCAAATAAGTCTCATTTAAATATGCATGAATAGGAGAGCTCTAATAGAGTACCAGACAACTTTTCATTGAATTATTTATTTCATATTAAAAATTAACACCAAGAAGCATCGAAACTAATCTTTATTGCTCACCTACATATCGCATTTACTTAGTTTTCACACTTTTCTATCACCACGATTATATAATATATGGTTCGTGCGCCATTGACTATATATCCTATCGCAACCCGCCGTTCGATATACCACGTAACTCTTCCCCCATCTGAGAAAATACTACCTAAATAGCAGAATTCCTCAACTTGCCCTAATCTTCATTGCTCACCTACATATCGCATTTACTTAGTTTTCACACTTTTCTATCCCCACGATTATATAATATATGTTTCGTGCCCCTATTGACTATATATCCTATCGCAACCCACCGTTCGATGTAACCACGTAACTCTTCCGTCATCTGAGAAAAAACTACCTCAATAACTTAATTCCTCAACTTTCCCTAATCTTCATTGTTCAATTGCATATCGCATTTACTTGGTTTCAACATGTTTTCTATCATCACGATAAAAAGTAAATCATATAAACAAAAATTGACATCATTTTATTACGGAATTCTATGAAAAGTTTTCAAAAAATTTTCAGCTTCTTTCCAATCATGGATTAGCGAGCGCTACTCTCAAACAGAGATTGTTTATTGGCCTTTCCAGTTCCCCGCTCCTCTTTCTTTACGTCGTCCTTTACTGTCCATGCAGTGAGACTCTGGAATCAGTTACAAACCAATATAAGACTCGCCCCGTCCTTGGCATGCTTTAAGAAGCGACTGAAAAAACTCTTAATTTCTAGTCAGTAAAATAACGTGTTTCATTCACGTTGTCCGTCTTTGTGGGGTTCATGGGCATGTGCTCACGTATGTGTTTATGGATTTCGTGGTGATGGATAGTCATTTGAATGATTTATGCCACCATGTAACTTGCTTCATTTACTTTTGTCTGGTTGGTTGGAAGAGATTGCCGCCTGGCAATAAGCCCGCCAGATTGTATTGCAATAAAAGTGTTAAAGAAATAAATAAATAAAAGTTGTCAATAATCATTAGTTCACCAAAAAAGTTGTCAATAATCATGAGTTCATCAAAAAAGATGTCAATAATCAAGAGTTCACCAAAATAAATTATTATTTAGTTCTCGTTTGATAATCTTGGATCGAACTTCGCAATAAACAGCAATTAATGAAAAATGACATTTATTTTCTTCTTGAAATATTTTATCTGTTTCACTTAACGAGCATATACAGAATGATTTTCAAAATCATGCAGTCGATGCTTTGAAATCTATTACTGAATTCCTTGACCTTGTGATATTATTGAGTTCCTTGACCCTTATGATATTATTGAGTTCCTTGACCCTTGTGATATTTCGTCTATTTTTGTCTTTTTTTAATATACTTGCACTTATCCAAGTATATGTTTATTTGCTTTTCATATGTTATACTCAATATATTGCAACTTTTATATTTTTGTTCTTTAGAGCAAATTTCAACAGTATTTTAGTATCAGCTTTGGTGAATGGAGGTGAAACGCCGACGTGGAAAAATACTGAGAAGAGCGGAATAAATGTTCAAGAAATGCGTGCACTTAGAATAATACATAGTATGACAATGTGTGACATAATATGGAATGAAGTGATTAGTAATGAATGTAAAAAGGCTGATATAAAGAAGAGCATTATGTGATGGTTTTAGCATGTGGAACGAATGATTGAAGAAAGACCAACAAAACGAATATACAGTGTTAATGTGAATGGAAGGCGTGGAAGACCAAGCAAAGTGTGGTTGGATCAAGTGTATGATATATTGAAAGAAAAAAAATTTAAAAATCAGGGAAATTGTAGATGTATGAATGTAGAAGAGGCGAAAGACGAGCGTGTTAAGAGACTAAAGATATAAGAAAATCTGACACTTTCTCCTTTCTGTCAACACCGACAGGGTCACGGCATGATGGTATGTATTTAACTATACTATTTAGAAATTACCTTATAACTAGCATTATGAAAAAATGTATACTTGAAACCAGGGGCTGCTCGTGACTTTAAAAACAGGTGGGGCATGATGAGGCTAAAGTGTTCCTCCCCCTATTTTTTTTTTTCAAAATAAAAAATGAACTGTATATATTTTAGTACAGTGAGGTCAAACCAAGAAAATACTAAGAATTATTAAAAAAATTATTGCGAAATTAAACAAAAATAATTTTTATTTACATACAAACATTAACAAAACCATCATTATAAAAAAAAAAACATGTATTTTTCACAAAATCAAGTGAAAATAATTTGTATTAACATATTAAAATTAAATAAACAAAACAACATATTTCACACCATCTTACCAGTAATAAGTTAATATCGTGGTTTTTTTTCAAATATTTATAAATCATCTATTTTTTTCTTTTTTCATTTACACGTGCAAATAATATTCCGAAAAACTAAGAATAATTACAATTATACCAATAATAAAAACACGTTTCAAAAACATTTCAGTTAATTATTATTTTTTTATTAGGAGAAATGTGTGTGGGGGGCAGTGCCCCGGTTGCCCTTAAAGACGAGCCGCCCCTGCTTGAAACTATACAAAATGGAATATGACAAATATTTGGACAAAACTCAGCTGTGTATAACGCACTGCGCTAACCGGTCTAAATGGCAAAGTTGACATCACACGACCAATCATATAATTACAAGGCCAAGTAAAAATTGTGCTATTCAGGGAATTGGTAGACGGATAGTTATTATCCTTTACAGGACTTGGGCGACGCGTGCAGATATCAGGATAAATCCTTTAAAGTTAAAGTGGACATTTACTAAGATACTAGTTGCAACCCGTGAAATATGACGACCTCCGTGGCCTGGTAGTAAGACACTTGTCTGCTGATCCGGAGATTGCGGGTTCAATCCCACATTTTTTTAAATAGGATTCCAGTCAGGTTAACATTTAAGGCCTATAAAAACATCTTTCTGGTTGGTTGGAAGAGATTGCCATATGGCAATAAACTCGCCAGGTTTAAATAATAATAATAAAAAAAATATTCACGGAAGTAAAACAATTTGTACATTTTTTAAATAATGCTTTTGTCTGTATTAAAAAAAGAGCATAAAATAAATAAACACAAGCAATTATAAGGTTCAATATAGTAGGAAATAAATGAATTACAATTCAAAATAAATTGGCATCGTCGCCTTTTACACCGGTTCAAAAATTGTTAACTATGTATTTAAAATTCGTTCAGTATAGTTTCAATCTGTTCATTTATCACGGACCCACCGAGATTCAAATTTCGAATTACTTTCGGAGAGAATCGAAGTATTCCTCTCTCGCTCTCTTGTATTCAAAATTCAATTCTCGAATTCTTTCTTTGCCGACAACCGTCGTACGGGTTTTTGCCTATTTATATTATGATATTCATTTAAACGTGATTCACTAAGGGATTCCGAAGAGGTCAACGAGTTAGTTTACCTATATGCTCTTATTTTGAGGAATGGAGGAAGTGAAGCAGAGATTCGGAGACGAATTGGAACGGTAAAAGCTGACCAAGATATGAACCAACCGGTATATAAAGGGTCTTTCAAATTGAGCGGTTTTTTAATACATTTTTTTTAAATTCTTGAATAAACACACAATTTGATTTGATTTCCAAAAACTTTTTATTGGCCATTGAAGTATAATGTATGACATTTAAACACAAAAAAACAATATCCGCCAAATGTTCACCTCTTGCAGCTCCACAAATGTCCACTCTTATGTCAAAATTTTCAATGATATTTTGGCATAATTGCGGTTCTAACTCGACAATAACGCGAATAATTTCGCTCAGGAATTGATTAGGGGTCATTTTTACAGACCTGGCTTTTCACGTAATCCCAGAGAAAATAGTCCAACGGTGTCAGATCACATGATCTTGGTGGCCAATTAACATCACCGTTTCCGGAGATTACAATACATTAAATAATTCAACAAGTATAACGCGTTGTTGTATTGTATACGACTCCATTTTTAATAAATGTCATATATTGTATTACACTTCTCAAATGTCACAAGACCCAAGCAAGTTCGCGACGCCATCTGTGTTTTATCCAAGAATAAAAAAAAACGCTCAATTTGAAAGACCCTTTACTTCGAGGAACCTAAATCCGTCTGGTTAAGTCTCTAATATTATACGAGGCGTATCCAGAAAGTAAGTGTACTGAGGCTCTCACGACCGGATGGATTTTATTTTCGACATGTTGGCTACACTTCCGTGTAGCCTGACACTTCCCCTCCGCAACGAGACCGGTTCGAGGTCAGTACGTTGAGAAGTGTCGACGCGAAACCACGTTTCGTGAAAAATTTTAATCCAATCTCCCGCCAAGTGCGAAATACGCGGCGTCATCCGTTATCTCGTTTGGAAGGGAAAACCTCCAGTTGAGGTTTATAATGAGGTGAAAACTGCATATGGTGATAAAGCTATGAATCGTACGAGTGTGTACAAGTGGTGTCGCGAGTTTAAAAACGGTCGTACATCTGTGCATGATGATCAGAGGAGCGGAAGACCTTCAATTGTGACTGACGAAATTGACGAAATTGTTTTGGGACTGCCAAGGCATAATTTTAATTGAATATATGTCTCAAGGGGAGACCATCAACTCTGCAAGATACTGTGAGACCCTAAAAAAATTGTGGAGGGCGATTCAGAACAAGAAGAGAGGCATGCTGACAAAGGGAGTCTGCCTGCTGCACGACAATGCCAGACAACACACGGCCAACGCCACGAAGGAACTGCTCGCCTCGTTTAAATGGGATGTCCTGAACCATCCCGCGCATTCCCCTGACCTAGCACCTTCAGATTACTATCTCTTTATCTCCCTGAAGCTGCACATGGGTGGAAAAAGGTTTTCAACCGACGAGGAGGTGAAGGAGGAGGTGGGCAAGTGGACGAAGGGGTTGGCGGGAAACTACTTCGAGGAAGGTATCAAAAAGTTGATACCCCGCTTCACCACCTGCATTGAGAGGAATGGCGACTATGTCGAAAAATAGCTTACATATGTACTACGGAAACCACGTAATTTTTTTGTTTAAATAAAAAAAATTGTAACCTAAAAAAATTCAGTACACTTACTTTCTGGATATGCCTCGTACATAGCGCAGTATAAAGCAGAAACTTGGGCGATGGGAAAGAAGGAAACAAACATGATAGATGCCTTGGATATGAAGTGTGGGAGGCGGTTACTCCGTATCTCACAGCCCGTAAGGCGCACCAACATCTCTGAATTGGAAATTATCGAAAGACTTTCGACAACATGCAGGAAAAAAAATACTTTGGGAATGTTGCTAGTAATATACGAGTAGATAAAAGTCTGGAGAAGTTGGTTATCACGGGTACAGTTGAGGAAAGGCGAGCAAGAGGAGGATGGCTTATGAGTTGGACGGATCAAGTAAAAAAGTAATAAAAGCATCTTCAACCCTTCCTTCCCTGTGATGTGTAACTAGTACACATTGCTTCTAAAAACTTTAATATCTCTATAAATATTATAAATACTGGGTTCAGATTTTAGGCTTTCCTTCGTAATACATTTGCGCATTGAATGAAAAAATAATATTAATAATAATTAGCACTTATCGGCCACATCAGATATATTTTGTGAAAATCGGGAATAAATTCACCAATACCAAGACTCTTCTCATACTGCTAGGCGGTACCGAGAATATATCAACAGTGTCATTCAGTTGGTTCAATATCTCTATACCACGCGTGACTGAGTGTTTAGCCATGATATTCGTCCTGTAAGGTTGTATGTAACATAGAACAGGTGGTGATTCCTTGCACGTCTATATTTATTGGGTACATATAAACTTAGTGCTTCTAGAATCGCGGGACAGTTAAAGCAACCTTGGAAACCTTAAGTAGGAATATCGCAGTGGATTCTTGCCTTCTTGTTTCGAGGCTTCTATAGTTACACACCGTGAGAAGTTCGACATAGTGAGCATATTTTGGGTAATCGCCCTTTGTTATGTACCATAGATATCTGAGGATTTTTTTTTGTATTTGTTCTATATTGTTTTTATATTTGAGCTGATGAGGAGCCCAAACTGTAGATGCAATGTCTTTAAACCTCCACAATGTTAATGCCTTAACTATTGTATAAATAATATATAAATTGTCTAATATTTCATCACTTAACATATGTACGAGTACATCGCATCGCATATTGTGTTTCATCGTGTGCTCAATGCTGAGTGTCGTAGTACTCTGCTATATCTCGAACTCCGTGCATCACCGCATGCTGTCTCCATCCCTCCCGGTCCTGGATCATTTTGAATGCAACGCTTAAGGAGGATCATGCTAACTCCTTTATTTGATCCGTACATATCATAGGAAATCTTTCTCTTTCTTACTTGCCTTCCCTCAACTGTCCCCGTGTTTATCAGCTTCTCCAGACTGTAATCATTCTTTCCAGCAACACACTCAAAGTACGACACAACTCTTTTTTTGCATTTTGTCGAAAGTCTTTAGGTAATCTTCAATTCTTTCGGATCATATAATGTCAAAAAACAGTCGAGCATTGACAGGGCATTGAGGCGTCTCGCTGCATCGACTGGTAAATGAGCTGCGTGGCGACTCAAGTACTTTATCAACACCATTAGTCGACCGAAATAAATTGAACTCGTTACTTGGTCTGTGAAATCGTCGAGACTCGAGATCAACGCGGAAACGTCGTTTTTACGGCTTTGTCCACTTTAAAGATTAAACGCTCGCATTATTCAGTGCAGGCATTTTAAGATGTCCGTCTATTTGTCGATGATGTTTCAACTTCAATTTCAATATTTTACTGATTATCAATTGACTTATACCTAATCTTTCTTATTATTTTTTCAAACTCATACAATAGTTTCATTTCTAAGTGGTAAATTTAATTATATTAGATTAACCGGATATTTGGATGAAAGGTTTTTTTCTGAAAAAAATATAATCGAGTATCTTTCTAAAAACACCATAAGCCTTAATTTAGACAATAGATAAAAGTGTGATATCTACATTTAAAGCATATTATTTACGAAGAACATTTTGTCAACTTATTGGCTGTAATAAAATGAGAAGCGTATTCTGCGATGATAATCTAAACTTGAAACTTCGACAACGGTTAGCCAAATGCTACGTTTGGTCAGTGTTATTGCATGGAGTGGAATCATGGACCCTCAAAGTTAGTAGTATAAATCGACTGAGAGCATTCGAAATGTGGATGCACCGGAGAATGCTACGGATACCCTGGACGGATATGGTCAGCAACACAAGGGTTCTTCAAAGAGCCAAAGTTGATAGAGAGTTGCTGACTAATATTAAAATCCGAAAGGTGTCCTACTTGGGTCATGTACTCAGAGGAGCAAAGTACAAATTACTGCACCTGATCATCCAAGGCAAAATAGAAGACCGAAAAGGTGTTGGCAGGAGGCAAATCTCCTGTCTCTGCAATATACATGATTGGACTGGCATAAGGGGCGTTGGAGATCTTTTTCGGGCTGCCGGGGACAAAGATGTCTACTCTCAAGTGATATTCAACGTTGGGGGGACCTGACATGACACTGGGAAGAAGAAGATTGGCTGTACTGAATGTAGAGCTTTCTCATAAATTAGAGAATTTCGAAAGAATTGTGATATCAAAAATCCAGTGGATACTATCAATGAGTTGTGGAATAAAGATAAACAACAATCGAATCTTACAAAGAATTTATTTTAGCCAAGGATCACAATGGAAATCATCAACCCAAGCTACTAACAAACATTTATCGAAACATCCCGATGATAAGAGAAGCTCAAACACTTATCAAAAAAATTATGTGGATATTATTATAATAATACGTAACTTGAAGAAGAAAAAAGAAAATATCCAATACAACAAACTTTTGATGGATATTTACGCTCATTCTCTTCACCCCAATCGATTAATTTTAACATGAAATCTTTTAATTACTTATTATAAATTACGTAACGTATTTTTGGATAATAAGTTGCACCGAACCACAATATCCAAATTTATGAGACAATTTTTAGAAAAGAATATTTTATTATATTATGTAGAAATATTTACATTCTTTAAATTTTTAACTATTACTACTATATTTTGTACCGGGAACATTCAGTTTATCTCCACTTGTCTCGGCACTGTCACTCGTTTGTCACAGTTAACGCCGATTTATCGGACGTCTGTATTTGTTTTGCGGAAATTCAATGGGGAATTGAAAAAACGCCGGTGGTGTCGGACGTCTGTATTTGTTTTGCGGAAATTCAATGGGGAATTGAAAAAACATGAAACATACTAACTACAATGAAGTAAAAGGAGTGAATAAAAAATGAAATACGTTGATATGGACTTGTTACCACGTACGAGTATCACCTCACCTACCTTCGCACCATAAAACGCACTTAAGGCCATATTTTATTATATTGTATAAAAATATTTACACATTCTTAATTTTTAATGATTACTATCATAACTTGCACCAGGAACATTCAGTTTATCTCCACTTGTCTCGGCAACTGTCACTCGTTTGTCACAGTTAACGACGACATATTGGTGATGTCGGACGTCTGTATTTGTTTTGCGGAATTTCAATAGGTGTTGAAAAACACGAAATAAACTAACTAAAATAAAGTAAAAGGAGTGAATAAAAAAATAAATAAGTTGATATGGAACTGTTACCACGTATGCGTATCACCTCACCTACCTTCGGACAATAAGACGCACTTAAGACCATATTTTATTATATTGTATAAAAATATTTACACATTCTTTTTTTTTAATGATTACTACCATAACTTGTACCAGGAGATTTGAGTTTATCTCCACTTGTCTCAGCAACTGTCACTCGTTTATCACAGTTAACGCCAATTTATTGGTGGTGTCGGACGTCTGTATTTGTTTTGCGGAATTTCAATAGGCATTGAAAAACACGAAATATACTAACTAAAATAAAGTAAAAGGAGTGTATAAAAAATGAAATACGTTGATATAGACCTGTTACCACATACGTGTATCACCTCACCTAGTTCCGGATCAAAAGACGCACTTAAAACCACATTTTATTATATTGTATAAACATATTTACACATTCTTAATTTTTAACGTTTACAACCATAACTTGTACCAGGACCATTCAGTTTATCTCCACTTGTCTCGGCAACTGTCACTCGTTTGTCACAGTTAACGACGACATATTGGTGATGTCGGACGTCTGTATTTGTTTTGCGGAATTTCAATAGGCGTTGAAAAACACGAAATAAACTAACTAAAATAAAGTAAAAGGAGTGAATAAAAAATTAAATAAGTTGATATGGAACTGTTACCACGTATGGGTATCACCTCACCTACCTTCGGACAATAAGACGCACTTAAGACCATATTTTATTATATTGTATAAAAATATTTACACATTCTTAATTTTAAACGTTTACAACCATAACTTGTACTAGGAGCATTCAGTTTATATCCACTTGTCTCGGCAACTGTCACTCGTTTATCACAGTTAACGCCGATTTATTGGTGGTGTCGGACGTCTGTATTTGTTTTGCGGAAATTCAATAGGTGTTGAAAAAAAACATGAAACAAACTAACTAAAATGAAGTAAAAGGAGTGAATAAAAAATGAAATACGTTGGTATGGATCTGTTACCACGTATGGGTATCACCTCATCTACCTTCGGACCATAAGACGCACTTAAGACCATAAGACGTGTCGCAATTTTAAGTCGACTTTTCTAAGAAAAAAAGTGCTTGTTGCGGTAAAGAAATACAGTATTTTTTTATATTAGTACAGTATGTATATATTTTTCTCTGTTCTATAAGGAATTATTCTTAAATATTATATATCCTAAAACCAGAAATTCGACGCTGCTTCTTTAAGTTCATTGTTCATAGCTCATCCTTGTAAATTACAGCTCATTTGATAAAAGAGTTATATATGTGTATTCTCAGCTTTGTTTTTTTTATTATTGTAATTTTAAACATTAGTCACAAAGTGAAAAGACACTCAAAATTTTATTATGAATCTCTAACGAATGCGTTAGATTTGACTCAGTTTCTTGAGCTGCATAGAGGTAAACGCACTTGAAACTGCATTTTAATAGTATTTCATGTGGGACATTGCGGTCACCGAGTGACATATGATAATATCTCGAGTTATCCACGAAGACCCCTACCTAGATAATTAAGCTCAGTGATATCTAGGATAATTTTACATTTTAATATAACCCAACAAATATTATATGTACACATACGTAATAATGAAAATATTAGAACCTTACTCTAAAAACCTTTGTTATAACATGAAAGTAATATTTTTAAAGTTAGATGTCATCAGAAGATCAGCCTATATCAGCCCATAGAGTCAGGGGCTTTAGCCTCTTCAGCCAGTCAGGCGGTAATTCCTTAACATATAGGTGGTAATGCATCTAAAGCCAATCAGGCTGTAATGTTTCTATACAGTCAGGTTAAACTGCCTTTATACTCATAGACAGGCTGTAAGGCCTCTAAAGTCAGTCAGAGAATAAATTCCAATAAAGTTTTGTCAGGTGGTAATGTCACTTCAGACAGTCAGATGGTAACAGCTCAATGCACATAGTCGTGGGTAATACTCGTATGTTTACAGACAGTAATGTATTTATAGACATTTGGGTAATAATGCCTGTACATATAGTCAGGGGGTACTTCCAATAAAGTCAGTTAGGTGGCAATGTCCCTTCAGACAGCCAGATGGTAATAACTCAATGCACAAAGTTGGGTTATAATACCTTTACAGACAGTTAGAGGGTAATTCCAATATAATCAGTTAGGTGCTAATGTCACTTCAGACAGCCAGATGGTAATAGCTCAATGCACAGAGTCGGGTGGTAATACCTCTACATACAGTCAGGTGGTAATGTCTTTATTGACAATCGGGTGATAATATATCTACAGACAGTAAGGGGGTCATTCCAATAAAGTCAGTTAGGTGGTAATGTCATTTCAGATAGCCAGATGGTAATAGCTCAATGCACAGAGTCGGGTGGTAATACCTCTACAGACAGTCAGATGGCAATGTATTTATTTATAGACAGTCGGTTGGTAATGCCTCTACAAACAGATGGTATACCTCTGCACACAGTGTCAGGTGATAATGCCTCTGCATGCAAAAATCACGCGCTGGAATCCGCTGGTCTTCTTTACTCGTTCACTCTAGAAACATCAGATGGTTGGATGACCTGGAAATCACTTAACAGGCTCTGGAAGAACCAAAGATAATATATGAAAATGGGGGATCTACGTATATCCCCATTTTTTTAAATATCTGTATCTAAGGTGAGGAACAGCCTAAGTATCACTTGTTGTAGTGCTCAAGGAACTCGACGTCTTGCTTCGAAGAGTTCAAGAAATACACTTCAGGACATAGAGCTCCTCTCTTTTCATCCATTCGCCTCGGTTCTATACGTCACGTACCCACCGGCCTCCAGCAAACCACTTAATGTCTTCGAGCCATTATTTTAGAGAATGTCATTTTGGCTTGCTGATGTTCTCTCGGCTTCCATTGTAACACATATATTATCATTTATGCATTTCGATATCTACTCGTACCGTACAATCATTTTTACTTTCATTTGGAGTTAGGAAAATAAAAAATTACATTGTTGATTCGGAAATGTTAGAAAGCGTGGTCGTTGGACTTGTTAGATCGAGTCTTTGGGTTTAGAACGTTGTACATCATCCTAGTTGGTTGTAATTTATTTATTTATTTGTTTTTTTTTTATTTGTTTATTTATTTTCTCATAACAGTCTTAGCCCAATTACATTAAAAAATACAAGAAATGTTAACATTCAAAATAAAGAAAAAATTTATAGAATAAAAAAAATTATATAAAATAAAAAATAATGTATATGCATACATATATCATATACACACATATGTTCAGAGTCACTTAAGTACGTTGATGAGTGCTTACTAACGCGCTCAATCTTAGATGAAAATTTACTTTTGCTTTTGGTAATGTGATATGGAATATGTCAATATCCAAAGCAGTCCCGTTCAAAAACGTTTCAAGGCCCTTCCAACAGGCATAGCGGCTGGAAGACCCGTTCTTGCGTATGTTATTGAGAACAGTTCTTCCCGGCGCAGTCTAGTGTAATTGTTAGGAACATTTAACGCTATTCTTTGTAGTAATGCTGGACAGCTCACAACTCCTCGAACGAGTTTGACGACGTATACCAGGAGACGCAGTAATACAACTGTACACCGTAACAGAAGTCCACAGATTTAAATTAGACTTCAAGTTCGACTCACAAAGACTCAATATCGATAGTCTATTGCTATCGATATTGAGTCTTGATATATCGATAGTCTATTGCTAGTGTAAATATTACGGAACATGATTTCAACAAGCAGACCGCTGGGTTATTGTTATACGATGTGGTCTACCTTCGCGTTTGTTATTTTAATGCATGGTATCAATTTCATCTCATGAACCTTACTTCTCGCAAATAATAATATTATATAATATTATTGTACGAGTAAAATAGAATAATGAAAATGATACCACTCATTAATTCACTCAGAAAATGATACCACTCATTAATTCACTCAGAAAATGATACAACTCATTAATTCACTCAGAAAATGATACCACTCATTAATTCATTCAGAAAATGATACAACTCATTAATTCACTCAGAAAATGATACCACTCATTAATTCACTCAGAAAATGATACAACTCATTAATTCACTCAGAAAATGATACCACTCATCAATTCACTCAGAAAATGATACCACTCATTAATTCATTCAGAAAATGATACCACTCATTAATTCACTCAGAAAATGATACCACTCATCAATTCACTCAGAAAATGATACCACTCATTAATTCACTCAGAAAATGATACCACTCATTAATTCACTCAGAAAATGATACCACTCATTAATTCACTCAGAAAATGATACCACTCATTAATTCACCCAGAAAATGATACCACTCATTAATTCACCCAGAAAATGATACCACTCATTAATTCATTCAGAAAATAAACTCTTTTCGATTAAATAGATAATTTAAACAATAACTGTTGACCTCCGTAGCCAAGTGGTAAGATTCTTCAATTCCACTGGGGATTTCAGGTTCGATTCCAGATGGTACCCAAAAAAAGGGGGTGCCAGTCTGGTAAAAGAGTTCATTTGGTAACAATACTCGCATGCGCCGAACGATAGTGTTTCCAACACGTTCGATGACGAACCGCGAGTTGCATGCCTATTTCAAAGGTTCCAAACTTGAAGGCTCGGTTACTGGGACTGAAAACAATATAATTTATTTTTTGGAGTTTCGCCACTATGATTCGCAACAGGTGATATGTTCATTTATATATAAAAGACACTGTTGTGTCGTCAATTACATAAAATAAATAAATAAATTATATATAAATTGTAAAAAATTCAAAATATTATTATAATTTACCGATATAGGGAATTATAATAACTTCAAATTAGTATACTGAACAAACACCCCGCTTGTATTAGATAAAAGACGAGAAACAGCTTAAGTCACATTGACATTTGACATTTTGACCGTAAATATTATGTTAGCAATCGAAGATATAAGTCAACGTTGATACTTATAACAGTTGATACTGTAATGGGTCCATCCTTCTGTGTTCCTATGAATGAGATAAGGTCATCAGATCGTCATTAGACCACATTGTGCCAAGCATTACGCGAATGTCACGATGATTCAGAGACAAATAAGCAAAAGTCAAAAGTCATCGAAAATCGTCTCCAAAGTGCTTAAGACACTTTCCTGTATGCACGTCTGAAATTGAGAATAAGTATCATAAATGTCAACAAAATGTAAACTTTCAACGTTTGTTTACAACCCATACATCGCATTACTAACCCTCACTTAATGGAATTCCATTGTCACGAAATTAAAAAAAGCAATTTACAAATTCGTTGCATATGGTATTTCGGAGAGTTGTCGCCACTTTGCGAATTTAACTATACACAAGCCCTGAAGATGAAAACTGTGACGTTTTTGAAACGTTGGCATCATAAGCCAAACCAAAGTATTGGGTGTCGCGAGCAGCTTTGGCAGCTTTATTCCCTCGATTGAACGCGAAGAGAAGGAGGAATCGAAAATGTTCACTTTCGTTTACTTGATTTTCTATTTGGAAGGTTTGTAATCAAATAAAATAATATATGAAACGTAAAAGCAAACACAATATCTTGTAGAGCAGAAAATTTTCTTTCAAATGACGTATAACCTTTACCATTTTGTTGTGTTTTGGTGCTCATTTCTAAATTGAAAAAAAATAGGACACAACTTATGTTATCTCTCCAAAAGACCTTATACAATTAATACGATGAACCGCAAAAGTCTCAAAACATGATTAAAAAATTCAATATTACGGAAAAAAATATATATCTTCAATATTTTAAGATTAGCGATTGAGACTGACAAAAAAGGCCTTGTCAGTAAGACACCTGGCTTACAACTCGGGTTACGGGCTCGATTCTCGTTGGAGCCCGTAATTTAAAAAAAATTATTCCAGTATGGGTTACACTTAAGATATCTTTAACTTATTTCTTATTGGTTGGGAAAGATTGCAATTAAATATTCTTAATTAATTAATTAATGTAACATCTTGATCAAATGGATAGGTAAAAAAAATCGTATCATATTATTTTTAAGTCACTTTGCGTTGATATTGACGATAAAATATCATATCTGCCGTCAAGTGGCAGTAAAAGGAACTATTAGGGGGATTCACCGTTTTTCAGAAAAAGCAAAATGAACCGTGTTATGCAGTTTTCTGTAATTTTATCAGATACAAAATGCAGCACAAGCAGTTCAGTTGCTGTGGCCCCTTCACCCAAGGAGGTTATCAGGCGGCTCTTGCTTGTGCTGGAAGGAAGCGAGGATTGTTTTGATGCAGATACAGTGGAACTTCGATTGATCGTTCCTCTAACAATCGTTTTCTTGTATATGTCGTTTATTTCAAAATACGGAATAAAGTGATTAGGGATGAGTGTAGACATAAGGTTGATGTGTTGAGATGAAGAAGAGGACTATGAGATGATTAAGGATTAGTGTGGACATAAGGCTGAAGTGTTGAGATGAAGAAGAGGACTATGAGATGATTAGGGATGAGTGTGGACATAAGGCTGATGTGTTGAGATGAAGAAGAGGACTATGAGATGATTAGGGATGAGTGTGGACATAAGGCTGATGTGTTGAGATGAAGAAGAGGACTATGAGATGATTAGGGATGGGTGTGGACATAAGGCTGATGTGTTGAGATGAAGAAGAGGGCTATGAGATGGTTTAAGTGAAACGTATGAATGAATTATTTTAGTCTTTATCTCTTTCTACATAAAATATAAGAAAGGCTAACACATTGACAATGTTAATTATAATCAGAACATTCTTATGTTTCTGAAATAAAAATGGTTTGGTTTAGGCATGTAGAAAAAATTAACGTAAAAAGGCTAACAAAATAAATAAATATACAGTGCAAATTCGAGTGGGAGGTGTGGTAGAGAAAGACAAAGCTAAGTATTGTTGGATCAAATGTGTGATATTAAGAAAAAATGAAATGTAAAAAGTTAGAGAACTCGTAGGAGCTGTTTGAGAAAGGGTATGGATGTAGAAGAGACGAAATATGTGTGCCGTAATAGGAAAGTCTGAAGTTTTCTCCTTTCTGCCTATATCGTCAGGGAAATGGCATATACGAGTATGTATGCCATTTATTTCATCAAAATAAAATACACAAAAATAGATCGCATCGATCGTTCCTCTATGCCAGAACTGGCCAACCCACGGCCCGCGGCCCCCTTATGTGCAGTCCGTGTAGTATATGAAGAATTACGTTTTTTTTATTACCATACAAATATATTTACGAATTAATAACTTAGAATTTTACAAATACATTGTGTTGTTGGAAAATTTTCTTTCGAATGACGTAAAATCTTTACCATTTTGTTTTACTTTTTGGTGCTCGTTTTTAATTTTGAAAAAAACGGACACAACTTATGTTAACACCTAATATAATTATGTACATGCGTAAATATTTTTTCTAATAATAGTAAATATTTAGATACGTTACGTTTTTTTCATGTATTTCCAAATATTAAATATTATTTTCCGCGTGTATCGTTTAGTACAATAAGTCCATCAAAAAATATAGATAGTGGTTTCACTGTATTCCACTTTTATTTGTATGGATATATATTATATATTATCACTTTGACCTAAATCTTAGTCAACGGATAATTTGGGATAATTTTAAATGCGTACAAATCTCATACAACATTTGTCTTCTTTACGAGTTGAACAAATTCCTTATATGTAAAAACTATCTCAAAGTGTTTTTCTCCATCTTACTTAACACAACAGTCTGAATTTTACATACATCATCATCTAAGTCACTTCAAACATTGTAACTCCACATATTTTCTGCGATTAAAATAATGAAAAGTGGATGACAAGATCAAACATCGACAATTAAAAAAATGCAGTCTAGGGCTATATTTATTTATTAATTGTCTTTTACATAAGATCAAATAACAGTGTATTTTACATAGCATCAAACCAACATTGTCCTTTACATAGCATCAAAACAACAGTGTCTTTTACATAGCATCAAAACAGCAGTGTCCATTTTTGAATGAACACTGCTGTTTTGAAATGTCATGTCTCAAAGGGATGGGGTAAAATCGATTTTTATTACAAATCGAATCGTTTTTTTATGAATCGAAAAATTGTTTTCTCTAAACTGACGTTTTAATTCCTAATTTTCAGTATACTGACTTTCTAATGTATTGTATGATTTGTATCTATCTTTAAATAGGCCAAGATCCACTATGGATTAATACTAATTACGAACATTTCATTTTAGGTATAAATAAATCGAAAATCCAATTATCGTATCTATAGACAACGCAGACTAACGTAGTGACTTTTGACGAACGTCGCCAAATATTATTTGATTTTAACAAACTGCCACATTTTTGCTAATTTGTAACAAGATGTATTAATTCGTCATTATTGTTAGTTTTATGTTATGTATTTACCTAAATAACTTGCTATTTATTAGAATCGAGGCTTATATTAAAGTTGATAAAATAATTAAAATTACTGAACATCGTTACAAGGTTATATTGGGGCAAATTTGTAAACTGTTACAGGGACAATGCTACATTTTCTCAAGTATAATTCACTTGGTAAATTTCTTGATTGGAAAACAATTTTTCCAATCAATCGAAATTGATCTAATATTTACTAAAGCGTTCATGAAAAGCGATTTGAGTGACAAGTAACACAGAATTAAATAAAAACGTAAAGGTTGTATTATATTACACTTTCTTTGTATATAGAACAAAACGGCAGGCTTATTGCCACGTGGCAAACATTTCCAACAAACCAGATAGACGTACAAGAGGACTTAAATGAAAATTAGACTGGAATCGTTTTTTTTTTAATCTGGGTTCTAGCGGCGATCGAAATGCAACACCCAGGTTGAGACACATTCGTTTTACCAACTAAGCCTCAGAGGTAATCAAATATATATGAATAAGGAAAATATGGACAAAGTTAAAAATATATAGGAGTTAGGAAAGAGGAATATATTGAGATAAATATTGTTATTCAATTTTTCACGTTTATATGGATAAGAATGAAGTAAATCTGACAGGCAGGAAGATTGTTCCAAATGTGAGCTGAATGAACTTTAAAAAATAATTTGTAGGATGATACGTGATATATTACAATCCGAAGGATTCTCGTAAAGGATAAAAAATAAAGTTTGATTTTTCAAGGAGATATTGAAAATAGCATGGTAGTGTTATGTAACTTTGACTCCGTGAATGACGGCGAAACCTGGCGAATACGATACAACGACGAGCTATATAATATCTACAAAGCTCCCAGGCTATCTGTACATGTCAGACTAAACAGATTGAGATGGGGCGAACATGTGCAGAGAATGTCGTCATCACGAGCACCCAAAATAATCCTGGAGGGACACCCGGGTGGAAGAAGGAGAGTGAGCAGGCCAAGGCTGCGATGCGAGGATGAAGTTGAGAGGGACGCAACCCGGCTGCTGCAGGCGCAGGATTGGAGGGTCGAGGCGGAAGATAGGAGAAGTTGGAGGCGAAGATTGGCGGAGGCCAAAGCTCGATATGGGCTGTAGGACCATCGAAAGAAAGACAATATGTGCAGTAAGTTATTAACCAGTCCACCACTTCAGTCCTCGATTGAATATATATTGTCGTGGTCTTAACGAGGCACGCTTCTTGGAGGCGAAGATTGGCGGAGGCCAAAGCTCGGTATGGGCTGTTAGACCATCGAAAGAAAGAAGTGTTATGTAACACCTTATAATTCGTTGTTACTTATTTTTTTAACTATTTGAATAACATTTAAATTAAAAATCAGATTTAACAGTGCTGCTTTTTGAGAGTTCCTTTAACAACCCTGAAGTTCGGATTATCAGTTCAAAGGGGGCTAACAGAACGTTTTATGGTAAATACTCGTGTGTAAAATATTATTTGAAATTTATATTGTCGTATATTTTTTTATTCAGAGATTCCTGGAAATCAGTGAATTGTGTCATTATACGCGTCCTGACAAGAGCTACTGATAACAGTCCAGGCAGGCCGAGAATCGGACCGTTTGAAGAATATTGCGGAATGTTCACATATCCAGCGTACCCGATAGCTGGTGCCGGGCAACTGGAACGTCAACTCTAAAACGGCTGCATGGCGTCATGCGCAGCCTATGATGATATAGCACGATGGACGCATTCCCATGAATTGTTCGGGATTGTTCCGAACGCCTTTAGGGCTACCAACCGTTACATAGAACAATAGCTAAATAAACATACAATTACCACCAGGGGAACATTTTTTCATGTGGTTCACTTCAATATATCCGAATAAGTGTTTTGGACATAATGAAGATCATGGCCGGGAGACAATACTGTCTTCGACCCCGGTAAGCGTATATTCTGGCTTAGAACCTATGGACTAGGTAAGGAACGTATTGACAACTCGGTGCGTGCGAGTATTGTAACCAGACGATCTATTTAACTACATTGCCCATCTTTTTTTGGGTAGCATCGAGAATCGAATCCGAAACCCCTGGATGAAAATCAAGAAGGTTACCACTAAGCTATAAAGGTTGTCACCTTCAGGGGAATGAATGAGAGAAATCTTTTTTTATTTCCATACATACATATGGTACAGTACCCGGCGGTATGTAATACACATCGGGCTTAAGAAAGAGACTGTCTACCATAATCGGCTAACTTCGGCTTTGTAGAGCGTCGTCTCTGTCATTCATACACGTGTTCCGTCGCGATTTGTCAGCGCATCGTACGACAGAGACGATGCTCTACAAAGCCGAAGTTAGCCGATTATGGTAGACAGTCTCTTTCTTAAGCTCGATGTGTATTACTTACCGCCGGGACTGTACCATTCCGTAATTTCCCTGTCGCAGTAGTCGTTCTCGACACACATCCTTTCCTATCATGACACACATCCTCAACATTGACATTAGAAACATTGCTGAAAGATTCAACCAATTGAATGATACCAGACATTTATTTTTTCAAAACAGGCTTAGCTCAATTACTTTGAAAAATACAAGACATTAAAAAAGAAGAAAAATTACATGGAAAAAAAAAATTTAATTATATAAAATAAAAAATAATGCATATGTATACAAACGAGTATATACACACAAACATATGTTACATATATATTCAGTCACTTAAGTATGTTGATGAGTGCTTTCTAGCGCGCTTAATCTAAGAATAAAAAATTTACTTTTGCTTTTGGTAATGTGATATGAAATATATCAATATCCGAAGCAGTCCCGTTAAGAAGAGTTAAGACCCTTCCAACAGGCATAGCAGCTGGAAGACCCGTTCTTGCGTATGTTATTGAGAAAAGTTCTTGTCAGCGCAGTCTAGTGTAATTGTTAGGAACATTCTTTGCATAACCATAATCTCCCTATTCTTTGCATAGCTACAAGTCCCTATCCAAATACAATTCAAATAGAGCCACAAAGCTTATGAAACAGCCACCTTCTATTGCTAGAATGAACGAATAATGAGGAGCATCTCCCTCCCAACGGGTAGATTTTGCTTGTAGAAAAATTCCCTCTTGACTCTTAACTGCCTTGGTATATCTTAATATTTTCCGTATAAGAATTGAGAGAACCAAGGGCAATATATCAAAATGGAGAATGTTACATGATGGATTTATTCTATGTATCTTCAGTGAGAAGCAGTCCATAGGACATTTGCTGGAGTACCCGAAGAGTCCAGCATAGATACGCATTTTTGCTAGTTCTTTAGTCGCGTGGCGCAATTCGCTACAGAGTTCAAATTAAAGTTATTTTCAGATTTAAATATATTATATGCAACAAATAGAGAACAAAGTTCTTAAGAGACTATTTAAATACAAAGCTTTTCGAGACGGTTGACATCCCTTGCATTATGAATTGTAATGAGTGGATACCAATCATTTACTGCAGATGCTAGAATGACATTTAACTCTTAGTTGTTAATGAAACACTGAGCATAAAATAATCAGATTTTTTCACGCCCTCGCCGCACATGTAATACATTACTTCAGGCATGTAAGATGGTCAAATCGTTATGCATTCACTCATATATACATAACTATCATCATCACTGTCAACCTAGGTCGATCGATCCACTGCTGAATGAAGGTCTCCTCAAGTTGACTGCAAATAATTTCGTTTTTTGCTCTCGTACGATGTCGTACGATGCGCTAACAAATCGCGACGGAACACGTGTATGAATGACAGAGACGACGCTCTACAAAGCCGAAGTTAGCCGATTATGGTAGACAGTCTCTTTCTTAAGCCCGATGTGTATTACATACCGCCGGGTAATGTATGTATGTATGGAAATAAAAAAAGATTTCTCTCATTCATTCCCCTGGAGGGGACAACCTTCATAGCTTAGTGGTAACCTTCTTGATATCCATGCGGAGGTTTCGGATTCGATTCTCGATGCTACTTAAAAAAGATGGGCAATGTAGTTAAATAGATCGTCTGGTAACAATACTCGCATGCACCGAGTTGTCAATACGTTCCTTACCTAGTCCATATGTTCTAAGTCAGAAGATACGCTTACCGGTTCCGAAGACAATATTGTCTCCTGGCCATACTCTTCATTATGTCCAAAACACTTATTCGGATATATTGAAGTGAACCACATGAAAAAATGTTCCCCTGGTGGTAATTATATGCTTATTTAGCTATTGTTCTATGTAACGGTTGGTATGGTTCCTGATTTCATCCATATAACACACTTTGGATATTTTTCTAGGCCTTTTTTGTCTCTTGGGAACCACTGGATTATTTCGAAAATCCATTGAGAATCTGACATTCTGGCTACGTGCCCTACATATTGCTACTTTATCCGCTTACACACCTTTATTACATCTTGTATCTTGTTTTATTTTCGAATGCAAGAGTTTCATTTACGGTTTCTTTTAGTATATACCCCAGCAAACATCTTCTCATTCTCCTCTGTGAAGTCTGAAGCTTCTGTGTTTTTTTTGTTGTTGTGAGCGTCCATGTCTAACTGCCACACGTAAGTACTGGGATAATACATTCGCGTAGACCTTGCAATTAAAATATATTGGAAGATCATTTTTGAAGATGTTGTTCAAACGTACAAATGAGCTCCATGCTAGTTTTGTCCTTCGTGTTTTTTTTGTTGTTGTGAGCGTCCATGTCTAACTGCCACACGTAAGTACTGGGATAATACATTCGCGTAGACCTTGCAATTAAAATATATTGGAAGATCATTTTTGAAGATGTTGTTCAAACGTACAAATGAGCTCCATGCTAGTTTTGTCCTTCGTGTTTTTTTTGTTGTTGTGAGCGTCCATGTCTAACTGCCACACGTAAGTACTGGGATAATACATTCGCGTAGACCTTGCAATTAAAATATATTGGAAGATCATTTTTGAAGATGTTGTTCAAACGTACAAATGAGCTCCATGCTAGTTTTGTCCTTCGTGTTTTTTTTGTTGTTGTGAGCGTCCATGTCTAACTGCCACACGTAAGTACTGGGATAATACATTCGCGTAGACCTTGCAATTAAAATATATTGGAAGATCATTTTTGAAGATGTTGTTTAAACGTACAAATGAGCTCCATGCTAGTTTTGTCCTTCGTGTTTTTTGTTGTTGTTGTGAGCGTCCATGTCTAACTGCCACACGTTAGTACTGGGATAATACATTCGCGTAGACCTTGCAATTAAAAGATATTGGAAGATAATTTATGATTAAATGTTGTTCAAACGTACAAATGAGATCCATGCTAGTTTTTTCCTTCGTGCTATTTCCTCCGATATACCGCCAAGAAAGGAAATAAGTTGGCCCAAATACACATATTCCTAGAAAAATTCCAGCTGTTTCCTTTCTACAATTACTGGTTTCGGGATCAAAAAGCTATTTATCATATATTTGGCTATTGATATGTTCATTTTTTAACCAAATGATTTGCTGATGTCCTTTAATTCCTTCAGTTGATACTGTGAATCATTCGGAATTTGTGAGAATATAACAATATTGTCTCCGAATCTCAAATGACTGTCGTATTTTTCATATATACTCGTAAGTTAGCCCTTGTTTTCACATGTCCCATTCCAGTTTACTAAAGACATATTTAAGTGTAGCAGTGAATAATTATAGGGAATAGTACCATGGCATTTATCTATGGTATTTTTCATATATAAGTTAGCCCTTGTTTTCACATGCCCCATTCCAGTTTACTAAAGACATATTCAAGAGTGGCTGTGAATAAATATAAGGAAATAGTATCACCTTCACGAAGTTTTTTAGCAACTTGGAAAGTTTTAGAACATTTTTGCAGATTATTTTTGCTGTTAAATCCTTATTTAATTATATATATATATATATATATAATATATATATATATATTATATTATATATTACTATATATATATATATATATATATATACTAATATATATATATTATATATATATATTATACTAATATATATATATTATATATATATATATATATATATATATATATTATATATATATATATATATATATATATATTATAT